>CP144690.1:8566197-9824947 GCA_036885675.1 Vigna mungo | reverse complement strand
AAATATGAGTTAAGTCTAAAATATAAATAAGAAATAATAACAAACTCACTTAAGACAGAAAATAAAGATAATATATCTAACAATTTTAAATACTAGAACTTTGTTGAATAATGTTTCAATAATTTGAATGTTTAATTTATTTGTTTAAGTTATGTAACTTGACATTTTAATTTTCAAATTACTTATTGTGGTAGAATAGGTGAACACTTTTATTGTGTTAATATAATCAGTCAATTTACTATTATTTTATTATAACAAATATTTAAAATAAATTGAAAGAACAAACATCCTAACGAATCAATATGTTTTGGATCAAAACATATACCAAAAAATTTTATTCACCAAAAAGTAAGTCGAATTCATTCATTTTGATATCTCGAATAAGATCCGTGTTTGGATTTGGAAATGAGTCTCAAAGTTTGTAAGTATTAAGATATTAAATTTTGTTTGTTTTTTTCTTTATTATATAGAGAAATATATATTAATTAATATATATTTATAATTTTGCACCAAATATATATTAATACATTAATTTGGCACCAAAAGAACAAATGACAAAACATATAACATAATCATAATTTTAAAAAGTTAATACACTTCTAAAACAGATAATAAATAATTATCCCAAAATATTAATATACTATACTATTAATATCTTAAACACTATTAAACTCTAAACCCTAAATATAAAAACTAATTTATGGTATAACTATTATTTTTACATACTTTAAAAATAATATTCAAAATTCTTTAATCAAAGTTTTAATTATTTTTTAAAATAAAATACAAAAGTTTAAATGTTATTTTTTAACTTTTAATACAACCAATATTTATTTCAATTATTTATTTATCCAATATTCTATAAAATAATTTATTAAATCATAATTATGCACCAGTTTAATTATTATACATTTTAATATACAAAAATTCTACGTATAAAAGTATTTTAATATATAATACCATTATTTAATTCACTTTCTACATTATTCACTTTTTCATTTGTATATCACACCTATATATTATATATGATTATAATACTTAAATACACACACATATTTATAAAGACCCGTACATCTCAAGCTAGTGCTGAATAAAAAAAATAGAAAAAAAAAATATTTTGAAAGAAAACAAAAATTCATTCCAAATCAAATTCTAATTACTTGAAAATAATCTAAACTTAATCACCTCCTAATTGTTGAACCTAATTAGGGAAAAAGAAATGAAAAATCACTAAAAAAATTATAAAAGAGAGAAAATTCGAAAAAAAAAAACATTAAAGAGGTATTAATTTTTAAAAATTAATAATTAAAATATTAAAATTATGGCTAATATCATTAAGTTGTCACTAGAGTTTTAAAATTTATTGTTCAAAATATTTTTTAATGAAAAAAGAGGCTTTAGAACAACTTTGACTAAAATAATTAATTATTAATTAACGTGTTCTTTTATTATTATTATTATATTCCTTAAAAAAAATTTAATTATGAAATAACAAGAGTTTAGAAAATTGTGTTTTAGAATTGATGGTGTATTTAGTATGATCAGACTCAATTATTTTAATATTAAAATTTTAAAATATAAATAGAATCTTTATAAACAAGTTCCATTATCTTAAAACACATTATCTCTCTTGAATCATTTCCTATAGAACCCTTTTCTTTTTTTTTTCTAGGTTTTCTCACAATTTTTTCATCCATTTCAAGATAAAAAATCGTTAGGGTGATCTTCATAGTGAATTCTCTAATCAATTTCTTCAATGTGGAGAATATAGGGTTTCCTGTGTGTTTGAAGTTGTTTTTAGGTGTTCTCGATCGTTTGAGCTATTTATCAGGTAAGAAAAGATAATTACATTGTTTTTAACTAAGAGAAAACATATAATTTTTTATTATATTATATGCTTGTATGATAGTTGGTTTGTGTAATTGAGTTGTCGGATTAAATATCACTTTGTTGGGTTGAGTTAGAGGTTTTGAATTGTCTTTAGTTATTATGTGTAGAAATGTTGATATGGTGTACGGTTGATATTGCATTTGAGGTGAATTGAGTCATTGATTTGTTATAATCTAATGGTTGTTATTTTGGCATCTATGGTTTGTGTTAAATTGATTTGCAAGGTAGGAATGACATAAATCTGCAGAATTATTCAAACTCACTAGTCGAGCATATACTCGTTAAGTGAAGTCAAAGTTAAAAAGCTACTAATTTGGTGGTTATTGGGTGAGACCAAAGTCAAAGAGTTCACTGGTTGTTGGATCTTTGGGAGAATTTAAGTCTATAAGTTCAAATGATATTCTCATTGAGCGAGTTATTTGGTCATTGGACGAGTGTGCTGTTAGGCACTACTAGCTTAGTAAACAGATTGGGTTTATGACTTTATAGAGCATAAATACTACTACAAATGCACAACTACAATGAAGTTGTATGTCAGAGGCATGTATCCATTTATCTAGTGTCAATTGTTTGTGTGAAATAAATTATTTATGATACGTTATATAAGTTTAGTTGATAAACTAGCATATTGTGATTGTTTTGGATCAAATCTTTTTGCACATTATCTTACACTTTACTCTGTTGTGTTTCATTGTGTTTTAGCTATGATAACTTTACGGTGTGAGCAAATGTTGAAACAAATGACAATATGTCTCTAATGTATGCACAGAAAACGACATAGTAGCTTATAGTCTTTCTTAGTTGATATGTATGAGTCTTTATTTTTTTATAAACTCTTGTAGTTTTTAATAAATGTGTATATATTATAGTACGGTTACGATGATAGATATATTAAAATAATAAACATTTTTTAATAATATGTGAAAAATGGTTTATGTATAACCTTTAAGCTACTGAATTTAACTAATGATAACAATTAATGGTTACCGCTCGGCATCTTTTTATAGCTACCGACCGGTACACTGGTTCACCTGTTACCGCTTGGTATCCTTTTCGTAAGCTACCGACCGGTACACTGGTTCACCTGTTATAACCACTTGGTTGGGTTGCATGACCCACTCTTGTAGTTATCCTTCTCTTTATATATCTCTCTCCTTTTATGTACTTTGAGTATCAATCAATGATAATTTCCTTTTCTCTGGCTTATCTTCTCTCTTTCTCTTTTTCCTCTTCTCTCTACCGTGCTATGAATCTATGATGGTATCAGAAGTTATATCTGCTACTCTCTGATTTCTCTGTTTTCTGCAAATCTTGTTCTTGTTTCTTTCCTCTCCTAGCATGGCTATCTCTGAAGCCAATACACAACCACACGATTCTCCACATTCATACCTTTACCTTCATCCCAATGAAAACCCCGCCATATCCCTTGTTTCACCCGTTCTCAACAATACAAACTATCATTCATGGAACAGATCCTTCGTTACGGCTCTTTCTGCCAAGAACAAGGTGGAATTCGTTCTTGGATCCGCGCCTCAACCTGCACAGACTGATGCTACGTTTCACGCTTGGTTTCGCTGCAATAGTATGGTCGTTTCCTGGCTGCTACATTCCGTATCTCCCTCCATCCGTGAAAGCATCATTTGGATGGACAATGCTGTCGACATATGGAACGACCTGAAGATCCGTTTTGCCCAAGGTGACCTTGCAAGGATCTCCACCTTACAAATGGAAGCCACCACCTTGTCCCAAGGCGAGCTTTCTGTGACCGAATTCTTTACCAAACTCAGAATCATTTGGGATGAACTTGATAGTTTCCGCCCAGATCCTGTCTGTATATGCAAAACCAAATGCTCTTGCACTGTTTCTTCGATTCTTTCTCAACGGAAACACGAAGATCGTGCAATGCAACTTCTCCGAGGTTTGAATTCCCAATTTACCAATATACAATCTCATATTCTTCTTCTTGACCCTCTTCCCCCTATTTCGAAAATTTTTTCTCTTGTTATTCAACAAGAACGTCATATCATGACTGATCATGTTACTGCTAGTATGAAAACTGTTTCCAATTCTAATTCCCCCTGTCAACCGAACGGTTCTACCACTATTACTTGCACATACTGCAATCGGGTTGGTCATCAAGAAACCACTTGCTTCAAGAAACATGGTTTCCCAAACCAAGATCATCGAAATGCAAAAACCACCAACAACAACAATCAAAAAATCTGCACATACTGTCGTAAAACTGGCCATACCATAAATGTGTGCTTCAAGAAACATGGATATCCTCCTGGCTATAAGTTTTCCGATAACAAACCCGGCCAGATTCATCATGTTTCAACCGCCCGTGATGCCACTCAACCGAACGGCTTGGATCCTGATCATTCTTCTACCGAGACCATTCAAATCACACCTCAACAATATCAGATCCTTGCCGACCTGTTCAACAAATCTGAAACTAGTGCACCCAATGTTCACATTAATCAAGTAGGGACACTCTCCACCAACACCTCTCCAGGTAATATTGTTTCTGCTCTTCACATTCATTCGGATAATACATGGCTCCTTGATTCGGGTGCCACTGATCATGTTTGCATTTCTTTAAAATTTTTCTCTTTTTTTCAAAAGATTACCCCTATTTCGATAACATTACCAAATGGAAAGATTCTCCAAGCACATTACAAGGGCACCGTTCGGTTTCATCCTAAATTCCATCTTTCTAATGTGCTATATATTCCTGACTTCTCATTCAATCTTATATCTGTCTCACAGCTTATTGCTAACACTAATTGTACACTAATTTTTTCTCCATCTGGCTGCATTATGCAGGACACCCAAAGTCAAGAGAAGATTGGTTTGATTAGGCATAAAAATGGATTATATCTCTTTGACTCACCTGTCTGTAAAAATGATACTAGTTGTAGTCCTTTAATATGCTCTATTCAAACTCCAAATTTGTGGCATGCTCGTTTTGGACATCTTTCAAATGATAGTTTACATCTTTTGCAAAATAAACATGCTTATATAACAAATGACACTCAAATTCCTTGTGATGCGTGCCATCGTGCTAAACAAAAGAAACTTCCTTATACTGCTAGTACATCTCATTCATCATGTCCCTTTCATCTTCTGCATATTGACATATGGGGCCCCAGCACTGCTTCTATGAATGGTTTTAAATATCTGTTGACCATTGTTGATGATTTTTCGCATTACACTTGGATTATACCTATGTCAGATAAATCTTCTGTCAAAAACCACATCCTTACTTTTCTCTGCAATATAGAAAATCAGTTTAATAAAACGGTTAAAATAATACGAACTGACAATGGTGTTGAGTTCAATATGTATGATCTTTTCTCAAAAAAGGGCATTAATCATCAAACCACTTGTGTTGAAACACCTGAACAAAATGGTGTGGTCGAACGCAAACACCAACACATCTTAAATATCACACGGGCCCTCCTTTTTCACTCACATTTACCAACTGTCTTCTGGTGTTATGCAGCCCAACATGCTGTTTTTTTGATCAATCAGATGCCAACACCTGTTCTACAAAATGATACGCCACATGATCGTCTTCATGGGTCTTCTTGTGACCTTTCCATATTGCGTGTTTTTGGCTGCCTCTGCTATGCCAACACCATTACTGCTCATAGAAAGAAATTTGATGATCGTGCTGTTCCTGGAATTTTCTTAGGTTTTAAAAGACACACAAAAGGTTATCTTTTCCTAAATCTCAAAAATCATAAGGTTGAAGTTTCCCGTAATGTTATTTTCCATGAAAATGTTTTTCCATATCACAATATTCAAAAAACCGAGAACTCTTTATGTCTTCCTCTGCCAACTAATTACACTCATAATTATGATCATCTCTTACCGCTCGGCACCACAGCTAATGATATACCGCTCGGTTCTTCTACTGATGATAGACCGTCCGGTAATTCGCTTACTGACTTGCCGACCGGTTCTCACAACCCACCTATCGATACCGCTCAACCTAATGATAATTATGGTACCTCTGAAAGTGTAAGACGTTCGTCTAGACCCAGAACGACTCCGGCTTACTTAAAAGATTACAAAACTAATAGCCTTGTTCGCTACCCCATCAACAATTATCTTTGCTACAATCGTCTCTCAAACCATTACAAGCATACAATTTTATCTATAACCTCTAATACTGAACCAAACTCTTATTCTCTTGCTTCTAAAAATCCCGAATGGGTTACTGCCATGAGTGTTGAACTTGATGCCCTACAGGCTAACAATACTTGGGTCCTAACCACTTTACCCCCTAATAAAACTGCTATTGGTTGTCGTTGGGTTTACAAAATCAAATATAATTCTGATGGCTCGATTGATCGTTATAAAGCACGACTGGTCGCCAAAGGATACAACCAGATAGAAGGGTTGGACTACTTAGAAACTTTTGCTCCTGTCGCCAAGCTCACTACCGTCCGGCTCCTACTTTCCATAGCCGCCACAAAGAATTGGGCACTAAAACAGTTGGATGTTAACAACGCTTTCCTCCATGGTGATCTTCATGAAGATGTCTATATGAAAGTTCCTCCTGGTCTTACCACTTCCACACCGAATCAGGTTTGCAAACTACAAAGATCTTTATATGGTCTTAAACAAGCTGGCCGACAATGGTATGCTAAGTTACATAATTTTTTATTATCCCATAATTATAACTGTTCAACATCTGACAATTCTCTTTTCTTGAAACATGATGGACAATACCTTACGGCCATTCTCATTTATGTTGATGACATACTAATAACCGGCAACAATGATGGAGAAATCCAACACATCACCAATCTCCTTCATTCAACTTTTCGCATAAAGAATCTTGGTGACCTCACTTACTTCCTCGGCCTTGAAGTCGCCCGCAATTCCAAAGGCATCCACCTTAGCCAACAAAAGTATGTCCTCGACATTCTTGCCGAAACCGGCATGCTTGACAGCTCTCCCGTCCCTACTCCCATGGTTCACAAACATTCTGCCACTAATACCGATCAGTTTTTAAATGGTGATGCTGCTGCCTCTTATCGACGTCTTATTGGAAAACTCATATACCTTACCACCACCCGTCCGGACATTACCTTCGCTGTCAATCACCTCAGCCAATTTATGTCTGCCCCTACGACTGCTCATCAACAAGCCACTACTCGTATCCTACGCTATCTCAAAGGTACCCCTGGCACCGGTATTCATTTTCCATGCAACTCTACTATTCAACTGAAAGCCTTTTGTGACTCTGATTGGGCTACCTGTCCTGATACTCGCCGGTCGGTCACTGGGTTTACTATCTACCTTGGAAACTCACTCATTTCATGGCGTTCCAAGAAACAGCCGATCGTCTCCCGTAGTTCTTCTGAGGCTGAATACCGTTCGCTCGCCAGCACTGTGTGTGAAATGCAGTGGCTTACATATTTGCTTCAAGATCTCCACGTTACTTACACGACTCCTGCCCTCATCTACTGTGACAACCAATCTGCCATACAAATTGCTTCTAACCAAGTTTTTCATGAACGTACAAAGCACATTGACATTGACTGCCACTTTGTACGTGAAAAGGTTGCAGCTGGGCTGATAAAGCTTCTCCCCATCTCCACAACTATGCAAATTGCCGACATATTAACCAAACAGTTACCTCCTCCTACTTTTCAACTTCTTCGTTCCAAGCTGGGTCTCCAAAATATTTACGCCCAGCTTGAGGGGGGCTGATAACAATTAATGGTTACCGCTCGGCATCTTTTTATAGCTACCGACTGGTACACTGGTTCACCTGTTACCGCTTGGTATCCTTTTCGTAAGCTACCGACCGGTACACTGGTTCACCTGTTACCGCTTGGTATCCTTTTCGTAAGCTACCGACCGGTACACTGGTTCACCTGTTATAACCACTTGGTTGGGTTGCATGACCCACTCTTGTAGTTATCCTTCTCTTTATATATCTCTCTCCTTTTCTGTACTTTGAGTATCAATCAATGATAATTTCCTTTTCTCTGGCTTATCTTCTCTCTTTCTCTTTTTCCTCTTCTTTCTACCGTGCTATGAATATATGAACTAACAAATTAGTTTCAAATAATAAAATAAAATTATTACCCCATAATTTCATTGAGGAACTTTATGTAGTTGCCTTGCTTCGTTTACCTTTCTTTTTGCCTTGAGTGCATGAACCACTCACATTGACCCAATACTCCAACATCAACCATGAATCATGCATTATGCATAACTCCAAACCCAACATCTTTTAAGCTTCAACCACTGACTCATCATTCTCATCATATTCCAATTTGATGTCATGTACACACTTAAAGTATTTCAAAAACTGGAAGAAATAATTATGATTTAAGTTTGTTTTAATAGTTTATTTTGCTATAATCATATCATGAAATTTAATTGTTATATCTGTTTTAATAAAACTTTTGTTAGAGTTGAAAACAAATAATAAAACCTTTTAAAATAATCTACAGCAACAGCAGTATATATGTATACATATTTTCAAATTACAGGAGTTTACAAAAAAAGAATATAAATATTAAAAAATCTTTTGCCTCATAATTTGAGTTAGGAACTTTATACAAAGCCTTGAGGCACCCTACACTGACCCAACATCTGGTAGACGAATAATTCATTTATATGCATTATTTATGCATATGTCGAAAACCTATCACTTTGAGAGTGTACATTTTTGCATTATTCCTGGCCAAAAGTAAAAGCCCTTTTCCTTTTTGTTTTTGTCTTTTTTTAATGACAGAAATAAAAAGAAACTTCAAAATATAAAAGGCACTTTTTGATTGAGGGACCAGAATTTGAGAAGTCAATTAAATTGTAGACAATGTTTAGCATCCTTCAACTTTTTTTTGTCACCCATAAGTCTCACCTCTAAGTCATACCTATTAATCTATGTTTACTAAAACTGCAAGTCTCATGGAATAATAATGTTCTCTTTTCAGATTTTTTTTATGATCACTTCCCATTTTCAGCCACAAATTTGGTTGGTTCTAATTTGAGATTTCTATTTCAAAAACAAACCTATCTTAAAAAATATTATTAAAAATAATTTCATGTTGAGTATTTTGTTTCCACATAACCGAAATCTCAAAATATCTACTCTCACGTCAGAAAATTGGTCAAAATTCGGTTATCGAAAAGTAAAATTTTAGTTAATATTAAATAGTTAACATGTGAAGTTTAGTTTAACAGTAGAGATAAACTTATTTTGATATTTGTTTGTCACTGGGTATATTTTGAGAAAAAGAAATTGTTAATTTGACTATTTCCCATGCACGACAACAAAAATCAATATTATTAACCGTCAAAATTTGTTAATAATTCTCAATAAATTAAAATTATTAATAATTTACTGATAAAAAAAATTTGTTGATAAAAATATTATTCATAAATTTTACCAACAAAATTCTTGTTTAGTTAATAACTATTAACTAAAAAATTCCTTAATAAAATTTATTGATAATTATTAACAAAAAAATTTAGTGATAAAATTTAGGGTTAAATATGTTTTTAGTTCTTGAAGTTTGACAGATTTTTGGTTTTAGTCCCTGCATCAAACATTGATGGCATTTAGTCCTCATAGTATGGAAACATATATGTTTAGTCCCTAATTTTGGACGGCGTTTATTTTTTGGTGAGCTGGCTAACGGCCCTGCCACCTGAGCACTGTCCACTGCTTGCCACGTAGTTTAATTTTAAATTATTTTGGATGAGGTTTTTTGGTATTGCACGTGTGGGTAGTTACCAGATGAATTAGGATTAGGATCACATAATGACTTAGGTTTTTCAGGGTCAAATTGGTTTTTTGCAATTGGGAAAAAGTGTGGTTTCTGGAAACGTTGCACTGTACTGGAAAGCTCTGGTGGTCGTTCTCGAAGCATTCCATTTTGGTGGTCGTTGTGGAAGCATTGCATTTTGGTGTTCGTTCTCGAAGGTTCGTTCTCGAAGCATTGCAGTGTTCTCGCGCTTTTTATCAAGGTAAGTTGTCGTATTTCGTTTGTGATTGTTGGTGGGTGGGTCCATTTTGGGATTAAAGTCTTAAAGTGTTAATGTCTGAATGTAGGTCTAGAAATGGTGTTCGAAATTCATTTGCATCACATGGGTAGGTTTGTTAATGATAAGGGGCTGCGGTATGTTGGCAGAGAGGAACACGTGATAATAGGAGTTGATCCAGATCGTTGGTCTTATTTTGAAGCACTTGGAATTATTAAATAACAATTTAAGTATGCTGCAGATTTCAAACTATGGTGGAAGGGGTCTAGGGAAATTATGATGAATAATATGAGATTATTGAGTGATGACAGGGATGCAATGAACTTGGCTAAGTATGTAGAGGAGACTGAGGACATGGTAGAAATATATGTTCAACATGTTCCTAGTGAGGCAGAGGAAGATTTTTTTCTTACTTGGGGTGAAGAAAGTGGAATGAGTGTATAACAGGGTCATGCTGGTGAGGAACATATAGAGGTTCAAATAGGTGACCAAGAGGTTGGAAATGCTGAGGAAGAGGCTGAAATTGATGAGGAAGAGGCTGACCGTGGTGAGGAAGAGGCTGAAATTGTTGAGGAAGAGGCTGACCGTGGTGAGGAAGAGGCTGAAATTAGTGAGGAAGAGGTAGAAGAGGAAACATGGAGGAATGTGGTTGAGGGGGAAGTAGAAGCTTCAGCTGAAGAGTTTGTGGATCAGAGTGAAGAAGAAAGAATGGATAATGATGATGATGGGTTTGGTGTTGAGAGTGATAGGGTGAATGATGTTGGTAGAAACATTAATCCAGTTATGGAAAGGTGGAATTCAATGAAAAAAAGAAAGAAACGTGTGACTAGAAGAGGCAAAGTTGGGGAAGGTTCATTTGTAATGGATGATGAAGTTGGAGACCATGAGATCAATGAGGAATACAACAGTGATGAATTGGATTCAGATTTAGAAAGTGATAGGGATGACAACTTCAAAAGGGGCAAATTTAAAAAGTTTAGACAAGATGATATAAACAAGGATTTCAGATTCTCACTGGGGATGGAATTTGGTTCGCTGAAGGAGTTTAAAAATGCACTAATGGAGCATAGTGTATTAAATGGAAAAGAGATTAAGTTTGTGAAGAATGATCTCACAAGAGTAAGGGAAGAATGTAAAAAAAAGTGTGGCTTTGTTATTATGGCTAGCAAGGTAGGAGGGAAGGAAACATTTAGGGTGAAAACCTTAGTTGGAAGACACAATTGTGGCAGAGTTTTTGGAAACAAAAGTGCAAGTGTGAATTGGATTGCCTAAGTTTTAGTTGACAGGCTTGTCAATGTGGCTAGCATGACTGTCAACCAAATCATTGATGACATGAAAAAGTCATTCAGTGTTGGAATCACTGCTTGGAAAGCTGGTAAGGCCAAACAAATTGCCTTAGATTCTCTGGTTGGTGATGGAGAAAGACAATATGCTCGTCTATATGATTATGTGGGGGAATTGCTAAGAGTTAAGTGTGGAACTTTTAAAATTAAAGTGAATCAACCCCAACCAAGTTTGCCACCAAGATTTGGCTCTTTTTATGTGTTTAGAGGGTGTAAGCAAGGTTTTTTTAGGAAGTTGCAGGCCCTTCATAGGGGTGGATGGTTTTCATCTTAAGACAACATATGGTGGCCAATTGTTGGTGGCGGTTGGACGAGACCCCATGATCAATACTTCCCACTTGCTTTTGCAGTGGTCAAGAATGAATGCAAGGAAACTTGGAGATGGTTTTTATCACAGCTTTTTGATGATATAGGTGGCACTGAATGTCAACGCTGGGTTTTTATTTCTGATCAGCAAAAGGTATTTAAATTTGACTACTTTGATTTTTTTTTTTCTAACAATCTCATCAATTGCTAATGATCAATACATTTTGTATTTAATAGGGACTAATGACAGTTTTTGATGAGTTGACGGATGGAGTTGAACATAGATTGTGCTTAAGGCACTTATATAACAACTTCAAAAAGCGATTTGGTGGAGGAGTACTCATTAGGGATCTGATGATGGGAGCAACAAAGGCTACATATGAGAAGGAATGGGAAAAAAAGATGGGTGAGTTGAAAGCTATTAACATTGAGGCATATAATTGGTTGCTAGGTATTCTTACCAAGACTTGGTGTAAGCATGTCTTTAGTACCTATTGTAGATGCGATGTGTTTTGACTGAGTCGTTTAATAGTACTATATTACTAGCTAGGGACAAACCAATAATAACTATGATGGCATGGATACGAACTTACATTATGAAACAGTTTGCAACACTTAGGGAGAAAGCAATGACATATCCAGGAGTTGTAATGCCTAGACCTAGAAAAAGGCTTGATAAAGAAATAGAAAAGAGTGGTAATTGGATTCCCACATGGGCCGGGGCTGAAAATTTTGTGGTCACACACGGCTTTACAATGGATAAGTTTATTGTTGATCCAAGTAACAAATCCTGTAGTTGTTACAGCTGGGATTTAATAGCAATACCCTGTAGGCATGCTATTGCTGCGATTAATTACAAAGTTCAAAACCTGAAGATTTTGTCCATGTTTATTACAAGAAACCAGCTTGTGTCACTTGTTATGCCCCTGAAATAGTTACAATAAATGGGCAACAAATGTGGCCAACTTCTGAAAACACCTCCTTACTATTCCCTCCAATTTACAAAACACCTCCTGGGAGGCCAAAAAAATTAAGAAGAAGAGAGGCAGATGAACCTGTGAGCCATACAAAATTGTCCAAGAAGCATGCTATTATGAAGTGCAGCAGTTGCAAAGAGTTTGGACACAATGTTAGATCATGTAGAAGAAAGAAGGTACAAAATTTCTCTATTAGAACTTCACCTAATTATTTACACAGCATGGCTTCTAATGTTGCTTACTCTTTTTGTAGAACACAAGGGGCAGTTCAAGTGCTGGAGGATCTGGTAGCAAGCCCAGATCTAAAGCAGAAGCACCACCATCAACTTCACAATGACCTGTAGCTGGAGCAACATCAACAGCACATGGTGCAGAATCAAGAGGCCAAGTTGGACCATCATTCAGTGGATCAACAGTTGCATCAAGAGGCCAAGCTGCAGGAAGAACAACCTCAAGACTAGGTGCAGACCATCTCGGTTCCCAAGCAAGTACAACTTGACCAAGCTGCAAGAAGACCCTTTTTTAAAGTATTTTGTATTACAAACCCACTTAGGGAACATTAGTAATGGGCAGTAGTTGGCAGGATGTAGGTGACAGGGACCACTTGTAATACTTTACTATTGAATGCACAATTATTTTTTGTGAGTGAGAAGGGACCACTTGATGTTTACTTTAGTATTCAATGCAGAATGTATGGGACCACTGATGCATATTTTAATTTAAATTTGGACTTCTTGTTCACGTGAATATTGAGTTTGGGACCACTTTATTCCACTTCTCTGATCTCATCACTGCCAATATTGTGTTCATATTCAATCTCACTCAGTCAATACTGTGACCACCACATCACTCCCCTTCTAACAGCAGTTCTAAGCAGGGACTAAAACCATGTCTAAAACAATGAAGCTGATGCAATTTTCATCCATTTTTTCTGCATTTCAAGCAACTGTCATAGTGATTTGGTGATTAAGTGTGTTTCTTTGCATTGTAGCTGTTTGAACAAGTTTAATTGATCATTTAAAACTTGTTTGCACTGTTGATTTGGTCTTTCTCTAGCCAAAGTACCAAATCACCTTTTACACCTTTTTATGCAGAATTCTCCAACTGATATGGTCATTTTGAGCAATTGTGTGTTTCTGTGTGTTTAAGCCACTTTTGTACACCTAGTTGATCATTTTAAACTTGTGCACATTGGTGGTTTCGTCATTTTTCCCTTCCTATGCAGAATAGACATTTTGGTTCCATTTTTGCTTCAATTTCTCAACTACATCACTCATTTTCAGATCCTGGCAGTTTTTTTGTTGTTTCATTCATTGTAGAGTCATAATTTGACCATTCAAAGCTGCATAATACTGTGTTCATAAGCTGCATAATATTGAAATCTGCATAAAGCAGAAAATCTGCATATTCAGCAAGTTTTCGAAATCTGCATAATAGTTGGCAGAAGTGAATTTTCGAAATCACTTCTTTCTTTGCTGTTTTACAGTTTAAGCAAGTTTAAATTGATGGTTTAAAGGTGCTACCACTGTTCATTTGGTCAAGACTTAGCCTATATGCATATTTGTAAGTGTGGAACCATCAAATTTTGAGTTAAATTAACAATCAATTTTAGTACCAATCTGTTTTTAACTCATGTCAGAGTTTGAACACGTTTCAAATCACTGATTAAAGTTGTTGGAGTGATTCATTTCGAGTTAACCCACTTCTATGCAAAGTTGAGTTTCAAACCACCAAAATCAAGCCAATTTTTCTGCTGCAGTGTTCAAAACAAACCTGTTTTGATGAAATTTTTCATTAAAATCGAATTTGGCTAGCATAATCATTTGTAAAGTAAGGAAAGAAAAAAAGAACTTGTGCTCATGAAAAATATGTCATTGGTATATAATATTCTTCATTGCATAATATTCTTGATTGCATAAACACTACATAAAGACTGCATAATTAATAGCCCCTTTTCAAACCAACCTAAGACACACAACCTTGTACCTAAGCTCTGCCTCACTTTCACATTACTTCTCCTTCACTTAATCCTTCATGTTATCATCATCTCAATTACAATTCATCTTCAGTAAAAACATAATACAAAAGAAAATGGTTAATGGGCATGACAACACAAACAAGTACAACATCATTTTCCCATAGTTCTTCTGTTGTTGTAATTTCCTTTTCAGCTTCTCTATCTTCTTTTTTTGATCCAGGACAACTATATCATTTTCCAAACACAGATCAACTCCTTCACGTTTGCCTTGAATTTCATAAACTTCTTCATCATGCCATTCGAAGTAATTACAAGTTGAATTACTCTGCAATCAAAATAACACATCATGAATAGAAAGTTCAGGACATCAACTGAAAGATTTAGTCACTTACTGCCCAATTTCTACATCTATAGAATAGTCTTCCTTTGTTCTTGGCAGTAGTTGCTTTCAAAAGCAACAATGTCTCACCACAACCACACATTTTAGATGGTAATCGTGAACATGATCCACAGCTTTGAGACTTGGCTGAACCAATCGTCCTTCGCGTCCAACTATTTCTTGCACTCTCACCTTTCATTTCACTACAAGAAGTAAATACCTTCATCACCTTTCCTGCTAACACAAACCCTAAATCCCCAATCTTTAAAATCAAAGGATTAACAACAAAACAACGATTAGCTTACCTCTTCAAGAAGACTATCTCCCACTTGAACAAGCCTATCTCCCTCTTCAACAACACGAGCTAGAAGAAGACTATCCCTCAACTCAGATCACGAACAACAACCCTAAGGTGTCTTAAATTATGGTTTATAAAAGATTAAGTCACCAACACACGTGCTACAATGTTAATCTACTTCCAAACGCTAAAAAACACCAACGTGGAAGGCAATGGTTAGCCAGCTCACCAAAAAATAAACGTCGTCCAAAATTAGGGACTAAACGTACATGTTTCCATACTAGGAGGACTAAATGCCATCAATGTTTGATGCAGGGACTAAAACCAAAAATCTGTCAAACTTCAGGGACTAAAAGCATATTTAACCCTAAAATTTATCAGTAAATATTGTAATCTAATTTATTTTCTTCCTATTCCCTCTTGTTCTTCTTCTATAGTTTTATTTTTGCGAATTTACCAGAATAGAACATTATTAGCCCCCAAACAACCATCACTTCAACATATTCATTTCCAAAAATAAAAATCACACAAAACTATCATGCGAAAGAGGAAGAAAGACGTGGTCGGTATCATTGATGTTCCTAATCACACTATTATGTCAACACGGTAGAGATTTGCTAGAAAAGTTTAAATACAAACATCGTAAGAGAAAGAAGAAAAATCTTGTTGATGGTATTGATGGCATGTCTGACCTCTGACGTGGTCAACTCGGTTGACGATAGGGAGCAACAACTATGAGATTATGGATTGTAGTGGTGGTGAGTTGTAGTGATATTAGGTTGTAGTGGTAGTGATGAGACTCTGAGAAGACGAAGAAAGCTTTAAACGCAAGTCTATGATAAAACAAAAAACTCTAAATGCGAGTATATGTTGATAATGAAAGCAAGATTAGGTTGAGAAATTTGTCGTCCTTTATACATACAAATTTTATCAACTAAATAATTCGTCAATAAAAAAAAATATGCATTACAAACAAATTTACAGACAAATTATTTTATCAGTAATATATATATATATATATATATATATATATATATATATATATTATTTACCGAAGATTTTACTTGCGATAATAAATCCATCAAAAAATTGTCAATAATTCAAATTTATTGATGAATTTATTATTGTTAATTATGAATTTTTGTCATAATATAATATTTTTTTATAAAAGTATAGGTTTATTATTATATTTTTATTGTTATTATTATATAAAAATAATAATTAACCACTAAATCTAATCATAGTATTTTCTTTAGCATAAAAGTTGTGTTGGGTTTTGAAATTATTACTAAGTAAATAAAATTAAAATATGAAAATGAAATTAAATTAAGAGATTAACACTAGTGCACTAAAAGGAAATGGCACCGGTTATTTTGGCTTATAGGCACTGGTTCTATAACCGAGGCATATACAGACGAGGTAAAAAGAGGTAGGTTTTATGCCTCAATTATGAACTGAGTCAAAAAAAGGCAAGATTATGTCTCGGTTTTTAGGTAACCCAGTCAGTAACATATTTTTTTTTTCCAAACTGGAATGATCTTGTCGAACCATTAAATTATAATATTGCAACTTGAAAACACTGTAGGGTCTTCAAACACTGAAAATTCATAGGATTCATAAACCCTGTAGAGGTCTTCAAACACAGTTCAATCAATTACAGGAGGATCTGTGACCGAGATATGAAGTTGAATATGAATCTGAAAAGCTTCCAGATATGAAGTTGTCCTCTAATTCCCATTCCCTAAAGATTTCAATTCGTGATTTAGGTTTGTAGTGAAGAATCGAGATCAAAACAGAGACCAAAGATTTCCCAATTTCAGAAACCCAATTTGATAAAACCCAGAACACTTTCCCTTTTCGCTTCGTAACCAGATCACCATAAAAGCAACTCAGAACCCAATTTGATTTCTTCGCGAGTTCGTCCTCTTCAATTGACGCAACTAGAAAGAAAATCGTACCTCCATGATTTAATCTTCTCAACCCCAACCTGCACACAGAATCACAAACCATGTTCGCTCCATCATTCATCTTCCTTACCCAGAAACTCAAAAATCGCAGAAACCAAACTCAAAAATCGCAAATCCTTTTCATGGTGCCTACCTCCATTGACGCGGAAGAGTTCCTTTATCTTCTTGGCAAGCACAACCATGAGCTTCAATCGCGAACTCCTTAAGCTGCCATCCATTGCCGAGAGTTACGCGCCTCCATCCTCTCCCCTTTCCCCCATCTAAAGAACCCTAATTTTGGAACGAGGAGGAATTTGTGGAAACGAAAAAGAGTCCCTATAAAGACGGCGAAGATGGAACCCCTACCCTAGTCGCGTCGTCGTCGTTCTTTCGCCGCCACTGTAGTGCCATCAATGATCCTCCGAAGTTTTCTGCCAGAAAGGAAGAAAGAAGCTTGAGAAAGGGGAAGATTGTGTTGTTTTAGAAAAGACTTGGGAGGCTTTTTGGTAGGAGGAAGAGAAAAGTCTGAAAGAGAAATAGGCTACTTTTTTGACACCGGTTTGAGAAAAGACTCGAGGCCTAAAAGCCTTTTGACACCGGTTTCAGGTACACCCCCAGTCGATTCTCTTGGTCGGAGCTTGACTAAACTTGACTGACTTGACATGTTGCAGCATGTTGCAGACGGTTAGACGTGTAGCAGGCTTTTATGCCTCAGTTCTGCATGCAATCGAGGCAGTATCACCTTTTTATAAGCTTTTCAGACGATGTCTGGCCATGTTTAGGCACCGATTCCCTCTACAACTGATGTGGTAACGTTCTTATGCACTGGTTCTCTCCTAACCGAGACCTATAAGGTCTTCTTAATTATAGAAGTGTCACCATGTTTGGATAGACAACGGTTTGGTGTAAACAGATGTTTATTGTGCGAATTTAAAAGCACATTTTGTACTAGTGTAAATGCAAATTAGATCAAGAACTTAAAATTTCATTAAAATATAATTTATAAGACTTCTAGGAAGAAAGTTTAGACCAGGATAAAAAAGACATTAATAATAAAATCTTTGCATTAGTGTGAGTTTCTAATCTTTCTTTTGGTTTTCTCTCCAAATATAAGGAAATATATATGATTTTCATAAAAAAAAAAGAATATAACCAGCTAATTATGCAGTTGGCTCAGTAACGAAGGAAAGAACAAGAGTTGAAGATTTACTTTGTTTTCCATGCCACAGTGGCACACACATTCATCATCACTTAAAAAATTGCACAATCAATGAGCCTAGGACGATGCAATCATTGTATTCCACCTCTTTATTTCCGACACAAACTTCCAAACTCATGTTTCATTCTTCTGTCTTGAGGCAAAACCTTCATATTGCTATGTTTCTAAAATTTCAAAGGTGACCTTGTTTGTGTCAAATACTTGATTCTTGATGCTTGATACCATATTCTTATCATACGCTGAACATAACAACATTTTTCCTAGTTTTGATCAAAACAAGTTTTATAGATCTGAGACATAAATACAACATCCTGCAATTCCAGAATTTCCTCGTAAAAGAACTGGTCAAACAAGTGTCCGTAATAATTCGATCATTAAGGAATGATGATGAATGGCAAAAGCAGCTTCCTTCTTTGCTTTTCTTTGGGGACATTTTTTCTCTTACTCAGCCACGTCTATGCTGAAAGTTAGTACTTTTTTTCACTTTCTTTTTCTTTCTTGATGCATTTGGTAGCAACTCTTTACAGTTTATTCAATTTCTAAAATTGACTTTTCAACATATTGAATTATCCAAATGTTAGTCTATGAAAGATTAAAAAGTCGAACACGGCATAAAAAAAATTCGTAAACTTATTGCGTGAAATTTTTAAATTAGAAATAATGTCAATTTTTTTATATATTACTCATGTTCTATGTTGTGTTTTTTCATTAATTCTCCCTTAAAAAGAACCCATCAGAAAGTAACTTATTATTTCAATAAAACGGTTCATGATAACTGATTAGAATTTGCATGAAAATGTTTTAACCTAATTTCTATGATTATAAACAACAACCTTATACTCAAACATTTACGTTCACAAACCTTAATCTTAATTAAATAAGAAATTGTGGTGATTATATTTTGTAGAAAAATTCATGAGACTACACAAGAAACATGACTTTTTGTGTGCCTTTCAGATAAGACTGAACCAAGGAAAAATGCAAATATGAGTCCATTCGAGAGTTGGAGGAGTGCTTACTACTGCTTGCAGAATGTAATGAGTTATATATGTGATTGCTTTATAAATTACTCTTAATGGTTATTAAGTGCTATACTTAATTAGCAATTAGCATATATAATTTGATTAGTTAATCTCTGATAATAATGGTTACTGTTTGCAGACATCATATTATTGCACGATAAAAGATGGATACACAATAGGAATGGAGGGTGTGATAAATGTGCATGATTCTGATATAAAGAACTTTTGCAACAATGGATGCTATGACCACACTTTATATGTCTTAACTTGCATCAAAGATGTGAAGTCAGACTTCTTCTTCCAGACCAAGCAACCCGTCTCTTATGTCTGGAATGTTACTTCCAGGGCTTGCGCTAATCAGCTTAATGGTAACAATTTTTTCATCAATTTTCTTATATGCATATTTTAAGAAAATAAATATCAAGTTTTACATATGCAATCACTATCTAATAGACAAGCTTTTAACACTGTTTTATAGCAATGATGAAAACAACATTACATGCAAATTTACAAGGATAATGATACTTAGACAATATTTTTTTTACAACATTTGAACATCATCTACGTATCACTGTGTGATTGGTTCATGATGATGTTCAAATGTTGTCAAAAAAATGTTGTCTAAATATCATTATAAAATTTACAATTATTAGATCAAAATAAAATGTTTCATTCCAACAACTATTTTTACTAAAGCAACAAAGAAAATATTAAGGATATCAAAACTAATTAAGATGATCCACATCACACACCAAAGATTAAACTAAAAGTAAATTAACTAAATTCACTTCACTTTTACGTGAGTTAAAAAATTTATAATCTGATTCCGTCTAAATATATGGGTTAGTTGGTTAATGCATTTAAGAATGTTTTATTTTTTTAATTTATTGTATATATCTATTCTCATCAAAGTTGACTGGACTCACTTTTTACAATTATACAATTAAAATGTTTTTCCATCTTAGCAAAAAGTATTTGTATGAATAGTAATTAAAAATTAAAATGTTAATCTCAAACAAATATTATTAAACAACATTTTAATATTTAAAAAATTAAATTATCAACTTATATAATTAGAATTAATAAATAATTATAATAAAAAATTTATAAAAATACTGGAAAAAATTAATAAAAGATTATTATCAATGGATTATGAATTAATACACTCTTAACCCGACTCAAATTCATATAACATGTGAATTAAGTATATCGAATTCAATTGATCTACATTTAAAAAACTTAGAATTTTTTTCATAATCTGGTTTGAATCCGAATAAACTAGTTAACTCACAAGTTAAATATTTATTTGACATCTTTAAAAAATATTATAATCTATGCCTATCCATAATAGAATTCACTTTTTTCGTATACACATTATCTTTTTAATTTTGCTCTTTCAGTACCCATTATTTTAAATTAAAATAACTACGTTTTCATTTTTATCTTATAAATGACCGTTAATTTACATTTCATTATTTTTTAAATTAAAATAGTTATTTTATTCTTCAAAACAATATTTATTTAAGTTCAGTTATTTTTTTTAATTAAATGAATTATCTACGATAAAAAAAAAGACACAAATATGTAGTGTGTTTACAATAATGCGTACATATAACTATAAACTTTATTACAATTTTAATTTTCAGTACGTAAAATTGTGTCATTTATATTAAGAAGAATATAATGTTGGTGTATCTTGTAGAATTAAGAAGGATAAAAAAAATACAATTAAAGTTAGGAGTGATAGAAATAATTAAATTAAATGAGTTTTGGTTATGCAGGTTTCAATACAAATGTTACGACTCATGATCCAAACAGTGGAAGCAGAGTGTACGGTAGAGTTCATATGTCTCTTGTTTCAGCACTAACCACCATGGCCTTCATTGCCACATTTTCTGTGTGACACTTTTTCTCAGTTTTATGGGAATGGACATTTAGTTTAATGATGTTCAGTTTCATGATTTCATCTGTAATCCATACAAATAAATAAACTAGTGCTGTAAAAATATATGTTATGTAAAACATATTTAACTATAACCAGGATTATTTGGTATTATATTCCTAAAATGCCAATCTATAGTTTTTCTTTCAAAGTAAGAGTTTAATAATTAATGTGAAATTTTGTATTACCAATTAAATACTTTTTTTTGGTATATAGAATATTTGAGTAAATTTTAGTTCCACTTTCGTTTTTTCAAAAACTAACAGAAACACATCTTGCATTTGTATTTTCAAAATTTTTTTATTATTTTAATATATAACACCATTAAATAACAACTAAATCAAGAAACAAAAATAATTATTAAATAGAAACTATTTTATAAACCAAAAATTATTAATATCTAAAACAGTTTTTACTATTAGTAAAGAAATATAATTGTTTTATGAATTATATAGTCTAAATTAAATATTAATAATTTTTAGCTTATAAAATATTTTCTAATTTAGTCAACAAATTTGATTCTTATTTAGTGATATTTGTCAAATGGAAAAATATATTGTCACGATTGAATAGAGAGATTATAAGGCCGTCCAATTTCATGTTTCATTAAATAAGAAAACTTTTTATTTGTCAAAAGATAAAATATATTATTAAAAAAAGAAATTAAAGATAACTTCAAAAATATATCTTTTATATTATGGTATAAATATTATAAATATGTAGTTTTAAATTCATCAATCTAAATTGACACAAAACAAGAATTTCATATGAACTATCCTTTCATTTTGGTGAGTTTAAATCCTCTTTACTGACATTTTTTCATTTGCTGAATCATGTTCTACAACTTAAGACATGAACTAAATTGTTTTGGTATTTCTTATTACCCCACAAATTTCTTCCTGTATTTCCAATTTTTTCTATGATAGTCATTTTAACGCTCCACATTATATATTTTATATTAAATAATTAGATAAATATTATTTAGTTATTACCTAACCCCTAAACATTATTTATTGTCACTGCCCACCTCTTAACATTATTTACTCCTCCACTTACTATCAATACAATAAAATTAAACTTAAAAAAAATAAAAATTAACAAAACTGAATCTGAAATTTAGTGTATTGTCTTTCTGAATTTTAAAATCTGATAATCATAATAAATCATAAAAATCAAATTTTGAAATTTGACTTATAAATACATTTAATCGAACTTTAAAATTTGATGTAAGAATAAAATTATCTTTAATCAGATTTCATAATCCAATTCACCTATTCAACCATATTTTGAAATTCAATAAACACCTAAAGAAAATTAAATTTCACAATCCAATAAACACGTCAATTCACAAAACAAAATTCAATATCCAATACAAATATCAATCTCAGCAAAATAATCCAATTTTCAAATTTAGTACACTTCCTTCGCAATGTCATCTGATTCTTATATATATATATTATCAAACGCCGTTGCTGTAAAGAGATAATATTACAGGGAATTATTGATACAAGGAAGTCATAATAATTCATTTCCACTTTTTTAATGAATTAGTGTGTTTTATGTGTACTAAACATTAATATTTTACAATAATCAGAATATCATTAGAGAAATATTTTCAACTCACTAAAAGACAAAACTCTTCAATGGACCCATTTCTCTTCACAAAATTTGGGAACTGAAATTAAAATTTACTTATAGTAAGCACCAATGGTGGTTGAACACCATTAAAGGGGACATCGATAATTCCTCCTTTACTTTTTAAAAACTACTTTTTTAATGTATATATTCTAAATTTAAAGTAATCTTTTTTTTCTTTCAAAATTTATAAATTTTAACTTAATTATACTTTAATAAATTCAAAAATATATATATGATGTTTTAATACATATTTTTTTTCTACAATCTATTAAAATAAAATTCGAATTATAATTAAAAAAATTACACGTTTATATAAATTTTTATCTTACATTTACATAATATTAGATATATATACTTGATTATTTTTAAAAAGGAAGTACTTTATGTATATACCATTTATTTCTCACTGTCACATTTATACAGTTAGTAAAGTATATTTACCAATGGGTTGGTATGCACAATGTGAGGAAGAAAAAACAATTGATTATTGATTTTTTCACATTTAGATTTGATGGGAGAATGTTATAAGGGCAATATTTGGAAATTCGGAATTTTCTTAGATAAGGTGAGATCTATATCAAATTTTCGAAATTCGTTTCGTGAATTTATATATTTATTGGATTATGAAATTCAGGTTATTTCGAGTGTTTATCAGATTTTAAAATCTGGTTAAATGAAAAATATGAATAAATATATTGAATTATGAAATTCGATTAAGAATAGTTTTGTGCATGTACTAAATTTTAAAATATGATATTATGTTTTTATTTACTAAACATTGGAATCCGGTTAAAAATATCTATAAGACTGGTCATTGAATTTTAAAATCAGTTAAGACAATGTATCGAATTTTAAAATTCAATTTTGTTAATTAATTTTTTAAGTTTAATTCTTTGATGTGTTGAAAATGGAAAGAAAAGAAATAAGTTACTTGGGATGTACAGTAGAGAGTAAATAATGTCAGGAGTAGTAATAATGACAATAAATAATGTTACAGCGAGTGGGTAGCTGTAGTAAACAACTTTTCCTAATTATTTAATTTAATGTATATTATATAATAAGTAGGAATGAGGATGTCAGAAGTAGTGTGCGGAAGAAGCCCCAGTTGATTTTCACCCTACTATAAGATTGAGTAACTTTGACTGTTAATAATGAAATTAATAACTTTTTTATAATGATAATTTATTTTAAATATTTTTTTAAAATAAACTTAAGCAAATTAATAAATACGTAATTTATTATTAAAAAGTTGTTAAGAAAATTTATTAATAGATCCATTAAAAATAGGTTTAAATCCTCTTTTGGTCCTCATATTTGGGTGCTAATCTCAATTTGGTTATCATATTTTTTTTTGTCTCAATTGGGTTCTATAATTTGTAAAAATGAGACAATTAAGTCATCTCCGTTAACTAATGACTAACGCCGTCTGTTACTGATGACGTGGTGCATAGAGAATTAGTTAACTTATAATGATTTAATGACGTGGATTTTAGTGTAAAAAATAAAGCTTCTGACGTGGAATATGGTTTTATAATTTGGGTTTTTTTATTGAATCAGAAAACAATAAGTGGGAGAATTAAGGATTTAATTAATTGAGAATTTGGTGAGTGTTAGAAATGAGAATTAAGACTCACAATCTCTATTTGTTCGTGGAAGTTCTAAGTGCAAGACAAAAACCATCACGTGCTCGTGGACGCAACAAATTGACCTTGGACGTTAGTGAAGGTAAGTTTCCTATGTTTTATGTTTACGAATATGTAGTGTGTTTCGTGTGGTCCCGATTTTGATATGTTGTTGTTGTGTTTAGGTTAGAATATGTTTTGTATGTTGTTGCTTTGTTGTTTTGTGATGGGTATCGTTTATGGTGTGTTGATGCTTTGGATTTTTGTGATTTGTTTAAAAGTAGTGGTCCCAAAAATTGCAGTTGGTGTGTTGATGTATACAGTGCCGTGGTCCCAAAAATTGCACCTATGATTTCTTTAAAAGTAGTGGTCCCCTTTTGTTGGACCAGTGTTTCCTTAGTGGGGATGTAACTTTATCCCATGTTCCCTTCATGTGTTACAGTTCCTTAGTTAGTAGTTTATCCAGTCCCCTTCATAATATATTTTTCCTCCCAAATTTACAGGTCTTAAAAGGTTGTGCTTCAAAAATAGTATACCATAGATGATCGTATTAAAGTAGTGGTCCATCATACAGGACATTTTGTTAGTGATGATAATGGTAATTTAAAATTTGATGGAGAGATAACACAATGGTCTTGTGATCCAGACCTCTTCTGCTATTTTGGAATAATAGCATCAGTGAAAGAGTTAAGTCATACATACATTAAAGAACTATGGTACAGTTTATGAGGTCAGTCAGTGGTGCCAAAGAGGTTAGAATTATTGACTGATGATAGGGGTGCTTTGCATATGGTTAATATTGCAATGTTAAATGATGAAGTTCATTTGTACATTGTTCATAATAGGAATGAACCAGAAATATTGAAATGATTGAATGGGTTGATGGTGTTGTTAATGATGAAGTTGATGTTGCAACACAGGTGGAGGGTGAGGGTGAGGTTCAAGTTGGAACAAAAATGGAGAATGGTCATGGTGCGGGAAAGGTTGAAGGTGAGGTTGAGAGTCTGGTTGAGGGTTTTGCTGAGGGAGAGGTTGAGAGAGAGGCTGAGTGTGAGGTTGAAGGTGAGGCTGAAGTTGTAACACAATTGGAGGAGGGTCCTGCTGAAGGAGAAGTTGAGAGAGGTTGAGAGAAAGGTTGAGTGTGAGGGTGAAGGTTTAACACAATTAGAAGAGGGTCCTGCTGAGGGAGAGGTTGAGAGAGAGGTTGAGTGTGAGGTTGAGGGTAAGGGTGAAGGTTTAACACAATTGGAGGAGGTTGAGGTAGCTAATGTAGATGAGGTTGAGGTGCATGATGTAGATGATTTCGAGCTAGAAGACGTAGAAGAAGATGAGGATGACGATGAAAATATAGAAGATGATGAGGATGAAAATGTAGATGAGTCTAGTAGTGAAGAAAGTCTAATTGATGTGACCATTCAGTGTGATAACATTGGTACTTCTAAAAGAAATGTGAGTGAAGAACAACCCTGCAGTTCATGGACAAGTGGTAATGATGACATGAATGATGTACGTGGTATATCTGACAATGAATGGGTGTCAAATGAGTTGGATAGTGGTCCAGATAGTGACGATGAAAGTTCCATTCCTAGAACTTTGTTCCCCACATTTAGCATGCCTAAAAGTTTTGGAGAATATAAGTGGGAAGTAGGAACTTATTTTACTGAGAAAAAGGAATTCACAAAGGCCATTAGGACATATGCACTAAGTAATGGTCGAAAGTTAAAATTCTTAAAGAATGACAAGAAGAGGGTTAGTGTTAAATGTTTTGGGGGCAATGATAAATGCAAATGGTATGCTTATTGTGCCTTTAGTTCTCGTTCCAAGTCATGGCAGCTAAGAAAAGTGATTGATGATCACACTTGTAGTAGAGATTTTAATGTGAAGTTGATCACTTCTAAGTGGTTGAGAAAAAGGATGGAAAAAGCTGTTAGAGAGAACCTTAACATGAAAGTCATGGACATTAGGGATAAAGTGAGTAGGAAATGGAATGTTGGAATCTCTAGAAATATGGCTTTTAGGGCAAGAGCCATGGTAAAAGATAATGTTGATGGTTCATTCAAGGAACAATATAGAAGAATCTATGATTATGGTCATGAGCTTCTCAGGGCAAATCCAAGTTCAATAGTGAAAATAAAGGTTGAAAATAGTAATGGGGAGTGTATCTTCAACAGAATTTATGTATGCTTGAAAGCATGCAAAGATAGTTTCATTAGTTGTAGACCCATCATTAGGTTGGATGGATGCTTTTTGAAAGGCAAGTATGGAGAGGAATTACTAACAGCAATGCACCAAGGTATGTATTCACTTTACTCTACGTTATTATTCTTGTACTTGGACATTTATATTTAGTTTGACATATATTGTTACTCCCAGATATTGGTCAAGATCTAGATTCACTTCTAGATCACAATGTGACACTCTTGTCAACAACATGTGTGAGGGATTCAACAGTGTGCTAGTTCACACTAGGACTAAACCAATTATCACCATGTTGAAAGAGATTAGGGTTTACATCATGAAGAGATGGGCTAAGAACAGGACAAAGATGACACTATATCAAGGTATTGTGTGCCCTAAGATTCTCAACAGATTTCAAAAGCAGTCATGGTTACCAAAGTAACTTTAATACTACAATTAACTTTATACATGGTCATCTTTGTTTACTTTGGTTCTAACTTTGTTTCTAACTTTGTACCCATGATAGATGGTCATCAGATCATTTGAAATCATCCACATTTCACAGTTTAGGGAGCAATTTGTTGTCAATCTTGACAAGAAAGAATGCATTTGTAGAAAATGGTTAATTATTGATATTCCTTGCACTCACGCCATCACTGCAATGAAGTTCTTGAATGTAAATGCAGAAGACTATATTGGTACTTGCTATAGGAAGTCTACGTATGAAGAGACCTACAACTCCATCGTTTACCCTATCAATGGTCAAGTTCTTTGGGAGAAAACTTCATATTCATATGTCTTACCCCCAAAGAAGAGGACAATGCCTGGCAGGCCCAAGAAAAAACGAAGGCAACTTGGATGGGAGCAAAAAAGCATGTGTTGTTTGCAAACAACAACTTGGACACAACAAAAGATCTTGTCCACAACGACCAACAACACCAGATCTTCCAGCTGACCAACCTCCTGCTAAGCAACCTACTGGTCAAACACCACAAGTGACAGTACCTCCTGCTGAGCAACCTACTAATCAAACACCACACGTGCCTATTGCTGATGAATGAAGTCATATTTCAGCTTTTTTTGGAATAATGAAATTTCACCTTTTTTTGGTTTCATCTTTTAAATGTAATGTCAGTTGTTTTTGGTGTACTCATTAAGACAATGTTGCTATCAGGTCTTTTTGATTATTAGTGTTATCAGGTCTTTTTGGTGTACTGATTAAGACAATGTGTTTGTTTAAGGGTCCACATCCATTAATAACCTTAGTTTGTGGATTGACTATGTTGGGAACACAAAGGTACTCATTAATTGTTATAAAGAAACTCTTTCTTTTAGCTTCCTCAATGTTCATTTTAATTCATTGGTGCTTGTTGAGAAGTTTTTGGTGTTTATTGTATAAGCGCTTATGTCTAAGTGGCTTCTAGTATTGCTCAAATACTATAGAATTGAACTGCTTGGTTGTTTGATGTCTTCATAAGCTTATCTTGAACATCTTGTTGAAATAAGCTGACAATAGTTTTATAGATAAACATCAAAAATCATTATCAAAATATTTGTCACATTTTATAACTACTTATGTCATAAAATAAGCCTAAATTAGTTGTAAATAAAGCTTTTTTCAGCTCCCCCTAAAGATTGAATGGCAGATTGTGTCTCTTTTGCCTATTGAAAATTTTGTATAGCCCATATCAAATTAAACAAATCAAAAGGAACCTTTTATAACACGAAAATAAACAAGGGACCTTTTATAAATATGAAATTACTTGTTGTTAATATGAAATTAGATTACATATTTTCATCAACCTACTTTCATCAACCTACTTTCATCAACATACTTTCATCAACCTCCTAAGAAATCAACCTACTTTCATCAACATTGAAATCACAATTACATTAAATAGACATGTAACAAACATCATCCCAATTAACACCTTCATGCCCTTCTCCAAATTAACGAGACTTTTCTCCAAAGAAGCTAATTTCAGCTTTTCAACATCTCTTTCTTCCACTTTCATCATACTTCCACCCACTTCGTCGTTTCTCGCACTTGCACTCCTTTCTTCAAGAATCACCACATTTCGTTCATTAATGACTTCTTCATTGCACCACTGAAAGAAGTTGCATCCACCCATATCTTTACTCCCACCCTGTAGAAGAAGAAAACACAGCCATCGTCAACGAAATCAAAATTCACACAAATAAAATCGACAAATTACCTTGAAGTGAGGGCAACCCCAAAATCGTTTGCCCTTGTTCTTAGGGGTTTTGGCGATGCGGAACACTGCTTTCGAACCACAATAGCAACTGGGTTTTGCTCCCAACCTGCTCCCACCACCAGAACTTTGTTGAAAACCCCCAATCCGTGCATTTGCAAGAAGAAGATGATCCAGACATTTCCTCACCTCAACTGAACACTTATTCCAAACCTTCCACTACTTCCACAAATCTGTGAAGATGTTAAGTGTTAGGGTTGCTTCAAATGTTAAGTGTTAGGGCATGTTAAGTGTTAGGGCTAACAGTGTCTTTGCCATGCGAAAGGCTTCATTATACAACCAACACCCATATAAATTAATACATATTATCACGACAGCTAAAAAAAATTACAACTCATCAATAACAGACGGCGTTAGTTATTAGTTAACGAAAAAGGCTTAATTACCTCATTTTTACAAATTATAGGACCCAATTGAAACAAAAAAAAATATAATGACCAAATTGAGATTGACACACAAATATGAGGACCAAAAGAGGGTTAAACCTTAAAAATATACACTATTTATTTTCATTCAATAACTAACTTCGATTTATTGGTTCACTCTATCTAGTAAACTTTTACCATTATTCAGAGGCAACATTTTTTTGCTTTTTCTTCCCATATTTCCATAATTTTTCTTTCTATAATTTTTAAAATGGTTATTTTATCATTTTTAATGTGGCTAATAGTTTCTGAAATTATTATTTCAAAAACAAAATTTTCAGAAATAATTTAATTGAGACATAAATTACATTTCTGAATGAGTTTTCTATAACAGAATTTCTTTCTAGAACAACTTTTCCAATGTTTTATGAAATGAACTTTCAAAGGATAAACTTTTCGGAACATATAAAATATATTTCAGAACAAAATTTTCAAAATGAAATTTCCAAAATACTTTTTAAGAGGTGAAGACGGCCACAACGACAGCAGTCCAACAACAGTGATGTGGTACAGCAAGGAAAGATAATATAGTCTTTTTGCCTGGAGTATAAGGGTGCAGGAAGGAAAAGGCCTTGTAAATCTAACACCCAATCGTCCAGTTCTAAACATAAATGTAAAATAATAGTATTAGTTGGCTCATCACAATAAAGGGATAAAATTTATTAAAAACTAAAAGAACCTCTAAAAGGGTGCCCTATTAAAGTGTTCGTCTTGGTTGACTAACCTGTAATTAATTACATATTAGAATCAACCCAGAAAAACAAATTTGGATCTAAAAAGCATGCCAGTTTGGCCAAGAAAATAAATGAGAATCGAGTTGAGATTATTGCGTCCGTTTAACCATAAATTTAGTTTCTGAATGTGTAAGAGGAGTGTAGTTTAATAACTCATAAGTAACACTATTGTCTCACAACAATACCATGCATATCCTAGTTGACTTCTGACGGACGTACATGTGTCACCATTAACTAAAACAAACATTTCTATTTCACAAGTTTCCATGTACGAAAATGAACAGTGGAAGAATTTTCTGGTTTTACAAGTGATTTCATTTAATGACGACTACCATACACAAGCGGCTCTACTCACTCCTTTTGGTCGAGATATTGGGAGATTTTCTATGACACTACCCTCACCACTACATGGTGTATGCAAATCATCCTAAACATATAAAATGAAAAGCATAAACTTAAATGGTAATAACATCAGGGATTTTCTAAATGGAATGAAGATTCGCGATGTATGACAATCTTTTTAAACTAAAGAATTATTATACTTGCACCCAAGACACAAGATATAACAATATTGACTCTAAAGATACCGTTACCGCAACAAACTCAATTGTAGGACAAGAGATACATCATTACATGGGCAAAACTTTCATAAAAAGGTTCATCTCCTCAGCCAGTTACAATTATTAAAGTAGGACCAATTATGTTCCCGTGTTCCTTCGGCCAACACGAGCAACAAAACCAGCCTTGATTGGAGCAACCGATCTTCCTGATCCACACTGTAAGAAATAAACCAGAATATGATATTTAATGAGAAAACGTAAAAAATGTGACCAACACAAGAACATTTTTTCAGTATAACATAAATTTCTTCTAGCAAAAAATTAATAATGATCAGAGGTTGGTAAAATAGGATGAATTGGCAATCAAAATCCGCAAGTGCAATTGGATATCCACTTAATGGTTGTAAAAAAAATAAAATTGGAATATTACAACACTACCATCACCCACGCTACATGAAATAGTTTTCCAAGTGTACGCAAATCATTATAAACTCTATAAAATGCTAAAAGTATAAAAAAGCTTAAAAGGTATTAAATAAAACAAACCATCTACAAGAAACCATCATGTTTGAAATATGATTGTTGCTAGGTGGGTAAGAAACTTGGCGTGAAAACTAGAAGAGAAAAAAGAAAAAAAGGTAAACGGGTGAAGAAAATTAACCTTTTCACACCGGAGAAAGAAGAGACGATTCTCCTTCGTAAGTATAGTATCCGGGCTCTTGCATCCAAGGCAAATGACATACTCATCTGACAAAAACAAAATTATGATCAACTTCAACTGATATAAATCTGAATGGGGAGTTTTAAAGTTCCTGTCTTGCTAGGCTGCATGTGATAAAAAAAACACCCAAAAACACCAACACCACAACTTTCATACCTATACAAATATTCCATTTCTGAAACACAACAAATAATTGAAATTCAAAACGAGTACTTACTGACATATCTTCGCAGAATTCCTTCAAAGTTCTTTGGTGCAAACCTTCCCTTCACAACCAATCTCTGCTGTCCGTCAAGCGATCCACTCGTACCCAACTCAGCCAGCAAGAAAGCCATGACATGGTCAGGCTGCCGATGCATTCTAAAAGATTGCATAGAAGTAAATTAAGAAAACAGATGTTTATATTATGTACAATCTATTCTTGTTATAAGACATGTAGCAATAAAGGAAATAAGAAAACAATGATAATAGTCATTATTAGCTGAACATAATGAACAATGTAGTAGAAAGTCTCACTCAATATTTCCAGGAATTAATAGATTTGACAAGCATTTTGCATTCTTAACAAGGTTAATTCGAAAAAAAATGTATGCCTTTTAAAATCCATTCCCCCCATAATTAAGAAATCTGGTGGATATTCATGACCCGTATACAAGAAATTACGCTAACATAAAATATCAGTATTGCCATACTGATGGAGCACAGTTCTTTAACAGAAACTGAAAGGAGGTGCTCATTGAGTGCCGGATACTAGAGCTCCTCAAGAAACTAGCTCTCAGTTCAAAGACTGACACATACAGTATATCTAACTCTTAGCTTTCCAATTACATAAAAACAGAGCTAGCTCCTCCAATAAATTTCTCTGCATGGCAGTTTTTTCTTCAATAACTGCCTCACACAACACTTAAATTGCCAGTAACTGACCAACATGGAAGTTCACAAGCACTTTCTGTTATTCCCAGTAAACCTGACGATGGTGGGCTTGGGTTTAGATTCAGCAACCGATCCTCCTCCAACCCAACAAAGTCATGGACCGTATCATACATCACAAATGATGTGTCCGTGTTCAATTAATAAAATTAAAATTGAAATAACATAGACAGACAAAAACCAGGCCTACTGTTTAGCAAACTCTCATCATGTCACCCTATACTATTAAGCATTTTGAATAAAATAGTAACATACGTTTTGCACAGATCCATAAAATTCACAAACACAGTTTTCTTTGTGCCTTCACGAAGAACCTGAGGAGGCCTCATTACTGTCCTTCGCCTATCTCCAGCAAGTTCAGGATTATTCTCACGAAGAATGTTAAACACTCTGCCAAGAAGCTGCACGAAAAAATCCAGAATCCGTAAGAGATATGTAAGGGAAGAGGTATGCACGACAAGGAGTTTCCAAGTGAAGACATTAGTGTATAATAAATGCTTTTGCCAATATTTTATGGATTTATACTTTGCCCCTATCAAAAAAAAAAAAAAAATCCACAATGGTTCACGGTTTATAGAAAACTGACATTTCTGGATCCAAGAAGGATAAAACAGTAAAAATCCCTTCACAATCAGATGTATTACAGAGGCACGCATAGACCATCATTACACTTAAACAAAAATGAATATCACCATGATAAAACTTTCAAGCAGATAAATGAATCTGGAGCATAATCAATACACCCTAATATCAACCTAATAAAACAATGTTGAGAAATATCAGGCAGGTGTACAAAATAAACAATTAGAACTATGGAAGAAAATTTAAATAAACTCAAATATTTTTCAACAAAGTGATGAAGAAAAAATCATTAAAAGAAAGAGTTTCACATTAACATTTAAGCTGAGAGGTCATATATCAGTGTAGGAGAAAAACACTTAAATGTGACAAACCTCCTCGTATTCATAATCTCGATCACTCCCTTCCCAAGGATAACGAGCCTGAGGAGCAACCATTTCTCCTTCATCGTCTTCAGCATGATCTAAAAGAAAAAGTTTACCAGATATTAAGTGTTGAATAAGCTCCCCTCAAAACATACATTTAAAGCAAATACTACTCCACAATTCACAAAAACAATATTTACACAGTTATATGCTGCTCACCATCCAAATCTTCAACGGCATCTCCGCTCTCATCATTCAAGTTACTCATTTCAACCTATAATCAAATATCAGGTTTCAAATTGTTTCCAAAAAACTAGATACATGAAAAACAATCTCTGAAGAGATATAATTATCCAGGAGAAACAAAAAGACCACATTAAGCATAAATATAGGATGACTTACAGGCTTCTTCTTTTTCTTTTTCAAACCAGTAAATGCAGCCTCAACCCCATCAGAAACTGCAAATGCAAAATAAATGAGAAACATACCTATGCACAATAGCCAGATAGAACTGGAAATAAAACCAGAGGAGGAAATTACTTGTATTATTTTTGCATACCTGTGAGGTTTTCCGTCTTCTCAGCCAATTTCTCCACGGGGTCATCAGCAGGATCTATAATTGTATTTTTCTTTTTCTTCTTCTTTTTGGTAGGGTCAAAGGGTACAATCTGTGATTTATAAATTCAGGTATCAGATGATGGTACTGCTACAACAAACAGAAATCTCAACTAACAAACCTGATCAACCGAAATATGCAACCCATGATCATCATAACAAATAAGCAATACAAGAATAAAGTGAAAAAACCTGATTTTTAGGACTAATGCGCAATAAACGAAAACACAAGCGGGAAAGCATTTTTTAAATTACAGATAGTTAAGGGATCAATGAACTCACTTCTGGAATCTCCTCCTTCAGTTCATTTTGTGTTTCATCCGCCATGATTGCTGCAACACATAAAATAAAATTTTGTAAATAAGTAGAGAATTAGGAAGGCATACAAAAAACGAGTGGACAAAAGCGAACAATTAAAGAAGCTATTAACAAAATCAATTTCTTAAAAAAAATTGAAACTTCATCAAAGCATCACTTATAAATAGGAAACCCATAACACACTTTGTGCTACTTGAGAATGTTCTTAACTCCCGTGTGCTGTAAACCAATAGCTCAAAAAAGGAAAAATTAGATATAAAGAAAGTGCAAGGGAGCCCTTGATGATTGTACAGTTGAATCCTAAAAAGAAGCAAGGAGTACAACCTAATTAAACATAACAAAAAAAAAAAACAAAATATCCATCGTTAATGGACAACGAGAATCTTATCAAATCGAGCACGAGAAGCAAGAGGAAGCTTAATCTACAGAAATTACGAAAATCACAGATCCAAACGCAACTACGTGTTCCTTTTCATTAGCTTATTGTGCGCTCTAAACAGCTTTAAGAAAGCGATTAGTTTTCCCTATGTTTCAAAACCTAGTACACCGTTCAGACGCGAAAAAGGAATTCCAGAAACAGACATCGAAACGGATAGCTGGAAATGGAGGAAGAAATACAATAATCAACACCGATTTTGGACATAGAGGAGCCGAAGAAACGAAAAATCAAGTGAAATTTATTAGGTACAAACATCAACGAACAGAAACAAAAATAATAATAATAATAATAATAATAATAATAATAATAATAATAATAATAGGAATAGATATTAGATAATCGAAAATGATTAGGAACCTGATAGCGCAAAGAAAAGCTTTGAAGTGAGGGCAGAGATAGTGGAATCCCTGGAGACAAGATTGCGGCCGGTGGTCGCGAAATGAAAAACCCTTTCTTTCCCCCACAAAACTCAGCGCTGCACTACCTCTTTTCTTTTCCTTCTTCTATGTTTGTGCATCTTGTATGGATATTATCGGGCTTCGAATCTGGGCTTATGAATGGGCCTACACAGCCGATTAGTGGGCCGTTGGACGAACAGGGCCTCCACTCTGAACCCAAAATATACAGCCTAATGGATAAAATATTTTGAATCCATGAAAACCAGTTGGACATAAAATAAATTAGAAAGAAACAAGTTCATGGTAAATATATTTTTGCAAATGAAGTCTTCTATTGCTTAAATGATTTCCATATTAATTTTAACCTTAAGTTTTGGTACGATGTTTGTCTAATAATAACTTATTTTAAATTCAATTTAATTTAATAGAAAATGAAATTGTATAATTACTATTTATATTGTTGTTTTCAAAATAAATAAATATTATTCATTTAATAAATAAAAAAATATTAGAATAATAACATGTATTGTAAACGAAGTAATCTATCATAAATTGTGATTATATGTAAAGTTGGAAAATGTCACTTTATAATTTTGATTAAAAAAATTAAGAAGAAGTCGAGAATGAAAAAGTAAAAAAAAAATTAATAATAACATCGTTAAATTTGGAAATAAATTTTTATTATTAGACTACGTACTATAAAAAGAAAAAAAAATTGAATGTATTAGAAAAAGAAAAATATGTTAAAGAGAAGGAAGGACAGCACATGGCAATGACTAGAAAATAAGAAACAAAAAAATTGAAGTAAACTAAAACATGTTACAACTTTCACCGACGAATTCATGGCATGTGTTCACTCTAAGATGCAACCTACCCAAAGTCAAGCTCCAATAAATATTCTCACCAGAAGTTGCCTTCAAAATTCAATCGCATCTACAAACTCCATTCCTACTTTTCCATCTTCTAAATTTCATCTCTTCCAATTCACACACTATTATTATTATTATTATGAAACATTTCCAGTGTTAGTTATAAGTTCCATGTTTCTTAATTTCAATGTATTTAGATCTCTCCAAAAGATAAAATAATATCATTAATTATATCTCTTTATATCCATCAATTCTCATAAAATATTAGATTTGTAGATTTAGATGGGCCCTGGTACTGTTGGGCCAGATTTGCGTGGGTCTAGATCTGTGGGCCTAGCAAAATCCATATATATAGGCACAATTTGGTACTAATATTATCATACATTTCCTCATAGATTGACTTTGAAAAATAGTTTAGAAGACGCCATGGAGAATGTGGTGGGTATGTGGAACTTCAAATAAGTGTTAAGCTGTAATCAAATAAACCTGACATTTAATTCCACCTAAGTCACTGGTATCCATAGTGCACATGCAAGGAGGCCATATATTCAACATAATTGAAGTACACTAATTATTACAAATATATCTGCTCATAATTTTTTTCTAAAATAATAAATAAAAACAAATTATAATGCCATAATTTGCTCGCATTAATTTATTGTATCACTTCTTACCATGCTTTTAAAATCACTCTTAAATGAAATTATTAATTATATTTTAATAATTAATCAAACGGTTTATACCTTTCCATAAAATCTTATATAAATTTAAATTATGCAACATGATCCAAATATTAATTTAAGCGAAAACGTTTCTCCATTTGTGGAACTTTTAAACCGTGATTTTGATGAAGTAGAAATTTGTGAACTATCTTGATCCGACACTGATTTAATTTATTTTATATATTTTTATTTGTTATAGTATAATGAAAATAGATTGATTTGACTCTTTTTTTATTAGATTATGAGTCAACCTACCTTCAACTTATTTAAACTAGAAATTCTATGAGAGCATATTAGCCTAAGGTTTTAAACTGATTTTGAGATGTATATTATTTGAAATTAGAAATGAAAATTGATAAGGTGAAGATATAACGTAGTGTGAGTAGAGGCATAAACTTGGTAAATGGTGTTTAGAAATTGAAAGTGATAAAGTTGCATGGAATTGGACCTTTGGTTGACTTGTGTGACCAAATATGTGGTGAGCTGAAGGCCCAGTTTAAGATTCAGCTCCCCTTCCATTCTACGTCCTATTCAATCTTTTACTGTCCAATCCCATCCAACCATTAATTAATTCAAATTTCAATAAGTTTATGGTCAATTTTAAACTTCCTCCTCTAAATTTGACCAGTCTGCCTAACTCACAAGGACCAAAAGACTAAGAGATTTCTAAGAAAACACAGTGATAGGATTTGGAACCATCAAAAAGACCACTATACAAGATTTTTCTCTGTTTATTCACTTTATTAATTAATCACACATTTACCAGCTGTTTCGTCTTATTCGGAACAATCGATGCCTTTATTCACTCAATCTGACACTTAAACTATTTATAACCACAGATTTGGGCGATGTCGATGCTAATTGGTGTTTCGAATTTTTCTACTCACTATACTTTTAAACATTTTGTCTGTCTCATGAACAGTGTTTCGTGTGCTGCCTGGGTATACACTTGTTAGACTTGTTGCTCTATGACCCTTTGATCGCTTAACAATTCTGTTTCATTTTCTTTTAAATATTCTTTCAGTAAAAACAGTTTAGGTTATCATTGGTAAATGTTATTTGACACAATTTTTTATCAGTTTTGTTTCGGGTGTAAGGTCAAAAATCTTCATAAAATACACCATCACACTTTACTTCAAGTTAGGATGCTGATGTCAAATGTATTTATACGTTCAAGTAAGTGATTAATTCGGTCAGAGTCACATTAAAACTTAAATTCATAATAAATATAATTATTTATTTCTTTACTTTCGATATCTATTTATAGGTTTCAAGATGGGTCTGAAATTAGTAAAATCTTAATCACGACTTAATCATGATTCACTGTCTACTAAGTAACACTTACTAATAATTTTAACTAGAAGTGATATTTATGGATAATTATTCTTTAGAAGTTGTCCGCTCGATCACCCCTCGTCTATGACATGTAGACATCAACATATTCGACCAATCGTCTCTTATAAATGGTTTACCGTATAGTCATATATCCATGCAATATAGGTTTAAAATTGAAAAATCCCGAGAAAGATTAAATAGATTATGTGGCCTTCTACTTTTGAAGATTTCTGTGAAATTTTAACTAATACATTTGTATACTGAAAAGATATGTTGCTTATCGTTTATCTCACTCAATGAAATTGTTAAATTCTAAAACTTAAGATTTTGGAGGATTGAGTTGATTGGTTCCATAATGTGATGTTTGGTCTTTATTGTGTTGAAAAGACATGGTCAATGAGAATAGATGGTGGCAAATAAGGAGTGAGAAAACTTTTTCTTCTTTTCTCCCTTGTGATTTTAAAATAAAAGATTTGGTGAAGAACAACTGCGACAATTGGTTTCTTAGGTTGCTTGAACTTTGAAAAATTGTAGTAAAAAGTGTTAACCAAAAAATTAATCTGCTGCTGCTTTTCTTTACTTTTTCCATCTTCTGCTCTAGTTTTGTCTCATGACAAAACCCTGTTCCTATTCCTCACCAAACCTTCCTAACTTTGCGCTATATTTGGGTTGACCAAAGAGAAATCACATGAACAGAATAAAATTGGATAAAGTTATGTGATAAGATGTATTTTATTCAATTCCACCAAGTACGTGTTTTTGTATTTTTTTTATTTCCTTTTCTTTAGAGGTTAGGGAATGAGATTAAAACAGTCTCAGCCTTACCATCAATGGGTATTATCATTGTACTTGTATCTTAGGTATAATTTCTTTTAGAGTTTTAATGATAATATTGGAGTTTTACTTTAAATAATGTAAACATTGTATGAGCACTACTACAAGAATCATAAGTTCATGATTACTTATTATCAAATACTCACTTTTATTAATGATTCTAAAGTTATATACAAACAAATAAAATATAAATGTAAAGAAAATAAATTGAAAAGAAAACAAAAAAATCAATTTACTAAAAAAAAAATTGATCCGACTACTTTTATAGAATTTAATTCTTATCAAAGACGATCTTTAATCATCAAATGAATAAGTGAGAAAATCATAACCTTTTAATGAAAATAAAAAAAAACATAAAAATAATTTCTAGAAAGAACATGATTTTATATAAAATAAATTTCAGCTACATATATTAAAAATCTTTATATAACTTAACTTTTTATTATTAAAATGTTATAATGTTATTTTTTTTTATAAAATCATCATTATTCTCTTAAGTCATCCTCTGTATTTTCACATTATCCCCTAAAAAGAATATTTTTAGAAATTCACTCATTAAGTAAAAAGTAAAGATATGTTTCTCTTAGTTTTTTCTTATAACAACCACCTAAATTCAATCAACCTAATATACCTTAACACAATCACTAGTTTTAAACCCTTCTTATGTGTTATTTAGTCTAATGCTCCATAATATAGATTGAACTAGCATCTACTCCAATAAACAACAACTCACCTCAATTTTATAGCTTGAATAATCTTTTACTACCTCTTGTAGCATTTTATCAAAATCTAACAATAACTTAATGTCTTTACCTCAAACATGTTGGTTAGCACTTAACACCACCTTACTCTTTTCTTGATGTACCATTCGACCAACTTGATCATATACGACTTCTAACACACTGAGAGAAAGTGAACATCTTTTGTCAACCTATCCACAATCATCCCCATAACATCATGTCCCATTTATTAACCTTGAATAATGGTTAACAAAATTCATAACAATGTTATCACAGTTCCAAACTGAAACTTTCAGCTATTGCAACAAGAAAATCAATTTTGACACTCCATATTCACGTTACACTAGTGCAGAAAGGGCTTTAGACGTCTGTTATTTTGGCTTTTAACGTCTTTTCACAATCGACGTCATTACGGGTGACGTTAATGGGACGTCGAACTTCAATATAACAGATGTCTATACAGACGTCAATTAGTGCCATGTCCGACGTCAATCAAACGTCGATGTAGGCCTAAACCAACGTCTAAGCGCACTATATAGACGTCGGAGTAAGCATTAACCGACGTCTAAGAGCATATAAAAATGTCGAAAATGTAACTAATCGCCGTCTAACGTCATTATAGACGTCGATGTATGCATTAACCGACGTCTAACATAGTCATTGTGTTTTAGTGCAGTTTTGTTCCTATCTTTTGATAGCCTAGTAGCACACTCTGTCTTTGCTAATTTCCCCTAAAAAAAAGCTTGCATCTTTTGAATTTCTCATGACATTTCACCAAAACCGAACCTGGATTCTTGCCTAGTTCCATTTTCAACCGCAAGAGGGAAATATTACGGTGAAACGATAACTAGGGAACGACCCGGGGTTGTTTTTGGGTCGAAAAGCCACAAGAAATCCAAAAGACGCCGCTTTTTCTGGGAGGCAGCTAGCAAAAGCAGAATGTGGTACTACGTTACCCCAAGAGAGGAACAAAACTACACTAAAACACAACACAAGAAAAAGAAATTTTAATCAGTTGAATCAGAAGATAATCGATGAAAGACTAATATAATCAGACTAAACAAAGTTTAAATGGTTTAAATAAAAAAAGACGCACCTGGAATGCAATGCCGCAAGAGAGAAAAAGGAGAGGAGGAAGACGATGATGTTATCAGAAACTGGAATGCAATGCCGCGAAAATGCGAGTCTGCGGTTTATTTAACATGAAATGAGGTGTCGGTTGCTACACAAACTGACGTCTATAGTCAGCTAGACGTCGGTTATCTCACTAATATGATGTCCAACATAACTTTTAATCTGCCTTTTGCATGCACATTAGACGTCGGACATACGGGGCGCTGACGTCTACAGCACTGATCGGATTAACGTTTCATTTCCTGTCAGGGGAGTAGACGATGGTTGTCCTGGGGCGCCGACGTCTATAACTTATTAGACGTCGGCACCCCGTTACCGGACGTCGAAGTGCCTACGAGTTTGGTGAATAACATTAATTACAACCCCATAGACGTTGCTCCCCCAGAAATCCGAAGTCTATATTGCAGAAATTGATTGTCTTCCCGCCTTCCGGATAGGCCCATTGACGTCAAGTTGAGGGAGCAAAAGATGTTTATAACATTATAGACGTCGATTTTTTACTACGTGACGTCTAAGCGCCTGGTAATCAGGTGAAGAGCATTAATTGTAGCCAGGTACACGTCAGCCCCTCATCACAACCGACGTCAATGGGGTAGATAAGACTGTCTTCTCGCCTACCTCAGGCCGTTGGACGTTGGTTTAGGGCAGAACTGACGTCTACTACATAATAGACGTCGTTTGCCTTAAAAATCGACGTTTTGTTTACCAACTTATTTACGGTAATGCCACCGTCCATTAATATACATTGAGCTATCACCTAACCGACGTCTTATGGGTGACGTTAAACAACATTTTTGCACTAGTGTTATAATCCACTAAACTGGAATGATCCATAAACAACATTTTTATTTAACTCGTTACTCACATAAACACAGTTTCTCTTCTTGATCCTTAAAACTACATTTTTTTCTCAACTTGAAAATACATGATTTTTGTGTTTACCTTTTTATGATAATAGAAATAATAAAATGATTATTATTGTTATTATTATAATTATGAAATGAAATATAACTAATTTTTATAATTTTATTGTAAATATTTTTTATTTATTTTATAATTAAAAAATGTTAAGTTGAAAATAATGATTAAATTGAAATAAAAAGTTAAATTTAAAGAAACAATAAAAATGAAAAAAAAAACAATTATTTTAATTTTAAAAAATTATTTATAAATTTGAAAAACAAATTATGAAAAAGAAAATCACCTTTATATAGGTATAAACATATTTACATTAATTGTTTTCTTACTTATGTAAGATTAAATTATACTAAATAAATAGGTATAAATTTGATTAGCAGAGTAATTTGTTTTGATTTCATTGAAAACTCCATCAAAATGTTTACTATACTTAATTTTAATGATATAATTGAATCAAAATGTTTATTATACTTAATAGTAATGTTATATATTTAAGTTTAACCAATAACAAAATTAACATGTATAATTTTTATAAAGTTGTTTTATCATTTAATTGTATCATTAAAAATATTTTGTTTTTATTTTAAAATTATGCATACTTGACTCAACAAATACAAGGTTCATTCTGCTTTGTTAACTTAAAAGTGATTAGTAAATATTCTAAAATATTTATATATGTGTTCAAATCTCGGTAGTTTAATTAAATTGAAATATTTTTTAATAGCAAATATTCTGAAAATATATGGTAAACGAGGTAAAATATCACATTATCGCTATTATTTTTCTATATTAATATATGATAAGTCATTATATTTGTCGATATTACTTTATATTTTCTTGATATTATTACTTTTATCAGATGAGTCACAAAGCTCAAAACCTTATAAATATACATAATATTTTAGCATAAAATATACACCCCCTTTTACTCAAAAGATCCAAACTATTTTATTGGCTTCAGCGTCAAAAAGTCTTTTATAGGTAGATCTTCTCCAATTCACTTTAATCCCATCAAATCTTGCTAGATTCATGTTCAATATCCCGGTAAAAACAAAAGTAATTAATTTTTTTTCAAAAAAGAATTGTTTAACAACCTACTTATAAAACATCAACAACTTTATAATAAAAAGAAAAGATAAAGATAAATACAATTCTAAACTATTTATTTAATTTAGTTCAACTTTTATATCACATTAAAAATAAATAATAAATCTCTCTTTTTTTATATATTTAATGTTAGTGATTTTCTTAAAAAATACCCCAAAAGGAAGATAGTAGCAAACATTCTCATTTAAGTACATTTATCTAAAATCTTTGTAGTTGTACAAACTTGGCTCTCTTTAGAATATTATGACTCATCCCAATATCAAGTCAAAGTTTTTTTTTTTCTATTACACACTTAAACTAAATGAAAATTGTATTAAACATATTAAATTTTTCAAATTTTAAGACTCACGTAAAAGGTAAAATAAGACAAATATAGATGATAATATTATATGTCAAATCAATATAAAAGACAATTTCAGTTCATGAAAATAACATATCATTGACTACTTTAATATGTTATTAATACTAAAATAAGTTCATAAATCAAGTTTATTGATTGATTATTGATGGTTAAAAATTTATTAGGAAGTGTTTATGGGTAAAATGTCTTATTTACTAAGTTAATGTCGCCTTATCACCTCTTCTTCCCTTCTTATCTTTTTTTTTCTACTTTTCTTTCATTTTTGTCTATTTCTCCTTAATATACAAAAAGTTATATTATATTGGATGAGAAATTTATTGACGAACTTATAGAGGAAAAAATATTGTTAGTAATTATAATGATAAGTTACTAATACAAACATTAATTAATAATGCAAATTTTAATTTATTGACGAATTTTATCTAGTGACCAAAGTATTTATCGAAAAATTAAATTGTGAAGTTTGTTGAAAAAATTTGTCGAAAAATTCAAGTTTACAGACAAATTTATTGTCATCAATAATTAAAAAAATTCTTATAATTTCGTGTTCAAAATAGTAAATTTGTTAAATTTTCTTAAGTTTATTAATCTAAGGTTTAATTAGTAATTTAATTTTTATATTTATGTTTTTTATTTGCTTTTGTTCTGTATTTTTTTTACTCAATTAAGTCTCACTTTTTTTAAAAAAAAATTGAGTCCTTATATTTCTAAAAAGTATTGAATCTAATCTCTCATAATAATAAGTTGATAGTAAAATCATTTGAAAGTTTCACATGATAAAAGTGAAGGATGTGTTCACTTGAGGTGAATTTACTACTCACAGGCATTGGCGAGCGACGAATTAGAAAATAATCGTGTTCACTTTAGGTGTATTGTTGAGAGCGATCAATTGAAGGGAATTGCGGGATGAGGGCACTGTTCACTCACCAGCTCATCAGAAGAGATTTGGAGGGATGAAAGTGTCTTTCTCTAAAATGCCCCTCTTCTTAAAATAAATTCCCAGCTACCCACTTGCACTCTCTGCCAGACAAAGTTCAGTTGCACTGCATATTAAGACGTCCTCTACATACAGAGCTCAGGTGAGGATCCATATAAGTGACACCATTGTTGTTAGCCAAGCATGTTTCTGTCATTTTTGCAGGATTAGTGGTAGATGAAGAAGGTGAGGTTCATCGAAGATACTATCTGGAGGTCATCGATGAAGAGAAGCTGAGCTCGAGAAGACGACGAAGAGGCCTCCGTATCCGGTTACAGCAACAGGCGTATTCGGTTACACGCCATGAAGAATTATAACGCGCAGCTGTATCCGGTTACACGACTCCCGTACTCGGTTACACGCCCATGAAGAACAACTCCGTGCAGGTGTATCCGGTTACACCATATTTAGTTACAGCCATCAATCAAGAAGAAGAAGACTATGGTGTGTATTCGGTTGCAACCATCTGTATCTGATTCCAGGCGTGGTTGAAACGGGTGGTATTCGGTTACCCAGCCCCGCCGTTACCATGGACGTCGTTGCTGATGGAGGATGTAGCGTCGTTGACGATGAAGACGAATGTGTTGGTGATGATGGAGGAAGCAGCCACCATTGGTCGATGATGGTCGATGATGATGAAGAACAAGTTGTCCGGCATGGTGGAGGATCAGTGATGATACCATGTGTTACCAATAAGGAGTATTGGTAAAACTTGAAGACAATTGTTTTGATGATGCTGCAAGAAGCTTTAATTGAATAGGATCTTAGATTTATTTAAAAGCAATTTGTAGAAATTAAATGTAGTAGGAAAGTCTTATAAACTTTGTAAAACTTGCATTTTTAACTGCAATAATCGATTATGGAGAAGCAATAATCGATTATCACAAGTCTTTTAGGTATAATCGATTATCACTTGATATAATCGATTATCACATTTTGAAAAACCTGTAACGGACTTGAATAATCGATTATTCGTGGCAGTTGGGACTTGACCTTTGATATTCAGAGCAGCTGGCTATATATTGGGTTTCTGAGAAGTTCAGAAGCAATGTTTGAACAGAGAGCTTTTGTAGAATACAGTTTGTCTGAGGAAGTTCTCAAAAGCCAGTTCAGTTCCCTTGCCTAGTCTCGTGAATAGGAGAAGTTTGCGTTTTGTGTGTTGATAGTCGGAGCGGTTCTCTTCGAGTTGGCAAGGTGTTCTGCCTGGTCTCGTGAATAGGAGAAGCTCGCGTTTCGGGTGTCGAAATTCGGAGCGGTTCTCTTCGAGTTGGCAGAGTGGTTGCTTCCAGTTTATGTGTCGAAGGAAGCTCTTCCAGTTTGTTTGTCGAAGGAAGGATTTTTCTATCCCTTACTTATTTCATTATCTCGTAATCTGTACAACTATATTTTTAGTGAAAAACGTTAATCACTCTTTATAGTGATTAACAACTGGACGTAGAATCTTTTGATTCGAACCAGTATAAAAATCATCTGTGTGATTTTTCTAATCCCTACACTCCTTACGTTTTTAGCACTTGAACTATTCGATAAAAGTTCTCTTAGAAAATAAACTTTTAAAATGGACCACTTTAACTTGAGTTGTGACCAAACACGTTTTTCACTATTCTAAGTTTTATTCTGTTGCGTTAGACTCTCTGTCTGGTACCGACCAACACCATGGTCGTTGGAACATTGGAGCAGTGTTTGAAGGTGGAGGAGATGATTGATGGCCGTGAGATGTAGAGGTCCATCTGACAGTGATGCAACAGCTCGAGATCTAGCTATTGGTATGTAGGGGTGAGCTTGAGAAATTGGGTTTCATTGGAGGAAAAAAGAATGAAAGGAAGAGAGGTAACTAATGAGTGGTATGTAAGTGTAGATGGGAGAGAGAAGATATGAAGTGTCGTGATGATAGAAGAAGAAGTGGGTTTCATTGTAATATTAATGATAATAATTAATAATATTAATAATAATAACTAATAATAATAATTAATAATACTAATGATAATAATTAATAATAATGATAATAATTAATAATAGTAATAATAATAATTAATAATAATCATAATAATGATTTTTTTCTCTTTAATATAATAATAATATTAATAATAATAGTTATTACTATTATTATTATTATTTCAATTTACTAAATTACCATTTTTTATATTTTAAAAATTAATTTTTATTTTCTTTCTCCTTATAAACATTTTTACAATTAAATATAACATTAACAATTATCATTTTATATTATTTAATACTTAGGGGCATTTTGGTAATCTTCAATTTCTATCAATTAAACAAATATTTTAAAACTGTCACATCAATCAAATCCTACACTAATCCTCACAAACTTCACCCCAAATCCACTCTCAATTACTTTCAAATCCACTCAAATAAACACAAAAAAAATCACCCTCAAATCCCCTCAAATTCACTCAATCACTCTCTCCCAATCACTCTTCCCCAATTACCTCCAAATAAACACACCTAAGTCGTCTCAAAATTTAGATTATATTCTTCTTCTAAGATGTCACGTGTTAGAATAAAAGAGATTTCAAATTAGAAGATAGTCTAAATTTTGACACATAATACTCATCTAAATTTTGACATACAATACTTTTAAGACAAATATAAATAATAAAATAAAAAATAAATATGCAAATTAAATTATTAATTAAAATTACATTTATAATAATATGACATGTATAAGAAATATCGGTAAAAATAAAATATGAATGAAATTGAAATTATTTCTAATTTAAAATGATAAAATAATAAATTTATGGATTTTTGTTATGAAGTAAAAATTGAAAATGTAAAATAATAGAAGAATTGGAAGTATTCAATGAAGGGAGGTTAAAAAGTTGTGATGAAAGAGATGATGATGATTAATGCAGAGGATGTGAATGAGGAAAGGAAGATAGGGAGTGGGGTTTTTCAGCCACCCATTAGCATCACATAGAGAAGTGAATGGCAATTATCACCATGTGGATGTAACTGACTCTGTACATCCCGCATCATGTCTACTCCATCAACATTTCTTTCTTCCCTTTTCAATTATTTCATTATTATATCACATTTTCACACTCCTTTCTTATACAATTTTCTTCTTTCTCCTTTTCTCACGTCAATCATCTTCCCACATACTTTCCTCTTATCATCTAAACACTTTCCTTTTTCCATTGCTTCTATACTACTCCTCCTTCTTAAACATTGCAACAAATTCTTTATAGAAATTGTCTTTTAAAAAGTTAATTATATATTAGATAAAAATAAAAAAATACGTTAGAAGTCTCATATCAACTAGAGATAAGATCAATTCATAATATATAAGTGAATATAAATAGTATTTTACAAGTATATTTGTAAGATTGAGTTAGGTATAAAATTCACTTTTTAACATAGTATTAGAGTGATAGTTAAAATCTATCATAATAATGTTTGTTTTAATATAGAGTAAAGTTAAATTTTATAATAAATTTATATATTTTGGAAAAATAAAAGAAATGCACAAACATTGTGAATTAAAAGAAAATGTAGTATTTGTTTCTATAGTTGGGTCTCGCATGAATGAAAATATCGAAAAGCATAGAAACATATCTCTACAGGGTAATTGTGTCGCACACCCAGATATGATTTTGGTCCTAGCTGCTTCCTTCTAGATATAATAATGCACGAATCAGCGATGGAAATAAGGAAGAAAAGTCTCTTTCAGCCTGTTAAAAAATAATAAAGGCTCGTGAGAAGAGTGAAGAGTCCTTTAAGAGGGAAAAGGAGAAAAAGAAACAAAAAATTATAAAATGAGAGTAAATTCTCTATGTTAAAAATGTGATCATAAAATTGTTGGAAAAAAAATTGAATTGACAATTTTATATATGCAAAGGTGGTGAAATTGATTGACGTTTAACAAAAGCAGCCACTTGAGTTGTTCATACAATTCAAACTTTATGGTCTCTTTGTCTTGTAGTATTAAATGTTTCCATCAACAGAAAATAGATAACTCGACATAGGGAGTTGTCAATGCTTCTGTTTCTTTAGTTTATCTCATTTTAATTTATAAAACATATATATATATATATATATATATATAAATATTTAAAAAATATATATTTTTATAAATTATTAAAATAAAATTAAAAAAATATATAAAATATTAATTAAATTAAATTAAATTTTAATTTTAATTAAAATTAATCTTATAAAAGATAAATTGATTTTAATTTTATTTAAATTTAACTTAATAAAATATAAATTATATTTTTATTTTTACTTTTTACGGGTAGCGGGAATCTGCGGGTACAGATAGTATAATACTCGTACCTAACCCATTTATAAGTGATACCTACAACCTACAACCCGCTGGTAGTAAATATTCGTGGATACCAACAATCCGTCAAAAGGATTTTATCCACAGATATCCGCAGGCACAAATTTTTTTGTCATCCCTAATATATACTGACTGGTAAATGCAAATCCCAAAACGGGCGGTCAGTCAACTCTCCAAAACCTTCGAAATAACAAAGATCGGTTTGTTACCAAACGTTGATGACCGATATGTCTCTTACATATTAAAGACAATGTGATTAACTAGGAAAAACAAGTTTATGACATATTGGGCCATAATTGGGTCAATCATAACTAAAAGCCCATTTCGAAACCTATAAATACAGAGGTAAGGTACGTAAGAAGGTAAGTGAATTACATTTATTGAACATTTAACTTAATAGTGATAACTGATTGGTAACCACTATAGGAAAACACATGATTTCTGGCAGAATTTTACCGAAGGCCTTTAGGGGATCCTTCACAAAGCTGGTAAGTTTCTCGTTCTAGCACTTCGCAAATGGCCACTGTCGTGATGCCTTGTACGTCGCATTTTGCAGGCCATTGTAGTGGTGCATCGAAGGTCGAGTGAAGCACACTCTAGGGAAAAGGTGTGGACAATGTTCCCTTCTTCCCCTGCTGTGGTCTTGGGAGGTTGTCTTCGTCCAGGGAGGTTGTAGCTTGGAGGTAAGCTCTTTGTCTCTAAACGAAGTGAGCAATGTAAAATTATGCTTAAATGTGCAATAAAAATGTGGTCAGATTGGAAGCTGTGTTTAATGTATGCTCTGAATTCTTTTGACTTTGTTCAATGTATGCTCTAAATTGGTTTGTGTAGTATGATTTGTTATAGAACATGTTGTTATTGTTCTGTGCAATGATGGTGTTCACTGTGTTATCAAAAGGAACAAATATATTTTCTTTATTCTTGCATATTTTAAAGAATATGTTTAAATCTACTCTTTCACTGAGAGCATTTTAAACTGCTAAATGACCCTCTAACGACCATTGTAAGAAAGAATCACCATTTACCCTGTAACCCTTATTTCCTTTTGTTTTGTCCTGCCAATCCAATCGGAAAATTCAATAGTATTAGGAACCTGCAAAATACTTGTTTTTAGTATAATGACAAATAGCTTTGATGAGATAACATGAGGACCAACTTATATCGTGGCAGCCTGTGGCAGAAAGGAGGACTATATTGATGTGTCTTGGAAGCATGATAATTACTTCTTCCCAAACAATTCCTTTATCTACATCATTGACATAGTGCACCTCATCAAATATAACCTACCACATTAATGCAGGAAAAACGACACTATAAGTTGTTACAAATTCACAAGGACATGCCTTTTATAGTTGAAGAGCAACCAGAATGTCACTTACCCATTCGATGTCCCAGATTATATCAACACCCTGGTAGAGCATTGATCTTAAAATCTCTATGGTCATGATGGGACAAGAAGCCTCTGGCCTCGAGCTTACATCCCCAGTAAGAAGCCCAACATCAAACTTTCCACATAAATCTCTATATTTTTTATTGCTGATTGTTTTTATTGAAGCAATATACACTGCTCTAGTGCAATAAATATTTTGACCTATTTAACCATTCTTTTTAATGTTATATATAGTTTAACAATATTAAAGTTTACAATAAATATTCTACTATTAAGATATAACATAAATCACTCTAATAACAGTGAGGTGTTTTCGAAGTAAAAGCACAGTTGTTTTAAAATTCTAATGTATCATATAAATGTAGAACATGATAAGAATGATATATTTATTTATGATAACAAACACTCTAATTTATATTCTCGGACCTTCTAATCCCTTTATATTAAAACATTGCTCTCTCTCTCTTTCAATAAACCAGAAAAGGAAAATGTAGTGCAGCTTTGTAAACAAGTTTTAAATGTTAAAAGAAAGTTAAAAAACAACCTAAAACCTACCTCTCTACAAAAACTCAAAAATTCACTATTGAGAACCTAAAACTATGCTATAACTAATTTCAAATCATGACAATTGCTTTAAACTAATAGATGAAACTGTAATGTAATTATTTGTTAGCGGAATGGCAAGTGTACCATATCGTATCAAGTAATAAAAATGATATAACCCATTATCGTTCTTCCCATGAGACTCGAAAGGCCTTATCGTTCACGTGAATCAAAATTGTAAGACTTGCGAAGAAAAATTCAATAATTGTGGTGGATGCAATGACAAAAAATAAATATGCAATGTGTGATTCAATTGACAAGATTTAGGCAATGGATGAATGGAGTTGTTGGGGGTTTACAATTTCATCTAATCCTCTCTCTTTTATTTACTCCTCTTGTTTAAATAGCTTTATTATCTAATTGCATGCAAACTTTCTTGGCCTCCCCTTAACCCGATCCCTCGGCGAAAAGGGCCTATTACTAATTACCGGCTTGTTATCCCTAGCCTCCCCTAGCAACTAACAATGCATTACAAACAGAAGCAAATACAATTGGTCGTCCTACTCCTCTATCCCTAGGTGGTATTGCTTAACCAAGGAAAATCTCACCATTTCGTGCCATTACTGTACGTCCCCGTATCAATAAAGTCAAAGATCAATTACCGAATGAGTTAAACGATAAAGGCATTAAGCACAGTATGAGAATCCAACAATTGATAATAAACGCATATGAAAAACATATAATTCAAACAAGAGTTTCCATAAACGAGAGTATCAAAAGATTACATTGTTCCCCCAACAACAAAAAGGGTTTAGTTCACCATAGTCATGGTGAACCAAGATGAAAATAATGGAAGATATGGAAAGCAAACCCTAGAAAAGATGAAAAGGAGCCTAAGCATCCAAGAGATCCTCTCCAAAGAGTGCAAATTAGGTCTGGCCGCCCTCCTCTGTCAAAAGAATGAAATGGGATTCGTAACAGGGCTATTTATAGGTGAGAAGCGCAGCAGAAAAATAGGCCCAAGCCCAGCTGACCACCGCCCGGCGTCACACTTTGTTGTCCGGCGGTGGACCTTGAATCGCACCACCGCCCGGCGGCAGGGGTCTGCCGCCCAGCGCCCAATGCTGGTGTCTTCTCCTCCCGTTTGACCGCCCGGCGCCAGGGGTCTACTGTCGGACGGTGCCTAGACTCTTCTTTTCTTTGATTTTCTCGCTTTTCTTGAGTCCATGGCCTTCATCTTTATTCCCAATCTTCACTTCTGTCAATTTTGCTGCAAAATAAGCATAAAATCGCTAAAAACAGCTTTTGACTCTCGACTGACTCATTTATTGAGTTTTGTTTGATTTCAAGCTCATTCTAAGCAATAAAGGACGTAATTTAGTCTAAATTAGCATATGAAAATAACGGTTTTTCAACCGTTATCACTATCTAAACATGTTTTAATTGGTATAAGACTATTGAAAACTATGGTTACTGTTGAAAATAGGAAAGAAATCAAAATCTGCTTATAAAAACCGGAAATATGCACTAGAAAGGTCAAAAATTGCAAATTGCACTAAAGTAACCTAAGAATGTGCAATTTTTTTATCCTAACAAGAGTAAAGTAGTTAAATGAAGCTAAGAAAGATGTCAAATTGAAAATGGTGCATAAATTTCAAAATTGAAGTACTTAAAGTATAAAAAGTGTTATAAATAGGTGACAATTTCGAAATTCACCTAATATAACTTAATAAAGTATAATGTTCTTATCCTAACAATTTAAAAGTACTTACATGAAGCTAAGAGAGATGTGAAATTGGATCAAGTAGGAAAATCTCAAAATTTGACTACCTAAAACCTAAAAAGAATACTAAATAGGTCAGAAAATGGGAATTCACCTAAAGTAACCTAACAATGTACAATCTTCATATCCTAAGAACTTTTAAGTACTTAAATGAAACTAAGAAACATGTCAAATTGGAGTTAGTACATAAATCTCAAAATTGAAGTACTTAAAACCTAAAATGTGTTCTAAATAGGTGTCAATTTCGAAATTTACCTAAACTAACCTAACAATGTGTAATCTTCTTAGCCTAACAAGTATAAATTGGTCTTAGAATGTCTAGCCTTGATTATATGTGCATTTGTAGCCATTTATGAATCATATGAGGCAATGAGACAATGTCTAGCCTTGATTATATGTGCTACATCAGTTTTGGTGCAGTTTTCATGCATATTAGGCTATAACAAGTATGATTTGTTGAATCTTGCTGTGTTTGTGCATATACAACGTTTAAGCAAGTTTATTTTTCCATTTTAAAGTTGTGTGCATTGTTCAAATGGTCATTTTTATGCCTATATGCACAATCACCTCTTAAACCATCAAAATTGGCTTTAAAATGGAACTGAACTAGTGAATTCACATTGCAATCTGTTTTCAAACTATTTCAGTGTTTAAACATCTTTAAAATGATGATACGAAGTTGTTTGATGCATCAATTGAGTTGCTGAATCACTTGCAATCAATATTAGCTTCCAATTGTGCAATAAAAACTGGTTTTGAGTGATAAAAATCTGGTGCAGTAACATAATTTTTGTGTGACTTGTTTTTTTTCTTTTTGATTGCTCGAAATCTAATGTAGACTCATTCTAAGGTATGTAAACATCCTAGCAAGTCTAAATTAGTGAAATCAAGGTAGGAAAGTAGTGAAAAGCAAAGAATAACCTAAAACTCAAAGTTTGAGTATTTAGTACCTAAAAAGTGTACTTATAAGGTGAGAAATTGTCATTTCACCTAATGTAGACTTATTCTAAGGTATGTAAACATCCTAACAAGTTTAACTTAGTGAAATCAAGGTAGGGTGCAGGACAACTTGCTGCAAACTATACAACATTGAGAGGAGGTACACTGAAGCACCAACCTTCTTCTTCCACCACTTCTGTTGACGAGGCCATCGAGCTCTTGACACAGTTACTACAGCAACTTGACCAGGAAAATCATGAATTGAGAGAAGAATACAGTGACTTGAGAAGCGAGTTTACAAACTTCAAGTCCCTGGTCATGAGAGCGCTGCATCAAGCTTCAGACACTCCTTCCATCATTCCTCCGGCCCAGCCACGACCCTTCCTGTCACCCGCCGTCCCTTAGCAGCCCACATTAGTCCAGCCCACATCAGTCCAACCATCTACAGAGGAGCAGGATGATGAAGATCATTATGATGACTATGTAGATTTTTAGTTTTATTTTGTTATTGATCATAGTTGTTAGGACATAATGATGTTAATACATTTGGATGTTAGTACATTATGATTTTGCTACATTATCTTTGCTCAGAAATGGATGATATTGCTACATTATGATATTGTTAGAACATAATGGATGTTAGTACATTATGATATTGTTAGTACATTATGATTTTTCATCAATGATCGGATGATTTTGGGATGGACAATATATAGGTTTGTCTATGGTTTGAAACTGTTATGCAGGTTTGTCTATGTTGTGAACATTTTATGCAGGTATGTGTGGTTGGATAAGAAATACAAACATGACATATTTTTTACTAGATGTAACCAAAGCCTTTACCGAAGGTTTTTGCCTTTCAGTAATTACCGAAGGTTTATGCCCCTCGGTAATTACCGAAGACTTTCGCCCCTCGGTAATTACTGAAGGTTTTTGGTCCTCAGTAATTACCGAAGGCTTATGCCCTCAGTAAAAGTTAGTGACAAATGTTTTACCGACGACTTTTTGACAGTCGGTAAGCCGTTAGTAATAGGTCATTACTAACAGCTTCTGGTTGTTTCCGAGAGATTATGGCCGTCGGTAATGTCCTTCTTTTCTGTAATAATTAAACCCTAACACACACACACACACATATCTATGAAAAACTAATTTTTTTTCAACAAAATTGTGAGGCCATGTTGGCTAAGGAGTTGAGGCATGTTAGGTCGAGTACCTATGAGGCCAAGGTCTCGTCGAGAACTTGTGAGGTCATGTTGGCCAAGCACTTATGAGGCAAAGGTTTAGGCAAGCACTTGTAAGGCCATTCTGGTCGAGCACTTATGAAGCCATGCTAGGCCAAGTACTTGTGAGGCCAAGGGCGAGCAATTGTGAGGCCATGTTAGTCGAGCACCTGTGAGGCCATGTTGTCCGAGTACCTATGAGGTCATGTTAGGCTAAGTATTGATGAGGCCAAGGTCTAGTCAAGCACCTATGAGGCCATGTTGACCAAGCAATGGAGGCATGGTAGGTTGAGTACCTGCGAGGCCAAGGTTTGGTCGAGCACTTGTGAGCACTTGTGATGTTTTACCTATGAGACCGTGTTAGTCGAGCACTTGTGAGGCCATGTTGGTCGAGCACTTGTGAGGCCATGTTGGTCGAGCACCTATGAGGTCATGTTAGACCGAACACTTAAGAGGTCATGCTAGGCCGAGTACGTGTGGGGCCAAAGTTTGGCTGAGCACTTGTGAGGCCATGCTGGCCAAGCAATTGATACATGCTAAGTCGGGTACCTATTAGACCAAGGTCTAGCCAAGCACCTGTGAGGCCATGTTGGTCGAACGGTTGAGGCCTTAAGAGGCTGAGTAGTTGTGAGATTGATGTCTTTCACTGTGCCGCTTAAATGGTTCCTTGTGTCTACAAAGGGAAACACATTAGGCCCTACAATGGGTTCCAAAATGTTTTGGGTATGGGGTTGGGGTCTAAGTCTTCATCATACTCCAAGTCTGCAAAGGGGTCCAAGATGGTTCTTAATGTTATCGATCGTTTAACACCATTGAGGAGATTACCCACAGAAGGCACTCTGATGCTTAAGTCAGTAAAGGATTGTTTGGTTAACAAAGCAAGTGGTGCATATTATGTACATGATGTTTGAAGTCATACTTAGGACCTTTATTTATAATTGTTGTAATGGGTCTTTACCTTTTGTTGACCTAATGACAGTCCAACCACATCTTAATCTGCATTATGGGCTTAATGAGTCATTACTGTTAAAATCTAACCATATTGTTCGGTCATACTGGACGGTCTAGAGAAACTCTACATAAAGAAGCTCGGCCTTGAAGGAGGACGACATGGGTGGTCAATCTTGATGAAGGACAATCTTGGTGGTCGGTCTTGACGAAAGACAACCTGGGTAGTCAACCTAAATGGTCAACTTAAGTGTACAATCTTATGATTTTAGGTTCTTTAGGATTTCAACCATACAGTATAATATCATAAAAATATAATTATCAAACACGAAAGAAAATATACGAGTTTATTTGTTTTATAATAGATTTAAGTTAGGATTTTATTTGAATCATAACCTATATTTTTAAAAATATTATTGCATCAACTTATCTACAATTTTTTCAATAAACTTAGTTTATTTGCATAATTAATTTGTGAAGTATCCTTATAGAGATGAAAAAATAATTTATAATTAATTGATGGAATAAAATATATTACAGTGAAAATATTGTATTACTAAAATCATTCTAAAATTATAGTTAGTTTGATTTTGAAGTTTTACACAAAAACTAATAGTGGTATTTGTGCCTAAAATTTGTGAGGACTTGGCTTACCGAAGGAGGCAAAGACAGTGTTTTGGGTGGAAGGATCTTCTTGATATCTGCATCCTGAAAGAAGAAATGAATATTCAGAAGGAGTTGATTTGAAACAGTGTGTGAGCATTTAATAAGGTCAAATCTAGTACTATAATCATGTTTTCACTTAAAAATTTCTACGTATGACCATACAATATAACGTAATTATTTGAAATTAATAATAATATAATGCAGATAGTGGAAGGCGGCTACGTAGGATAGGTTTTTTCTCAACTTCGTATCTCTTTTGGTCACCAACCATGGGACCCACCAAATCAACCCCATTCATGTCCTTTCAAGTTTCAACGTCTTTAAATCCATTGATTTCGGGATTTCTTTTTTCGTTAATTACTTTATTAATTCACACAACATCATCATCTTCAATCCTCTTCGTCATTTTGTTTAATTTTAACTTTAGTTTCATTAGGATAATTGTAACTAAACATTTTGACTATTTTATCTTAATAAGAGATCTTTTAGTTAATTGAAAAAATAATATTCAGAAAAAAATCATTTAAATTTTTATGTGAGGCTTTTCAAATGCTAAAATAAATTGAAATTAAGAATTAAGTGTGATTTAAGATCTTAAATATAAAAGAATGACGTGATGTGATCATAATGATGTGGCAATATCCTATTAAAAAGATAATACCCGTTCCTTTTATAAGGGAAAATAAAAAATAAAACTAGAAACCGTTATCTTTATCACACGTATACCTCCTCAAATTTTCAGATCCAATGAAGGTTGAGATGGTGTCACATCTGGATATTAAATAGATGCATATAAAAATAATATGTAAAGTAATTCGTCTAATTTAAAATACTCGTATACTAATATATAACAATAAATAGTATACCTAAACTGTTACATGTATGTATTTATGTACCATTACGAGTTTATAAAATAATATGAATATGTTTAATAAAACAAAAGATCAACATCAATCATCTTCATGTAATTGTATTGTTACTATATGTAAAATTATTTTTTCTTGTATACATTTATAATATTTCACATTATCTAAAATACATTAATTTAAATTAATCACACATAGTAAACGTTACCTGATATATGTTTATCATATAACCAAAATACACATTACAATATCAATATAATTCCCATATCTACATTAAATAATTATTTCAATTTCTCATTATTTAATATCTTAATTTACACTATAATTATCATTAATAAAGTGTGGGATGTCTTCATCTTTAATGATTTGTGTCTAATACACAAGCCTTAAGAACCAAAACCATTAAAATTATTTCCTATGACGCCAAAAAAACACTTTTTTAAAGAAAACATTTATACAAATATCACAAAATATATATTTACGTATAATGATATTTATTGTGATCAAGAAAAAATTTATTACTTGAGCACAATAATTCCATAATATTTCTTATTTATTTAAACACTCCATAATATTTCTTATTTATAATCATTATAATATTTATATAAAAATTAAATTTAGTTTCAATTTACAAAAAAATAAAATTATTTTATTAAAAAATAAAACTGAATTAAAATAAAATAACAAAGATTTAATCTAGCGACAACACTAACATATTCTAATTATTTTATAAACGTAGAAAGAATTAAGATAAGATGAGTTTTAAAGAGATATAATTCTTAATAAAATACAAATAACATGTATACTGTATTTATAAACATTTTATAATTTATTTATTGAAAAATATCTTTAAATAAAATTCAAATCTTACATAAATTAATTATATAATGTTATGTTAAAAGTAATTTTAGCAGACACTGCCAATTATTTTAGATTGAAGCCTCTTTTTTGAGAAAGTCGGTAACGAATCAAAGTAAAAATCGTAAATGTATGTTTCTTTTTTCTTCAATATAAATTCAAAGGCTGTGTTAATAACTGTTTTAAGAGTATTGAATAAAACAAAACGCTGTATGGAACAACGATAACTATTTTAGGGCGTGCTGGATTATATTTTTTTCAAAATAAGATTGATCAATCAATAAATTTTATATTATACCTGATATGTAACATTCAATGTCTTGATGTTGTTATACTACCAGGTTTAAATATGAATATTGTGTTAACTAAAAAAAATAAAATAATCAATGTTTTTACATTTAAATTTAAACTTTTATTATTATTAAGGAATTATAACTTGGAGTAAGCAAATAATTATAATACAAATCATATTGAAATTTTGATGAATCATTAAGTTGATTATGAAATTTTATTTTAGTTAACTATTTATATTTTGTATGTTTTGAATATACGTTGGTTACAAATTTCCTTTTATCTCATTTATGTTACTATTAAGTTTGTACTTAATTATATATTAGTAATCAATTTATTAATTATATACATTAATCATTAGTTCATAGTTTTAAAATTGTTCTTGTGAAATCGAGTGTATATATAAAATTTTCTTTCAATATGTTGATTTTAACTACCTAGTATCTGTCCTCCAACATCCTTCATCTTCTATCAAATGGTAGGATTTTATAGAAGATTCTGAGCACTTAAGTTAGAGATCCCCATCAAAATTAAGATTAATTAAAAAGTGAAGTTAAATCATAATTACGATAATATTATAGGGATATTTTGTTAACCGTAACCCTATCTGATTGAGACTCAATTATGAGTCTATTAGCTAAAAGGTCTAATAACCAACTTACTTGTGAGAAAAATTGTGCTTGGTTTCTTCTGGCTAAGTTATTCAGTGCAAAAATTTCCTCATCAAGTATACGAAGACACCAATAAACGGTACCTAACTCAATGAGTAATATGATTGTAAAAAAGATCTATACATTAGTATGCGAGACACAATACCCAATACCCAGTATTCGGTGCCTTGTGCCTGACACTTGACTAAGTGATTCATCCTTCAAAGTCTTCGATTTTCAATATGTCTAACATGGTATCCAGTACGCGGTTAGGTTCCCTATAAATAGTAAGATCTCGTTTGCATTGTATAATTCGGTTGAAGGCTATAAGTAATATGACATGGCAAAAAAAAAAAGTGATGCAACCTTTCTTTAAAATTTATCAAAATGATGCAAAATTTTTAAAAATTATAAAAACGGATAAGTAATATAAAATTATCATGCCTTCATTATGAAAAAGTTATGTCAACTTAACATCATTTTTATTTATTAAAATAAATTGTGTTATAGACACAACTTTAATTATTTTTTTTTAAATTAGAATAAATTGAAACAATTTTAATTTATATCATAATATAGTAAAATCGTATTGAAATGACACGACTTTACTTAATCATAATATATCAAAGTTGTACCAAAGTAAATCGTAAAATTTATATCACAATTCATTAAAATTATATCAAATTGACGTAATTTTTTTTTAATTGCACCAATTTATTTGAATACAAAATTGAACCACTTTAATCTAAATTGAGAAAATTAGAACTAATAACTTGCATTTTGTATAGTAGAAGATACAAGTAATAAAAAAATGGGTTTGGAGGAAACAAAAACAAAACCAGTTTGAAATCTTCATTATTACCTTCAGATGATTGTCAACAGATTCAATAAGAGACACATCTCATATAATTAATGCAACTAATGTGGAGCAATGTTGTTATAATATTAATATGATATTATTATATTACATTAAAAATAAATATTTTTGTAACTCAAAAGTCCAATCACCTCACCCTTTGAGAGTGTCTACTGTTGGGAAGCCTCAGCCGCCGGTAACTCTTTATTGGTGGGGCCCATGCCCAGTGGAAGACCATCATGTACAAGCACGAAGCAGCTTAGTGGGCCCGGTCGCATTATTGTAATTAACTGTGTAGCCAACTATTGGTGGGCTCGTGGGCCCCATGGGCCCACTTTGTTATTGTCTTTAAACTGTGGTCAATCAAACTTAGATTTGGTCTCATCTTGACACGTAAAAACTGAAAAGGAGGAGCGGGACAGGGGAACCATAATCGCAGTAAGAAAATAAAAATAAAAATACGGTTTCGAAATCATCTTGTTGAACTGGCCCAATCACCATGCTCACATTGAAATCTCTATCTCACCAAAAGCCAAGAGGCCGACGATTTTAAATTAAAAAAATTATTAAAAATTTCATTTAAAAAGATTAGAAAAAAAAAACTTATGACCCTTCGTGTCTATGGGATTATATCATAAGCTAGGTGGCACCAAATAAAAAGTTACTTGATTGTATTCAAAGAAATTCAAAGTAAACAAATAATAATAGTAGTTGATTACAATTTTGTAAGTATACCACCTAATTCAAAAGTAAAGTTTTAATACCTATAACTTTGAAAGTATATTTTAAATAATATTTTATTAAAATTTAATAGAAAACTATATAAAATTATAGTTTATCATAAAGATAATTATTAAGATCACAAGATTGATTTTTTTATTTATTTTAAATATTTGGTATGTTTATTCAAAATTAAAATATAAATTTATTATTTTAAAATAATTAAGTTAACATGAACTTATTCAAATTAAATTATAATGCTATTCAAATAACCTGATAAATTAAATGGTTAAATGTAATAATTAAAATGTTAAATTATAATTATACTTAATTGATGAAATTGGAACCAAGACATATATATCCAGCTTTTGCATATGTGATCTATAATTTAGAATTCTATCTAAGACCTAAATAGTAGGTTTAGTTTTGACCCTTACGAGGACATTAATGATTTTCTTTTTTTGTTTGAGTAGTTTCATTTTAGATACTGTGTGTGGATAGATTTTATTTATCAATTATTGTATGGTTACTTAAAATTTGATATACTCACTTTTTCCACTTGACTGATTTCATCTTGTACGAAGTCAAAATTTTAGAAGCAGATAATTATAGATTAACCACGATGTTGAATAAACTAGATAAAGAGAGAAGATGAAAAGAAAGACAAAAAAATGAAGATATGTTTAGGTTAGTTTAGATGTCAACTATAAACTTCATTGCTAAAACCTAAAGAGAAATATGATGCCACATGGTTCCATATTAATGCACTTACCCTTCTTAATCTTCATTAGTGATATCCTAATTTAAATCATTAAAAATAAAAAACAAAGTTAACCCAAAGAAAAATGGCAACAATTAAAATTAATTTGGATCCTTAAAAAAAAATAAGATTCAAAAACAGCTGTTTTTTATTTATTTTATATATATGTATAAATAAGCGACACCTGATATTTATCGATTTTAATTAACAATGAAGTGTTGTTCTGTTTTCTTCCACAAACGTTATTTTAATTTATGATATTTAATTGCAAAGCTTGGAAGTTGTTGAACTTTTGGGTTCATTATTATGTTGCTTTATGACCTTTATTTTCAATACATCCGCTCTAGGCTATGATTATGTTATAAAATCAGCATGCGATAATAAGACTTAGCTATTGTCAAAAATCAAATTAATATTTGGTTAGTGTGTAAAGCATTAGGTTAGGTGTTCTCATTGCTTTGAGATTTTTTTTTTTATTCATACTCCCTTTTATTAATTACTTTAGACTAAAATCTATGATCGGTTCATAAAGAAATTTAATACAACTTACTTTTGTGCATTAATATACATTTGCTATTTATCATGACTTGCACCCAATTCAAAAAAATAAAATTAAAAAACATTTGTTTGATGGTTAAAGTTTGCTCAACTAATGTATGATATTCAAAATGAGCCGAATTCTATGGTTCTCTAGTGCTTGATGGTATGGTTGGTGGTACAGAAAATAAAGTGAAAAAGAAATAGAGTGAAATAATATTTTAGCATATTTAGGAGAGAAAGAATTGAAAGAAAAAGACACCTACTATTTTTATTTGTATGAAGATAAAAGGAAAAAACAAAATGTATATGAAATATTAGAGATATCCTAGGTCAAAATGAAATGTGTTGATTTATTTTCTCCTTTTTGTAAGATAAAGTACTCTTTTATTCTCGTAAAAATGACATAAAACTCACTTGCATTTTTTTTTTGTCTTTTTTCAATAAACAATTAAATAAAGAAAATTAAAATTTGAAGCTTTTCCTTCCTTCCTTATATCTTCTTTTGGCTAATAGTTTCCTTTAAAAAAAAAAGAATGTTTCCCCTTAAATTATTTCCGCAAGCACTTTGAAATTGCTCTCATGTTTATATGTTTTAATATATATAAAAAAATACTCTAAAACATTATTAATTCAGTAATGCTGTCGTGTGTTTACCTATCTTTTACATGAAATGATAAAAGTGTCAATGTTGAATAATGTTCAATAAATATAGCTTTACATACTCTTTCTAACACATCAATAATCGAATATTAAATAATATATAATCATCCAAATAAATATTAATATATAACATTATATTATTCTTATATATAATTATTTTTAATTAATAATGACTTTCATTCTTAATAATTTAAACAATTCACTTACTCGAAACAAAATGATATTGTTTTAATAGTAAATTCAAATGAAATATTAATTGCTCTAATGTTCTTCCCATGAGATTGTTTGAATATGATTTAGTTTAAGAACTTAGAAAAATAATAATCAAATATTCACATACAACCCTAAGATATTTGGTCATTCATCACTTAATTGATAAGCTTTTAGAAAGGAGGAGATAGTCATTGTTATTATTTTATTTTATTTTTACTTAAGCTTTTTCTTATTACTTGAACAATGAAAATTATCACTTAAATGTTCAACTAATCGCTCAAAATGATAGTTTTCAAACTCAACATTCAGTTGAGAAGATTAACTTAATGATTAATTAAGCCATGCAATAAAACACCATTTTAAAAAAAATAACAACTCACCTCACCAATGACCACAATAAATCTATATAAACATCCTAACAATTTAAAAAAAATATATATATTAGTTTAAGCTAAAAGAAAACACAATTTGTCCAAAATAGTTGATAATGCTCAATTTGACTATTTCAATTAATTATTAGGTTTATTGATAGATGATCCATCAATCTCGTTAAATGGCTCACTTATTTCGAGAATAACAACAAAGTAATTCAAATTTAACCGTAATATATTTTATCATCTGAAAATTAATAGCAATAAAAGTAACGACTAAAAAAAATTAAATTTGACCAAAAAAGTGAAGTCTTAACACTACATAATCATACCATATCAAAATTAAAAATAACTAACGAGATTATCACTTCTCTAAAATAATCTAACTAATACTGAACTTAAATATTCAAATAAAATTAATTATAAAAATTTTAGTGTATAAAAACACGTATTCTTTACTAAAATTTGATGGGAAAAAAATAATCTCTAACTCATCAACTAATAAATTGTAAGATCCAATTTTGAAACTCAAATAAAATTGACAATCTTAAAAGAAGAGAAAATCGAGACAAAAGACTTCTTAGAACTAAAGAAAGAAAAATAAATAATAAGTTTGAGTCTAGCAAACTTTACAAACATAAATTAATTTTAAAATAATATTTAACATGATATCAATAAGATCGGAAATGGTTATATATATAACAATTTCAGTTATTTCTAACAGATTTTACTATAACTCTAACATGATATTATTTTTTTAAAATAAAAGAAATAATAAAACCGATCACAAAAATAGCTAAAAATATCAAAACTTTAATGGGTTAAAATGGTAGAAACTACAATTTAATTCACCAATTAATTCGATATTAATTATTTTCAGTTTGAGCATTAAAGTAAAACGGGATTGGAAAACATAAATGCAAATTTAGAGGGTTGACTAGACTTTTTCAATCTCTAATTCAATGCACAAATTTTAGAAAAGTCTTAAAGTTAACACTTCGAGTATCAACACAAAAACAATATTTCAATATTAATTTCATATTTTAATGATATTTTAGGTTATAAAAAATTACAATGTAAATAAAAAAAATTACAAATTTTGAGTTATTAAAAATATTGTGAAGTAATAAAAATCCATTTAAAATAGAATAAATTTCGATATTTCTTATAATACTCCCCTGATATTGTTAAAAAAAAGTTTGACCATGCTAAATCCTATAAAAAAATCTCAACGGACTTAAGTATGTCAGCAATAATTTTTTTTTACCTTTTTATTTAATTAAATTACTTCAACATCTTTTCTATTTTGAATTTTTTACACAAATATTTTTTTAGAAACACACAAACATACCCCAACCAATATTATTTTGATGAGAACATTATGGAAGTTTTTTAAAAGTATATATATTTTTTTAAATCCAAAAACTGTGAGCAGTGTTTATAAAATGTCTTTGTCTGCACCAAAAAAAATCACAAAACCAGAATCATGACTCCCCGTGCTTCATCATTTCACTTCTCTTTTTTCTTCTTCTTTTAATTATAAATTAAAAAAAACAAAGAAACGATTCCTTTCTAATTTGAGTAATATTTTTATTTTATAACTTTAAATTACATTTATTAGCATTTGTGTGTGTTTAAAAAAATTAAGTTCATCAATAAAATAAATTTGATCCAATTTATTATTTTGTAACAACGAGATTATGTTTTCAGTAAATTTTATTACAATAATGACACATTAATAACCCTTATTTTGAATATAATATATATATATATATATAAATTAATTAATTAATTAATTAGAGTATTTAAGTACAATATCTTTATAAGAAATTTAAAATTCTTTTTTATAATAAACCAAAATCTCCATAAATATATTGTACTATTTTCTTTTCAAAATCAAAATATTTCTTTCCTCATTTAGATATATAGAATATAGTGTTATTGAAGTAAATCACCGGTTGATAAAAAAAATCTTGCGTATTTCGGAAAAAAAGTCATTTTAACATAATATTGTATTACCATTTTAGTGATTGCGATGTTTAAAAGTGATTTATATCAATACTACTCATTCACGATTCACTACTTTATAAGTAAATATGTCAAATTGCAACTAAACTAATTAATGACTTTTTTTTATTGATATTAATTTTATAAAATCAGTTTTATTTGAACTTAGAATTGCAAACTCCAATTCAATGCACTATTTATGCCAATTTTTTATTTGATTTTTATTCCCCTTTAATATTTTCTATATACATATATTGATATACGTACTGTATAGTTTTTATTTATTTTGTATATATTTTCTTTTATTATAGATAATTAATTTAATTTATAAACATGGTTAAATTAAAAAAATCAGATAAAAATTGGTAAAAATATGATAAAAAAATATTACTCAAATGATAAAATTGGTAAAAAATATTTAAAACAAACCATTACTTAAAAGTTAAAATAGAAAATAAAATATGAATAAAAAAAGAAAAAAAATATCGATATATGATTAAATTTAGAAAAAAATAAAGCTATTAAATAAAAAACAGTTAAATTTTAAAAAAATACTTAATGAATAAAATTGATAAAATTAATTTAAATAAAACCGCTATTTAAGAAGTAAAATAGAAAATAAAAAAAACTTTTTATATAATGGTTTGACTTTTTTTCCTGGAATGAGTTCAAGAAAGGTATTGCAACGTCTATAAGATAAACTGTGATAAGAAACTATTAACATGATAAATTTTGAAAAAGAAACCACGTTTATATGGGAGTGCTTCAAAATTTTGGTGGATAGTCAAGCCTATTTTGTTAGGTAACTACAACAAAACCATTCCCATTTCAGCAATGCAAATACTAATTATAGAAAAGTTCTTCGTACCACATAATAACCATACAATTTGGAGAATTTTAAATAGGGATAAGCAAATCGAACTTAACCGTACTGGACTGTTAAAAACTGAACTGAAAAACAGACAAACTGAACAGTAAAACAGTTCAGACAAACTGAACTGAACTGTTTTTTGTTTTATCAAACTGAACTATACTAAATTGTACTAAATTACAGTATGAACTGAACTGTAAACTACACTAACTGAACTATTAACTGAATTGTAAATTGCACTAACTGAACTATTAACTAAATTGTAAACTACACTAATTTTAACTAAACTTCAATATAAACTAAATTGAACTACTAACTATACTAATTTTAAACTGAATTGTACTAATTTTTAAACTAAATAGTATAACAATATATGTTCTTTTTAATTGAAATTTATTTTAATATTTATTTTATTTTATTCATAAGTGTTTAATAAATTGATTTTTAATTATTTAATATTATTATTTTCTATTTTATTTATATTTCTTTTATTATTAAAAATTATTTTATTTATTTATTTTATTAAAAAATATAAAAAATAACATCATACAGTAACACAAAATAAATAAATAAATAAATAAATATATATATATATATATATATATATATATATATATATATAAGGTGTATATATAATATAAATATATATATTTATTTATTTATATATAACTTAAAAAATATAAAAATATAAATTATATTTTTTATTTTTATTGATAAAAAATATAAATTTTGTTATAAAAAACTTGTCTTAAAAAATTAATTATTATTTTTTTTATGTGAATATATTTTTTATTAATATTTTATTATTAAATAAAGTTTTTTTTATAATTCAGTTTTGAATCATAAAATAATAACGGTTAGTAAAAGGTTATTTTTGTTTGACCCTAATTTTAAGGATTAAAATAGACGTAAGACTCGTCGTATAAAAATATAAAACAAGAAAAAAGAAATATTCCTTTAATTATATAGATTATCTTATCTTACTGGCTGGTTGTTCTGGTAAATGGAAAACTTATGCAATTTTGTAACATTCAATGAAGAGACATTCTTTTGTTCTATGGCATGGTGAATGATTCATGTTTTTGAAATCGCTATATTATATGATTATCCTACGAAAACCTTTTAAAAACATGTACGAGACACTAAGTTCGAATAGTTGTTCAGGGCTTTTCTTTTCTCTTTTCAAGTCAATTATTTTCGGAATATGCATTTTAATATTTATTCTTTAGCTTGGTATATCAAAGTCGTGTACTTCAAAAATCACACTAGAGTCCCACTTGCAAGAATCTTATTATAAAGCATTTTATTTAAACAACACTAATAATAAGAGATTTGTGCTGTCCGAAAGAGCCATCAGCTACTAATTTCGTCAAAGCATGCAAATAAATAACTCATAAAGCACCATATCAATTAAACCAAACAAAGAAATAATAAATAAATTTAAAATATCTTATGATGGAAATAGAATGATTCAAATATGAACATTGATGGCTTGGATTCAGCAGCCAAATTTTATCAATGTGTCCCTTTTGCACTAACTCATCATTGTATATAGATAATATCAAAATCTCTTTAAATAATTATCAAAATTTATATACCAATTACAATATAATCCTTGCTTAGCTGATCTCTTCTCAATCACTGCTTTTGACACTTAATTTTTTTTTTTTTAACTTTTCATGATAATTACAAATTAAATTCTGCCAAATACGACATAAAGAATCGCCGTTTCAGGTGGTAGTAGAATGGGACTACAACTCTACACTCTTCCAAAGATCCAACGAGTACGACAAAATTTCAAACTCCAACACCGAGAAGGGCATATTCGGAATTTCAACTTTCACACTGCATCAATGGACAAACACGGCACAATTACCAAACTGTCCCCGAGATTTTTAGTAAGGCCACTTCATGAACTCGTCGAGATCGAATTCATCGAACGCCTCTCCCTCCTCCTTATAGGGATGACACGTAAGCGAGACGTCAACGTCCGCCAGTCTTAACGGCGCGTCGATGTGGAACCCGAGCGCGTCCACGTCGCCGTAATGGTAACTGTCGAACGGCGTCGAGTCGCAGTCGTAGGTCAAAACGGACGTCGGCGAGGCCACCAAGTCGGAGTACGACGCGCCGCCGTCGGTGCTGAGGCTGTCGATGGCGGCGAAAGGAGACTCCGCCACTGGGGGCGGCGTTGTGAGGGGGAAATTGGTAACGGCGTTGGGACCCTTGAGTTTGACGGCGGCTTTGTCGTACTCTGTGGCGGCTTCCTCCGCCGTGTCGAATGTTCCGAGCCAGAGGCGTTTCCGGCGGGTCGGGTCGCGGATCTCGGCGGCCCATCGCCCCCACGGCCGCTGACGGACGCCTCGGAACTTGGTGCGGCGTCGGGCCGCTTCGGAGGGTGGTGGAGGTTTTTTGGGCCTTCTGCACTTTGAGACTTGTTCGGAGGAACAAGAGGAAGCAGAAGCTAAACCAGAAGAATAGGAAGAAGAAGAAAGGGAGTTATCCGGGAGAGGAAGGTGCATGCTGATTTGGGTAATTTCTCTCTTGAGTTTCCTGGTTGTTGGGTTGTTTTGTGGTTGTTCGTGGTCGGAGTCAGAATCAGTGGCGTCGTGGTCGGTGACTATGATACGAAGGAGCCTCCTTTGGGTTTTGGTCTTGGTTTTCCTCGGTGGGTTGTCATCAAAATTGGAATTTGGAGTGGCGGGGTTGATGGGGTGGAGGTTTAGTGTTGAGTGTACGGACATGTCTAGATGATGGAAGAAAGTGAAGAATTGAAGGGTGAGGAGTGTGTTTTTGTGTCTAAGGTTGTTTATTTTTGAGAGAGTGTGAGAGTAAGAGGTGGAAGAGGGAAAGTTGTGGTGTGGTGGTGGAGTGCATGAAGGGTGGGTTTAAAGGGCGAAAGAATTTAGAGGGTATGGGGGAAAAGTGGACAAGTAGATGTATATGCTGAGGGAATTGAGACGTTTGAGAACTTTTGGTGTTGGTGATGCAGAAAGAAACCGAGATGTTTATGGGTAACAACTAACAAACTTTTGCTTTTCTTCTGGAGATATATTCCAAGAGAGAGAGAGAGAGAGAGAAGAGAATATGGCCAACCTTGGATACGCTTCAAATGAAATCTCACTCCGCTTTTGGTGGAAGGATCTAAGACACACACATACACACACGGGGTAAGCGTGAGTGAGTGAAGAAGATAGTGAAAAAGAAGGGTTGGTGATGAGAAGGGAGGTTTTGGCGGGAAGGGAGAGGAAAGGGTAACCGGAGCGATCGAAGAGAGAGTGGAAGGGAAGGTTGGAGAAAACGGAGAAGAAAACGAGATGAAAGGGTATAGGGTAAAGGGTATTTATAGTGCACGGGGTAGTAGTGTTTGTGGAAGGGTTAGGGGTGTGAAAAACATTTATCTCGTGAGAGTGGGGTTTTGTATTGAGTTGGAGTCATTGGAGTGAGGTAAGGAGTGTGAGTGGAGGGTGGTGACCTGAATGTGTCCTTGTCGGGAGTAGAAAAATCATAAGTTCCATGTTCCAGCTGCCACTGATGACGTGTCCCAACCCATGTTTCCCTTCCTTTCCTCAACTAAAATCCCACTCTTACTCTTATACAACATCAAATTCCCACTCACATATATTCCTACTCCCACTCCCTCCAATTAACCCTTTCACCTTTTTTACTCTTCAAAATTCATCATCATCTCCTTTTAAACCCTACCTAATTTTTAATTTTGTTCTTTCACTTCCAGCGGGCCTTATATGCACAAGGGCGTGCTTCCTGATGGGTCGGTCATGTGTGAACTTTATCTGTGACTTTTCAACCTTTTTCACTACCTCAATATACGGTTTCATATTCACGTTGGTCAAGCTTAGCTCCCTCGCACCACGCCAAACGCAATTAACGACCCCCGACTTGGAAACTTTTTCCCAACCGTTGAATTTCGTCTCAATCTCTCTGCCTTCCTTGTTTTTCCCAACGCGGTCCAATCATCCAACTAAAACACCCAAATATAATAGGCTGCTCCAACCTCTTCCATAAACCAACATAAACAGATAATTTTGTTTCTTAAAAATCTCGACAAGAGTTTAATCCATAAATAGTGATCTTAATATTGAACATCTATGTGTTGTTTTCACCGTCTTTCTTCTCCAACCAATGTTTGATGAAAAGTTATTATGATTTAGCAAGGACAGTATTGGGCTGGGTTAGTCCAACTCATGATGAGGCTGTAACATAGTCTTTTCAGTACAAATTTCTGCAGCATTTGTCTGGGCAGAGGTTTAAGGACACTGCCCCGCTGTAAGCATTAGTTATCTGCAACAAAAAGGTCGAAATATCATCCTGCACGGATTGTATTTCACCAACCCAACCGAATTTGTGTGGTGCCCCAAAAACTTTCTTTTTCCTATTTTTTACCTCAAACCGCAATACACTTACCGCAATTGGATTTCCAACCAGGATTCTGCTAATGGAGAACCTCTTACTGTTTAAATGATTTCGGAGAAAACCATCCATGCACACTAAAATAATCAAATTCATACCTAGAGAAAAATAGAAAGTATTATATGTGATAAAAAGAAATGTAAGAAAGTTGTATTAATTATGGTGATTTTAAATTCCTCACAGATGACATGGATCTTCAAAGTATGAAAGGAACATACAAGGATTTGCATGATTAAGGTTAAACGAGGCTGGCTTTACGTACTTTAAACAGATCACTAAATATGCCATTAACCATTTGAATGTACAGAGCTAAAATATAGGAATGATGAACATACTCAACAAAACTTACGTAACAGCTTTATTTTTCTTTTACCAACTTTGTAATTCAGACAAGTAGAAAAAATTTGGTCGTTTTCATTAATAGTCACTTTATTTTATGTCTGACATACTGAAAAAATATATGTTTTGATAGCATAAACTAAAATAAAACAAAACACAAAGCTGGGAAGACCATGACACACCCATGTCTCCCCTCGCTCTATCTGACAACCTCTGCGTTGTTCGAAGGGCAAACAAACGATTCTCAATCGTCAGAGACGTGTGTCTTGCTGCCTCTTCTTCTTCCTTTTTTAATTCCAACTATCATAATCAGACATGGACCCTTCTTTTAAGATCAATTGTCGCTTTTAAATGGCGTTTTATGGAGAAATTATTAGCTCAAATTTCAATGCCAGACCTTATTATCTTTACGAATATATACTGTAAAAACAATATTAAATATTTCAATCTGCTTAAAAAATCAAGAGTTCAACAATTTTTTAATATATTAGATATCTTCATTTACCATCACCTATTCTAAATTTCTTATGGGTGTGACATGAAAAAGTTCAATTTTAAACTTTGAACATAACAATGAAGTTACTTCTTCCTAGTATACGGATAATGGCTACAATTTCCTTTAATTGGACCAGTAACCAACAGTTCAACCAGTTGAAATTTTTAGCCAGATCAGAACGACTCTCGATGCTTTATTAAAATTGCTACTAATAGATAAACTGAATTAACTAAAAAAACTGCATTATCTTGAATGAAAACAGAGTTAATCTGTTTTAGTTTAGTTCTTAAAATCAGACTACTTTTAAAAACCAACTATTTTGACGGAATTGAATCAGTCTGCTAAAAAGCAGGTTTCAAAACGAGATGGGTACCAAGAAAAATTCAAAATAGTTTGAAGAGTTCGATATTTCGTTTGAACTGTCAATCTGATTATTAGAGTGTATTTAGAGTTCAGTTGCAACAACCAAAACCCATTTTAACTTTTGATTTCTACTAAATATCGGGTCAACATGTTTAGCTTTATTTAAGGATTTAGTTAAATGCAAAACTTAGATCAAACATAAACTAGCTTGAGATAATTACCTGAAACTAAAATTCAAACCCTGCTTAATTTAGATATAAGATCTGTGATTATCTATTTTTATTAACCGGAATGATAGAAGTAAGGAGGAATAATTAAAAAGGTTTATTTAGGGTTTGTTTGGCTTGAAGAAGAAGCAAAGGTGCTAGATAGTTAAACACGTGTGGTGTTACCCTTCTTGGAGAGCAAAAACATTTGACAATAAGAGTGACCCCGCAATTTGCTTGTCAACCAAGTCAAGAGTCTTTTTGATTACTTTTTTTTTTTTGCTAACTTTTCTTCTAAGTCTTTCAATTTTGTATTAACCACTCACTTAAATTGTAGCAACTTCATATGACCTCATCGCAAACGTGTCACACTCTGCTATGCATTTTCCATGCACCACAAATTTTTAAATCACAGGTCAACCTGACCCTTCAACTGTATTCAGATATCTGCCTAATTTCACTGCATGATTTGGCAAAGGGAACACCGGAAATTAATCATGATTGAACACAAGTGAAGAGCTTCTTCCTCTGCAGCATCACATCACAGCAACATGAAATGAAAAACAAAAATCTCTATAGCTTTAGCCCCTTATAATTGAACATATCCATACCATGCCTTTCGTTTTCCGAGTATGAAGCGCACAATAAACACGCACCAACTGGTTCAACTTTCCTTTTGTTTATACCAAAGGACAAATATATTCCAAATTATTGTCACAAGTTTGAGGTTGGACCGTCTCCATCAAAATAATGTTCAAACACAGACCTTACTAAATATCAATACCTTCTTGTCTGCGACATTCACTTCCACCATAACATGCTAATATCTAACCAAGATTTTAGTGAATTTAATCAGTTTTTCTCTGCCCCTAATGCATAAAACTCTTTTCTGTATATGCTCACATCATAATTTCATTTTTCTTTTGAAAATTATGCCTAACTTGTAATGATTGTATTACTGTTACTTGTTTGGAATATCAACTCAACCAGCCGAAAAGTTTGCATAACTCTACATTCTCCTGTCCCCAGAAAATTGGTAATAATAAGAGAAAGTATTCAAATTCGTTTGAAAATATTTTGTTTTTTTACGTAAATAATGACTTTGCTGCTTCATTTTAACAGCTAACACACCGCTATGATCATCATCCCATGGCATGATTTTGTCTTGTGAATGTGTGAAATTTCAGGTACAAGTAGATCATTGTTGTTGGGATCCTTCAAAAGTGAACCATTTGACTAAAGGGCCTTCACTATATAATCAGAAGTTGAAAACTTTGATCAGACAATCATACATACATACACAATTTTGAAGTTATGGAATAGAAAATCTCTCATGCATGTCCTAATAGACAATTTTTACACATCAAATATATAACCTCTGTTCATTTACTTATAAGCTTTGAAATTTTTACTTTTAGCTGTAGCAAGCAGTTACTCAACACAACTTACACTATATTCCAATACTCACACATTACAGACAAAATATGACTCGGTGATTCAGAAAATCGGTCTAGCTTCTATCAGAAAGTTGAATACAACTTCAATCTTTATGTAAAACTAATAAATATCAAAACGAACAAGCAAAGTAAAATCAAACCTTGGTAATGGTTAGTGTTGGGCTCCATCGTTCCTTGAGAATGTGCCATCGCTGTTGATGCTTGGTTGGAACACCTTAGTCTAAAAGACAACCTGCACTTTTAAAGATTGTTAGTGTCATCACATCTGAATAGGCTATGTTTGGCTCAGTTTAGCTCACTTCAAAGATCAAGTATACAAAGCAGAAGCTGTTTAATTATATTTGCTATGTTTAGCTTGAAAAAGATAAATCCAGAGAGATCAGGAATCAAAAAAGGCGTGAAAGAGGAAAGAGAAGGAATGGTTAGGGACTCTGGTCTGAACTTCAGAACACCTCAAATCCTAGTCAATACAACGCGATTATACCCCTAAGTTTACCTCTCCAAGTACCAGTTTTCTTTTCTGCTTTCATGTTTCGTACAAATTAGATAGAAGACTATAGTGAAAATTTCCTTTCCAGATTAAAAAAATAGTATACATTCAAGTCAAAATTTTTTTTAAGAGTAATATTACGATGACACTTTTTTTACGTTCATTTCTCACAAAATATAATAAAATAATAAAAAAAGTGTAAATTTTTTGTATTTTTTAAGAAATAAGAAAGTAAAAAATAAAGAAAATATAGTATCATTTTAAGTATGCGAAAGAATCTTATCTGGAAAGGAAAGATCTTTCCTATCAGTATCCAATCTACAGTGCCTGTTGATTCAAAGACAATTGTACAGTGGTACTACAATACTGAAACCAATCGTAATAATAAGAAAAATGTTTTTTTTTTACCACTCGACAACCAAATCCAAACCGTATTTTTCTTATGAAGTGGTTTGTATTTGTGTGAACCAAACGGGTTTTAGGTTCAAAAGTGGGCTTTTATTTCTTGCATTCCCATAATTTCTATCTGCTTACTATAATTCTTTAAAAGGTTGAATCTATTTTTTAAATGATTTATATTTGTTTATTTTCAAAATTTTGAAACTAAATTGTATAAAATTTTAGTTTAAAAACGAATTTAAATTTTTTGTCGAAGTATAGAGATTACAAACATGTTTGATTCTTTTTAAATGATATTTTATCCTTTGTGAAAGTAACTTCCAGAATACTTGTTCTATCAATCTTTAGAAACGAGCATTCCAAAATTTCCATTCTTAAGATAATTTTCACAAAAAGATTTTGTTTCCAAAATTTCCAAAACAAGTTGCGGATTACACTTTAATTTAATTTGTTTGTATTCACTTAGCGCTAACATTATTAAAATTGATGTATACTGCTCAAAGTATGCGTCTACTCTTTCTTCATGTGTATTCCAACTTCATTTTTAAACGTAATCCTGCTAAGCAAGACAACGACAATGGCAATCAAACCTACTATTTAGTTATCATTAGTCTTGTTCAAACTTACATATATCATGTCGGAGATCCTAAATTATAATATATAATCTTTATTAAATTAGACATAAACTTATCAATTAGATAGAATAAGAGCCTAATCGTTTTTTTTTTTGTTAACTATTATGTTATCATTTTTAGATTTGGATTAAATCAGTTATAAATATATAATCTAATGAACAAAATGTTAATTCGTTAACTTAAGGAAATATATTGAAAATATTACTTAGAAATAAAGTGAAATTATAATATATTAATAGAAATTCCTACCTTATAAATTGATCTGGAAAGATTAAAATAAATATAAACTCACCTAAATTAAACATATACATCAAGTAATTTCATAATTAAATAAAGGTTTAATATATTATTCGGTCCTTAGTTTTGAACTTTTTGTTCAAAGTCGTCATACTTTTTAAAATAGTTCAGTAAGGTCTCATATTTCGTTAAAAACGGTTCTTTTAGCTGATAGCATTAAAAACATAACGGTGCAATTGCACTCGTGGCCAAAACTGAATGATGTGTACAGTTTTTGTAATACGTGACACATATGATATATTTGAATGTGTAAACTTAAAAAACAATATAATGACGTGAGTAAGGTTTAACTGAGGGTTAAATCAAATTATCCTTATCTAACAATCCTATCACGATTTCTGGGCCGAACAATCTGGTGAAAGTGGTCTTGTAATCACAGTGGCTGGTGATTCCTTTAAGGTGAAATTGGAAGAGTGTACATACGTGAGGTAAGTATTGCTAAGCCTAGCCTACTTACTAGATGTTCTTGTTGTTGGATTTGGGGGTTAGGGTTTAATTTCATTTGTTGTTAAATATCCTCCTCCTTTGTCTAACAATTTCACCATCTCTTTCGTCAATCTTTTCTTCATTACACCACTTGAAAAAGTTAGAGTACATCCCTCTTGAAGACCCACCTTGTTATTAACCAAATAAGCCACCAAACTTGGTTCAAACTGAGCAATCTATGAACAAATAAATTCCAGATAAAGTGAGAAGGGTATTCATAAAACCTTGTAATGACGACATCCCCAAAATTGTCTGTCAGCATTCTGTGGAGTTCTGACCATTTTGCTTACAACAAATTCATCACATTTGCAACGAGGGATTATCCCACCTCCCCTCCAACCACCATCATGTGAGGAATGCAAAATTATTTTCGACCATGTATTGGAATAAGAAGAACAACCTTAAAAAGAAGCCATTTCTATCTCGCCACAACCATTTTGCTCAAGAAAAGGAAGAAGTTGCACAAACCTTCACCAACCCTAACCCTTTTCTTTTACCCAATAACTTAAACTTTAAGCATTTCCACCAAGTCAATTCACTTTACATTGTCACGCAATCAATAAGTGCATGGGTCATTTAGTTTTGGCCGCGAAGGCAATTGCACCGTTATGTTTTTAACGCCGTCAACTAAAAGGACCATTTTGAACCGTTTTTAACGAAATATAAGGCCTTACTAAAATTTTTTAAAAGATAGGACGACTTTGAACAAAAAGCCCAAAACTAGGGACCAAATGATGTATTAAACCTTCAATAAATAAAATTCATTTTCTATAGAAAAAAGTTACGAAAAAACTATTCTTATACAATAAAGTTTGGATTGAATGTGGCAATGAAAATGTACTAATGAAAATATTTTATTAAAAAAGAGAAGTGAATCTTATTTTGATTTTTGTGTTGTTCAGCCAGGGTGAAATTAGGGGAGAGTGATGTGTGCGTTCATTTGAAACGCAAAAAGGGTTTTGGTTACCCCATTTGAAACCACAATCATGTTTGATTTCCAGTGATCTCTTTCCTCTTTCTCCTTCTCGCTCGTAGGCCTCTCATTCGTCCCTCCGACTATGTGTATCCTGACGAACCATACCATTGTTTCACTGTGTCGAACGACATCTTCTAGGCCCGTGGTTGCTCAATCGCTGCATTTGCCACTTTGGCGTTGCATCAGGCCAACATTTTGTGGTTAGTGCAGTTAGCATTTTGGTAAGGAAGTTTATTTTGTTTACTTTGTATTTTTTCACATTTTTGTTGTGTTTGTTGTCTAAGTTATTTTTGGTTCGTAGGTCGGGTTGCCGTTATCTATCTTGTCTAGGTTTTCTTTGTTATGTTGTGGTTCCTTAACTCAGGTTGCTATTTTTAACAGTATTGACATTGTGTTCTGATTCTTTATTTTTGTTTCTTAGTCTTTATCTATGAAGTAAGGGATTTTATTTATAACATATATAAACAAGAACGAAAAGCAACAAAATAAAATGTAATAAAAAATATTAAGCACTATTTTATTACGTATCCCTTGGGTTAATATGATTCCACATGAAGAAGAAGGATAGGGGAAGATGAGAATTGATTTTTCAGAGAGAATAGAATTGGGGAAGAATAGAGTAGAGAAAACAAGGAAGAGATTTATACCAGACTAATGTCGCTCTAACCAGACGAAATCCTTTAATAAAACGTTCTTCCTGCGTGATCTTAAGTGTTTCCACGTATCCCTTCTTGAAGGTTCTTCTTCCACATGTCTCCTCCTTGCAATTGTTTTTCCCGTGTCATTTCACTTCACTTGTTACAATACCATTCCCTTTAGCAACAACCTTGTCCTCAAGGTTGAAGTGAGGATAAGCTTGTTGGAATTCATTAAGATCCTGCCAAGTAGCTTCATTAGGTTCAATAGATTGTCAATGCACCAACACCTTTTGTGTTTCAGTGGAATTACAGTTTATGACTCTTTTATCTAACACTTTCATTGGACTTATGAGAGGTCCAAACTCATTAGTGGTAAAAGGTAAGGGTAACTATTGTTTAGACTGATTTCCCATAAACTTTTGGAGCAATGAAATGTGGAAAACATGATGAATTCTTACTGTATGAGGAAGCCTTAATTTGTAAGCAATTGTACCGATCTTCTCCACTACTTCAAATGGTCCAAAGAAGCTCATACCTAGTTTTTTATTCTTTCTAAGAGCTAAAGATTTTTGTCTTTATGGCTGCAGTTTCACTAATGCCAGATCACCAATTTGCAGTTGCAGTTCTCTTCGTTTCGTATATGCTTGGAGTTTCATATAATTTTGAACTCTCATCAAATTGTGCTTAAGCTGGTGCAACAGTTTGGCCATATTGATTAAAGAATCTTGAATATTAGGAGAATCTTTAGCATTGACTTCATAAGGAATAACCATAGGAGTTTCCCTACCTAAAAATAGTTTTAAAGAGACTCATTTTTATGTTGTGATGATAAGAAGAGTTATACCAATACTGTGCCCAAGGAAGCATAGAGTACCAAAGCTTTGGGCTATAAAAAACATAGCACCGCAAATACATCTCCAATATTTTTTAAGTACCTTAATTTGATCATCACTTTGTGGGTGATATGCCAAGCTCATTGCCAAAGTAGTGTCTCGAGCTTTGAATAAGTGTTGCAAAAAAGAACTAATAAAAACCCTATCTCCGTTTGATATAATGGTCTAGGAAAACCATGAACCGTTGCCACATGATTAATAAAAGCTTTTGCCACTATCTTCGTGTTATAATCAACTTTCAAAGGAATGAAATGCCCAAACTTGGAAAGCCTATCAATTAGCACCATGATCGTAGAAAAACCATGTGAAAGAGGAAAATTTGTAATGAAATCCATAGTTATGTCCTCCCAAATCTGTTGAGGTATCGATAATGGTTGTAATAAACCATAAGGCAAAGCTTAGTCCACTTTAGCTTGTTCACAAATGTTTCACTTTCTTATATAATTCTTGATATCTTCCTACATCTTTGACCAATAAAACTAATTGTAGATTTTGGCTATAGTCTTAGTGTTGCCAGCATGACCCCCAACTTTAGAGTCATGAAACTCCTACAGAATTTGGTTATTCAAATTCAGGTCAGCTAGTATCATCAACTTCTTCAAGTCCACACCCTTCATTATCATCTTGGCAATTTGTTCTAGCCATTTAAAATTGGACTCTGACCAGGCCATAAAATAGCTTCTAGATAAAGCATCAACTGAGATATTCTCTTTTCCTGGCTTATAGTGTACAATGAAGTCCTAGCTTAAAAACTTAGGAAGCCACTACTGTTGCTCGAGAGTTTGCAACTACTAGTCAATCAATTCTTTCAAGCTTTTCTAATATGTTATAATGATGAACATGTTTCCCAACAAGTAATGTCTGAACTTAGCCAAAGCCTTTGTGATGGCATAAAATTCTCTGATTTAAACATAACATTTTTGCATTCTAAGAAAAATTTTCCTTGAAAAATAAGCAATTAGATGTTGAGCATGGCTAAGGAAAATTTCAATTCCAGATCCGAAGCATCCATACCCAAAACAAATGACTCTTTAAAATTAGGAATGGCAAGTACAGGAGCAGAAGTCATAGCATCCTTCAACTTTTCAAATGGCTAGAGATGCCTTTGAGTCCATTTAAATGATTCCTTTTTCAACAAATTTGTTAGAGGTGCAGTTATTATGGGATAACCCTTGACAAATCTCTTATACTAACCCGTGAAGCCTAAACACCCTCTCAATTGTTTGACTGTCTCAGGTATAGGCCATTGTTTTACAACCTTTAGTTTAGAGGTTTCCATGACAACACCCGTGCCTTATAAGGTATGACCCAAGTAATTGATTTCCCTCACACCAAATGAACATTTTGAAAGTCTAGTATATAATTGCTTTTGTTGTAATGTTTCCAGAACTAATTTCAAATTATACAAATGATCCCTCCATGTGGCACTAAATACCAAAATGTCATAAAAAATGACTAACACAAATTTCCTCAAATAGTCTTTAAAAATCTCATTCATTAGATTTTGAAAGGAAGTTAGGGCATTAGTTAACCCAAAACGTAAATGTGTCTGTGTAGGTGAGGAATCAAAATTCCCTTGTACAGTTATAAATTTTCCTTCATGTAAAAACTTCAATTGCAATGCATCATAATCAGAAATGTGATACCATCTAGTTTTTAACCAATTGGCCCCCAAAATCAAATCAGCGCCTGAAATGGGTAACAAAAAGACATGCAATTCAAATCTAGCCCCTTAAACTTGAATATTAAGAGCTTTAATAAGTTCTTTAGATTTCATATAATTTCCATTTCTCACCATGACTTTGAACAATGGAGTTGGTTCTATGGCTAACTTAAGAAACTTAGCAATCCTTGACTATAAAAAATTATTCGAGCTTCATCCATCCACTAATACCGTGATTGGCAAAGTATTAATATAAGCAACAAAATGAATGGTGTCAACTCCTAAGCCTCCTTTCATAGCATTTAAAGACAAATGATCATTATGTTTTAATCCTTCTTCACTATTTGTATGCGTGACAGATTGAAGATTGTTGGTATCAATTTCAGGTTCAAAATCCTCTTCTTTAACTTGTAACATCTACAATAATCGGTTAGAACATCTATGATTAAAAGTGAATTTCTCATCATAGAAATAACATAAGCCTTTTTCTCTCCTCAATTGCATCTCTGCATGTTTAATATTTTTAACAATGGAGTTTCTGATTGGTGGACTGGTAGGTGTGGGAAGCTGTGGTGGTAAAGACTGCTTAAATGTATTTTTTGCTGCATTAAGATTGGTACTGATAGATGAAAGTGGAGAATATCTATGAATGTAGTTGGTAGAACGTTAGTGCACAACAAAAGTATACTTTTCTTCATACAATTTAGCTAAAGACATCGCTCTAAGAACATTAGTAGGAGATTGAGCTACAACATCCCTTATGATATCACTGTTTAAGCCACTTAAAAAGCAATTCAACACATCTCCATCCGTAAGACCTTTAGATCTATTAGCTAGTGCCATGAATTTCAAGTAATAATCAAAAATCGTTATTGACTGATACAATTTAAACAATTCTGTTGTGTGAGAATCAAAAGGAGAAGGTCCGAAATGGCTCTCCAAAGCTCTAGTTAGATCTGACCATGTCCGAACTACTGCCATATGGTGTAACATGTGAAACCATGGAATCACATCCTTCTCAAAATGAATAGAAGTTATATCTACTCACTCTTGGTCAGGAGTATGGCGATAATTAAAAAATCGCTTAGCTTTAAAAATCGACTCTAACACCAGTGTTGTGCCATCAAAGTGAGGAAATCCGAACGAAATATTTCATACCAACACCGCATAACTAGATGGTGTCACCAACAACGGTGAACTAGTTGAGTTTGAATCATCAATGTGATTATTGTTGTCATCCATCAATGAAATCGAACAATTTCTGCATCTAATCCATTCGATCGTTGTTTGCTGTTTGAAATTGAATGATCAGGTCTCCATTGACTTTATCACGATCCGATTGTTTCTTGATCCAATTCAAAATGGAAGTGAGTTGGGTTTGCATCTCTTTCATACGAGTATTCTCAACCATTGACGTCAATGAAAGCACCAATGAAATAAGGGATTTTATTTATAACATATATCTACAAGTCTAATTTGTTTGTTGCTTACAACAAGAACGAAAAGCAACAAAATAAAATGCAATAGAAAGAATTAAGCACTCTTCTCTTACGTATCCCACTGATCAATATGATACCACCTGAAGAAGAAGAATAGGGAAGATGAGAATTGATTTTTCAGAGAGAATAAAATTATGGAAGAATATAGCAGAGAAAACAGGGAGGATATTCATACCAGACTCACGCCGCTCTTACCGAACGAAATCGTTTAATAAAACATTCTCCTTGCGTGATCTTAAGCTTTTCCATGTGTCCCTTCTTGGAAGTTCTTCTTCCACGTGTCTCCTCCTTGCAATTGCTTTTCCCATGTCATCCACTTAACTTGTTACAATCTGTCATAGGCGATAAAGGTTGACAAACAACACAAAAAGAAAATGAGGTGATGTTCAAAGTTTGTAAATTGATGTGATGGAAAAATTTATGTCAATTTGTGTCGTGTTCATACATTGATCAAACAAATGTTCATCTCATGGATAGACATCGTTTAAGGATTCAAACCACACCTTCCAAATGGTGTTTAGACATAAAAAGGCCTTTAGATATATCAGGTCCACTATTGAAGGAGATGGTTAGGTGGTGAATTGCGAAATCAAAATCATTTCATATTAGGTAGCATTTGGTACCCTTTTGTGGTACTTGTTTGCAATGGAATAACAATAATTAGTAAAGGTATAACAAGTTCCATTAAAGCTATTTTAGTAAGAAAACAGGATGTAGATAGTATTCGTCGGATTAATTTGGATGTTTTTATTCAAATTATAACATGTTATTGGTTTAAACTTTTGATGTATATAATTTTATATTTATATAGAGGGCCTGCACTCCAAGGGTTTCACCCTATACGTCTAGATTTTTCTAAAGTGGTTATTACGCCCTGCGTTATAAGGTAAATTTCTCTAAAAAAATTGAAAAGAATCTTTGATCAGATTCTTTCTAAACCTAAAACCTCTTTCTCCTTCACGGCTCCCACCTTCTCTCGGCCCTCTTAACCCTTTTTTCTTCTCCATTTTTTCCACCTCTTTCACTTCTTTTCACAAATCTAGCTTCCTTCCTTTTTGTGATTGCTTTTTTATTCAGTACATTCATTCATTCCTTTTATGTTGTTGGTGTATTTTTCGTTGAAGATTAGTGCTCCTTTAGCTTCAAAGTTCAATTTTTTATTGACTTATTGTATGTTTGTACTTGTAAAATTAGATTAAATGTGTAGAATTAAAAGTTGTATGGTTAGAAACTGTATTTGAAATAAATGAGTATGAGGAAATAGATTAGAAAGGAGTTCTGGAAATGGATTTTCGTTAAACCAAATTTGGAAATACAAATTTGTCTTCATCAGATTTGGAAAACTGATTCTTCCTTTCGATGAAAGCAAAATCGAATTTTCATATCCAATTAAAGCAAAATCGGTTTTAGAAATCTGATTCTACCTTTTTAATTTTAAATAAGAATTTAATTTTATTTTATTTTAAATAAGATTTATAATTATTTAAATATTATATGATAAGAATTTGTTTTAGGTTTAATAGATTCGGAGGTCCCTATTTACGCAGTTTTTCGTCAATTAGGTCCCTCTATTTTTCAGTAGCTCAATTTGGTACTTGTTTATGAAAAATTGAAGCAATAATGTCTGTGCCGTTAAATTCTATAGACGGCGTAAAAAATGTTGTTTCCTGGCTACGTGAGTTGTCATTTGGAAACACGTGACACTTAACAGTTTAATACGTGAATTTGTTTATTTGTTTAGCCTTTAAAATGGTGGTTGTATTCTCGACCAGGACCTCGATTGGAAGATTGAAATCCCTAAATTGGAAGATGAAAAATCCTCTCAATAAAGTACATTGCAATCCTAATAGCCCAATCAGACACCAATCTCCCATATATCAAAACCAGAACCATAATCAATAGGCGACGACGAAGGTGAGCGATGATGGTTGTATTGCGGCGGGTGCTGAGGGCGTTGGATTTTAACTGTGCAGGCAATATATCTATTTTGAAATGCATTCAGTCAAACGAACTATTGGATGAAGATCCGATGGCTCATTTAATCCTTAAAATATGCATTTGAGATTTAACTCCGGGAATGCTTCGCATTTGAATCGAGTTCAATATTGGGAAGAATTTGATTCCAGAAGGACCAGATGCATTTGAGATACAGCCGACAGTACATTTTTTAGGATATGCAGATGTGGGTACTAAACAAAAAGGGTAACTTGGTGCTACAAAGTTCCAGCCGTGGTGGGGTTCAGGGAAATGCTTTGACCCATTAAGGGAACTAAAGAAAGATGGTTATGTTGGATGGAGTTACTTTGGAGCTAGGATCTATTGATGCAATTTCAATATTAAATTAGTCTATATAAAAAACCATGATTAGAGGATTCAATTTCCCTGGTCACCTCCGTGTCCATACCATGTTATATCCGTCATGTTGGACCACTCCAAAAAGTAGAGATTTTTAACCTTCCTTTTCTGTCTTTTCATCTTTGCAGGCCAGTTATGAGAAAAAAAAAATTAGCTAATGATATAAAGTTCATGATTTCTTAGTTATGCCTCCAGATTATCAGATCCTACCTCCTTAATAATTTATCCCACATGTTCATCTTATAGTTGGCATTTTGGTTGTCTCTTTTTGCTTACCTGAACAAATTGTAGAAACTGTTCAAAGTTGCTCAAACATATCTAGCAAATACATAAAGCCTGCCAAAGTCATTAATTTTTGTAAGAAATAAAAAAAAAAGGATTCTTAAGCTTCTGAATTAACCAAAAATTTTGTAAGATAATTATGCCATGTGTTGATTCCGAAAGAGATTTATGAACAAAGAAGTTAAGACTTTTTTGGAGTAAAATGTCGAGCTGTTTAACTGAATGCTAGGTTCTACTAAAATAAAAATTTGCTTTTCTGATAATAGTGAGAAACTTAAGGGAATAAACTTTCCATTGTAGTAGCATGAACTCCTGAATAGCCTTGAAGCAAATCCTAGTATTTGTAACAAAAGCAAGTAACACCGCCTCGCTGTTGTCGCCGGAATGGCGAAGAACCTTTCCAAACTTCGACAATGATGGCGACGAGTTGGAGATCAAAAAATGGGGGTGGCGTTGTGGGGGGTTTGGAGGCGACGATGGTCTTTCTCTTGGAAGAGGAGTGCGAGGCAGAGGCGGAGTCAATCATGATCCAGAGTGCGACATGATTATTCTCTATGAGTTTAATGTTTGGGAAGTTGGAATCCAAAGGAAGAAGGTAAAGGTCCACTTTTTGGTATGAGAAATGTTTGGATCAGTAATAATCGAAGGTGAAGAAAGAGGAAACGTCGTCCAGTCACCAGGCCACGTTGTGCCACGTCATTAAAAATTTATACAATCAGCAACTTAGAACACACAAATTTTAACACCGTTCAATTCAATTAACGACAAGGTTTTAATAGAGCCAATTTTAATAAAAAAAGGGACGTAATTGAAATATAAAAAAATACCATGACCTATTTGAAGAAATTCCGCACAAATAGGGACCTCCGAATCTATTAAACATTTGTTTTATTATTAATAAAATTTAATATTTGATACATATATAATTATTTTATTTAATAAATTATATTTTTTTTAAATTCTTTTGTTTTAAATTATTTAATGTTTTATTTTTTTTATAGTTTTTATTTTCTTATAATTTTAAGATATTTGTTATTTTTTTAATGAAATATTAGGATTTTATAATTATATAAATATTTTAATTAATTAAATTTATTTTGGCTTAATTTTTCTTTTTTGTAATTATTTAATATATATATATATATATATATATATATATATATTTTTAAAAACATTTAGATTTTTTTTTGTTTGTAATAATATATTAATATTTTATAATTACATAATTATATTAATTTATTTGATTTAAATTAAAGAAATTGTTTTGAATGATTTAATATTTTCTTAAAGAAATATTAAAACTTTATAATTATATAAAAATATTAATTAATTAAATTTATTTTGGATTAAAGTTTTTTGTTTGTAATTACCTAATATTTTTTAATTTAAAGTTTTTTATTTTTAATAATATATTTGCATTTTACAATTACATAATTATATTAATTAATTTGATTCTAATTAAATTATTTTGTTTTGAATGATTCAATATTATTTTAATTAATGTTTTAGTTTTAATTGTGGAATTTGTTTTTTTTTTTAATTTTAAGTTATTATGATTTTTTTTAATTATATAATCAAATGAATGTGAGTCCATAAGGAAAACCTTCTCAACTCTTCTAATCGATCATAGATTCCCACTAGTAATATATTCAACACTCTACTAATTAAGTTCTCTATAAAGATCACTCCAGACAAGAGACAATGAATCTTCCCCCAATACCAACAACGCATAATGCATCTATAGCCCCAATGACCATCAATCACGACATCGACAATATTGAGAATGTATGAGTGATAAATAGGATGAAACTGCTATATCATGGGCACTTTGTAGACCTTTTTGTTCTCTGAACTTTTCTCTTTTTGAAATCTTCACTTTATGCTATGGAGGTATCATAGATTTCATTGTAGAACAAACAATGTCAAGTAAATTTTGTTTGACAATCCCTTTACCTCCAACATTAACCTCTTTTCGACCATCTGAAACTCACGCTAAATGGATAACTATGGTTGAGATTCATTTGATATATAAGACTCAATATTGTTCACATCACATGAAATTCTACCAAAGGAATCACACCATGATCATAACGTGCTAATTCACACGCACACGGGACATCGTACGTTGTAACACCCCTAATGGAGTGCCATTTGTAAAAAAGGAAAAAAATTGGCGTGAATTTCAGATTTTGTTATTTACAAGTGACAAAACATAGTGTCAAGTGTTAATTTATAAAATACAAACTTACGCCAATCTTTTTTCCGTTTATATAACGTCACAGAAAACAAAAAACCTCAATTGTTCAAACGTCTTATAACATAAAGCTTAAACCTTACAATTATTTAAATCCATTGTTCCAAAAATATAAAATAACTTTAAAACATAAGAAATTACCAACAATAACTAATTCACATTTCTCTCGTCGCGCAACTCCAGTTCTGCCTTATCTGCAACACCATCTACTCCCGTACAAGTACGATCATTGCAGGTGGAACCACAACCACAAAAAGAAAGGGTGAGTAACTAAAAATATAACATAGCATACAATTTCAATGTCCATTCACCATAACACAGACTATCATAGTCATAACATTACAATACATCACAATATTCAAAACATGACTCAGATCATTCACACAAGCTTCTGTTGTTTCCTTGAATTTTGTCGTACCAAACATTTTTCGCAAAACAGGACGATTCGAGTCGTCTTTCATCACAACTTCAAATCTATCTCCCCGACTCCTCAAGGACTAATGAGTAAAAACTTCAGTTAGGTGCACCCACCGAGCATTATACTCAACAATAGCCGAAGTCATTGGGCGAGACATCCAACCGTCTCAAGTCCTCACTCACGAGGAAGGGTGACACTTGAGTCTCAGTCTTCACAGAGACTCAACACACCATCGTATCGCAATACAAAAATCATTCGTTCGACAAAAATTCTAAGGAAATAACAGAACGCTTGCTCTCACAACCTCACCATCACAACGATACATATTTCATTTCATAGTACCATGTACAAAGTCAACTAAATTTATTGACCAACAATTAATTAAAATTCACAAATAATTATATAAATTAATTTTCACAATTAAATGATTTAAATATTTTTCTACTGACACATCCCATAAAATTATTAATTTCACAACCCGCCCACTAGAACAAATATTTCAAGTGCACCCCTCCTTTTACTAAATTCGCAACACAATACATTGTTAATGTACCCCCTTATTGTCTTAAATGCATTATCTTTTAACTTTACCAACACAACTGGACCTCACTAATCTTTTTAATTTAAAACCAAATTTCATTTTTCTCTCACCAAGTAGACTCTACTTGAAACACTCATTTCTCTCCAAAACTCTCTTTCTCTCTCCTTCTTCGCTTTTCCCATAACAACTTTCTTCCTTCCCTCTTTCTCTTTTCTTTTTGTCATTCAATTAAATAAAACCACATTTCACTAACCTTTTCTAACAATTGACGTGGACCTCACTCCTTATATCTCCCACTTTATTTGACTTTTGCAAACCCAAAGTCATTCACTCCTCTCTTCAAAGTTCACGTAACACACCTCTCCACACCACACTATTTTCTTTTTTTCTCTCTCCATTTAATCTCATGACCCCCTATACATCACATGCTCTCCCATTTTTTTTATTTTCTCTCTTCAATTCCTTACTTCCAGGACCCATGCACACCCATACAAAATTTCATTTTGTTTTTCTCTTCCCTTTCTCCTCCTCTTTATGTAAACACCAACCACTTCCTCTTCTTTGTAATTGACATAGCACACAACTAATACACACATTTCCATCTATTTTGACTTTTCAATCGTACTCATTTTAACTCACATTTCTTCCACTCATATTCAAGTAAAACATATGAATGCTCTCGAACGTTCACGACTAAAACCAAAAGCAAGCAAAACATTGCTTTAAATTTTCTCTCTCCAACCATTAATGCGACGACCCATTCTTACACTTTTTTACTTTGTTTTGCTATTTATGCCATCCTCTCACATTTACACAAACTCGATTTTCTCTTTCCAAAATGCATGCACAAGTAATAAAATAATATTAATACACTTACATCTTTCTCTTTCTTCATTTAATGTGAGAAAACAAGCAATTGAAGAAGGCTTTAAGTCATTCCTATGTTGCACACAACAAACATATGTTGCACAACAAGCTTTTCACGTGACAAATAAGATGATTTTCCTCTTTCTTACCTTACTGTAAGACCCACATTTCCAAGGTGGAAAATAAAAAGAGCTAGGAGCCTTTTTAGTCATGGAAGGGTTTAAACTTGAGACAAGCATGCACGCCTTCCCTTGCACACACACAACAACCACTAGATCAGGCTTCATCCGTTGATATAATAGCGTAAAGATTAAATATTTAAGTACTATTTCAAGCTTTTTCAAAAATTAACATAAAAATCAATATTAATTTAATTTTATTCACTTCCTTAAATATTTCTCAACACAATTTCACATCACAATTTATTATTTAATATCACAAAATAAAATAATTAAAATAAAACGTCATTTTCTTTGTACGGGTCTTACCTTCTCTCCTACTCCAAAATGTAAGACCCGTACAAATGCAGGTAGTATTTTCTCATATATTCTCCAAGCTCCCAAGTCATCTCTTGTGTTTTCTCGTTCCACGTCAATTTCACCATGTGAATCTCCTTTCCCCTCAGATTCTTCATTTGCACATCCAACACCCTTATTGGTCCAGCTTCGACAGTGAGATCTTCCCGAACTTGTATATCGTCAACCTTCAATGCATTAGTTGGGTCTGAAATGTATTTCCTCTACTAAGACACGTGGAAACACGTTAAGCAGGTTTGACAATTGTGGCAGTAACGCTATCTCATATGCTATCGACCCAAATTGCCTAAAAATCTCATAAGGACCGAGAAACTTAGGTGATAACTTCATTGTCTTGATAGCCCTACCCATGCCTGCCATCAGTGTGACACGCAGAAACACATGATCTCGAGAGTTGAACTCAAGCGCCCTTCTCCTCTGATCGGTGTACAACTGCCTACTCTGCAGTGCTCTCATTCTATCTTGAATCAACTTCACCTTCTCAGTAGTTTGTTGCAAAAACTAAAGACTTAATGATAGCGCTTCCCCATCTTGAAACTAACAAAGAGGAGTTCGATATCTACGCCCATACAAAGCTTCAACCTCTAAGGTGATCCAATACACAAGCCTTTAGCAAATCCTTCATAGACTAAATAGTTCTTTCAGTCTGTCCATCTGTTTGAGGGTGATATGCTGAACACATGCTCAGCCACGAACCTAAAGCATCCTGCAACTTCCGTCAGATCCTCAAGGTAAACTTTGGATCCTGATCCGATACAATATTATCTAGTACACCATGCAATCTTACAATATCTCGTATGTACAACTCACCAAACTTCTCTATCGACTTCTACTAATTGATTGACAAAAGGTGGGTGTTCTTCGTCAAGCAATCAACTATCACCCATATGGAATCGTGACCCCTTGATGATATCGATAAATGAGTTACAAAGTCCATCAAGATGTTGTCCTTTTTCCACTGGGGAATATGCAGTTGTTGTAAGATACCACCCGGTCGTTGATGTTCAATCTTCGCCTTCTGACATACAAAGCAAGAAGCTACAAACTCTGTAACATCTTTCTTCATTTTGTTTCATTAGAAGGACTCTTTTAAGTCCTTATACATCTTAGTTATCCTCGGATGTATATGAGACTACTCTTATACCCTTCCTCCAATATCAACCTTCGAAACTCTGCTCTTGCCAGTACACACTCTTCCTCGAATCCGAAGAATAGCATTCTTGCACATAGTAAAATCCTTGGCTTGATCAGTTCCGAAGAACCTCATAATACGATGTAGCTCTAGAAAAGTTTCTTGTTTTGTCTTCACTTGCTCAAGAAATCCACTTGTAATTGACAGATGGCTATACCACATGTGATCCTGACCTAAGTGTACACCGAGATTCATACTGCTCAACTTTTCTATCAATTCTAACTCTTTGATCATCAAAGCTGACATCAGAACCCGCTTTCTACTCAGAGCATCTGCCACGACATTCGCCTTTCCCGGATGATAACGTAACTGAAAGTCGTGGTCCTTCAAATATTCCATCCACCTTCATTGCCTCATGTTCAACTCTTTTTTATTAAACAAACACTTCAAACTTTGGTGGTCTCTGAAAACCTGAAACTTGGCTCCATACAAATAATGACGCCAACTCTTCAAAGTAAACACTACAACTGCTAACTCAATATCGTGCGTCGGATAATTCCTCTCATGTATATTCAACTGACGAGAAACATAAATTATCGATTTTCTATTATGCATTAATACATAACCTAAAACTTGATACGACACATCACAGTATACCTCAAATGCCTTGTCTATATCTGGAATAATTAATACTAGAGCGGTAGTCAGCCTCTTCTTCATATCTTCGAAACTTGCTTCACCTTGATAAGTCCAAACAAACAATTTGTCCTTCCGCGTCAACTGAGTTATAGGACCCACTATCTTGGAGAAACCCTCCACAAATCTCCTATAGTAACCTGCAAGCCCAACAAAAGTCCTTACCTCCATGACCGATGTACGACGTTTCCATTTCAGCATAACTTCAACCTTGGCTGGATCGACTGATATTCCTTGAGCAGATATCACATGACCAACGAACTGAACTTTATCCAACCAGAATTCACACTTCGACAACTTGTCATACAACTGATGCTCCTTCAGAATCTCCAACATTGTTTGAAGATGTTCAGCATGCTCCTCTTAGTTCTTCGAGTAGTAAGAATATGGTCAATAAATACAACGAAAAACTTATCCAAACAAGAACGAAAGATGTGATTCATGTAATCCATGAATATAGTTGGAGCATTCGTCATACTGAAAGACATCACAACATACTCGTAGTGTGCATAGCGTGAGCGAAACGTTGTCTTTTGCACATCATTTGGCTAGATGAGAATTTGATGACATCCTGACTGCATAGATAAGGAAACCATCATCTAGTCATCAAAATCACATAACAAGGTTAGTTGACCTCACTCCCCAAAAACCCCAAAAGAATTTTTTGAAAACCTGACCCTGATACCAAAATGTAACACCCCTAACAGAGTGTCACGTGTTAACTTAAAAAAATACAAAAATTAATTTTCAAAATTAAATGATTTATATATTTTTCTACTGATGCATCCCAAAATTATTAATTTCACAACTCGTCCACTAAAACAAACATTTCTAGTGTACCCTTCCTTTTACTAAATTCACAACACAACACATTTTTAATGTACCCCCTTATTCTCTTAAATATATTCCCTTTAAAATTTACCAACGTAAGTGGGCCTCCCTAATCTTTTTAATTTAAAACTTCATTTTTCTCTCACCAAGTGGACCCTACTTGAAACACTCATTTCTCACCAAAACTCTTTTTCTCTCTCCTTCCTTTTGCTTTTCCCGTAACCACTCTCTTCCTTCCCTCTTTTTCTTTTATTTCTCTCATTCAATTAAACAAAATCACACTTCACTCACCATTTCTCACAATTGCCATGGACCTCAGTCCTTATATATCCTACTTTATTTGACTTTTTCAAACCAAAAGTCATTCACTCATTTCTCCAAAGTTCATGTAGCACAGTTCTCCACACCACATTTTTTTCTTTTCTTCTCTATCCTTTATTTAACCTCATGGCCCACTATACTTCACATGCTCTCCTGTTTCTCTTTCTTTTCTCTCCTTAATTCCTTATGTCTAAGACCCATGCACACTCACACTAAATTTCATTTTGTTTTTCTCTTCCCTTTCTCTACCCCTTTACATAAACGTCAACCACATCCTCTCTTCCTTCTTTGCAATTGACATAGCACACCACTAACACACACATTTCCATCTATTTTGACTTTTCAACTTTACTCATTTTAACTCATATTTCTTCCACTCGTATTAACGTAAAACACATGAATGCCCCTGGACGTTCAGGGCTAAAACCGAAAACAAGCAAAACTTTGTTTTAAATTTTCTCTCTCCCACAATTAATGCGACGGCCCAATCCTAAACTTTTTTATTTTGTTTTGCTATTTAGGTCAACCTCTCCATAATACACAAGTAATAAAATAATACTACTATACTTACACATTTCTCTTTCTTCATTTAATGTGAGAAAACAAGAAATTGAAGAAGGTTTTAAGTCATTCCTACGCCGCACACAACAGACATATGATACACACCAAGCTTTTCACGTGACAAAATGAGATGGTTTTCATCTTTCTTACCTCATTGTAGGACCCACACCTCAAAGGTGGAAAATAAAAAGAACTAGGAGCCTTTTTTGTCTTGAAAGGGTTTCCTCTCCACAACTACACACTCCATTTTCTCTTTCCAAAATGCATAGACAAGTAATAAAATAATACTACTACACTTACACTTTTCTCTTTCTTCATTTAATGTGAGAAAATAAGCAATTGAAGAAGACTTTAATCCAGTCCTACATTGTACACAACAAACATATGTTGTGCACCAAGCTTTTCACACGACAAATGAGATGGGTTTCCTCTTTCTTACCTCATTTTGGGACCCACATCTCCAAGGTGGAAAATAAAAAGAGTCATGAGCCTTTTTGGACTTGGGAGGGTTTGAACTTGAGACCAAGCATACACCCCCTCACTACAAAAAAACTATTATCTAGTGGAGGTTATTTTGAGGAGGTTTTAAAAAACTCCCACAAACTAACATGATTGAAAAGGATTTTAATAAATTACTTAAGTGCTAATATTAGAGGGGGTTTAAATTCCTTTAGAAGAGGTTTCCCATAAATTATAATTACTTTCTTTTTATCTTTTTCTTTTCTTCTATACTTTTCGTTTCCCTCTATAATTTTAGACTTTTTGAAACTCCCCCCAAATCAAAATCTAAAATAACTTTTACCCAGATCAAAATTTTGCTCCAGATCAAAATGCCAAACCCTAAGAACTGTTCAGTTCTGCAACCTCGACTTCCTCAGCCTACTTCATCTTTGCTGCCATGCCTTCTCAACGAGGCGAGTTTAGCCGATGAGATCGCCGACGATCGTTGCCTCTTTGGCTCCATCCCGAAATCCCCTGCCAATGTCACTGTCATAATCCTTTTCTCCTTCCTGGGAGGGTGCGTGCTGCTGCAAATGGCATCGACAAAGATGGTCGTTTCGATTGATCGGACCGGTATGGCACGTTGTTCCCCGAGAGTGCTTCGTCTCAGGTTTGCAAAAAAGGGGAAACGGTGTTTGAGCAAGAGGAGGAAGAGGCGAAGCCTATGGTGGAAGAGGCTTCGAGAATGGAAGTGAGTTCGAGAGGTGAGGGTTTGGATCGTGATGCCATGAAAGGGTTTCTTTCGCTTGTGATGGCGAGGATCGAATCCGATGACTATGCAGAGTATTTGAGAACAGAGCTTGTGCACCAAACAGTCTTGTCTCAGGATCCTAATAACACTCTTCTTCTTTCCAGCTATGCCCAGTTCCTCTACCTCGTTGCACACGATTATGACAGGTTCGAACCTATTAACTTTTTTTTACTGTGTTCATCTTACTTTTATTGATTCATAATATTGTTTTATGAGAATATTTCATTGCTAAGCCATCACCGTGAACTATTTAGATAAACTCAAAGTAGTTGTTCCAATTTGAATAGTAATTTCAAAGTCTAACTCTAAATATGTTGTTCAATTAGATATTCACTGTGAATTGATTTACCTTTCTTAATTGTTCTCAATAATCGATTTTTATGGACTCTGGCTTCCTCGAGGTTAATGGAAATTCACATCTGGATTGAGATTTTAGACTTCGCTTTTTCAAAAACGTGTTCATTTATTGATTAAGTGTTCTAATGAGTTCACAAGCTTCCGCTTACAGTACCTTGCAAATCTTATGCATGTTTTATTTATCATCTCTTTCAGGACCTCAAACAACAAAATTTTTCTTAATGCAGTGAAAGGTAAGATATTACATCTCTATTATATTTTAATTTGGCAGGGATCCAATTTTTTATTGCTTATCAAGTACTGTTGTGCAGCCTTTTCACCTTTGAAGCTCAGATTAGGTGGAAGTTTGCAAGATAAGTTAATATATGGCACATATGGCACCGAAGATTACCACTAACCTTGTACTCCTTTTGTTAAGGACGCTTCTGAGATGTTTGGTTTCACGCAAGGGTGCCTTCCATTGAAAAGATGGGATGAACTCAACTACTTTTTTAAAAAAGCTGGGTAAAATTGAATTCTTCGTGCAATATGCATGTGTGTTTTGAACCAACAAGATTCTCCTTGTGGACTTGAAAAACATATTTCTAAAACATTTTTGAACTGTTTATTTCAGGGCTAAGATCATTTTTGGATTAAATGCTCTTGCTGGAAAATCAATTCATGGTAATTTTGCAACAGGACCTTGGAATTCCACCAATGCTTTACAAATATGTTTGTAACCAAGATAACGCTCTTAACAGGTATACTGATACACTGAAGGCATGTGCATTAGATGTTGATATGTCTCATTGATGATTAGAGATGACATGGCTTATATTGGTGAGAAAAGAGTTGACTTATCGGGTGGACAAAGAGCTCGTCTTGCTTTGGCAAGGTGCTAACTTCCTATTCTCTTTTTATTCTAACTATTATTACTTTCGTTTGTAATTAATGTTCAAAGATTAAGTCGTCAAGTTTTAGTAAATAACACTGTTTGGAGTTTGTGCTGCTATAATGGTATGGATACTACTAGACTGGGCTTTAATGTATTCCAATAAGGTTTTGCTTTATTTTTGTCTCATTTTGGGCAGCTAGAATATGTAGTTGTGTACTGATTGGTCTGGATATGGCTGCAGTTCGTGAGGCTGTTACAAAAGTTATGGACCAAAAGGTAATTAACAGAGTAAAATTACTTAGATAGTATGTAAGTGTTTAGTTACATTAAAAGAGAAGCGCAAAGGTACCCAAGCAACCACTTACTGCAGAATCAGGGAAGTACCCTTAAGTATAATTGGAAAAAGTCCCTAATATATGTTTTGTATTAATTTTAGTGCAACATTTAACTGATAAAATTAATAAAAATTACTTATCTTTTTGTTTTACTTTTAATATTATTTTATATTAATGCAAAATGTTTCATTTTTATTCTTAAACAAGTTAATTGAAAAATTAAATGAAAGAAACTCAAATATATAAAAATGTTGAATAAAGTGAATTAAAAATACTTAATTTTATAAAATACTTGAAAGACTTAATTAAATGTAAACATAAGATATTTCTTGCATTCAACAATTAGATTGAAAGTTCAAGTTATATGATTTACCTATAAGTTTAAAGACTCTTATTAAGTCTACCAAGTTGGTTTCAAAGTTTGAGTTGAAGTATTGAATTTCATGTAAACTTTAAGGGTAAACAGTGTGGTGCTGGGGATTGATTTGAGGATCAATAATTACCTATCTTTTGTTATGTTTTAATAACTACTGATAAGGATTTGTTATGTTTTAATATTAATATTTTTATGTTTAAGTTTTTAAATGATTGGACTTTGTAATATGCTAGAGTTTCTCATGTCTGATTAGTTTTGAAGTCTTCGAGCCAAGCATCGGTCATTCGCATATAAATGTTGCCAAGGGAATTTCCATTGATTTTGAGTGAAATGACAAGAACAGTCTTTTGATTGCATGATAGCTTGTTTGTTCGTGACAATAAATATATATAGCTTGCAGTGAACGATCTGTCTTGATTGTGTACATCGTGAAAGTACTATGATGTAAACATTTTCATTAGGGAGATATTTTTTATGCTTGATGTCTTAATTGTTGTTGCAGGGACAGAAAACATAGAAGAAAACAAGGTATTACTAGTCAAAGTGATACTTGAGGAGCAGGTTTGGAAACTCTCTTTAATCTTTCTATAACAAAAAATATGTGGAAGATTCCCTAGTTTGTTATGGAAAATTGCATGTGTTTTTATATTTTTGTAACTTTTGCAGTTGAATATAGTAGATTTAGGTATCAGAGCTCTACAGAACCGAAAATTCCAGCTAGAGGTTAGTTTTCACAAGATGCCATCGTTCTCACTACTATAATTTGAATAATGACTTTTAAAACTGAATTCAATTTGATTAATTTTTTTATATATTATTTTTAAAATGTGAGTACATGTAATTGAGTTTATTTTATTAATTTGTTTATATTATTTCAGCAAGCTCGTGATGCAAATGAGTCAGAGTCTCTTTTGGATACAAGACAATCAGACAATCATATGGTGGAAGTAACATTTAGAAAATTTATGATATTTTTTTAGGATAAAACTATACCTAGTTTATTATGAATTGAGTGACATTTCTTTCTTTGTAACTACTTCAATGGAATTACATTGACTTCTAGCCTATCTGGAATTGATTATATACAATTGTTTCTCAATTTATTTTTCTAAATTCCTTCTTATTGAGGGGCTTTTGTGTCATGGTATCATTTTTTATTCAGAGGAACCATTTGTTTGGTATTTAATAATTTTAAAAAGAAATTAAGTTTACTTAATTTTGAAATTGAAAAAAAAAGAAAAGAAAGAAGTTATTGGAAATAGATAGTTATTATATATTTTAATAATCATCAAATAAAAAAAGTGATAAAAATATAAAGGAGGTTAAAAACCCCTTCAAAATAATAGTCAGTAATAAAGGAGGTTTTTACCCTCCGCAGAAAACCCCCCGCAAATTGAATATATAGAGGAGGTTTTTATACTCCGCAGAAAAACTCCCGCAAATTGAATATGATACCAGGGGGCGAAAAAAACCCCCGCAGATAGTTTGTGGCGACTCAAACTGCGGGGGTTTGAAAAACCCCCGAAATTTATTTAGCGGAGGGTAAAAACCCCCGCAAATCGAAAAAAAAAACCCCTCTAAATAAGCTTTTTTTTGTAGTGCCTCCCTTGCACTCACACAACAACCGCTAGATCCACACAGTCCTACGTTGCACACAACAATCATATGTTGCACACCAAGCTTTTCACATGACAGATGAGATGGAAAAATAAAAAGAGCCATGAGCCTTTTTGGACTTGGGAGGGTTTGAACTTGAGACCAAGCATATACCCCCTCCCTTGAGTCATGAGCCTTTTTGGACTAGGGAGGGTTTGAACTTGAGACCAAGCACACACCCCCTCCCTTGCACACATACACAACAACCACTAGATCAAGCTCCACTCGTTGATATAATAGCGCAAACATATATATTTAAGTACTTTTTCAAGCTTTTTCGAAAACTAACATAAAAATTGATATTAAGTTAATTTTATTCACTTCCTTACATATTTCTTAACATCATTTCACATTGCAATTTCTTATTTAATATCACAAAATAAAATAACTAAATAAAACGTCATTTTTTTATGGGTCTTACATTCTGTCCTATTCCAAAAAATTTCATCCTCGAAAATAATAAGCAAACAAATGTGGATACTCTTTTCTCATATACTCTTCAAACTCTCAAGTCATCTCTTGTGTTTCCTCGTTCCATGACACCTTCACTGTGCGAATCCAATACATCCAACACACTGATTTATCCAACTTCGACCGTGAGAATTTCACGACCTTGTATATCATCAACCTCCAGTGCATGAGTTGGGTCTGAAATGTATTTCCTTAGCTGAGACACGTGAAAACATGTTATGCAGGTTTGTCAACTTCCACAGTAATGATATCTCATATTATATTGATCTAAACCGCCTAAGAATCTCCTAAGGACCGAGAAACTTAGGTGACAACTTTCTTGTCTTGATAACCCTACCCACTTTTGCCATTGGTGTCACATGCAGAAACACATGATCCCCATCATTGAACTCAAGTGGCATTCCCCTCTGATCGATGTACGACTTTTGTCCCTTTCTCCACCCTTTTACATAAACATCAATCACTTCCTCTCTCCCTTCTTTGCAATTGACGTAGCACACCATTAACACACACATTTCCATCTATTTTGACTTTTCAACTCTACTCATTTTTGCTTCCTCAACTCCCTTTTCTTCATTTAACTTAAGCGCAACACACACAACCTCGTTTCTACTCAACTCCTTCATTTTCTTCTTCCACACAAAGCTCCAACTCCATTCTCCTTCATTGTTTTTCATCAACCCCATGCACCCCAAATCACAAAAACCTCACCTTCACTTCTCTCATTCCCATAATTCATTCCTTTCTCTTCCAACAATGGAAGAGAACTCTAAATTCCCTCCTACCCACACTCTTGTTCAAAGAGTGTAGATATGTGCTCCCCAAGGGTTTATAACTCAAGCAAGATACACACAATATAACATGATTTTAAGTGTACCTATCACACTTTTTCATACACATACAACATTCCAAGTGCCCAAACATGTATACTCATCACATCAACAACTCTTTTTGAAAAGCCAACATGTATAACCCAAGGTATACCCATTACAATATCAAAAACCAGAATACGAATATAAACAACCCAAAGTATACCCCTTCACAACTCAATTCTGAAAATGCATGTAGAGAACAATTCTCCATACAACAACATAGGAAACTAAGCGCAAAAGGAGAGTGCATGCATCAACATTGTCACATTAACCTCGACACGAAAAGAGAAAGCATACAACAACATTTTTACATTAACCTTCTACCCATCATACACCATATTATATCCTAAGTTAAACCCCTTACCTTTAGTTCCAAGCAAGCTTCCAAGGTTCTTTACTCTTCCTTCCTCTAGTCTCCCTTCAAGGTCACGTCCAACCACCAAAAGTTAGGATGACTCTTTTCTTTTCTCTCACCAACTTTCTTGCTCTCAAGCAATGTAATTTGTCTCACTCTAATTCACTCTCTAACTTAAACTTACCCATTTAAGTAGAACTAACTCTAAACCTCACTAACCTTAACCAATTACTCAAGGTTACTCCCAAGGAGACCTTACACGACCCATTTCAGATTCTCTCACTCCTAACTCCAAATTAACTCTAATAAAACCTCACTTTAATGAATGTAAATGGTAGTCTTAAAGTGTGTTAAAGTGACCCCATCATATTCATTTATGTAGCGTAAAATTCTTATGAAATGGGTAACCTCCGTAAGGGATTCAAAGGTCTCTTACAAAAGCTTCCTAAAGTTAATAGAACATGTGCCTAAACCCATGCGAAGTGGCAAAATGCACTAGACATTCCTAGAAACCCATGCATGGTAACATAAGTGAAGAAAAGGAAGCAAAAATGGCACACATGAATGCCCCTAGACATTCACAGCTAAAACCAAATGCAACTAAAACTTTGCTTTAAATTTTCTCTCTCCAACCATTAATGTCACAACCCACTTCTACACTCTTTTATTTTGTTTTGCTATTTACGTCAATCTCTCCACAACTACACATACTCCATTTTCTCTTTCCAAAATGCATGCACAAATAATAAAATAATACTACACTTACACATTTTTCTTTCTTCATTTAATGAGAAAACAAGCAATAGAAGAAGGCTTTAAGTCATTCCTACGCTGCACACAATAAACATACGCTGAACACAAGTTTTTCACTTGACAAATGAGATGATTTTCCTCTTTCTTATCTCATTCTTGGAAGGGTTTGAACTTGAGACCAAACACACACCCCATCCCTTACACACAACAACCACTAGATCAAGCTCTATCAACGCAAACAATTATATTTAAGTATTCTTTCAAGCTTTTTTGAAAATTATCATAAAAACCAATATTAATTTGATTTTATTCACTTCTTAAATATTTTTCAACACCATTTTGCATCACAATTTATTATGTAATATCACAAAATAAAATAATTAAAATAAAACGTCATTTCATTTATACGGGTCTTACATATGTCCATGTTAGTATGCATCCACATCTTGCATTATCTAGTCCTATATGTTGTACTCGTAATTCTTCAACTATAAATCCCAAAGCATACGTGGATACTTGTCCCACAAATCTTCTGTATTTTATTCCTTTATAAGTTTCACTCATAAGATTTAGATTTTTTTTCGAATGGCGTCTTAATTTTATTATGTTGCAAGATAATGACGTAAATCGCATCCCAAAACTTTCTTTAGACTCCAATGAACTGACTCAACCTCGATAAAAATGAATCTACAACATTATCAAATATTAAATAAAGTAATATAATGTTATAACATACTTGTTCATTGTTGTATTCTCTAAATGTATTATGTTGTTTGTCTAGACCATTACAAAGTATGTATTGTATGGAATGATCCAAGTATTATTGACAGATTCGAAGAAAGGCCATGAGCGAGAGATGTATTCAAGGTGATTAACATAGTCACCAAACATAGACTGATCTTCACAATCCATGACGTTATCTCATGTTTCCATTCCCAAATCTTATGCTTCGACACAATCATCTAACATTTTGCTCTTCGCTTTGACCTTTTTTTAGAATATGGAAGTGTTAGAAATAAGTCAAGAAACACACTGTTAATGGAATTCATCAAAAACAAGTCTTTATCGTTAACTATGACTTGTGGACCGCCCTCAGATGTTAGAAATAAACATCTCAGTCTTTCAAGAGCTCAAGTGAAATTATTTTGTTGTTCACTTGATAAGAATTAGAATGTCGCTAAATAAGTTAACCCAATAGATGTCACACCAACAATATCTAGCAACGACAATTGATATTTATTTGTTTTGTAAGTTTAATCCATCAACAAAACAATATTAAATGCATTCGATAATTTAATTACATTAGGATGTGTCTAGAATAAGTCATTGACAACCTCAAATTCCTCCACAGATCCATTCTAATGAATGTAGTTGTCACAATTGAACACCATCATCAGTTGCAGCTTAGTTTTCAACCCTCTCAATGACCGTTTATATGTATATGTTGTTGTGTAAACTTGTTTTATTGTAGTGACATTATAGTCATTATTTTATTTAAGGGCCAACAAAATATTTTCATATGTTAATATGATTTTAGTCATATCAACAAGTACTACTTGTTTAATAGGATTTCACCTACCAGCAAAAGGATGACTTACTAAAGTTTGTGCTAAATCGTGGTTGTGGTATCCAGATATCAACTACAATACCCATCCATTGTTTCCCTGCGATGGCTTGCTCCTTAACTTGAAAGAACACTCACATTTTCGATTGTCGTATGTACTAAGTTACACATCTGGTTTGTATTTTCTATATGTAGGTATTATAGGCGATACGTGGATACCACAACCACGATTTGACATAAACTTTAGTGGGTCATTCTTTTGCTAGTAGGTTAAATCCAACTGAACAAACAGTACTTATTGATATGACTAAAACATAAGTAACAATTGGAAATATTTTGTTGACTCTTAAAAAAAATAATAATCGAAATTTTACTACAATAAAATAAGTTTACACAACAACGTATACATATAAACAGTCATTGAGAGGGTAAAAAAAATGAGCTGCAACAATTGATGATGATACATCGTGACAACTACATTCATTGGACTATGAGATTGTCAGTGACCTCTTTTATACACATCTTGATGCAATCAAATTATTAAATGCATTTAATATTGCTTTGTTGATGGATTCAACTAACAAAACAAATAAATATCGGATGTCGTTGTTAAAGATTGTTGGTGTGACATCTACTGGGTTAACCTACTCAGCAACATCTGCATTCTTATCAAGTAAATGACAATAAATTCACTTAGGCTCTTGAAAGGTTGAGATGTTTATTTCTTACATCTGAGTGTGATCCACAAGTCATAATCATCGATAAAGAATTGTCTTTGATGAATTCCATCAACAATGTGTTTCGTGACTCATATCAGTTGTTATATCGCTTTAATATTCTCAAAAATGTCAAAACGTAGTGCAAAATGTTAGTTAATTATGTCGAAGCATGAGATATGGTAATGGAAGCATGGGAGAACATCATGGATTATGAAGATCAATCTATGTTTGGTAGCTATGTCAATCGCCTTAAATACATTTGTCGTTCATGCCCTTTATTCTTTGAATATGTCAATAATACTTGTTTTAATGTTATATTACTTTATTCAAAAAATTGATAATATTGTTGATTAATTTTTGTAAGAGTTGAGTCTACTCATTGGAACCTAAAGAGAAATTTGAAGAACAATTTGAGATATCTTTGTTTTTGTAGGGATGTGATTCACAACGTCGTATCTTGTAACATAATAAAATTAAAGCGTCATTCGAAAAAAGTCTCAATCTTATAAGTGAAGCTTATAAAGGAAAAAGATACAAAAAAACTTGTTAGAAAAGTATTCATATATGCTTTTGGACTCATCATTGAAGAATTACAATGAGTACAACATATAGGACTAAATAATGCAAGATGTGGATGTATACTGAGACGAACGTAAAATGTGCCATGTGCGTGTGAATTAGCATATTATGACCCTGGTGTGATATTCATGTCATGTGGACAAGATTGAGTATCTTAAATATTGTATCAAATGAATCTCAGTCATAGTTATCCATGTAGTGTGAGCTTCAGATGATCGAAAAACGATTGAAAGAGTTTGACATTAAAGGCAAAGTGACAATCAAACAAAAGTTACTTTACATTGTTTGTCCTGCAATGACATTTATGATACCTCCAATGCATGAAGTGAAGACGAATGGTGCACAAAAGATCAAGGTTCAGAGGACATAAAGGTCTACAAAGCGTGATTAGTCATATTTTGAGTATGTAGACACATACCACTCAACAATATAATCTTTGTCAGCGAAAAAAAATTTGTAACATAAGGCAAAACAAGTGCAACGAAGGAGAGTCCCCATGATAAAGCAATTTCATCCTATTTGTCACCCATACATTTTCAATGTTGTTGATGTCGTGACTAATAATCATTGTGGCTATAGCATAACTGTGTCATTGGAGCTAGGGAAAGATTCATAGGCTCTTGTCCGGAATGAAATGATCATTATAATGACGTGATGAATATGCAACACTAGTAGGAACCTATGACCAACTAGAAGAGTTGAGGAGATCTTTGCTAGTGGTGGACTCACACTTATTTGATTACATTATTAAAAAAAGTCATAATAACTTAAAATTTAAAAAAAAAATTACAATTAAAAAACACAACTAAAACATTAATTAAAGAAATATTAAATCATTCAAAACAATGCTTTTAATTCATATGAAATTAATTAATACAATTATGTAATTATAAAAAAATTAAAAAAATTAGATAATTACAAATAAAAAAATTTAAATTCTAAAATATTAAAAAAAATATTAGATAATTACAAACAAAAAACTTTAAGACAAAATAAATTTAATTAATTAAAATATTTATATAATTATAAAATCCTAATATTTCATTAAAAAAATAACAAAATATCTTAAAATTATAAAAAATTAAAAAACTACAAAACAAATAAAACATTAAATAATTCAAAACAACAAAATTTATAAAAATATAATTAATTAATTAAAATAATTATATATATCAAAAACTAAAATTCTATTAACAATAAAACAAATTCTAATCATATAAAATTTAAATAATTATAAACTCTTTAAAATAAAATTAAATCATTAAAAAATTAAATTAAATTTATAAAAGCATAATCAAATTTCGAAAACCCATTTTCTTCATCAGATAAGGAAATTTGATTCTCTCTTCATGAGATTTCGAAATTCAACGAAGGAAGAATTGATTTTTAAAATCCGATGAAGGTAGATTCGTATTTCCAAATCTGATTTTACAAAAACTCATTTCTAGATCAATGTTTTTTTCTCGTCCAAAACTCCTTTCTAACCTATTCCCTCGCACTCATTTGTTTCAATCAGATTTTTTAACCATACAAATTCTAATTCTACACATGCAATCTAATTCTACACGTACAAACATACAATGGATCAACAAAAAAAATTGAACTTTGAAGGGAAATAAACACCAACCTTCTACAAAAAAATGCACCAACACTAATAAGAAGAGAAAGGAAGGAATGCACCCAATAAAATAAACAACTATGAAAAGGAAGGAAGCTGAATCTGTGAGAAGAAGTGAAAGAGGTGGAAGAAATGGAGAAGGAAAAGAAGGGTTGAGAGGGTCACGAGAGATAGTTGAATGTGAAAGTGAGAGGGAGAAAGATGTTTTAGGTTTAGAAAGATTTTGGAGTATAGGATGAAACCTTGTAAGTACAGGTGAAACGTCCTTCCTTAAAAGGGAGGTATTTTATTTCAATTAATAACTTGTTGACATTTAGTTGTAGGATTTGTTTGTCAAGTTTTGTTTGTTATTTCAAATTTCTTGGGAATGGGCTCCAACTGATGAAGACAAATCAAAATACATTGTTCGTGGAACCCTCAATGTTGATGATCACGGCGTTGGCAAAGAAGAAGAGGATGAATTTTTCGTGAGTAAATTGAAGAAGAATTAAAGGCGCATACCTGACATTACAAAAGAGATGAGGAAGGTGTGGAACCTGCTGACAAAACTAAATGTTAACTACATTGTCACTAACTATATCTGAGTTTAACTTTTAAATAGTTGTGGTACCACCAATGAGCACGTCCTCATGGAGAGTTTGAATGGCATATAAATGACATGTTACTGGTCGAAGGAGTGCAGGTGGTCAATGTTTTTTGGCCCAACACTAACTAATCACACCAGCTGACAATTGTAAGTAAAAACTACATTGTAGGTTCCAACCAGAGATGTAAAGCTTACAAGAGTCTTCTAAACTAACATGTTCAGGCGGATTCATAAGGAAATTGAATATCATATTGACGTCAACATTTTTCGTATCAAATAACTTCCTACACTCGATAACTATGTCTATCTACCTTACCTAAATCAATCTTATCTCTAACAACCCTCAACCCTAATCCCTACACAGACATCTAACAAATTAAAACCAACAACATCAGATCTAATTAAAAACCCACCCCTCCTTCCCATCCATTCACTACATAACTCACTTAAAACATTTCTATTTATCTTCACAGACTCACTCAACTGTGTGAACCATCCAAATGGTGTACCTGCAATTAACGATTTTTGTTCAAACGATAACTTCTTATTCAAACGACTGGTACGGCACGAATGCCTCAAAACAATCAATGAACATGAAAGATTAGGTAACCCTTTCCTAAGGAAAAACAAACAACGACTCATACAAACATACATACCTTACTGGAATTACTGCAATCACAACATTCACAAAATATACACCAAGAACCTCCAGTCAACGTATTCACCAAAACCTTCTTCACAATTCCTTCACACACAACAGAGGGGTTTCGAAAACCAAATTAAACCCTAAACCCAATCATTCAAAAAAATTCTATGCCAAAAACACTTTATTAAAATCAAGAAACCCTAAACCACAAACACGAAAATAACCCCATTTATGACTTTTAACAAAACCAAAAAAAGAAGTTTCTTACCAGGACGTGCTGTATCAGCCTGGCAGTGACGGATGGGACAAGACAATGAAACAAAACTGTGTCGTGCGGAATGACAGAGTACCTTGCTTGGGAGATTAATGCTAGGGTTCGTCAACCTAAACGAGCGAGGCACGACAAAGAAAAAGGATAATGGCAGAGACCTTCGATTGGACTGAGAGGAGGAATAGAGAACACAAGGGAGGCTTGCTTGCGAGAAAAAACCTTTTAGCGAGAAGGTGAGGGAAGAACGAGAGGCTTGCTTGCGAGAAGGAGATGAAAGAAAGAGATAAGTGGGTTTTGGTTTCAAATGGGTAACCAAAACCCTTTTTGCGTTTCAAATGAACCCGCGCACCACTCTCTCAATTCCACCGTGGCCGAACAATACAAAAATGAAAATAATAAAGAAATTGATACCTAGGATGACACGTCACTATTTCAAAATGCAATTACGTCAAAATATCATTTTCCTTCTATATTTATGTAAAAAATGAATATTAAATTTATCCATATATATCATATGCCTTTTGAAGCATATATTAACACATCACCATGCTGCGATTGAAAGATCAATAGACATAAAAGAGGGTATCGATTATTTATCATATCATTGACTAACCATGTCATGATTTGGTGATACAGAAATACACATTGCTAACAATCAGTAGAACAAATGGGAGAGATTGTTCTTGAATGAAGATCATCAATTGAATCACAACGTTAATACACAAGAATCCAATAAAGTAAACCTTCCTAGAAAACAGAACAGCTGAAGTAATTCCATTTGTGAGAACCGTTTCATGCACTCTTATATATACCTCTGAATGTTGCTTCCTGAAAGAAACAATTTCAAGAAAACAATTTGCTTGGAACACAAGAAAGAAAGGCAGAGCTAATTATGGAGTCTGAGCAGTTGATTCCTCCTTGGATCTATTCTCTTCCGAAGATGGCCGGTTTTCAGAGTCGGATTGCCGGATTTCTTCAATCATTCTCACTACTTCCTCCATGGTAGGCCTCATATCTGGAACCTTTGCCACACAGGCCATGGCAATCTGCAACATTTGCACCATTTCTTCTTCAATGTTTTGGTACCTCATTAGCTCAACATCAAAAACCTCAGCTGTCCACTCCTCTCTAACAACAGATTGCACCCACCTTGGGAGATCGACCACATCGTCACGTCCTGGAGACTGTTGCGGGGCTTTTCCGGTCAGCATTTCCAGAAGGAGAACACCAAAACTGTAGACATCTGACTTGTGAGAGTGCTTACGCGTTTCAATCACCTCAGGGGCGCGATAGCCTGCAGCTCTAGAAGGAGTTGCAGGAACATTCATTAGTGGGGTCAGGCCAAAGTCAGAGATGCAGCCATCGTTATCTTGGTTGAGGAGGACATTTGAAGATTTCACATTTCCGTGAGTGAATTTTGGACCGCCAACTGAATGTACGTGAGCAATTCCTCTGGCAATTCCAACACATATTTTTATTCGGGAGTTCCAATCTAATGGAGTTCTTCCACTTGCCCTGTTACCTGTCACCGAATTCAGATCCAATTTAACTCATGTACATATACCATAAGAAGTTGAATAACATCCACAGGTATAGAAAATGAGATTATCCAAAAGACATTCAAATATCATGAAGTTCAACACTATGTATACGTAAAATTAATGTGTAATATGTATAAACTCAAATACATAATAAAGGAAAACTAAAACAAGTTTAGAAGTTTTAACTGAAACAAGAGAAACAGAAATGCATACCATGCAAGAGGGTTGATAGATTGCCATTTGGGATGTAGTCATAAACCAAAAGCTTCTCATCCTTGGAATAATAGTAAGCTCGAAGTGGCACAACATTTGGGTGCTGTCCAACTCTTCTCACAATCTCCATCTGCTGTTCAAATTCCCTTTTGCCTACCACGACTTCCTTCAACCTTTTCACTACAACTGTTGTTGACTCTTCTAATATAGCCTTATATGCAGTACCATAACTACCCTTTCCAAGAACTTCAGCCGAAGCTCTCAGCAAATCCTCTAGATCAAAATTATAAGAACTGCCTTCAAAGAAAACCAACTTGTTCTTCTCAGGTTCTTGCACCCCACTTCCAAACTCTTCTTTTGGTTTCTCAGTTCTCCCACCACTAGGACCCTTGCCTTTAGTAGGTCTGGGGCTTCCATCATCCTTTTTCTTTAAACAGCAAAGAACAATGATGAGAGCTACTAAAAGTAATAGCACACCCCCACCAACTGCAATTGCAATGATAGCTGCCTTACTCAATTTACTTTTGTGTCTTGAAGGAGTTGGTGGGACAGGAGTTAATGATGGAGGAGATGCAGGAGGGGCTACAGAGCATGGCCTTAGAGGTAATCCACATAGAGAGTTACCCTCAAAGGAAGAATTGGGGAAAGTCTGAAGAGCAGCAGGGATAGAGCCATTCAAATGGTTGTAGCTTAAATTCAAGTGCCTGAGCTTTGTGACATTGAGATTCGGTATCTCACCAGATAGGGAGTTGTTCTGGAGGTTCAACCTAGTTAGTTGTGTCAAGTTTTGCAATGTCTTTGGAATAGCACCAGTGAAGGAATTATATGACAAATCAAGTACATTGAGGTGGGTGGACAGTGAGGTAGGTATGTTACCGGAAAGGTTATTATGCTGAAGGTAAAGATATTGTAGAGAAGGAAGAGAAGAAATATCAGGAGGAAGACTTCCACTGAGTAGGTTGGCACGGAGGCTGAGATTTCTGAGTGAGTCAATCTTGCCAAGTGTATTGGCCGGAATGTTGCCGACAAGTCCAATTCCAGGAAGCCGGAGAGAAACAACACGGGTGCCATTTGGATTGCAAGTGACACCTACCCAAGATGTACAAATTGAAGTATCTGAATTCCACTTTAGGTCTCGGCGATGGGGGACAGAAGCAGCAAAATCAAGAAGGGCTTGCTTATCAGAATTTAAGTCAGCAAAAACCGTAGGACAGAGAATAAGAACCATGAAAAGGAAAGGATGCACTCGAGGGAAGTAGAACTTCATGGCGAGTTTTGTGGTGATAAGGTATATAATATTGATACATGAATTTGAAGCAATATCTGCCATCCTTCATATTTTCCTGGTTTAGCACCATGACCACAAATCATAGTTAGAATACAATAGCATAAAGAAGCAAGCACTATCAATTATAATGACACAGATAGTTCTAGTTAACTAAAAGGCACATCTGAATCAACCAATAAATATTAAGGTAGCTGCAAGCCCTGAATCAATTTTGCAATCTCTTTTTTCTTGTTGTAAGATTTCCATTACCATCAGGGATCTAATGGAGGAATAAACCTTTTGAGCTTACAAAAAATACTTAATATCAGAAACATAGTATTTTAAAAATGTCTAATGCAGCTTCAACTTCGCAAAGTAACAATCATAAACAACAGAACAACAGTAACCTAATGAAAACATGCCTCTTGGAGCAGGGTATATACATCAGTCACAATCCTTGCCTAGCGTAACTAGGAATAAGTGACAAAAATGAAAATAAAAAAGAAATATTACATGATGTTGAACGAAAGTAATAGCATCATTTTCAGTTTTCAACAGTGGATATTAAAAGATATTGAATGACAACTATACCAACTAGGAGAATATTCAAGTTACAGTTGAAACAAGCAATGCCCATACGTAAAGCATAGCTGCAAATCAATAACAAAGAGAAATGAGCAGTGAAGAAGATGACTACAAAAATGAATATGTTAAGACAGCCTGGTCAGGAAGGAAAGGAAAATGTTTGGTCTATGAAATAACAAATTCCTCCTTAATTAGTCTAAAGTCATTAATCAACTGGCTGGAACATTAACCATTTTTGAGAAACAGAAACTTTTCAACAAAAGGTCCCATTAGAAAGCGAAGTAGATGAACCCCAAAAGAAAAAGAATCCCAGGATTTTAGCTGAAGAGGAATATAAAAGAACTCAAGAACAACATTTACTGTCAAATTAAGTTGTTGGGGTAGGTAATTTAGCTTTCTTGTGACTTTATAACTTGAACTAACATTTCTGCAGTTAATTATCAGAACAGATTTTCTTGCCAAACAGAAAGAAACAATGTAAGCTTCCTTCCTGCCTTTTTTTTTTGTCCCTGCACGGAAGAGGAACTACCCGAATTTCTACATTGAATATAGATGGACGAATTATGAACCCAAATTTTGTTCACATACCATATTTAATGAATTGGGAAGGAAATTAAAAGACCACTGACAGTCAAAGTTGTTCAACAACTAAACTTTCATCAAAACAACAACTAAAAACAAAAACATCTAACATAAAATAAAAACAAAATCCCAAGAGTTCCCACCATTAAGAAGTAACACCCCCACATCAACAAGAAAAACACCAAGCACTGGCACCAGAAAGAAACCTCAAAACTCCCTTTGAAGCACATCCTTCGGAACCCAACCCACAATGTGCAACCCATTTGATAGTTTGAAGCCCATAAGTGGGTATTCATGAAAACCACTGAACCAAAACATCCCAGATCTGCAAACTAGCACTGAACCAAAACACCCCAAGAGTTTCCCTCATTAAGAAGTCACACCCCACGTGAAGAACAAAAACACCAAGGACTAGCACCAGAAATAAACCCCAAAACTCCCTGTCAAGTACATCCTTGGAAACCCAACCCACAATGTAGAACCCTTTTGATAGTTCGAAGCCCATAAGTGGGCACTCATGAAAACCACTAAACCGAAACACCCCAGATCTGCAAACTAAGTTACTAGCACAAGTTAGCACGCAGGGAGAAAGAAAGGGGTTATTTTTCAATGAGTAATCACCTGAAAGGAGGCAAAGAGGAAGAAGCACAAGGATTCATGGAACAGCTCAGAGCTTTAACCACAGGGCGAGATGATGCATTCGCACTGAAGAAGCTGAGCAAGTTGCAGCCTTGTACTGTGCTTCAGATTCTGAAGTAAGTAACAAACAATAGAGAATTTCAATCAGCGTGGCTCTCAATTGGGGCACGAAAGCTCAACACCACAGATAATTTGCATGAAAACGGAAGGCGTTGAGGTTGAGGCTACTATAGGAGCTAGAAGAAGAAGTGAAGACGCATGGTTCAATAGGGAGTTCAAAATTAAAGTAAGAATGGCTCAAGATTCAGGAAAGCGAGCCCTTTTACTTTAATTATTTATGTCAAAGTTGAAGATAATTATAAATAAAAAGCAAAGAGGAAACAAAAAGGTCGCAAAGGATTAAAGAATGGTTTGGCCAGCAGAGCAATGCATAACACACAGTGACCACTCTTCTTGCTTCTTGACTAAACCAGAGAGAGAAAGAGAGTGAAAAGTCAGAGAACAATGCACACAAAGCACTAGGACTATGAAACTGTGTGATAATTCTTTAAACGGCCAAGATCAAAAGTACTCTCAGAAAATAGCAATTGCACTTGAGAGAAGGGAAAGAAAGTAATTTTATGTTTTTCACCCAATCCCTATCTTTTCTTTACCTATAATTACATTGTATAATTAGAGAGATAACAAAGAAAAATAGTCAATTAAATGTAATGTATAAAATACTGTTTTACTATGACAAAAATCCCTTCTTTGAATTAACCATTTTTGGTTGGACATGCAAAAATATGGATCCAATTTGAAATGAATAAAAATAAGAGAAAAATGGAAAAAGGATTTTTCTCTAATTAGGAATTAGAGAAATTAGGAAGAGTTCATCTTTGCTTTCTTTTTGTTATTGATTCTCTCCCTTTCTATTCTAAGAAATTAGGTCTCTTTATTGGAAAATTTTTATACCTCACATCACATGCATGGACTGCCATCACATTTAATGGAATCATCCATTCACCCTTCTCTCTGCATCTCATCTTCGTTAACACATTTCATTTTTGTACTTGTTTGTTACATTATCTTCTCATTTTCCATTTTTTTTTTCCTTTAACACAAATTTTGCTTTTTATTTTATATGAAACAAATATCTCTTTTATCCAGTTAACTATTTATGGTGCATATTCATTGTAAAGTATGTGATATGTTCATATAGAAACAATTAAACGAACTGGTATAATTTTATAATGATAATAAAAAAGTAAATTAAATTTTTTTTTTCTAAATAATTGAATGGATTTGAAGATAAATTTTTTCTTTTATTTATTTGAGTAGATTTTGAAATAAGTAAAACTGAATTTGGAAATAAATTTTATGAGAATTAGTGTAAAATTTGATTTACGTAACAGATTAAAAAAATTTACTTTCAAATTTATTCTCACTTATCTCTAAATTCACTCAAATAAACAATAAAAAAAATTTATCTTCAAATCTATTCAATTATTCTTTCCAAATTCATTGAAATGAACATAGGATAAGTGATACTTATTACACAATCTTTTGAAGTATTAATTCATTTCAAAATATTATCCATTTTAATGAAAGTGAATCCATTGAAGCAACTTGATTGAGCAATGGATTTGTACAGAAAGAAATATTAATTCTTTTTTTTTTGGAAAATTATGAAATTAGAAAATAGGTTCACTCATGTGATGAAAAAATGAATGGGGTGAAATAGTTTTGTATAAGATTTGTGGTGTAATAATTGTGGTATAAAACCGTTAAGATTAGACTAATATTAGTCAAAGTATTTGAATTAGTGATTGGAATATTCAAAGAAAAGAAGCACGTGGTATTTATTTCTTCATTTATTTGTCGCAGTGATGAAATTGATAAAACAAGAGAGTCAAATAGAGTCTCTCCATTGAAATTTAATATGCTCATAATTCGAGAAAATCAACCAAATATAATGGAAAAGACTTAAATACTTTAAAACTTTGTTTAGTTTGTAGTTTGTCTTTACTCCTAGTGGACGAAGTTTTTTTCTCTTTCTTTTTTTTAATTTCTTTAAAAAAAAGTGAGAATATAAGTTTTTAATATGTTGAACGAATAAGACCTTCTCTTTAATATAACTTTTAACAAGTTAATATAAACATCGACAATTTTATTACATTTAATATTTTTTATTAGGTATGAATATGAAAAGTATTGCACTACATATATGATTGAGAATATATTTCCATAATTACTTTTAATAGACAAAATAATAAAAAATTGAAAGGTTTATGTATAAATAAATTATGATTAGTTTATGTTAGGAATGGTGATGGTCACGTACAGGAGAGGTCCTACTGTCACTGTGAAAAAAAAGTTATTTATTTATATAAACAATGTTGAGCTTCAGGTTTTTTATTTATATAATTTTATTTCCTTAAAGTAAATTTAAATTACTAATATAAAATAATAATGTCTATATCAGTTAATATTTTCAACGGTGATTTTGTAAACTTACTTCCGTATTTTAATTAAAGTGTTTAATAAATTCGTAGCGTCTATACGAATAACTTATCTTTTTTCTAGTTAAAATTGTATTTATTGAGACTAATTTAACCGTACACAGTTAATATATGTAATATACATTAAGATGGAAATTAAATAATGTCTAAATATATATGAAATCAACGAATTTGATTTAGTTCTTATAAAAAAATTATTTTTTTTATCATCTCTTTGAAAATACTATTTTTAAACCTTATAAAATGATCTTTGTAAACATTATTCAATAAGTTTATTTTTTAAATATTTAAGATAAAAAATATTTATTTTAGAGATATTGAAAATAAAATATCATAAATGTCACATGCTAATAATTTTATTACAAACATTACCAGCGTTATTTGTAATAATCAGTTGATATTTTATTTAACATATAAGTAATTAAAGACAGTTAGTAAGGACTAAAACCACAAATTTCAACTATAAAAAGGATAAAAATTATGTTTTACAAAAATAGTTAAAATTAAAAAAATTATTGAACTAAAAATATAATTAATCCATGGAAGAAAAAAATAGAAATTTCAAGCAATCATAAAAAATAATGTATAATAATAAGACCAGGTGATAGAAAAAGAAAACAATCAAATAATATCTACGTATTTCATTTAGATAAATCAGCTTCAACTTAATATGTTGAACATGTATGATAAAGTTGTGGGAGAACTTTACTTTTAAGAGAATTTAAACTAATAAATTGAATTCATGTTCGATTGAGCTGTTTTAGAACATCTATTTTCTTTAATTGTTGGTCAAATTCATTAAAGAATTTTTGAAAAATAAAATAATTTTTCTTTATATTCAATTGAAAAGAAGTTTGAACACAAAAATGTAATTTTAATGCAACAATTGATCATTAATGGTCCCCAATTTAGATGAGAGACTATGATAGAGAAATGAAATAAAATAAAAACTGTTATACTCTGTTCAGTGTTCCAAAGCATTGGATTCAATCGTCGATTCCTGTGAAAACAAAGTCAACATGTTTTTTAAACAAAATCAGTTCGCATCTTTACCAAATTTTGTCGTGTAATTTGTTCTTTTGTTCAACATTGAAAACAGAATAACGGAAGCTACAATCAGAGATTCAAACTCAGTCATGCTTATAAATAACATGGGATAAACTATAATTTCTAAAAAAAAAAATTATTTCAGTTGTATTTTCTATTTTCGAAAGCTCCATTTTAATCTTATTTTTATTAGATTAAATCTATCATTCTGTCTTTTACATTTCCAAGGTTAATTTTGCCTACTAACAAATATTCATGGCGATCCATTTCATAGTTTATTAAATCTAACCAAATTAACTAAATTAATATAATAAACTATGAAGCACCCCAATATTTATATATATTTTTTTCTCGCAATAACGCTATTTTAAAAAAAAATTGCAAATGAACTTGTGCCAACATTTACTGAAATAAACCTATTTATTATTCATGTATAGAGAATTCAACAATGTTGAAAATAAAAAAGAGAGTATATAAAGATGTATTGGAGCGTATAGTATTTTGTATGGAAGTAAGGGCGTGATGTTAGGAAAAGACAATGTTATATTTTATAGGAGTTGGTGAGAGAAATGAAAGCAAACAAAGAAATGTTGATCTAACTACTACTCACATTGTTTCTTTTGCCAACCACTTCCACCTATTTTTTTGGATCTGAATATTTATTTGTGGCCACATAAATAAATGAACTTCATATTTCCAACAGTAGTAACTATGAGATACATGAAATGGTGAACTAAACTATTCAGAAATGGGGACACAACCTCGATATAGGTTCTGAAGACAAAGCACACATTAATCAACCAACCACTGTTTATCGTAAGTGATGTGTTATCACAAAAGTCAAATGGAGTGGTAGCTCAATTTCAGATTATAATATAGATTTTAGATTTTGTTTTCCAACAAAACTATGTTATACATTTTATATTATATTATATTATATATATATATATATATATATATATATATATATATATATATATATATATATATTAAGTTTTATTTTAATGGTTAAATATATTTTGTACTCATTAACTTTTGTGTACTCTATTTTTAAAATTTTAAATTAATTTAGTCTCTATTTTTATAATGGTATGAATTTAATTCTTTTAACAAAATTTTGTTAAGTTTAAAAATGTATTGTTTTGATTGTGAGTTTGACATTATAATCAATCACTTCTCCACATTTTCTTCTCGCTACTTAATATTATTAAGAGTATCTTTAGTCCAATCTTTCTATGTCCTTGATGTCTAAACTTCAAACCATGCGAGCAATACTTATCAAAGACATTTTGTTGCTCAAGTAAGTAATATAGTCGATCAAATAGCAGTGTAAAGTTTTAAATACACAATAAATGTAATTACCTACTTCTTTACCTTTCGAGACAGAGTTATGATTAGCATAAATCTAATCACAATTAAGTGATTAATAAATAAGACTTACCAGTACACTTGATTAAAGGTTGTGCTTAAGGTTGGTTAGGGTCTGTGTGACTACTCGGTCGCCTTATTCTTCTATCTTGATGGATCATCCTTTACTAGGCCTGTACACGTATGCGTACATGTATTAAATAATATAAACAACTTAAATACTATCATGAAATGCATTTAAAGCGTCAAATAAACTAAATAAAATTTCATTTAAAGAACTAAATCTACCTATTTGTAAAATTGAGAGATTAAATTGGAGTAAAATTTTTAAAAAAATACTAATTTCAATTTTTACTAAAAATTAAGGGACCAAAAACATATTTAACTCTATTTTTATAATGCTCTATTTTTAATTTTTAGTTGATATGAATTTTATTTTAATTAAAACTAATCAAAGAAGTACCCGCCTAAAATAGAAGTGAATTTAAGTGGATTTTCAATTGTTTTTACTTTTAATTAGATTACATTTAAGTTTTATTTGAAATTAATTCATTGGCCAAAAGAGGTGGAAAATGATACAATCGGTAATGTAGAAAAAAAATATGATTCACACAATTTTACGATTTTACTTGATCATCCTAATGACTTTATAAAAAAAATACTATATAAAATACCAGAATTATTTAATTTTATGGGTTAAATCTTAATTTTACGATGAAATGATAATTAACCATTATAATTTTAGAAGAAAAAGAAGTTATTGTATTTATATTTTATAAGAATGTAAGATGTTTGTTATTAATGTGAAAAATTTATTTGACACCAATACATATGTGTTCGTATAAATATTTTTTGAGTGATGAAATATGTTGGATGTTGATGAGATGTCATAAATTAATTCGGCAACATTTTGTTTGAAAAAATATAGCATTTGAATAACATACAATAATAGCATTATTTTTTAACGTACTTATTGGAATTTTTGAAACCTACAATGACGACGGAAGCTGAAAAAGGTTGTGCTAGTTTTGTTTGAACGTTGAATGATAGCAATGGTCAATAATAGAGAAAACCTAACGAGTTTAAAGCTCCCACTCTTTAATCATGTCTCTACTTTAGCCCCCAAAAATGCATCATTGCAATTGTGGGACTAAAAACAAAGAGCAAAATCACAGGACCTGTCAAAAACAATAGTACTCAACTTTTTCTTTTTCTTTTTTTATCAGAAAAAAATTATAATAACACGAATTTGGTGTAAAAAAAATTAATAAATTTAATAATAAGTTAATTCTGATATTCATTGACCATGTAGAAAATGTTATATGTAATATTAATAAATTACACCAAATATTATATTAATTGGCTTGAATGAAAAAGGTGTTCGAAGGAAGATTAGTTATCATTACAAACTTACGATTTGATTTAAAGGATGGGATGGCAGCTGTTAATATAATCCACACTTATGTTTAGTTATAAATATTTTTTTTTTCATTATCATAATTGAATATTATGAGGAAAAGATCACCATTACCAAATAATGTTAGTTATTGACAAAAGGAGTTAGGTATTAGGATATCATTTTATTGCTGTGATCTTTATCTAATAATAATGATTATATATATATATATATATATATATATATATATATATATATGTATGTATTTATGTATGTATTTATGTATGTTTCAGTTGCGGAGTTGAATTACCACCGATACCTTCATAATTTGTCTTTTAGGATGTCTGGTTCCACCTCTCGTCTACTTCTCGTAATCATCGTCCCGTCTGACTTCCAACTTCTTCCTGAATTCTGTCCGGTTGGATACTTGCTAAAGGTACAATCAAGTAAGCGCACCGTTTACTCTGTAAATCGAGAGCAATAATAAATGTGCAGTAAATATGAACCACCTACCTCCTATCTTTGACCTCTATTTATAGTTTTTACTATGAACTTATAATCTTAATCATGACCCAACATTGGCCTAATAGTTCTAATCACATCTTATCTTAATCTTGGCTTAATCCTAAACTGATGGTCAAACGTTTTCAGAAGGACGTCCATTTATATCTATTTCAAGACTCATCACCTGTCGTCCGGTACCTCAAGTACAACTATATATATATATATATAAATCATACAGTAATTATGATTAATAATATGTTTTATATTTTTCTCATTTGTATAAAGAGAGAGCTGTGTTCTTTTATATTAAGAAAAAAAGAAAACGTCTCTTTATAAGTTTAATTCCTGTCAATAAATACAATTTAGGAATCACACTAAAGTTACATTGATAACAATCAGAAGTTAAAGTTGTTGACAGATATTATTATATTACATGAAATACGAATCATGACGAATTTGAATATTATATTGTTCTATATTTCAGACGTTGTTATGTTTCGAAGTAAACAATGTAAAAAAATAATAACGAAATTGGTTTTACGTAAGGGTTTTCACGTGGCTTATGATTGTCCTTATGCATCATTGCATAAATTTAAGGTAATATATTTGACATTCTAAATCTACAATGAGAGTGGGGTATATATATTATATGATATATGGTTACATATATTATCATATAAGATGCCCTTGTGATGAATTTCAAAAGGCTTACACCAATTATGTCTGTTATTGTCTGGTGTTGACATTCAAATCGACATCATGCTTATTTTGAATTATATTTGCTTTCAAACAAAGAAGAGATGAAAAAAAAAAGTGTTTAAAAGTCGATTTAATAATATTTTTTATATTTAAAAAATTCAATTTAAGTAAACATGTTTTTTTTAAAATAAAAACGATAACGGAGTCAATTTCTTAAATAAGATATGAATTTTTTTTTTTAAATAGAACAAAATTGTATAAATTAAACGTTCCCAATAGTATAAACATCAACATTTAAAAAAGAAAAAAGTTAGGGTGCATTAATGAATTATTTTTGGCAAATTGAAACTTTTAATATGAATTGTAGATGTGACGATAAATGAAAGATGAATGTAATTGTTTTATAGCTATTTCTATAAAAAATTAAGAACATGAAACAATGCAAAATTTAATTTATTTTTGTTGCGTGGAGTGAGTGAGAGCTAAAGTAAGATGGTCCTCGAAGCATGGACCATGGTCCCCTATATTAATTATTCTTTTCTTAAATCTTTGGGTTTGTTTGGAGTGCGGACTTCTGCTTTGCAGTTTACCTTCCAGACCACACGGCCCAATAAATGCAAAAGGTCCACTCAGTAAATTTAAGAAAATTAATATTGAAATTCTTTTGTATTTCATATACAAAAAATATACTATAAGTACCTAGAAAATGAAGATAGATAGGTATATTAAAATAATTAGACCAAATATTTTATTAAATAACTTTATAATATAAATAAAATTTTCTAAGCACAACTCATTATTTTAAGAACACTCTATTTTTCTAAAATTGTTTTTTTTTTGTTCTCTCTCATTTCTCTCTACAAATTTTCACTCTTTGGACTGTTTGACGATCAGGAGATACCTAAGAGATCACAGTGTCGAGGTCTACTTATCTGTTTGAACAATTTCTTGATTTGAACAGGTAAGTGTCGTTCCTCTTTTCTAGGTTTTCTTGAATCTATGATATGCAATGAAATTCTGTCTTTGCATGTGATTAAGGTTTTCTTCTCTTAATTCTTAGTTCAATTTAAGTTCTAAGAGTTGTTTTCTATCACCAATTGGTGATTTGTAGGCATTTTTAGAATTTCCTTGCAGTGCAAGCAAACTATTGAGGTTTCTTTGAGTTGTGTGTTTTGATTTGAGGTAAGGGAAGTTGGATTCTCTCTTTATTCATTGGATGATTTCGTGCATGTGTGAAGAGTATGCTAGTAATAGATGTATTGAGCTGAAACTTTGGTTTTGATTTTAGAATTAATGTGTGTAATGTGGTTGTTTTAAGCGTGCATGAATGAACTTTGAATATAAACTGAATTGAATGATGTTTGACGTGGTATTGACTATATAGGATGTTGGAAATCTGTTATGAGAATTGTTAGTTAGGAATTGAAGTGATTTTTACTTGCTTAAGCGTTTTGAGGAAGTTGGGTAGTGAAATTTTGAATCAGGAGTTGGTACTGAATTTGTGAGTTGCAATAGGTTAGGCAGGTCAATTGGGACTTGCTTGAGTCCCTAAGTTATAGAAAATGGTAGCAAAAGTGGTAGAATGAAATTTGGGTAAATAAGTTAATGATGTGATGTTTTAGAGCAAAAAATTGTTAATACACTTTAGAATGAGGTTACGAAGGTTTAGACACAATTAGTCAAGCATAATTAGGTATATAACACAATCTAGGAGGGTTAGAAGTTAGTAAAAATAGTTGGAATTGGTAAATTTGGTGTAGCTTGCGTAATTCTGCAGATTTAGTGTTGTAGATTATGCAGACTTGCTGAGCAAGTAGAGTCGCTCAACGAGTGGTCATGGAGGTTGGCTCCCTATTTGTTGGTTCACACTGCGAGAAGTGGCACTGAGCGAGAGGTCTGGGTCTGGGAGCACTGTGATTCTATTCGACCAATGCATTGGGGTGGCTGAGCGAGTGAGTTGAGGGACTGACCCATTGTCTGACGAGTTTCGCTTAGCCAGTGATGTCGCTAAACGCAAGTTTAGGGTTTGGTACCACTGGGAACTTTATTCGCACATCGAGCTGGGTCGTTGTGCGAGTAAGGTTTGTGGTCGCTCAACGAGTGTGTGTTGAGCGACTATACTAGAGTACTATGTACTTTTTTCTTTTTATTCGTTGTTGGTTTGAGTTATGTGATTGATTCAGTTTAAAATGGTGTATGAGTACCATATGAGTAACATGTAACGAGTAACGAGTCAATTGTGAAAGTATGCATAATTATATGGATTCAAATTATTTACAGATGGTTATATGGGTTCCATGGGTGGACTCTTTCGGTATGGTTTGACTGTTATTGGAATGAATACAGGGAGCTCAATATTAGGGGTTATCCTAACACTCTAATGATCTTTCATTCTCACATAGAGAGGATTGATTCATGTGGTGAGATTAGTAGGAGGTCCTAGTGTAGGCGCTACTTGGATGCCTATTACGCGATAACGAACTAACCTTGTATGTGTGGTAGGATGAAACCCATGGCAATGGCTTTGCAAAGTAGTAGAGGCTACAACAAGTGCACAAATCGTCATAGCTCGGTATTCATTCTAAGTCCAAATGATCAAGTCTAAGTCATAACGTGTTTAAGATATTTAAAGTTAATTGTATCATTTGAATGAATTAAGTTCTATATTATGTTACGCTTCCCGTCAAACGACTGTGAACAAATGCGAGGGAAAGCAGACTGGTTTAGGGCTCAAGAGTTCAAGTAGAACGAGTGTGAGGGAAGAAGAGAGTGTAGGGAGAATGTTAGGGCTCGAGAGTGAGAAGAGAAAGGGGAAGAAGGTTAGGGCTCGAAAGTGAGAAGATTCGATAGTGAGAACAGTCGAGAGTAAGATCCTCTGAACTAAATGTTATTTTTTAATTACTATTAACTCAATATCCGTATTTAAAATCAACAGATAATATTGTCTTCCACTTACATACGACCATATATACGGATAAATCATTGGCAAACTACCCGCTTAAACGCGCCAATATTACATAACGATGTTACAAAAGGATAATCCGTATATAAAAATTTCCCTCCATTACATACGGAAAATTCGTATGTACTGCCATTGTCCAGATCCGTATATAACATTCCCATTATATATGGATAAAAATCCGTATATAAAAATCCGTATATAATTACCATTTTTTTTGTAGTGAACTTACCCTTCTGTCTATGCTTGTATTTGTATGTGGCTATGTTCTTGTTTGGCTATGATCATCCTGTGGGTGTGAGCAGAGGGAGATGAGCTTAATATGGAACTAGCGCTTGACGAGAATGATCTGGTGGCTTAGTTAGTTTAGACTAGTCTGTAAATAATTTTGTTTTATCCCGTTTATATATAAAGTTTAAATTTATAGTTGTTTTGAATAATTGGTTAGATTTTATATTTTATTTAATTGTTCTATCATATCATGCACACGATAACTCTGTAGTATAGTATTTTACTATTTTTGATATGTTACACTAAGAATAATATAATATTTCTTTTTCCTATCAAGTTTTCTCGAACTCATTTTGATCATGTTTTTAAGGGAATTTAGAACATTTTTTCTCGAGGAATATTTCTAACTCTTGTTTGAAAAAATAAAATAAAAAATACTAACAATTTCATTGTGATGATTGAAACAAGTTTATATATATATATATATATATATATATATATATATATATATATATATATATATATATGATGCATATAAATAAATATTTAATAGATAATGAACAGAGGAAAAAAAAACCTAAATTTACTACAATATTTTAAAAAATTAATTATCTTAATATAATTGTATTGATATAAATATAAAAATGACATTGAAATAATAGTGGTAAGGTTGGCCATGATAATAGTAATAATGATAATAATAAAGTTTATTATTTTAAATATTTTGTTCTTCAAACATACATTTGTCCGAGATTTATCAAAGATTTATCAAATGATATTCATTTCATGTTTTCTTTTTGAAGATGAAATATTGAATAATTGTTTTTGTTTGTCTAGATTGATGTTTTTTTACTAGATATTACAAACACTGAAATGTATAGTTGGAAATTAAAAGTTTTAGTTTATATGATAGTATTAACGAATTTTTAGACATTAAAATAAAAAAAATTATTTACTTATTATTTTTAATATCAAAGCTTATTTAACAATGCATTTCAAAAGTAATGTCAACCTCTTATAATTTTTGGAGAATAGAATATGTTCTAGTACAATTACGCAGCGAATGCTTTGTGTTTGAGCTTTTTAAGGCCCAAGAAACGTCAGACGAGGCCCATCCCATATGGAATCAACTTCTGCAAACTTTCAAATACATAATGTCTTTCAGCTTTTTCTTCCTGCACTACCATAATTTCTATATACATTTTGTAATTTTTAAAACGACAATTTTACCGTTCAACAAAGTGTCTTTGGCTTTACCCATACAAAAAAAATTTCGGAACAAGGTTTCTTAAATTTTTGGAGCATGATTTTCTCAACAAATTTTTCATAACACATGAAATGCATTATGGAATAAGCTTTCCAAAATATAATTTTCAGAACGTGTTTTCTAGGATACGTAATGTCTTCTTGAACAAGTTTTTTAGTCCAAAACAAGCTTTCCAGAACACATACTAAAATAAATAGCTTAATTAATATTATTGAAAAAACACATGGGAAATGAAAACAATTAATCCATAAATTTGATTATTATACTTACTAAAACAACTTGAAACCTTGTAAGCTAGTAAATAAAATATCGTGAAGTTTATGCTAATTAACTGGTGAACTTGTGAGTCCAAATAATTTTTGTTCTACATATTTGCTCGATAGAACGAGATAAATACATTTATTTCTTTTGGTATATTACATCATGTTTTAAAACAATGTAAAACAATTATTAAAACTTAATTGTAGCATTGTTTTAATTCCTGCTAATTTCATCTTGATCAATCCAAACATAAGTTAAGCTAAAGATACATTAAACATCATATTTTAAACAATGATATCAATCCAAACATACATGACTATTGTTGTTACATGTCCTCACGAATACTAATAATTGCCGTTTAATTAAATATTCAGGAGTTCACAAACTAAATGCAAACTTCTTTAATAATCCACAAACTAAAGGTTTAGATCATTAATTATGTCAACAATATTTGATTGGAGTTTAAAGAGTGAGGGCTAATAGTTGTTTTTTTATAACCAGTGAGCAAAAATATACACGAGTGAAGAAATGATATGCTGAATACCCCTCCCTACGTTGAACCTTCGCTTGACCAAGTTACGAAGAGTCCCTAGTCCCCACAACGGTTGCCACAAGTTGGGTTACAGCAAACAAAAATGGCTGCCATGCATTCTTCCCCTGGAGCAAGTGCCTACATACATTCAGAAATTTCAGAAAACCTCCATAACCAGCAAAAATGAGTAGTTTTTAAACGTGCAGACTTTAAGTTTTACTATAAATTGCAATCAAAGAACCATATTTTTTACTTTAAAAGAGATTAAAACATTTCAGATTAAAGGCGTTAGAGTGAAACTTCTTCCACCTACACATCATATATGGCATTGATATTTGTGGACACTGGAACAGATATGCAAGTTAGAATTTAATGGATGGCAGGGCCACTTGCAAGTAATAGGAGTGAACTCAAGGAGTTTCAGTATCAAGTCTTAAGGAGCTTATTTAGCATTTCAACAAGAAAATGGCCTACATAAAATATTAAAACTTCGTACGTCCCAAAAGAACACTAATTTAATTTCATACATAGCGAACAACAGAGAAAAAATACGGTCATTATAATATTGCATTTTCTGATTTCAGTAATGAAACTTGAAAAATTATAAATGCCAAATTCTATGCATTTCAGCAATCTATGAATAAATAGAAACAAAGTTTTCAATGACCAATACTGGGGAGAAGAATTCCAATCAAGCCATACCGAGAGACAAACTTTTCCAAAATTGTAGAAATCATACGGTATAGGCAGGGAAGGAAGAAACGAGGGTTTCAATAATCCATTACACTGATATATTGTCTAATGATGTATCAGATGTGATAGAAAATACTAATCCAGCAAACCTATTTATTAATAGTGAGAATTAGAGCTTTAAAATAAGGTGATAGAGTAATATTCCTTACACAAGCACAAACCCACAAATAGAATAAGACAAGCGACCCTAATTAAAAAAAGGAACAGGAATCCAGTTAAGAAACAAGATTGACAGTATGCTAACAGAGGGAAGAAAATAGCTAAATATCAGTTAGTTTGAGGTAATCTAGATGCAGAAAAACTAAATTGTGTCTTTAATTAATGTAATCTAGATTAATAAAGTAAGGTAACAAGAATTTGAGAGCAGAAGAAAAGATACATCGCCAGAAGCATGAAAACCAAAAACTCTTGGGGTTCTGTTAAGAGAATAAAAGGAAATATAGTAGTCACTACTTCGAAGGATGTCATGGATCACGTCAATTATAGTAATAAACAAGAGAATATTAGAGTAAAGGAGGGGGGTGAGGGGTTCATTTTGAGGATTGAACATTAGCTCTTCGTAAAGGGGAAACCCCCGGAGCTATTTCTTGTTCTTTTTATTATTGAATACAAAAAAATTATTTTCTTTCTTTTTGCAACTCTTGGTTCCTAACAAATTGATCCTACCAGCCGGATCTTCAGGATAGTGTCAGTGCTAGAGATGGAAGAAACACACATTTGGGCTAAGAAGGAAGAGTTGTCAGCGTTTGTAGGGGCAGACCCAATTGGTTGGATTGCTAAATTCTGAGGGTGTTGCAATACATTGGTTCTATGTTTGGAGCCAAACTGGGAGTCATTTCCTATAGCTTGATATAAAGATTTTAAGACGGTTATGGTAGCAGACTACCTTGACACAAGAACTGCAAACTGAGAATGAAACCTGCACAAAACAAAGCAGAGATGCTAACAATGAAACAAGGGATGGACACGGAAAAGGACAAGTAGGACCAGTGGCTAAATTTTGGCGAAAGAATAAAGAGTGACAAGAACTTCGATGACATTGTTTTAAAGGGGAGTGGTGACAAGGCTTGGTCTTGGGCAAAAAAATGAGTGTGAAAGTACCACAGAATTATACGATGGCTTAAATTGGAAAAATCATCCAACTTCTTGAGCACCTCACAATAACACAAAGCACATCCACAAAACTAAATGTTGAAAAAATAAACCTAAGTTGTAAGTACCACGAGTTAAAATGTCGAAACAATAAAGGATAAACAAACAACCAAATCAACATCCAGCAAAACTCTACATTACCCATTGCCAAATAAAAAACAAGCACCGTATCGCAGAATCTTGATGATTGTCTCCATGGACCTGGCCACGATCTCATTCAACGCCTACGACTACGCCTCTTCTTCCTCCGGCTGCTCTTATCATCCGAATCAGAGTCAGAACCAGAATCTGTATCAGACTCCGAACCTGAAGACGAACTATAACTCCTCCGGCTGCGTCTTGATCTCTTCCTCTGCTTCTTCCTCCTGCGCCTTCGTTCTTCCTCCGAATCAGAACCAGAACTACTCTCGGAGGAAGAATCCGATCCGGTGACAGAAGATGCATCACTCCCACTGTCACTCTCACTATCTGAATCATAACGATGACGTTTCTTTTCACTCTTCTTCTTCTTCTTCTTCTTCCTCCTCTTCTTCTCCTTTTCCTCCTTATCATCACCATCAGGAACATCGCCATCCAAATCCAAATCATACGCGACAGGCGTATCGACCCTCAGTTTAGGGTTTTTAAGCTGTTGAGTCCGCGAAGGCCTAGAAATATAAACCCTCTCATTCTTGCACTCGTAAGTCCAGTGTCCGCTTTGGAAGCACTTCTGGCACTGCGCGGCGCCGCCAGAAGCGGATCTCGAAGGCTTGAGATCCTTCCTTTCGCCCAACTTCACGGCCTTCTCAGTGCTCATCAGATACATCTGCCGCTTCGCCTCCCTCTTCTCCTGCCATCGGCTGGGGCCCTCCTCCTTCTGCCCGTACGCATTCACGTTCCGCGCGGCCGCTGCCGCAGCCCTCTCTGCCTGTGCACGGCTAAGCCCCTTCGCCGCAGTCAACGCCGCCGCCTTAATTCTCTCCGCCGCGGCCTGAGATTTCTCCTCGCTCTTATTCGAAGACATATTGAATATCGCTATCTATCTTCAAACGTGTATCTTATCACCGAGAAATATTGGAATAACCCTCAGTTTTGCCTGTTCTTCTGTAGATTCCGGCGAGGCATACATAAACAGAGGCTAGGTTTTGCAATTTCGTGCTCCCAACGGGATGGAAGAATTAGAACAACGAAATGACAAAGGTTATTTCATGTCTGAGAAGGGTGTTGGGCCCGAACTCAAATAAGTTGGCCCAATATGAAGCCGCAAACATGCGAGTTACTATTTACACCGTTGCACTCATTTTTCAAATTTTGTTTCCTTGAATATGCACTTTCCATTTTATAAATAAACCACCACCTCCGACCAGATTCATAAGAAAACAGGCTATAAAATTCAATACATTGCATTATAGAGATGATAAGAAATCGAAATCCTGAGAAACATGCAAAAGTAGTTATCACTAATCTCTTGCTAGTGGCGTTGTTGGGAAGCATAATTCTTTCCCTAATCTCTTTACAAAACTTTTATTGAGCTGAGGTGGGAGTGAGAATTCAATGTTAGATCAAAAGGTTTATGATAACGATTTGACCTCCAAATCTCATCTAAATTTGGAAATTCTATCTAATAATTTTTATGATTTCTTGAAGTTTACTTTTGTTTCGGTATGAATTGGGGACCGAAAGGTCAAACCTTGATCACGTCACTTTCTGCTCTTCCGTCTGCTTCTTCCTCTTCAGGACCGTCCGGCTGGTATCCGCTGCGATCGTCCGGCTGGTATCTGCTGCGACCGTCCGGTGTTGCTCGAGCTCTGACCGAGAGGGGGGAGTACCTGAAAAGGCGCTCCGACGCTCAAGTTAGGCGTGAGTAGAGAGGATTGAGAGAGTTCGATAGCAAAGAATGTGCTAAGGAACTATGAGTGGAGTGTATTGGGAGTGTGAAGAACTCGTACCTTGTTTGGAGTCCTCAGGCCTTTATTTATAGGCCTTGGATTGATATAAGATGAACAAAATATAAACAGAATAAAATATAATAATATAATCTTACTTGGCATATTTCTGATATGATAAAATAAAATATAATCTTGCTTGGCATATTTCTGAATAAAATATCTTCGTTTGGATTTTATTTGTGCTTGCAGTATATCTGGTTGATATATTTCTGTTTAGAATATATATGATTGATATTGCAGTGTATCTGGTTGATATATTTCTGTTTAGAATATATGATTGATATACCTGGGAATCTTTTATTCTGGTGCTGGGCTTCGAGCCCAATAACTATTGGCACTGTGATGGGCCCCTGTAAGGCCGGTCGTTTGACTTTGGGGATACACCACCGTACATCATCCCCCCCAAGTCCGAGGGAAAGGGAGGGGTTTGCTTCCTTCATGACCGAAGGACTTAGTTTTGTTGGCGCTCGGTGTATCTTTGCCGCATTGTTGTGCCGGTCGGACTGTGTGTCCTGAAAGTGACGGGCATGTCGCCCGGTGGGACGTTGCGTCCTGAAAGTGACGGGCTTGTCGCCCGGTGGGACATTGCGTCCTGAAAGTGACGGGCTTGTCGCCCGGTGGGACATTGCGTCCTGAAAGTGACGGGCTTGTCGCCCGGTGGGACGTTGCGTCCGGGACATTGCGTCCTGAAAGTGACGGGCTTGTCGCCCGGTGGGACATTGCGTCCGGGACATTGCGTCCTGAAAGTGACGGGCATGTCGCCCGGTGGGACGTTGCGTCCTGAAAGTGACGGGCTTGTCGCCCGGTGGGACGTTGCGTCCTGAAAGTGACGGGCTTGTCGCCCGGTGGGACGTTGCGTCCGGGACATTGCGTCCTGAAAGTGACGGGCTTGTCGCCCGGTCCTGCAGTGTAAAGATGAATTGCACATAGAATTTTGAACTGAAATACCTCGTTGAAAATAGAACGAATAACATTGTTTTATGAGAATTAAAGCATAAAATAACAAACTAAGCATTTAACTGTAATAAAATTTAAGGTGAGGTGCATTCCATGTGCTGGGAACAGCTGTTCCGTCAAGGTGTTCGAGGCGATACGCCCCATTTTTCAGGTCGTCCTTGATACGAAAAGGTCCTTCCCATTTATCAGCAAGCTTTCCGTGCGTTCTGTCCTTTCGAGCCTCCCCGCGTTTACGCCAAATCAGGTCTCCTTCGGTGAAACTGCGCGGCTTTACCTTAGTGTTGTAAGGCCGGGTGATAAGTCTTTTTTGGGCTGCATTCTTGACGAGGGCCGCTTCACGGCGTTCAGGCAAGGTGTCAAGATTAATCTTTAACTGTTGGTCATTGAGGCTCATATCTTGCATATTCCGCCGTAGGGAAGGTTCTCCAACCTCGACCGGTAGCATAGCGTCCGTCCCATACGTGAGGTTGAAAGGAGTCTCACCCGTGGAACCGTGCGGTGTGCAGCGGTAGGCCCATAGTATTTCCGGGAGTTCCTCCACCCAAGAGCCCTTGGACTTCCCCAAGCGCTTCTTCAATTCAGAAATGACGGCCTTGTTGGCTGCTTCCGCCTGACCATTAGTTTGTGGATGTTCAACCGAGCTCGTAACATGCTTGATACCCAGGCCGCGAAGGAATTCTTCCAGCGCTCGATCGACGAATTGCCGGCCGTTATCTGTGATAATTTTCTGCGGAATGCCAAATCTGCATATTAACTGCCAAATGAAGCTTTGTACCTTCCGGGCGGTTATGGTAGCAAGGGCTTCTGCTTCAATCCATTTGGTAAAGTAGTCGACCGCTACAAGGAGATATTTTCTCTTACCACTGCCGACCGGTAATGGACCGGCTATATCCATTCCCCACTGGGCGAACGGCCACGGAGAGATGATTCCCATGAGTTCTGATGGGGGAATCCGGGTGTCCTGTCCGTGAGATTGACAGGATATGCATCGTCTAACGAAGTCCTCACAATCCTTTTCAATGGTAGGCCAATAGAAACCTGCTCGTAAAATTTTTGCCCGAAGCATTCGTTTTCCTGAGTGTGTGCCACAGATCCCCTGATGTAACTCCTGCATAACGTAGCGTCCTTCATCTGCCGACAAACACTTCAGCAATGGGGTAGTGTATCCACGTCGGTAAAGATCATCACCAATGAACATATAACGGGCAATTCGCCTGGAATCGGAGGCATTAACGAACCCTCCTTGTTCCTGTTGGATCATTAACTGCGTGATTTCATGCCGCCAGTCGGTTTTTGAAGGTGGAAGGTCCACGGAACATGTCTCCAACAAAGGTTTATCCAACGTGGCTTTGATTACCGAAGTTAGTTGCGACTTATTCCGGCTGTGCGTCAATTTGGACAACATATCTGCGCGGGAATTCTGTGCCCTGGTTACGTGTGTGATACTGAAGCTAGAGAATGTCTTGATCAAATCTCTAACCTTGTGGTAATATCGCAGTAGTTGATTATCTTTGACTTGAAAAGTACCGTTGATATGTCCGACGACCAGCTGAGAATCCATCCGGCATTCCAAACGGTCGACCTCCAACTCTTCGGCCAAAAGCAGTCCGCTGATAAGGGCCTCATACTCCGCCTGGTTGTTGCTGAGTTGGAAGTTGAAGGATATAGCTTGCTCGACCACCAAACCGTCCGGTCCTTCAAGTACGATACCTGCACCGCCTCCTTTCTTATCTGAAGATCCATCCACGCTCAAATTCCACGTGAAAGGAGTGAATTCCGGGGAGAATTCTGCTGTGAAGTCGGCCAGATGTTGACCTTTGACAGAGCCCTGAGGTTCAAAGCGGAGGCCGAACTCTGACAATTCAATGGACCAAGCCACCATCCGTCCGGCTAGATCTGGCTTCCGGAGAATCTTAGCGATCGGATGATTTGTCCGAACCACCACCTGATGGCTCTGAAAGTACGGTCGGAGCCTTCTGGCCGCCATAATTAAAGCTAGAGCCACCCTTTCCACCTGGGAGTATCGTTCTTCAGCTCCATGCATGGTCCTGCTGACAAAATAAATCAATTTAAAAGTAGGAGCCTCCTGAACGAGAGCTGCACTTACTGAGTGATTAGAAATCGACAAATATAATTGCAAATCAAAACCGTCCGCCGGACGGGCCATAACCGGAGGGGATGCCAAGATGCTCTTTATTGTGGAGAAGGCGGCCTCACATTGATCATCCCAGTGCCGGGGTACATTTTGCTTCATATTCTTTAATATGGGCTTGATGTGGTCCGAGAGTTTCGGAATAAATCGAGATAGGGCGGTGAGGCGGCCGACCAAACACTGCACCTCCTTAAGCTTTGTCGGGCTTCGCATTTCCAGAATCGCCCGGCATTTATCCGGATTGGCCTCTATTCCCCGGTTAGTCAGCATGAAGCCTAGGAACTTTCCTGCCGGTACCCCGAAGGTACACTTCAAAGGGTTCAACCGTAAGCCATACCGGTTGAGTTGTTGGAAGACCTCAGCTAAGTCCCGCAAGTGTTGCTGATGAGAGGAGCTTTTAACTACCATGTCATCGACATACACCTCCATGCACCGTCCGATCTGGTCGCGGAATACCTTATCCATGAGTCGTTGGTAAGTTGCGCCGGCGTTTTTGAGGCCGAACGGCATTACCTCGTAACAGTAGTTGGCCCGTTCGGTTATGAATGCTGTCTTCTCCTGATCCGGGACGTGCATTGGGATCTGGTTATATCCCGAGTAAGCATCCAAAAAACTCAAAACCGTGTGCCCTGATGCTCCATCCACCAACCGGTCGATGCTAGGAAGAGGATAATTATCCTTAGGACACGCTTTGTTGAGGTCGGTGAAATCAACGCACATCCGCCATTGACCATTTGCCTTTTTTACCATCACCACATTCGCGAGCCAAGTAGTGTACCAGATTTCCCGTACAAATCCGGCCTTTACCAGCTTGTTCACTTCGTCCCGGACGGCTTCTCGCTTGTCATTGCCAAGTCGCCGTTTCTTCTGAGTTACCGGACGTGCCTCCCTAAATACAGATAGTTTATGAGTGATCACACTGGGGTGAATCCCCGGTAGGTCAGAGGCGGTCCATGCAAAAAGTTTACTGTTTGATCTCAGAAACGTGGTTAGGCCCTTTTCCTGCTCCGCGGTCAAATCAGCGCCAATGGAAGTGGTCCGGTCGGCACTCCCGCCCAGGATGAACTGTTTAGTTTCCCCCTGGGGTAGAATGCGTTCATCAGTGTTGGTTCGAGGATCCAAGTCGACCAGTATCGTTTCGGAGCGATTCTCCCTCAAGTGCGGTTTGGCTTTCAAAGCGGCCGCATAACACTGCCGGGCGGTTTTCTGATCGGCCCGGACGGTGCATATAGTTCCGTCGTCCGAAGGGAACTTCATCGCCAGGTGTGGAGTGGAAACAATAACGCCGAAGGCATTCAAGCAGGGCCTCCCTATAAGGGCGTTGTAGGAAGTGTGAGCTTCTACCAGCAAAAAACGCGTGTGCATCTCTTTGGCCTTATCTCCCGTTCCTAAACGGGTTCGGAGATCAAGGTAGCCCCGAGTATCAACCCGTTCCCCTGCGAATCCCACAATTTGCTCGCTGAAGGGTGTTATCATGTCCTCAGACAATCCCATCTTCTGAAAGGTAGTCCAGTATAGGATATTGACGGAGCTCCCCTGATCTACAAGAACTTTACTTACATCAAAATGAGCTATGCGGGCGGTTATGACCATGGGGTCATCCTGGTCGGGATCCGGAGCATGGAAATCTCTATCCGTGAAGGTGATATCCGGCATCGACAAAGGGTTACGGGTTACATTATGTACACTCCGCAAACTCCGCAAATGTCTCTTGCGGGCGGATCAAGAGGCCCCTCCTCCTGCGAAGCCACCAGAGATAGTGTCAATTCTTCCCTTTGGAGTTGAATCACGCTTTCGAGATCTACTATGGGAGCGGTCACGAGAGCGACCTCTAGACCGGTCGGCCCTTCTTCCCGATCGTTCGGGACTCCTTCGTGTTTTTCTGGGCGACCGTTCTCGTTGACGTGTTTCCGCCCGGACGAACTCCTGTAAGTGTCCATCACGAATTAGCTTCTCAATCTTATCTTTGAGGACCCGGCAACTCTCAGTATTGTGCCCTTGGCGGCCATGATATTTGCAAATCACCGCTCCGTCCGCTACATTCGGTGCTGCCTGCTTGATGGCAGATATAAGGTTGGCCTGTTGTGCCCTTTCAAATATCCTCTCCCTCGGAGCCGTGAGAGGAGCATATCGTTCGAACTGCGGGTTATAGGAGGCTGGGGTGTCCCTGCGCGATGATTTATAATTGCGACCTTTATCCCGCGGTCGTTTGCCTTCCTGCTTGGTCTCTGTCGTGACAGCGTCCGCCTTGCGGCGAAAGTGTCTCTGATCCTCCATTTTGATAAATTTGTTCATTTTTTCCTGCAATTCTTCCATTGTCGCCGGTAATTCGGCATACAGGGATTCAGATACGTAACCCGGCCGTAAGCAATTGGACAGATTGCCAATAATGAATTCCTGACTCACCCCCTTGACTCTTCTTGCTATCTCAGTGTACCTGCGTATGAATGTTCTCAAGGACTCATCCTTTTCCTGTTTGAGATTGACCAGTTCAGCTGCTGTGGCCGTTTCCTTGCGGTTGGCTGCATATTGCTTCTTGAACAAAGTGACAACGGTGCGAAAGTTGCCAATAGAGTTAGGGGGGAGGGTATAATACCACTCGAGGGCCTCACCCTTCAAGGATTGTGAAAACGCCCGGCATTTAACCGGATCTTCATTAGAATAAAAGGCCATAGAGTCAATGAAGCTTCGGAGATGGTGCTCCGGGTCCGCGGTTCCGTCAAACTTTTCTATCTGTGGGGGAGGCCGGTCGGGCATAGGGGCCTGCATGATGGCTTCCGTAAAAGGCAGCATGTCCGGCGAGTGAGGCGGACCGCCGTTTCGATCCGTACGGTTATTGTTGTCGTTGTTACCGTCCTCGTGCAGGCTGTTGTCATCTGTTGCTTCTCGTTGTTTCTCCCTGAGTTGCCTAAATTCCTCCATGAGCTTCAGATGAGTTTCCTGTTGTTCACGAATGAGTTGATTCTGCTGCTCCAGTTGAAGGTTCTGTTGTTCCAATTGAGCCTGAAGACGTCTCAGCTGCTCTGTAGGGTCCATGCCGTCCATACTTCTGGTGGTCACCATAGGGAGTCTTCGCTTTCGGCCCCACGGTGGGCGCCAAAATGTTTCGGTATGAATTGGGGACCGAAAGGTCAAACCTTGATCACGTCACTTTCTGCTCTTCCGTCTGCTTCTTCCTCTTCAGGACCGTCCGGCTGGTATCCGCTGCGATCGTCCGGCTGGTATCTGCTGTGACCGTCCGGTGTTGCTCGAGCTCTGACCGAGAGGGGGGAGTACCTGAAAAGGCGCTCCGACGCTCAAGTTAGGCGTGAGTAGAGAGGATTGAGAGAGTTCGATAGCAAAGAATGTGCTAAGGAACTATGAGTGGAGTGTATTGGGAGTGTGAAGAACTCGTACCTTGTTTGGAATCCTCAGGCCTTTATTTATAGGCCTTGGATTGATATAAGATGAACAAAATATAAACAGAATAAAATATAATAATATAATCTTACTTGGCATATTTCTGATATGATAAAATAAAATATAATCTTGCTTGGCATATTTCTGAATAAAATATCTTCGTTTGGATTTTATTTGTGCTTGCAGTATATCTGGTTGATATATTTCTGTTTAGAATATATATGATTGATATTGCAGTGTATCTGGTTGATATATTTCTGTTTAGAATATATGATTGATATACCTTGGAATCTTTTATTCTGGTGCTGGGCTTCGAGCCCAATAACTATTGGCACTGTGATGGACCCCTGTAAGGCCGGTCGTTTGACTTTGGGGATACACCACCGTACAACTTTCATATGGTTTTTATCAAGAACAAATCATATTTATGTTTTATGTTAACTTTTCAAAACAGAACTTCTAGACTAATATTGATTAATTAATGTATCTGTCAAGTTTAAAAAATACAAGCGAGTGAAAATACGATGGCAGAACCAAAGTAGATAGGAAGTTAGGACCAATCAGAACATTGAATTGTAATTATCATTAATTCACACTGAAACTAGTATAAGAAATCCAATCACACTTCACTCTTTTTATTAATTACAAATGAACACCTTCATTACAAAAAAAAAAAAACAAAACAATAAAGACAAAAAGAAACGTAACTAATTTTAAAAAAAATACTTTTAACGAAGAGGGATGTATTTTGACTAAAAAACATGGAAATTTGAATTCACTAAGAACAGTGACGATGGCTGAATGGAATAAATCTAGGAAATGGAGAACCTTCGCCTTCTGGGCTTGGTCAAGTCCACCGGGGTATCGTCGATGTGTGACGTGTCCTTAGACCCATTCTTGAACGGGTTCAATTTGCTCAGTTTCTTCGACATGGATGAGAAAAATGTGGGCCTTTTAACAGGCCCAGGAGTTTCCTTCCCAGACGACGACGTTCCTTGCCCATTTTTCTGCAAATCGGTAATGTACATTTTCATCTTCATTAGCTCCGATCTCAACTCCTCGTTCTCCCTCACCAGCGACACGTCAGCTTGAAGCTGTTTCTTCTCCACTGCAGCTGCCACCGCCACCGCCTCCTTGTCCTCCGCCATACCACTCCTTAGGTGTAGTTGGTCGTAATACAGCGCGTGAAGCACGATCTGCAACGGCAATCGCTTGTTCTTCGACGCGTGCACACGCGCCTCATATGATAGTTTCAGTGGGTCCATTACACTGCACACCTTCTCCTTCTCTATCTCGTCCAGGTTCGGGTGCACCTGCAACGACACGAGTGAGCGCGTGTGGAGTTAGTTAGTTACTTGATCACTGATTAGGTCTAGGAAAGACTGTGCCTTTGCTAAATTCCAATTTGTAATTCTTGTACGAAAGAAATTGAATGATTAATGACATTTTTGACAAAATTTAATATAATTTTCTTTCAGTTAAAATTAATAAAGGCATAATTCAAACTAGAAATTTAGATAAATTATTTAAAGAACTTTTTCCTTTTACAAATTGAGTTACATATAAACTATTTTTTTCTTCCAAAAAGCTTTATCATTGTATCTTTAATTTCTTCACAAGTTTTTATGCTGATATATCAAAGCTGCTGTAAGAAATTGTTAATATTAAAATATTATTTAACGTATAATTTCTAATATTCAGAAAATTACATATATCCTTTGTACTCTATTAGAATGAATGTTGATAATTGTGAAAACTTTTTAAGTATTAGAAATCAAGTTAATTAATTATGTAAATTATTTATCGAATGTCAGTGAGATAACTTAACAATTGAACTGATAGATATCCAATATATACAATTTAATTACTTCAAGAGTTTAAAGAAAAATAAAGATACTCAGTCACAGAAAAAAGAAAAAACAAGAAGGAAAATTCAAATACTAAATTAATTATTAATTCTAATAATTTAACCTCAATTTTAAGTGTGTTACCATAATGGTAGTTATTCAGTTATTGGCCAAATCTATAGAAATTTAGGGTTTATTAAGATAAACAAGCAAGTGATTAAAAAACGTTCTGACTGTTAGCTAATTAGTTTAATTCCAACAGGTGTCGTTTTCCTTAGTTAATCCGTTTTTTCTGGGAACTTGATTACGTAATCTGTGTACCTTGAGGTAGATATCGACGGCGCGGTATAGATCATCGTCGGATTTTCTAGCGCCTCTGGGAATGAGGATGGATATGCCGTTGAACTTAGAGATGGAGAGTTCGCCGTAAGCGGCGATCTCAGCGAGGTAGGTGTCCACGATTTTGGCCACGCGCTGCATCGCGGCGGAGAAGTGTTCGTTGAAGTTGACGCCTGCGTTGAACACCGTCGTGCTCTTCTCCTTTTCCACGAAGCTGGAGACGATCCTCCTCACGCTGTCCAGATCCAAGAGCCTCTCGCCGTCGTAGGAGAACGTAATCACGAGGAGGTCGTCCACCGTCACGTGCTCCAGCATCTCTGTGACGCGCTTCTCGAGTTCGCGCTTGCACGAACTCGACGCGCGGAGATAGATCGCGCACCGCAGGAGACAGCAGAGGAAGTTGATTGGAAACGCTGCTTTCTCCGTCGGGAAGAGCGGGACAATAGACTGCAGAATCTCGCGTTGTTCGCTTCTTCTCGACTCCGAATCCGAATCGCCGGAATTTGACGACATGATTGCTCTTCCGCCGCCGCTGTGGTCGCGGACGAGCTCCCGCAGCGTGCGTTCGGTGTATGTGATCAACGCTCCGGCGATGGTTAGATACTTAGCGCCGCGCTGTTTCATGGCGGCAATCACCTTCGCGAAGGAAACTACGTCTAGCACGGCGAGCTCCTCCGTCCACCAGTTCGGCGGGGACTGGCTCGGAAAGTTCGCCTCACTGCAAGCCTTGGAGCTGAGTACGTCAACGAAGCGGTCAACGAGGTTGACTTCGGCGGCGAAGGGAAGAATCTGCTGGCAGGACTTGAGGACCGCGACGGCGCTATGGAGAGTGGAGACGCCGACCTGAGAGAGGAAATCCTCCGTTCTTCCAGCGAGGTTTTCGTTGCAATATTCGTCGGTCATCTGCAGGAATACGGCGGCGCAGTGCAACGGAGCGACGTTGTGTACGGTGATCTCGAAATTGACGCCGTAACAAAACTTCGCTAATTTCTCGAAAGCTTCTTGGCCTCCAGGTATGTTCGTGAGGTCTATTCTGGTTAGGTCACTCTCCTCTGATTCCATTATCACCTTTCTGATGTAGTTGCTCTTTGCCGCCAGAATAAACTGTGTTAAAAAATCCAGCACTTATAAATTCAATACACAAATTCACAGATATAAGAAGAATTTATGAAGTTCCTTGCAAAAGTGAAAAATTTTGGTACCTTGTGTAGAGAAAAATCGGCTTCCCCCACTGTAACAATAACATCGGCTGGGATTTCTGGGGAGAAAATCCTGCAATAACAATTGACTCATGTGAATATTATTCCTATAACAACTAAAATTAGCACATCCCTAATTAATTCATGAAATTGTGCATTGGAGAATGAAGGATTGGAGTGGTGTTTACCATTGCCCGGTTCTCTCCATGGCAAGGGATAATCTGGTGGGGCTGGGGGTTGCCATGGATGATGTAGTTGGTTTTTCGTGGTCTGAATAGGATTAGGAGTTTGAGAGTAACAGCTGGTTATATGGTATGCTTAGTTGCTGCTATAAGGAGATTTTTGATTCCTGTACATTCATTTCATTATTGTAATTGTCTAGTAATGAGTTGAGTTTGTCACTGTGGTCCAAGTCTGGCATGCTTTCTTTTCACTGACTTGTTGTTATCTTATTTATCCTTTCATTAAAGTGGTTCCTTTTTAAGCTGAGAGTATCACACTCTTCGTAAGTGATTTTTAAGAAAGTTCATAGATTTTTTTATTCCAAAAGGGAGTAGGACAGTTGATAGATATGAAGAGAAAAAGCGAAGTAAATAACAGTACGATAGGTAGGTAATTTGACAAGATTAGGAAAAGAGTAAACTAATTATGTATGATAAAAATTTATTATATATGTATCATTACTCTTAGCTAAGGATATTCCATGCCCTATTGCCATCAGAATAAATTGTGTTAACTCTTAGTTAATGATATCAAAATTGAATATTATCTATCGTACAAAAGCTATTTTACACGAGTTCAGAGACTACAGAATAATTTTTCATTGGTTACCTGTCACTGTCAAGGACTCAATATTCACAGCAATGAGTCCAATGCTGTTGCATCTGAAAAGCAGCTAGTTGCTTTTGCTTCTTTATACTCAAATTCATGTTCAGAGGTTATTCGCACCAGACTCACGGTTAATCCGCTAGCTGTTTCCAGACAAGTGGGAAGTTTGAAATTGACCTTTAGCAATGACAAATTTTTGGTAGCTACACGGCCTCTATTTGCTACTATTTTTTTTTTGCCTGAGGTTATCTTATTCTGTTTCCTTTTTCTTAACCTACTTTCTCTGTTTTTCACTTTCTAGAATTTATTCCTTAAAGTTTAGGATTTCTGGATTGTAGCTTTTCTTCACACATAATTTGCATGGGAGCTTGGAAAGTTATGCAGTTTCTTGCCTGAATTACAGTCCACACGGACTGGTTTCCTGGTTATTGATTCAAAGCTGAAAGTCGGTGTTTGTCAATAAGTCGTTAACGACTTTCATTAAAGGCTAACTGTTATACCAAGAACTATCATTTGCCACGAAGAAAGAATATCACCAAGAGATAGAAAAAAATATCTTCTTTTCTTTTCCTGTGAGAAAAAGACTTAAATCTAAAAGGGCACTTAAGAACTTCCAATATATATATATATATATATAAGAGGACAGCATATTTTAATAATTTTTTAAAGAATTTTCATGAGAGAAAAATATGAATAAGATAAATAAATTTTGTAAAAATTATAAATTGATATAAGTTTGTGTAAATTAATTCATAGAAATGTTTTATTTTTTAATTTATAAATGGAAAAATATTATTATTACTCTAAAATATTATCTGTGTTACATTTACATTCTGTTATGGATGAAAGTTTGCACATCCCTAAAATTTTTCTATTAACACCCATAAAATTTTTAAATTCACGTTATATTTATTAGGGTTACATAGCTTTTAGTCCTTGAAGTTTTATTGATTTTTGATTTTAGTTCCATGCATAGAATATTGATGGCATTAAACATGTATGTTTAGTCCCTAAAAATAGACGACGTCAATTTTTTGGTGAGGTGGCTAACGGGTCTGCCAAGTCTTTTCTGTACACTGCCTGTCACGTTTTTCTCACCCAAAATTAGGGTTTCGGAAGGGGTAAAGAGGAAAAATTCCTTCTCCTGCGCCTGTGCCGCTCACACTCGAACATAGAGGAGAAACATGGAGAAACCCTCGAAGTCAGATTTTTCCCTTCTCTCTTACGATGGCAGCTAGTGATTCCCGCAGGGAAACGATCTCGATGATGGATTTCACGATTGGGTTTTGCCTTGCAGGTCTGGTTGTGATTGCAGGTGGTGGAGAAACTGCGTCACTCGCGTCTGGGCTTCTCGGAGGTTGGTTGTGGTGAGATTGGGCTTGTGCAGGTGGTGGCCGAGGCATCTTGCGGAGGCTTTGCAGCGCTGGTGGAGCACGGTGGCTTGGGTGCTTTCTGTTGCTAAGTTGGTATTTTTCTGAGTGCAGGTTTGAAGATAGCTGACCATGAAGGTTGAACGGTGGCATGGTGATGATGCAAACAGACGAACTCTCGAGAGGAAGGAGAATGTTGTGGTGATGTGACTTTGTGGTGGCACGATGATGATGGCGGTGGTTGTTGTGCGACGGCGGCCTTGGGCGAGCTCATGGTGGCCGGTGAGAGTCGCTGGGTGGCTGCCATGGAGGAGGTAGCGGCGGCTAGGGTTTACCAAATTAAAAAAATGATACGTGACAGGCAGTGTACAGAAAAGAAGTGGCAGAACCGTTAGCCACCTCACCAAAAAATTGATGCGGTCTATTTGTAGGGACTAAACATTCATGTTTCCATACTAAAAGGATGAAATACTATCAATGTTCTATGTAGGGACTAAAACCAAAAGTCAGTAAAACTTCAGCCACTAAAAACATATTTAACCTATTTATTATTTTACTCTTTAATTTCTTTATAAATATAAAAATTCATTTCACATCGAAAGAGCCACTGAGAACCTACTTTTAAGAGTAAAAAATTTATTAAGAAGGCAAACCGTTTGTATGTGTAAAAAAAAAGGTAAAACAGTAAATATTAAATAAATGTAAAAATTGTATGTATCATAATAACATGTTCTATACTAATTTAGTGGATTAACGTGTTATTTCAATCGTAGTTAATCCTGTAAGTAGCAATAGAAGATGAAAGAAAAAACGCTTGCATAATATAATATTTGGGCATGTCATTCATTCATGATCTTTTAGCGACAGCATTATCTATTTTCGTGTTACCATATCCAGCTTGTTAGATTTTTGTATTGGTACTCTGTTATTATCCTCAGTATTTGGCCTCCTCAATTATAATTCTCATATGTTTTTTGTGGTTAAGCGTGAGAGAGACAAATAATAACAAAACATGAGTTGACCTTAATCATGCGTCGTCGGTCATTAAAATGTGCCTATAGCTAATTATCCTAACTAGATGAAGTAAGAAAAGATGTCTACCAAAACCAATTAAATGCAGGAAGGCACCGCTGCTCGATGTCATATGTTCAAATTTATTGTCACCATCGTAAAAAGAAAGAAAAAGAAGCACCGTAAAGTTCAACGCTAAAACTAGTAGCATATACAGCTTACTTAGGTCTTTTTATCATTATGATATAATTTCATTCTTTGAAATTACCTCTGATTTTGTTAAGAAATTTTGTTTTCTTTCTACAGACGATTTATTATTTTATTAACAATGGTATTAGAACTTTTAAATTCGATGTCTTGAGTTTGAAGAAACATGTTCCTACAAAGATAGACTTTCATGAAATCATATTTTCTTAACAAAATTTTGTTTCGGTTAAAAAAAATCGTTCTTTAACAAGATTTTTTTTAGTGAAATTATATCAATTTAGCCAACCAAATTTGTCATTAATTTATACAATCAAAATTTTATACAGCTGGGTTGAAACAACTGAACAATTAGAATTTTATATCTACCAACATGAAACAAATTTAAAACACCACAAGACAATATACAAGAGAAGTTAGATTACATCTATCGAAGAACAATTAGAAAAAAAAAAAGTCAGTAGTTTTTAAGAGTAATAATACTCCATAAGTTATTAAAACTAAATTAAAGAACTGTAACAGTGTAAGATCAAGGGTAGAACAATTAGACGACAATATAATTTCTAATACTGTCAGTATATTTATAAATTAATTTCTTTAAAAATTTTACCTTTTAATTTATTATTTCTAACATCCAAAATTTTAATTATTTTAATATATATATATATATATATATATATATATATATATATATATATATATATATATATATATATATATATATATATATATATATATATATATATATATAACAATAAAGAGTAATAATATCATGACACACTTTTACATTCATTTGACATAGAATATAAGGGTAAAGTTGTCTAAAAAATGTAAAGTTTTGTAGTTTTTCAAGAAAAAAGAGAGTAAAAAGTAAGTAAGAGTAGTGTCAAATGAACCTAAAAAATTTAGGTGTGCCAAAGAATCATTTCTCAACAATAAAATTTATCATTTCTATATTCTTTTTAGAGAATGTAAAACTCTTTCAAAATTACCAAATAATTTTTTTCTTTATTTTTCAGTATAGATAATGGTATGTTTTTCAAATGATGTTTTGACCAGATTTTTCTACAAGAATTTTAGAAAATATAAAAAAATGAATTTCTTCATAAATGATGATAAATTTATGTATAAATTAAAAAAAAATAAGAATCTGAGAAAGTTATATAAGAATTTGAAAAACTAAAATGCTTATCTATTCCCTTCATTTTTTTATCCTAATTTATCCAGAATGCCAATATGGTTGATTAAGGATCCTTTGGCAGATTTTATTGAGAAAAGAATAAGATTTAACCTATAACCACACTGCTAAAAATGCATCAAATGATAATAATCAATTATTTCTAAATATTAAAAAATTAAAAAAATTGCTCGAAACAATGTAACTCCTCCAAAATCATATATACTGATAACATATTAATATTTATGTTTATATAGAAAATAAAGAATTTGAGAATGATACATGTTTGACCAAAAATGAATTATGAAGAATTGGGTGGAAGATGGCGATGGGACGTGAAGTGCATGAGAGAAATTGAAACCGGAACATGCACATGCATGTATTTGAATTCAGCAAAATTAGGGCAGCTGGTCTCCTCCACACAAAAATACGAGTGGCTGTGACGCCTCGACAGCGACAGCAGCATCATACTAGGATACAGATGCGCCACGTCAGCCCTACACTCCATCTTGTCTCCGTCTCATCCGCCATGGATCCCCACTATCTTTCTTATCCTTAGACTTTTTCTTTAATAATATAAACCCAAATATTTTTTTTTTATTATGTACCTAAATAATATAAGTTACTGTTCGCGTTAAATCATGGGTTTCAGAACCGATTTCTTAGCCTGCAATTTATTTTTTTAAATTACTTTTAAGAAATTGGTTACTTTTTTTTTTCGAATTGTTAATTGTTTAATTCTTGTAATTTACAAAAGTTGAAATAATTAATATGTATCAAGTCAAATTACGATATTTTTTTACTGACGTTTAAATTTTAGAATATATTTTGAAAAATAAATAGCATTTTAAAAAAACTGAAGACGTAGGTAACATAAAGGTTATAATTTTTAAACAGTGATAATAAATTATTAGTTTATAATGTAATCACTTTTATTAATTTTATGAATTTGTAAAATGTGTAAGCTATTATTAGAAATTTAAATTATTATTTAATTTCTAATATTTGATAATAGCTAAATTTTATAATATTACACATAGATCTTCACTTGTAAGTGGCATCAATTCTCATGGATTTGCTTTTGGTATCATCCAAAAGGTCTCTTATCAATGAACGTATCTATAAACCCATGTTCATCTCTTATTTTATCTTATGTGAGACTTTGTTTGTATCCAATATTTTTAACATATTGCAAGAACTCATAAACTTCTTTTTCATAATCTTTAGTAAGGTGACATGTATTCATTTAAATTTGATTCACACTACGTTGGTAACAAACTTCATCATTTTTACATTTTTAATTCTTACAAAGTGAAATCTACCCATTTAGAAAACATATTTTTCACATTGATCTCTAAAGTACATAAAATGAAAGTAGTCACTCATGACTGTAATCAAGTAGAAGAATAATAAAAAATGGTCTAAACCAAAACTTTATCAAATCTATGCATAAAATTATAACGTATAAGTATTACCAAATTTTAAAAAACAATTTTTTCAAATTGTCCGAGAACAATTCTAGATTTAAAACGATTAAAATTTAATCATTTCCATTAAATCTCAAACAAAAATTAAGATTCATTTAATGTTACATATAAAATTATAATAAATCTTAATATAAATTAACAATACACCTAATAATAATCTATAATTTAATCAAAGTGCAAAAAAAATTAAAAACTAAAATTATGTCAACATAAAACATCTAATAAATCATATAAAAAAATATAATAAAACTAAAATTATAATAAATCTTAATATAAATTAAGAATGCAACTAATAGGAATTTATATTTCGTAAAAAATATCTAATAAATTTAAAATTATCAAAACTCTTAAAAATATAAAATAATATAAACATTAAAAATCTAATAAATATAAAATATCCAATAAGACTAAAATTATCTAAATCTAAAATATCAAATAATCTAAAACTAAAAAACAATCAAAGTCATATTCATGTTTCATCATACACATATCAACAATGTGAAGGGAGATAAAGTAGGTATTAGGCTTCGATGGTGCTAAAACCTAATTTATTTTTTTTATTTAAGTAATTCTTTTATTTTAAAGTTATTAGGTTTGAATTATTATCAAAACCGAAACATAAATTTGACAGCTTCAATTCTCTAAACAATTGAAATTAAATTTCTTTCTATTTAAATAATTATTTTACTTTAAGCATATTATGTTTCTATTATTATCAAAATCGAAACATGAAATGAGGTATTAGGCTTTGATTTTCTAAACAATATTCGAGGCAGAATCTCTTTCAGATTTAAATAATTATTTTATTTTAACCACATTTGTTTTAGTTGTTTATATAACTAAAGCATAATCTCATATTTTTTTTTATTATTTAATAACGTTGTTTTGGTTGGTGAAATGAGGAATAAGAGTCAAAATAAGATGAAAACAAATTGAAAACTAAAAAGAAAAAAAAATTGGACACATCAGTCTATATCTCTATGCCAAATTAAAAGAAAAAAACTAATATCGAACAAAACGGATTTATATTTGGAAAATAATTTTTTTTAAGAAAGAATAAAATTAAAAGAATCGTCATTTCATTTCAAATTTAGATCTGTATTTTTATATGTTTAATTTAATGAATTAACTTATATTGTACATTGATGTATTATGATGAAACTAATATTTTTCTCAGGAATTTCTTTTACTTGTTTTGAGGATTTTTTTTAGTTAAATCACCATTTGAAATGAATATATATGGCTTTTTTTAGTGACTAATTTTTGTTAGAAGAATTTGTGTGAACACTTTAGACAAGTCTCACCTTTAGATGTTTTTATTTATTTATAATATTCCAACTTGAATTTTGAGAAATTTAATTAAACTGTATATTGAAATTTTAGAATCTATATCTATATATAAATATGTTTTTTCTTCTTCGTGTACACATTTTTTTTCTTTTCAATTTTATTCTTTGAGTAAATATTATTTTAAATTGAAATAATTATATTTTCATTTTTATTCTATAAATAATTTTTAAATAGAATTAATTATTTTTTAAATTAAAATATAATTATTTGATCATGTTATTATTTAAATTAAGTTATTTTTTATTTTAATTAAATATCTACAGTAAAGAAAATCACATACGCATGCATATATGTTTCTATTAGTAAAAAGAATGAAACTATTTTAAATCAATTTGAATTGCATTGCTGTTTAGATTTTAAGCAAATATAAGAAAATAACGTCTTGACAAATTAATTAAATTAGTTAACTTTTTTTTCTCTTATTTTTTTTTCACTTAAATTTGATATATAATAAATAACGTGGTCAATATTCATCGTGTGGGTACCAAAGGGAACGAAAGGTTGTGCAATCTCCACTATTCCAAAAAGTTCTTTTTTTTTTTTCTTGGGTTAAACCCTCAATTGGTCTTCATATTTGTGTGGAAATATTAGTTTAGTCCTTAAGTTTTTGAACTGTCTCAATTGAATCATAATTTTTGTAAAAATGTACACATTTTACCCTAACCGTTAAATTGTTTCAAACGGCGTTAATTGATATTGAGATGAATTTTTTATTTTAAGCTTAATCCCTCCCTTTGTCTTTATGTTTGTGTAAAAATCTCAGTTCGGTTCTCAAGTTTTTCTTGAAGTCCTTATGAAATGCAAACATTTTACAACATTTTATCCTTCTTCAAGTCCTTATGAAATGCAAACATTTTACCCCAACAGTTAAGTGTATTGAGACGGCGTTAACTTTGAACTGAGTTGTAATTTTTTTTTTATGTTTTAAAATCATTAAATCCACATGGTTATGGTCTTTCTTTTTCCTTCCAATCACGGATCATAGTTCACTCATTCCTCCATCCTCAAACCCCCCAACTCACACCTTTTCTCCCTCTCAAACTAAAAAATGTCGCCGTTGTCGACAGTTCAAAAATTATGACCTGAGACAGTTCAAAACTTAAGGACCAAACTGAGATTTTCACACAAACATAAGGACTAAGGGAAGGATTAAGCCTAAAATAAAAAATTCATCTCAACATCAATTAACGCCGTTTGAAACAACTTAACGGTTAGGGTAAAATGTGTACATTTTTACAAAATTCTGACCCGACAATTTAAAACTTGAGGACCAAACTGAGATTTGTACAGAAAATAAGAGGACGAATGGAGGGTTTAAGCCTTCTTTCTTTATTATTCTCTTTTACTTTTGAAACCACCGATTCTTTTGTTCTTTTATACAACGTTGCTTTTGGGAATTAAATTGGTTTTCTATAATTTACAAAAAGTTTTTTTTTTTGAGAAATCAATATATATAATTGATAATATTGAATTTGTCTAAACTAATGCTAACTTACAGATATATTAAAGTTTATTAGAAATTGACTCTGGATTAAAGTTAGACTAAAATATTCACGTATGTTATTTTATGAGTAGTGGTCAAAATCCATTATCAAGTTTGTCTTGCTAGCTATGTTATTTGTTGACCTAACAATACCGTAATGAGTAGATTACCCTGTATTAAAAAAATTGTCCCTCAGTTTCTCATTACGAATTTCATTTTCAAGAATCATATGTATAAACAAAGTAATATATTATATTATAATATAAAAAATATTAGAAAATTTATTTTAATATACAAACTTTTTTGCTCACAATATATATTGCTGTCACATTTTCTTAGAGAATTAATTAATTCTTTTTCCTATTTATTTTAAAAATGAAATATCTTGAATTAATCTTTTTGAAATAATAAATTAAAAATGTACATCTTAGTTAATCTTTTTTAAAATAAATAATTAAATTTTTTTATTAAAGAATGAACTATATTTAAAGAAATAATTTCCTTTTCTGTATTGTTTCTTTTATTTTTAATTTTACTTTTATTATTTCTAATTACTTGATCATTTAATAAAATAAAATTTAAAATATATTTATTTTTATTTCTTGAAATAACATTATTAAACAATAATAATATTTGTTGATAATATAAATGGTTTAGAAGATTCTTCATATATATTTCAAGTATGTGAAAATTAAACCGATATTTTTTAATAAAAGCTAAACATTAATCATATGTAAATAGAACGTATTAAATTTTAAATAATCATATTTGTAATAAAATAAATTATTTGTATTGAATAGTTCATTTCAAAGATTTAAAATAAATTTTTTAATAAAAAATCATACTTATTAATATTATAATTTTTATTTTATATTTTCTGAATTATATTTTACTATTTTCAATTTCAAAATATAAGAGTTTATCACTTTAATAAGATTGAAATAAAAGATAAAAGCTAACAAACTAATTCTCTTAAAAATCCAACTAATATATTTACATATCATCACATAAGTATAAAAATATACACTAATAATATAAGTCTAACAACATACACTAGATGAGTTTAGAAAAAAAAATTATACTAATATAACAATACATATTAGATGCGTCTATATATACATTAATTAAATTAATATAACAAAAAATATTAGACAGGTATGACAATATACATTAGATAAATTTAACCAATTAGACGAGTATAACAAAAAAAAAATATTGGAAGACTCATTCCATACATTGATTTGAATAATCTACGAATACATTAATTTGACAAATATAACAAAAAATAATAATAATAATGTATGTCAATACATTTAACAAATTTAACAATACACATTTTACAAATATTTCCATACATTCATTAAAATAGTATAACAAAAAGAATTAGAGAAGTAATTTCATTTATTATTAGGCTTATCCGTTACATACCTTCCAAGGTGGAGACCACGAAATTTTGTCTTTTTTTTTTTTTTTTCTCATACTAGGTTGCTTTCAGAAACTTAATTGGGCCCTTCGTTTTTTTCTAAGCAAGTTGGACAGAGATTGATAATGCACTTTCGATTGGGATATCTTTGTGGGGCCTCTTATCCAACTAAACTTTTTTCTTTCCTTTATTTAAGAAATCCAAAATAACTAATTTATTCCTCCAAATTTCACCCCATCCATGAATCTATTTATCTTATTTTCTATTAGTCTATACTATAATTAACAAAAAATAAATAAAAATGTTAATATTTGAGGCATGTGAAAAAAACGTGTTAAGTTGTCATGAAACATATTTAAAATAAATGCTACCGTATATGTTAGATTTCATGCCAACTTAAATAAAGAGAGGCTACTTTGCAAAGTGTTCCCACGTTTAGGGATTTTATGAAAGGAATTTGTATTAAGACACTTTTAAACATTGTATTCACTAAAATTATTTTTCCCAATTTTTCAATCAATACTAAAAGGTAAAAATAATAAACTAAAATACTTATTAATTTAAAAACTGAAAAAAAAAATCACATTTTCATGTTATTTTTAAAAGTATATGCACTTCAATTCGAAATCGGTAGTCTGATTTTTTCTGCACGAATTAGTCTCTAATTGTTAAAATAACATTCTATTTCTATTTGGGCTGTTGGGTTGTTGAGATATGACCGATAGTTATTACTTCCTCCACCCACAATTACTAACTGCACCCCCACAATATTAGGATAATTTACGGGCTTCCACCATTGTCACCACCGCACAACTGTGGTAGAGGAAGAAGAATAAAAAATATAAAATACATATTTCATGTGTTCCGAAAGAATTTTTTTCTAAAAGTTTTTTCTGAATATATTTAATGTATTCCGAAAAAAAAATTATTTCCAAAACATATTTTATATATAAATATTTGAAAAAGCTTATTTTGAAAGGCATTTTATAAGTTTCGATTTTTTTTTCCAAAAATTTCATTCTAGAAAATTTGTTCCAGTATATATTTCATATGCTTTGACAATTTGATTTTCAAAAATAATTTCATAGAAATTTTGTTTCAAATATGTTTTTTCATAAATTTTGTTTCCAAAATGTTGTTTCGAAAATTTTATAAAACTTGTTCAGGAAAATTTTCAGAATATGTAATCCAGAAGTTACTTTTTCGAAAAGCGAAATGATAATTTCAAAATTTTGAGGGGTGCGTGAAGAAATTGTGGAAGTGAATGCATGACCCATATTTTCTCATACAGACATGTTTTGTATTAACGTAAATGATGGTGACCATAATGACATACAATAATTATAGTGATGATTGAATAAAAAATAAGAAATAAATTTGGAATAAGATGATAGCTTTATAAAAATAATTAGAATTTGTCTTTAAGATAAATGAAACGAGTAATCTTAGTTGTGGGTAAAATCTATAATTGTTTGACTCTTTGAAAAATCAAACCACTTGTGTTGAACCGAATTATCATTTAACACTTGTCTTGTAATATGTTGTTTGAATTTATGGCATGTGTGATGTGTAACTTGTTTTTAAAACTTATCATCTCACTAAAGAAAAGAAAAAAAAAGAAAATAATTTATCCTCGGTTTGAATTGGATGTTTTCACAAAGATTTACTTATTTATTATATTTAATTAGCATACAATTTTGTTGAAACAATTCAAATTGGTATGTAATTGGTCAAACACTAAATTATAGAAAGAGAGAATATAAAATAAAATAAAGACTAAAACCATAATTAAGATAGAGTGAATATTGTTTGAAAAAGTATCTTTTAAAAGTTCAACGAAAAACTTTATCTAAAATTGTGGATAAGAGAATAAATCGAATGGAGCAGTGGGTGGTACCAACATTAAAAATTGAAAAATAAAATAAAAATAAAACACAATAACTTATAAAGATTTTTATATTCATTTCATTAATTTTTTATTTACATTGAAAACAACCTATACGCTGATTTTTCATTAATTTCCTTAAAATATGTAATCACAAAAAAATATAGACAACTATATCAAGATAATAATAATTGCATCTTTAAAAAGTTTAAAAAATATTACAAGATAATTAAAATACTAAATTACCTTTACACACTAAACACTGCTAAAAAGATATCAAATTCAAATTAAAAAAATAAAAACTAAAGAAAGATATCCCCTATGAAACATATTACAGTAAAAATCATATATCATGATTTTTTATTTTTTTATTTTTTATGAATCTTGAACACTTTGGAATGTATAATATTTTGATAATATCTCTTTTAGTAAATAACAAGCTTCAAAAAAGTATGGAATGCATTCATTGAGTAAAAGAAAGCTTCTTTTTTAAAACCTTTTTGAGATAATTGATCGATATAACATATTGTATTTATATATAATCAATTGTTATGTTCTTTATATAACTAAAAAACAGTTGGTATCAGATTATTACTAACATTATTAATTATTACATACCATAATTGATTATTGTTTAAAGTAATTGATTATTTTTGAAATATATAAAAGTCAACTTTTAACTAATATAATCAATTGTCTAACTGATTATTTTCTAACATAATTGATAATCATGTTAAGAAAATATAAAATGACTTTTTCAATACAAGTTTGCTTAAAACTATTTTAGAAAATGATTTATGCTTTTACATTTTATCCAACTAAAATAATGAGACACGAAAAGACAAACCAACATAAGGAAGTTATGCACAATTAAAATCATCATATACATCTTTCTTTGCTAACATATAAAAGATAATGATATTATTATAAAAATTATAGTTATATCATGTCAAATAAAACCTTATTACTTTTTTAGTTTTAAAATAAAACAATTAACATTTATCTTAATTATATTTTTAATAAGATGACAATAATATATAATTTTCAAAATAAAATAATAACTAACACGTAAATAAAAAAAATGAAGATTTAAAATATATACATTTTAAAAATAAGCAAAAAATTATAATATCACAAGCAAAATTAGTTTTTTACCTAAAACGCTAAGAGAAGGTAGTTCTAAAAAAAACACATCACACTCTGATTTTAAAATATGATATATATATATATATATATATATATATATATATATATATATTGTCACACCCCATTAATTATTCATCTCTGACGAACGGTCACGTGTCGACCGTCCGTTTTTCCCTGGTGAGTGGGAGACAAGCTCAGTCAAGTATTTAATTTCCGTCTCTCGTAATCCGTGCAGCAGCAGTAGAGCAGTGAAGCCAGAAAGTGGAAACCAGGTGGCACGCTAGGAGTAGACGGACGTTTTAGTGGAAACCACGTGGCGGCCTGAGAGCAAACCGACCGTTCGGTTTTGGAGGCGTATTTAAGGTAAGCAGAAATACCCTGACGCCACTTTTCTGTATGCAATCTTCTTCTTCTTCCTCAAACTCAGTTTTCTGAAATTCCAAATTCTCCTCCTTCTTTCTAAAAGCTTAAAACTTCTCTCTACAATTATAACCTAAACACTGTTCCGATTATCAACCACCTTTCAAAATTATTACTCCTGCTGTCAAGGCCTTTCATTTGCACCGATCAGTTTTCCAGTCAGAGCTCTTCGGACGTTCGGACAAGCTTATAGTTGAATCTTAGGAGTCTAGCTGGAATATAGAGGTAAGGGAAGCTTGTAAAATTTAATTTGGGTTTTCTGTATGTTTTGAATATGTGTTTGATTAATGCATGTTGGATGTATGAAGTATATGGTTTAAATTTGTATGAATGGAAAATGATATGTTGAGTATGAATTGTATGATGATTATAAACTTAGAGACAATGTGAATCTGAGACCGAAGGTCATTAGGACCGTTCGGTTTTCCCTTAACGATCGTTTTTGGTATCGTTATATCGAAACTCTAATGATTGCTTATTTAGTCATAATAATCTATCTATTACAGGACGCTCGGTCTTATACTGAGTGTTCGACTTTAACGTATTCGGTCATAGACTGATTACTTAGCCCCATATTGACTACGTTTATTATAGTCGCGTTCGTTCATTCTGAACGTTCGTTTTTATATTGATAATATTTCTTTGTAAGTACTTAGTCATAAACTGAGGACTTGGTTTTATATTAATTACCTTTATTGTATTTAACGTCCGGTCTTATACTAAACGTTCGACTTGGAGTTACTTAGTCATACACTACGTATTCGGTTCATATGAATTGTATAGAACGGTCAGTCATACACTGAGCGTTCGGTTTATATCAATGAGGTTTATTAAAAGTGCTAAGTATTATACCAGTAACCAACATTTAAGAACATTCGGTCATAAACTGTACGTTCGGTCATTCAAGTGTTCAGTATTAGACTGACACTCGGCTTATGAAGTATTCGGTTTCACTGTTAACATTATCCTTCCTGAGGACGTCCGCTCATGTAAAGTGCTTGGTCATAGATCTAGTGCTCGGTTTTATGAGATGTTTAATCAGCAACTGGTCGGTATTGAGTATCGGTATTCTTCTTAAAACCTTAACAAATTGGAAGTAATAACGAATGACGAATATGATTAAGTAAGAGAATTCCACGGGCGGAATGTCTCATGAACTCGGAATTGATTGGTAAAGTATGAATGTGGGAATGACTCCAGGCGTTGTCCTTGATCTTGATATTCCGTGAGGACGCTTTCTCAAGTAGAGAGAGGTCGTTCATGCGTGGGAATGGCAGGAGGTCCGCGGTTATAAGAGTAAATAACCGTTTGAGGGCTAACCTCGGGTGGCAGCTGGGGAAGCAGTTACTACACCACCCGGGTGCTAGGGACGACCGAGCTACATGTTCATACAGTCCGGACGGTGTCATATGGTCGGTCTTGAATTTAAGAATTACATGTTGTATGATTGAATTGTTTGTATTGTATGTTTACTTGCAGAATGATTTGATAAATTAAATTTACATAAGCTTACCCTTATCTGTTTTGCCTTGTGTATGTTGTCATTCGGTATCCGACCGTTCGGCTTTTCTCTTCATGGCTGTGATCATCCTTTTGGATATGAGCAGAGTATACCTTGGAAGCGGCGTTGGAAGAAACTCTGGAGGACGCTTTGCCTGTTGAGGAACCGGTGGAAGCCGTGCCAGAGAATATTGCAGGACCGTCCGGTCCTTAGTTTGGGCGTTTTCTTTTATTTTATTTTGTAACCGTTCTGTACTTGTATCTTTTGAATTTTAGCCTGCTAGCCATTGCTCCGTACTCTAGACCGTTCGGTCTATATTGTAATCATTATACTTTATCTACTTAGTATATATATAATAAGTTTTGTTCGGTTTTATTTCCGAACGCTTTTATTCTTTGCTGTTCTCAGAGTTATTATTTGTGTTAACTCTTAAAATAAATTATGGCTTTTGGTTATATTATTTGGGATGTTACATATATATATTTATATATATATAAACTTTATTTCAGTTATATTTCAGTTATATTTATATTTTTAATCAATATATAAACATAATAAAAAGTTAATAAATTTAATTATATGTTTTTATAAATATTGATTTATTTTTATGCTCAAATAATTTTTTTATTTGAGTTTGGCTGAATATAACATTTCTAAATAAAATATAAGAGACGAGTGTTATTTTACTAAAAGTTTAAAAAGATGAGTGTTATTGATTAAAAAAATTATAATGGAGCTAAATATGGATTTAAAAGTTAAAAAGAATATAAATATTATTTTATTTAAAAATAAAAAGAAACATCTGTTTTAAAATAAGAAAAATATAGTATTATTTATAGAATGATAAGGTAGGGCGAACTATGTGGGCTAACCCGATGCTCGCAAGGCGAGTTGATTTTTTGAGTCGATTAATTCGTTTTAGTTTATCTTGCATAATTCGTAATTGGTTTAAACCAACGATGAGGTAAGATCTATCTTTATAGTCTACACAAAGTTAAATTACAAAAAAATATATTTTTAATATTAAATACTCTATATGATGAAACATGGTGATTTAAAATAATTAGATATGTATAAGTATAAGGTTAGGTTATTAATTAAACATTCACAAATGCATAAATTTAATCATTATAATTAATAATACTCATAAGTTAATAAAAGAGTTCTTAATAGCCAAAATTGAAGAATTCTAAGATTAAAAAATATAATTGTTATTTTGTTTTAAATGAATATTTTATTTTATGTTTAAATTATGTTTTTTTGCAATGCATTATACTTCTTAATCCAAAATAACAAAATTAAGAAATAAATAATCTTTATGTGGGTCTAATTATATGCAAATTATATGTTATACAGAGCGAGCCAAAACTATTTGTCTACATTTTTTATACGAGATACATCCATCAACGGAACAGGACAACATGTATTATCATCCCTAATTATTTAGCCTGATTTAAACATATTTTCACAACTAAGTTTTAAAACTTAAAAAAAATAATTATGGTAAATTCGATCTCCATTCTACCCATCAACTTATTCAAATTTGGCAACTTAATTATGGTAAAAATAGACTTCTCCTTCAATTTAAATATTGATTTTAGACTTTTCTCAAGATTGGATAGCTTGAACAGTGTGAAATCACCCAATAGTTTAATGATTATGTATTTGAATAATAGTTAAAAAAAATGAGTTACTTTGAGAATTAAAATTTTAAAAAGTAATTTGTTATACATTTTAGTTAAAAATGTTAGATATATTAACATAATGTGAAAAATAAAATCGTATTGAATTGTATCTAAACACATCCAAATTTGTCAAACTTTACTTGAATATATGGAATTTGATAAAGTCAACCTGTATCTATGTAGAAAATTAGTTGACCGTTGTTCTTTTTATATATATTTATCAACTCAAAGTTGAATTTGCTTCAAATAATTTTTAATACGATGAAAAAGAAATTGGACACCTTCTGTGTTTGCTTATACATGCAATCAACTTAACATATAAATATAAAAGGATATTTATTTTGAACTATATTATATAATATGTTATAAAATTCTTCGAGCAACGCTCATTTTTTTTTCTTTTTAAACCGAAGAAGACATAATAATATTCCTAGCTCATAATGAAAATATTTTTAAAGCAAATATTACCAATATATTATCATTTTTAATTCTAGGTAATATTGTTTTACTATATATCAATTTTTCTTGAACTTCTTATTCGTTCAAATTCACTCTTTTCATCTTCAAGCTAATATGCAACTTTTTTTTAATCGTTTGTATGAACTGCAGGGATGCCTAACATTGCATCAAAATTTTGAGATTCTTTATGAATTTAAATTGACCAATTTGACTTTTCCAAAACTATCCACAACTAAATATGTCTTATAAGATTACAAGTTAACATTGTCTTAAAAATTTCTTATTAACAACTAAAACAACATAAAAGAGTAAAAATTATCTTATTTTATTTGAAAAACTGATGGAATAAACTTAAAATCTCACCTTAAAAAGAAATGATATGTTTTAAAACAGTAAAATTCAATAACAATACTATTAATCTTTTAATATTAAAATTGTCAAGTCTCACTGTTTTTAAATTACTATTACTTCTATTATTTTTAAGGTATTTATAAATTTTATTTACTATAACATGTTTCAAATATGATTTATACTAACTTTTATTTTCATATCCATAAAAAAATGTTATTATTCCTAAAGGATTTTTTTTTTAAAAATTTTAAATTCTTGTTAGAAGTCCACATCGAATAAAAATAAGGTCAAATTATAATACATAAGTGAGATAAAATCTCACCTTACAAACCGATTTTATGGAATTGAATTAGGTTTAAAATCCAATTACAACAATTTTTCCTTTGATCTTTGAAATTGGAACATTCAAGCACACATTAAGTAGTTGTCCCTTTCTTGTCCAATTCAGCCGTCAAGGATAAAAATATCTTTGGTAACTTCATACCAACACCTCTTGAAAATAATACCAAAGGACCAATTCTATATAATTAACCCGCTCTTATATATGATTCCAGAAAGTCAACACCACGAGCTACATAAATAAATGTGATTAATTATATAACACGAATCTCTTGTGTTTGGTTCCACAAGTTAAGAATGACCAACTCCACTATGAAAAGTTCTCTCCCTCTTTTTAATTACTTTAGTTGATATTTAGGCATGCACCTACGTTGAAAATTAAATTAGCTAAAGTAACGAAAGTGATGGCCTTCGTCACCACTCCTAAACTACACCTGCAATTCCACGTTGCATTGGAGACCTGGTCAGAAGTTTGCATTCACCTGTGTACTCAGTTTTCAATGTTAATCTTCTTTGTTATAATGACATATAAAGTTGTAGTCCACGTGTTGCTTCTCTTATATAATATTTGCTTGCAGGTTAATTATATATACAATCCTTTTCTGGGATAGGTTCTACTCTGTTGTTCCCGCAAGTGGGGTTCATTATTTTCTTGTTCTAAGCGTTCAGTGAAAAGGGTATTCTTATAAGGTTTGCTAGCTTTCTGGGATTTTTTTTCACTTGGATATGCATGCATGAGGTTGCTTTTGAAAAGGGTAGTCTACTTTGATTTGATAGCTATCTGTGTTTTGGATTTAGAAGAATATATGGAGGGGTGGTTTTTAAGTGCACGAAAATGAATGTTTCTGACTGGTGTTGTTGCTGGTAGGGAAAGAAAAGCAAAACCTTGTTCAGTTCAGGAGAGACAATCTAGAGACTTTGTGTTTTCTGGGTTTCTGGGATGTATCTTTCAAAGGGTTGTAGGTGTGAAGTTGTTCTCTGTTTGTGGTTTTGCTGCTATTTCCTATTGGCTGCTAGTCAGGTCACTGACCCCACAGAAGGTATATTCCCATCTCTTTTGTCTTTTGTTTGTATTCCATGGTTTGCATTTATGATTCTGAATGTGGTAGTAGGAATCAGTTGTTCTGTCCGGGAGCACTTTCTCTTAAATCCAATTTCATATATCACCAAATCTTTCCTCCTCTTTCTGTGGATCAAATGGGTTTTTATCAATATATTCTTTGTTATAATGTAAAATATTACCCATGAAGCTATTATAAAAAAATGGAAATATTGTATCTGTGTATAGTAAAATGATACTCCCTCCATCTCATTTTATATGTTGTGCTTGGAATATTTCTCTCTCTCAAATTATTTGCCACTTAGAATATAAGGAAAATATTGATAAATTTTTCCCAATTATGCCCTCTAGAAATGAGCTAGTAGATGACAGCTGCAACTGTCAAGAGTAATTGATCCTTTTATGTAAATATGGGTGTTTTAGTCAAATAATATTATGTTATCTCAGAAATGAGTATAAGTAAAAGTTTCTTATGATTTTGTGGATTATCTTAATTGACAAAATGAGATCGAGGAAATAATATTTAGATTCAATAGAAATATTCATTTATTGTTTTCTGCAAAAAACATAACGGTGCTGCTATAATTTCTTTTCACATATTTAAAAAATAATGTTTATAATGTTGATTTCATTTGGCTCTCTTGACAGTATGATTGTTTCATTTACTTTAACATGCAGTTGAGGCATTGAGAACCATAAAGAGAAGTTTGATTGATATTAATGGAAATTTGAGCAACTGGGATCGTGGAGATCCATGTACATCCAACTGGACAGGGGTTATGTGCTCCAATACAACATTAGCCGATGGCAATCTACATGTTCTACAATTGTATGACTTTGATCTTCCACTTAACCTTTCTTTTTGTAATAGCCATGTTAACATATGTATAACCTTCCTTTTTTTGGTCAATGTTTTATTAACTTTTCTCCCTTTTGATCTGCTCAGTTTCGTATAGAGTCACAATAGTTGCTGAGTCCAAATTTATTAATCAGAAACTGTTTAGATTAAAAAATTTGAACTTACTACAACAATAGCTATTAGCTGTAACTTCACAATGCTGTATGATGATATTTTCTGTATTTTGACAAATTCATATATCTTGAAGCCAAAGCAAAATTTCTGTTTAACTACCTTTCTATCTTTTCATTAATTATCCTTTACTTCTAGAACCAATGCTAATAATTTAATGCTCTGCGTAATAGTACAGTGTCAAGTAGTATACACATGTAAGCTTCAGAATTCAGATTATATTTTCTTGATTAACTTTTGACGCATCACTTGGAACAACTTTTGCTACTACTATTGACACATTCGTTTGAGGACTGTTTATTTTTGTGTGTAGGCAACTGCTGAATTTGAACCTGTCTGGAACTTTGGCACCAGAGATCGGCAACTTGTCTTATTTGGAAATAGTGTAAGGCAGTAGCTGCATTGATGTTTCTAATGCAAACCGGTCACATATGAACACTCTTCAGTTTTGAAATTTCTAGCTTCAACTTTTGTAAAATATATAGATTCATTTGAATATTTCCATTCTGTAGCAGCTTGCAATTACTTCCTCTAGTAATGGTTTGAATTTTCATTCTTGAAAGGGACTTTATGTGGAATGACATAACTGGGAGTATACCGAAGGAGATTGGCAATATCAAAACTTTGAAACTCTTGTAAGTGCAGTCATCTATCTTGGCCAGCATGCAGGACCATGGTTGAATAATTTAGCAGTCTTGATTAGATTTCCTAGTCGTTAATACATATTAGTGCATGACCAAACACATCTTTGAATAAAATGAGAGTACTGTTTCATAGGAATTTGAAGTCAAACACCTGTTTCTATAGAACTGAAATTGAATTCAATTGGTTGCATAAGTAAACGACTGGTATTAAGAGTTGCAATATTTCTTCTTGCTTTCTTATCAAATAAAGTTTTTGCAGACTATTGAGTGGAAATAAACTAACAGATGATCTGCCTGAAGAGCTTGGCCATCTTCCAGTGCTGGAGAGAATGCAAATTGATGAGAACAATATTACAGGACCCATACCACTATCATTTGCAAACCTGAACAGCACACAACACTTGTAACATTCTTTACGATTATTACTAAAGTTTTAAAAACAATCACTCTTGCTACTTTCTTAGCAAGAAAACTGGAAGGAAATAATGCCTTCTTCTTTTCCCAATGGAGCAGCCACATGAACAACAATTCACTTAGTGGACAAATCCCAGCACAGCTTTCAAAATTAGGAAGCCTTATTCACCTGTAAGTTACTGGTGACATGATAGTCACTGACATATTTCTCTGGCTTTTATTTAATCCTTCATTTTGACGTTCATATCTTGTTAACAAGATGTATCTTTTGGACATGCAGTCTTCTTGACAACAATAACTTGACAGGAAATCTCCCATCCGAGCTCTCTGAGATGCAAAGCTTAAGGATACTGTATGATTTATTATTGTGTTAAATAGGCTTGTGTGCATGTCTTTGAGTTCATTTAGTTATCAGTTTGTTTTGGATGAATAGAGTACATATACTTTATGTATCAGGCACATCTTGCTACTCTTCCTCTGGTTCTCTTGTTAGATACTTTCATTCTTAGTTAAGCTCTTTATTTCAATTTTACATGGTAAAATGTGAAGGGAAATGTAAACGCAAAGAATTGTGGCCCCTATCTCTCCACTTTGCCAAGTTAAAAACTGCCATCACGGATTATTCCTTATGTAATTACATTACATATTAGCTCGTTAGGTTCTATAGTATATTACTTATACTCATATTTCAAATATAAGGAACCATTCGAACTCATTTTATTTTTAAATTTTTCCTTAGATATGCTTGCCTTTGGAAAAATTTCAACAAATTTATGCTATGATACTCCCCTGCCATCTTCAAACTTTAGCCTTTGGTTATTTCACAGAACTGTGCATTAACTCTGGAAGAACTATTTTACTGAGTCTTTGTTAAATAAATGAGATGGAGTAGCATGCTGATACACTGTGAAGTGATACCAACCTATCATTACAAATCGGAAATGCTAGAAGAGAAATTCTAAAGTTGAATATTAAAAACCTAAGAACATTATGTTAGAAAGTTAACATTTCTGTCATTGTACTGTTAGACCCTCTTTTTTTTTTTAATGTTTTTGTTTCTACGATGTTAGCTGAACTTGAATCAATAAATACGTCTTACAAATAAATAAATATTTGAAGTAACATCTTCTTGTTATTGCAGTGAACTCGATAACAATAACTTCGATGGAAGTAGCATACCAGAATCTTATGCCAACATGCCAAAATTGTTGAAATTGTAAGTGCATTTTGTGATTTTGTGTTTACATGTACGTTACCATTACAAGGAGTGCAGCTGCGGAAGCCTTTATTTTACTGTATTGTGAATACTGATTTAAGATTCTAAACCTTTGTGATTTCTAGTTCATGAAACTTTTAATTAGAGAGAAACTTCCATGGTGCTTAAACTAGTTAGAAATACAAATATATATATATATATATATATATATATATATATATATATATATATATATATATATATATATTGTTTCATGGATATTTAGACAGTCTGGCACTTTGCAAAGCATATATGAAATAGAATGCCATACACAGATATGGTTGTTTTTTTTCAATTAATTTAACATGGTCTCATTCCCTCTCTTTTCAAATGAGTATTTACAAATTGCTCTTAGTCTGATACTGTTGCATTAGCCTAATGTCCAAATTGTTTTGGAAAAATATTATGGTTTTCTCTATTTCCTTCTTTATTTGGAGGATACTGCACTAACATTGAATGATCAAAGTTATGCTTAACAAAATTTCATGTCTCAAACAAAATATTTAGTTCTATGAGGAGAAATGATCAAAGTGTAAGGTTGATGGTCCATATGTTCTTACTGGTGTTTTCTTGGCTTTAACAGAAGCCTTAGGAACTGCAACTTGACAGGACCAATTCCTGATTTCAGCAGGATACCACACCTTGCTTACCTGTAAGTTTAGTTATTTCATTTTCTTTCAAATTAGTTTATGCATTGACTTTATTGGCTTTTTATCAAAAGAAATCCGTCCAAGAGTTGGTAACTGTTTCAACTGATTTCTATTTCTGTATGTTCCAGTGATCTCAGTTTCAATCAGTTGAATGAATCAATTCCTAGCAATAAGCTATCAGACAATATGACAACTATGTAAGAAAATAGTCTAAACACAATTACATGGATTGCATATGATATATTATTGTCTTACTACGAGGACTTGTGCAGTGACTTATCAAACAACAAGCTCAATGGAACAATTCCATCCTACTTTTCTGGTCTTCCACGTCTTCAGAAATTGTAAGTTTGTCTTTTGTTTCACCCTTTCTTCTTCTACATCAAACCGTAATGTATTTCAACACATACATATATGGAACACTGCTATATAATCAACGATTTGTCAAGACGTATTCTTCCCTATGACAGGTCAATTGCCAACAATGCAATCAGTGGCACTGTTCCTTCTACCATTTGGCAGAACAGGACTTTGAATGCAACAGAGCAACTTATCTTGTAAGACACGAAATGATAATTGCGCAATTTTGCTCTTGTAGATTTATATCGTGGAGCATGAATTTATGTATCCTTTATTTTTCTTCTTCATTGGGTGATACCATTTGTGAGAACATGCAGATGTCTGTATATTCCAATGCATCCTGTATCCATACAAGTGTTTCGTTAGCTTTTATTTTTGATTTTTCTGTTTTTGATTTGCTCTGTTGCAGGAACATGCAGCATAATCAACTTACAAGCATATCAGGCACTACAAATCTTCCTTCAAATGTCACACTCATGTAAGAGTGGTGGAGAGTTTATCCTCTTTCTTTCTCATGCATGTTCATAATAATTATACAAACCTTATGACAAAAGTCAAATCTCGTTGAACATTGATTGACATGAATTTCATCTTACTTGGGTAACTTGCCACATTATTATTGAAATTACTGTTTTTCAGGCTTGAGGGAAATCCTTTATGTTCGGATAATAGCTCCTTAGCTCAGTTTTGTAGACGTGAAAGTGACAATAACATGGACGGAAGCTCTAGTGTTCTCTGTCCAAGTCAAGGGTGTCCCCCTTCTTATGAATACAATGTGGAGTGTATCTGTGTTGCCCCATTGATTGTTCATTATCGGTTGAAAAGTCCAGGATTTTCAGATTTCCGTGCATATGTGACAGAATTTGAGAGCTTCCTGTCAGATGGTCTCAGTGTGCATACTAATCAGCTGTTCATTGAGCGTTTTACGTGGGAAGAAGGGCGGTTGAGAATGAACCTGAAGCTTTTTCCAGAATATATTGACAATACAAGTTCTCGTCAGTTCAGTACAAATGAGGTTGTTCGAATTAGAGACATGTTCAGAGAATGGGATATTAAGGACAGTGACCTGTTTGGTCCTTATGAACTCTTGGACTTCGTTCTACTGGATATTTACAGGGAAGGTGAGTTACAGAAACTTCTGATGACATGATAGAGTGTTTAGAAGTACTTGGACAATGTTAACAAGAAAAATGAAGTTGAATCTGAGTCAGGTGTTTGAACAGTGATCATGAAAACTTTAGTTTATGGACAAGTTAATTGTTTTTAGAGAGATCTACATATTAGCTAGATGAGTGAAATTTTATATATTAGCTTATGCATAAGCTAATTTTAGTTGATTGAGAAACCCAATTCATTTTTCCTTCATATTTTTTCTCTACTAAAGTTGCTTATAAAGAAGCTTGTCCAAACAGCCCTAGTGGTTCTCTTGATTCTATTAAGAAATCAGCCTTTTTATAGTATAGTTCATACTTCACGTGTCAAATGAGTACTTTGAAATTATGTTCAAGGTTGATGCCATATATGGAATATGATATTGAAAACTGTTTTATGGTTGATCACTTGAACTCATATACTCCTTATTATGCAGCGATTACTCCGTCTTCAAGTTCAGGGATAAGCACAGGTGCACTGGCTGGAATAATCTTAGGTGCAATTGCCTGTGCAGTTACATTATCTGCAATTGTTTCCATTCTTATTTTGAGAGTACGCATGAGAGATTATCGTGCACTTTCCAAACGGCGTAACGGTGAGTACCTTATAATGAGTTAGCCTATTATTTCTTCCTCTTAGAAATGTCTTCAAGGCTTTGGCTCTTGCATAATCTGATGTCTAGATGTTGTTTCATATGTTTTATTTTGGCATAACTGTATTCAAAATCTAATTTTCTTTTATCATGAAGAATGAGTTGATTGTATATATCTCAAACAAAGGCTTCTAAAATTTGACAGCATCTAGGATCTCGATGAGAGTTGAAGGTGTAAGATCATTTGACTACAAAGAAATGGCCTTGGCCACAAACAATTTTAACCAGTCTGCTCAAATCGGAGAAGGAGGCTATGGGAAGGTTTATAAAGGACGTCTTCCTGATGGCACAGTTGTTGCCATAAAACGTGCACAGGAGGGTTCACTGCAAGGTGAGAGGGAGTTCTTTACAGAAATAGAATTGTTGTCAAGGCTACACCATCGCAACCTTGTGTCTCTGATTGGATACTGTGACGAAGAGGGTGAACAGGTAACTTTTGTTTCACAGTTCAAAAATGTAAACTCAAATAATTTTTATACAAGTTTTATTTTCAACGAGTCCAGTTATACTGTCTCATGTTTCTTTGATTTGATTCCACTATAATGTGGTTTCTACTAAAGCAAGATGTTGACTAAAACTGATAATAAAATTACAAGGAGTTCTAATGACACACTGACATACTGGTTACAATTTATTGAAAGTAGAAAAATCATCATTAAATGCTAAGTAGAATTTACAAAATCCGGTAATTTTCAATAAATTTCAGCCAATGTGATGAAATGTGAATTAGCCTTATCTCTGATGGATTTAAGATCTCGAACACACCTCTTTTCATGTCAATGCATGTATATGCCATGCATGAACTAAATATTTGTAAGTGATTTAATAGTAACAACAAACTTTATTAGAATAGACTCTCGGACAATTTAGTAAGTGAGTTTTAAACAACTCATCCTTATAAACCCAACTTGTAACATAAGGATTATGTTCATTTATGTATTGTAAATTAATCTTATCTCTAATCAATTTAGAATATTCAATAGAAAGTTTCGATGAATTATAGGTAGGAAACTTAGGTAATCCAAATTCATATTCTTTTGCTTAGTCTCCTTTCAAAACATTTTGGTTCTATTTCTCCCTTAAATTTCTGATTAGTTCATTTGCTCTGTTTGTTTATTGTATTTGTGCTTGCAGATGTTGGTTTATGAATATATGCCAAATGGAACTCTAAGGGATCATCTTTCTGGTATATTCAAACTTTTATCATCTAGTTTTCTGTATTAGTCGTATAAGTTTTCCTTGTTCTTTCTGGTTCCAATTTGGTTTAAAGTACAAAGAGACTACAGTTATAATAATACTATTAATTTAATAAAAAAAATGCCTTTCTATGTCTTAACTATGTAGCTAACGTTTTATGGCAGCTCATTCAAAAGATGTTCTTAGCTTTTCTCTGAGGTTAAAGATTGCTCTAGGATCAGCAAAAGGTCTTCTATATCTGCACACAGAAGCTAATCCTCCTATATTCCACCGAGACGTGAAGGCCAGCAATATACTGTTGGACTCTAGGTACACAGCAAAAGTTGCTGATTTTGGACTTTCACGTCTTGCTCCAGTTCCAGATATTGAAGGAAATGTACCTGGTTATGTATCCACAGTAGTAAAGGGGACCCCGGTATGGTTTTCATAACTGCATTTTCTTTCTCTATAATTGAGCATGTGTTTTAGGAACTATCAAAACAATTATGCGTAGAAAATAATTGCTGGCCGTCATATTAATGTTTTGTATACTGTAATTTGCAGTGTACATCTAGATATAATTAAAAAAAAAGTTTGCTTTTTGGATTTTCGAATCCAAAACACAAAGAGGTGTTTGTTAAGAAATGGACCCATCTTATGTATTATAAACTAGTCTTATCTCTATTCGAGGTGGAATTTTCAATATTCCTCATGGTGAGATATACTTTGATAACATGTTCATTAGAAATGGACTTTAAGTTTAACTCAATCTTACAAAACTAGTTTGTAAGGTGAAGTTTGTACTTACTTGTATATTATGAATTGAGCTTATATGCAATCGAGGTGGAATTTCCAACATGTGTAACTAATTTAATGGAAATTATTTTTATATATTGGTTTAGGTTGATTTTATCTGTTCAAGGATTTAATCTTCTGTTTGTACATTGTTCTGAACGTGCAGGGTTATCTTGATCCAGAGTACTTCTTAACTCGTAATTTGACCGATAAAAGTGATGTTTATAGTTTGGGTGTTGTATTTCTGGAACTTTTGACTGCTAGGCCACCAATCTTTCATGGTGAAAATATTATTAGACAGGTATGTTATGGTTTCTCCTCTTGACAATTGAAAAAATGGTCAACTGAGTCAACCTGTTTTAACCTCTGCACAAACTAACTTTATCTAAAAAGAAAAGATTAATTCGTTTCACCTTCTTATATCCTTCTCCAAATAAGTGATTATTAAGAAGTTTATCTTAGAATGACCTTAATCTTTTCGTTTCTTGCTTTTTTATTTAAGGTTAATATGACATACCAATCTGGTGGAATATCTCGAGTGGTTGATAAACGTATTGAGTCTTACCCATCTGAGTATGCAGAGAGATTTTTGACTTTAGCCTTAAAGTGTTGCAAAGATTCACCAGATGAGAGACCTAAAATGGCAGAAGTGGCTAGAGAGCTTGAATACATCTGTTCTATGTTACCCGATTCAGATACCAAGGGAGCTGAATATATTAAAAGTGATTCTTCTGGTACAATGTTCAGTTCAGAAGCTTCATCATCTATTATAAAGACTCCTTTTATTTCAGGAGATGTCTCAGGTAGTGACCTTGTCAGTGGAAGCATACCAACCATCAAACCAAGATAGAAGTTGAAAAATGTACTTTGTGAACTGGACAATGAAACCAATTTACTAATTTTCATTTATTCTTTTTGTGCTGTTTGTGGTATGATAAGTTGACAGAGAGGATTGGCTTGTAAGTTATAATTAATTAATTAATTTTATAACAGTGATAGAGATTGCTTTATGATGCTGCATTGTACGTACTTTTGAATTAATAGCAAAAGATATGCAATTGTAAGTTATTTTCTTAATTAGGATAATTAGTTGTAGTAAATGTATATATGACTTATTTAGTGGGTTGAAAATCAGCTTGACAAATTGTAATAATTTGTATTTATGTGAAAATTCTCCAGCAAGAGGGAGGACAGTTTTTGGCTAAATCATCTCTAAGTTTAACACTAATCACATGTATTTTAGTCAATCAGGATTTCAAGTTCTTGACTTCCGTGGTTCTTACATAAAAATTGAAGTAAATATCTAAATATTTGGATAATCACACTAAAAAAACTATTGAAAAGAGGGAAGAATGAAACACTTAATAACGACATAAGATATAAGACTTAGACATCTCATAATAAACACTAAGATAAGTATATAACAAGATTCGGCAATGTTTATGGTAGCAGAACAACTGTCTTTGTGTCTTTGTATTATTGATTATTTATGTACAGATTTCAACATTACCCCCACATACACTCTGCTTCCCTCCCGCAATTGTTTATACATCCAGAATGACTGTAACATTTGATTTGAGCTTTAATCTGTCTCAAGTGTCACCTGGAATTCAAGAGTTTCATTACTTTTCTTGTTTTGGAGATTTGGAAAATAAAGCAAGATGACAGAAAGATCGTTATATTATTTGAAAAAAATGACTAGTGGAGGTTGCTCTTTTGAGTATGAGGATGGGATGTCAAGGTATGTAATGTGCAAGAAACTTAGTTTTTGATAGCCAATGCAATTAGAGCAGGAAAATATTTTTAAACTAAATTCCTCTGTCTTTTGTTTTTATTTTTAATTACTTTATGCAGTATTTTGTATTTATAGAGTGAAAAACAGTCACACATATTATAACATATTATGTCAATACATCATTATATATTGAATATCACAATAGAATAAAACATTTGAACCAATACTCGATAAAGATTATTTACAAGTCAAAATCACAGGTACGAAAAACACAAGTTGATTAATTGTTTCTTGTATGTATCTCCGACTCAATTTAAACTTTTTGTTAATGGGTTTGAAAAAATGCATTGTATTAATTTTAAATATGATGAAAACTTGCATATTTTTACAACACTGATTTAAGCAGTACTACCTCTTTGATTACTGAGTTAAATAGGCCGAAATCTTACCCACATAATCCTATTGCTAGATTAGCAAAAAAATGTTACCTGCCCAATCACTTAAGACACTGTTGCATTCTCCATATCACTCTTTTCTTTATCAAATTGCCATACTTAACTGTAGCTCCCTTTTTTGCATGCTTAATTGTAGCATTCTATTTACATATCTGATAAATAAAAAATAGATATTTAACATGTGTAAACAAATTACATCCATCAGTTGTGGCTAAAAGGAACTCACCCAATATAGATGAAAACTACAAGAGTAAAAGAGAAATGAGCAGAGAAAATAAGATTACTAGTATTAAGTGTATGCTTATTAAATATGTTAATTAATACCACCCGTAGTGCATAGTGACAAGATTTCATCATGGACCAAAATTTAACCAAAAACTTACTAAAATAATATTTCATTTAACAACCAAGGACCAGAGCTATCAAAATGGGTATCCTGACTCGACCAAACCCGACCCACCACGGGTTAGTCACTTAGTGAGCCAACCTAACCCGATTCATTTATTAGCGAGTCGAAAAAATTTGAACCCGACTCGACCCACCATGGGTTGGTGGATTAAATGGGTTATTGACTCACTTAACTTTTTTTCATCATCTTCTTCTAAGATTCTTATAACATATGTTACTTTGATTGATCAAATTAAAACAGTAATAATTGGACTAATTAAAACATATGTTATATATTCTAAGCTATCAAGCATAAAATTTTGCCAATTTAGTTTAATGAAACATACACAACCGTTTGACCATGAAACTACATATAGCCGTTAACAAAAATAAATATATAATAGAGGTTAACTTTTGAATAGACAACAGCACAACCCAACACGAAAAGCTCCTGCGTTTTGAATAATTAATTTAATTAATTTGATTTTAACAAAAAAATAGGATTTGAATAATTAATTTAATTAATTTGATTTCAATAAAAAAAGTAGGTGGGTTGGTGAGCAAGTTGGCTCACCACGGGTTCAAACCGGTGAGTCGGGTAAAATTAGCTTGCATTAAAATTTTCACATTTTTTTCCAACCCAATCCGGCTCAAACCCGTGGTGAGCCGGATTGGCTCACGGGTTTCAACCCATTTTGACGGCACTACCAAGGACATTGTAATTGTGTTTAGAAAAAGGGCATGTGAATTTTACCTTGATGTAGATATAAACTTGGAGAATATATAGGACATTCCTTTATTATTTGTTTCACGTCTTCTTTCAACTTAAATCCGTGGTGAATCTCTTTCAAGTTTGGCAAATTTATGAGTGTTATATCTTTCAAGTTCTGTAATAGTACTTGTTTTCCATCCTTACCCATCTCTTCTTCACTAAATGCAAAAGCCTTGTGTAACTGAGAGCACTCTTCTATTGTTAAATATCTCAGACAGATAAAATGACTAGCCGAGAGATTATAAAATAGATATTTCAACTTATTGCACTTATGAACTGTAATACTTGAGAGTGTTGGGAAGCAGACTTGTTGGGAGGAATATAGGGTATTGAGTTGATGTGCATCACCTAAATCAAATATTTGTTCCAATTCATCACAGTTACTTATATACAGATATGTCAGTCGTGGCAAACTTGTAACAACTGTGGTGGAGAAGATGGTTTTCAATTTTGGACATCCAACCACGCAAAATTCGTTAAGGTTTTGGAGGCTTAGAAAACCTGTGGGACCCTTCCATATGAAGTTGAGCTCAGGTAGAGACCGCAATCTTAGATACTTTATATCCAAGTTTAGGGGAAGCAATTCTGTAGTGCCCCCTTGTTCTCCCATTTGGAATTGGAAGATACCTTTTATTCTAAAATCACTCAAGTTTAGTCTTCTAAATTTGAGGAAAACTTTGAGTTGGGGGTGAGACAATGGATCATCCTCCAATTGGATGAGTGTGTTGGTAATCAACCATACTATTCCATTCTCCTGTATACACAACACAATTCACTGTTAATACTTTAAACTTTATCACTCATCTCAACATAATTTATTTATCAGTGGATCTGAATACAACTAAAAAAAAATTCACCAAATAGATAAATACTTGTTTATTGGAAGACATAAAATATTATCTATTTCAAATAATAATGATTAATTTTATTTATAAATATATTTTTCAACTCAAACATAATAAGAAAATAAATTATAATATTGGTAAGAATAAAAGTAATGATAAAGAAAAACTACTACGATATGATTGTTATGCTTAATGTATTTAAACAACATCACTCGAGAAACTGTACCGATTTCTAATCACATATATTAAAAAGGTTAATTTATGTTTAAAACTTACTATTTTAAATCAATTTAATGAAATAATAATAATTAATATATTACCGTTGGAGTTGTCTGTTGCTGGATATATGAAGCATTCAACACCTTATGTATGGACAATTTTGGACAACGATGATAATAAAAATCATTAAGACTGGGGAGATGTGCTTGACAATATTCAGGCCAAATGGCAATTAGATTTGGTAAAACCCTCAACTCCAGAGTATTCAAATTAAACAAATTTGTTATCGTATTAGTCTGCTGGAAACTTGGGTACCCTGCAACATTATGTTCCTTTTCACTACCAAATACATACTTCAACTTTGGGTTGGAACGAATATTCACACATTCCAAATTTGAAAGCCCTTCGAATAAAACCACAGAGAACACATACTCCAAATTATCACATTCAATAATATCAATATTCCTTAATTTTGGGAGCTTCAAAGAAGAATGACTTTGAGTGTTTGAAAGAACATCATTCTCTTCTTCAATTATGTGTCTCAATGATGTACAGCAATATATTCTTAGATCCTCTAAGAGCTCTAGAGTTTGGACAACGGATGACGTGAAGAGACAAGTTAGCATTGGGCATTCAGATATTGAAAGAACCTTCAGATTGCATAGCTTTGAGTTCCTTGGAAAGGATATGCTATATAATTCACCACAATTTTGTATCTTGAGCTCTTGTAAATTTTTGAGAGAACATCGCGAAGAGGGATCACAAAACACCTCTCGAAGGCTATATATGCCTACCAAACTTAAGTAAACAAGCGAGGAGAATGCAATTACTTCAGTTTTATCCTTTTCAGTGCTATCAACGAGACATTCAACTGAACCATTATAGAGTGTCAGGGCAATCAACTGATTCATGCCTTGTGGATCCATGGATGGGATTATATTTTTATAATCTTCCCTAAGGTCCTTCAAACAAAGGAACTCTGCTCTTATAAATAGATCCTTGATTGGTAATGATATAAAACTTTGAGGAGCAACATCAAACCAATTCATTATTAAACTTCTAGGTTGTCCATATTTTTTCATAAGCTGTGTAGTATCACTATCAGAACGAACAGTTTCATAATCAGAACGACCAGTTTCTATAACATACCTTTGTAATCTGGAGAGAGAGACATCACGTGGAGAGGGCTTTCTACAATACCTCAAATACAAATACAATTCCTCAAGCTGCAAACATTTTCCCACATTTTCGTAAAATTCAACATTTTTATCTTTCATAATACGACATTCGTACAAATCCAAAAGCCTCAACTTCTTTAATTCTACAATCCCAATAGGCAAATCATCAAAATAAGAGCCACGTAAGTCAAGAATCTCAAGTGCTTGCAAGCCTTCCACAAAAGATATGTCACCTAAATCAAAACCCCTCAAGCATAGTGTTCGAAGGTTTTTTAATGACTTCAATGACTCTTGCAAAGGCAATGCATCGTGCTTCCACCAAACTGAGTTTAAGATTGCTAAGGTTTTAAGGTTTTCCAAGCTTTGAAGACACCCATCTGATACTTTTACGCCACCAGTCACATAAAAAGAAAGCAAGAGAGTTTCAAGTATTGGACGGTTTATTGTATAATTGAGAACATCATAATTTTTCAAACCCCATACGGCTATTGCTTTCCTATCTTTCAGGGTTTCATCATCTGCCAAAGCTCTTGGGTCCACTTCAGTACGAGTGAAAATTGCTTTACCACTTTTAGACGCAATCCACAACGCCACATCACGAACTAAATCATGCATTTTTACCCTTTGTTTTTCTTTTGCATGCATTAACAAAAAACAATTCTTGAGCATGTCAATAGCTGCATCCATCTCTCTCCTTGCGTTCTCCATCGTTCCAAACATCGTCCCAATTATGTCAAATTCCCTTCCAAATCGAAACAAATCTTCCAAATCTATTTCACAATCCTCTGGAAACATAGAACACAACAATAATAAGGATTGAGCTAATGGGTTTGTCAAATTTTTGTAACTTAATTCAAGACAAACATAAGGACTTGTTGAGCCTTCTGGAATATGTGGTGGCTTAGAATTTTGTAGCCTTGACAATGCTGACTCAAAATTTGCAATAATTTTATACTTTAGCGTGCTTCCCACGGTCACAATTGCAATGGGCAATCCCTTACATTCATTAACAATTTTTCTTGCCACACCTTTCAAAGCTTCTGAGGAGTCATCAGTTATGTTTGCATAACGTCTGAACAAAGTCCAAGCTTCCTCGTCACTCAAAAGATGAAGTTCAATTGTACTTTGGCATTGCATAGAAGTGCATACTTCTTTATTTCGAGTAGTTATCAATACACAACAAGCCTTACTGCTTTCATCAAGCGGAATACCTAAAGCTTCAAAGTTTAGAATTTCCCATATGTCATCCAAGATTAAAAGTGTTGTACCTTTCCTTAATCTTTCCGATAGTCTTTGTGCTCTACCTATTTCGGATGCTTCCTTTAACTCAATGCTCAATTGGTCAGCAATCTGATCTTGGATACTTCTTATATTTAGAGGTTGAGACACTGTTGCGAAGACAACCTTCTCAAAGAGTTTCATCTTTTCAGCTTTTTTACCCACTTCTTTTGCCAAAGTAGTTTTCCCTGACCCTCCTAATCCAACTAATGCAATTATGAAAGCACTTTTGTTATTTAATGCTTCTAGAAGCTTCTTGTAAGATGCTTCTGTAGAGTTGAACATAAAGAAATCTTTGGAAGAATAGTACTGCATTCCTGGGAGTTCAGTAATCCTCGAAAAGGGTTTAAACTTGCTATTACGATGGAGCTGAATCATTTCAGTTGTTTTTTTTTCTATTTCTTTTGCAAAAGAATATTGACATTGCCTTCTGAAATAGCTTTTGTTCAGGCTCAATATTCTCTCTTCCAGCATTTGCACTTCTTCTAAGACTTTTTGAACATCTTTCAGCCACTTCTCAACAGTTGGCTCAACTTTTTCAACCCTATTGATGGCTTCTCTGATTCGCTCCTTCACTCCATCTCGAGTCAATTCCAATTGTTCTTTGGCTTTTGGAAGATTGGAAGCAAAGTTGTTGAAACAACATAAGTATTGAGCATGATGTAAAATTGGATGCACTGCATATTCTGCAATCTTTGTTGCGATGGAAAGAAAAAACTCCTCCATTTGAATTTACTTGGTTCCTAAACATGAATGAGTTCATCACTCTTTAGTTAGTTACAAATTAGTATTTAGTCATACATGCCTTTGATATAGCAAGAGATTAAGCAATTAAAAGAAAACAATAAAATAAAAATTTGTCATACATACCTTTGATAGATGTTATTATATTAGTAACAAAGGTAAAAAGAGTCGTTGTTGCTGCTTGAATACCTTATCTTAATCTAAGAAAAACTTGTATTATAGCGATGTGCACATAGAAATGTTTGTGTATATGGTTTTTTATAATGCATTAACTATTTATCAAAAAATATGAATCGATTAACATACGCCTTAATGGCTAAAGACTAAATTGCACAAACATACTAATAAATGATTGGAGACTATCACGAACATTTTGACCTTTCAAAAAGTTAAGTAAACATACATGAAAATATGTATACAAAGACACTATTACTATTTTCATCTTTATTACTTGTGTTTGTTTTTCAAAAGAAATTAGAATTCTTGTCTTTCAAAATATACCGGACAAATATTTTTATAGATAATTATTTATTTATATAAGAAAATAACTTTAATATATTCTTTCAACCAATAAATAAATGTGAAAAGAACACGTTAAATATAGTATAATTAATGATTAAAGATATTTTAAAAGTTATCATAAAAATGGATTTTGTTTAAAATTAAAGATAATAGAATGTCAATGCTAATAATAATTGAAACAAACTAATTTAAATTTTAAAATCAAATGTACTTTTTGTTCTTAATAAATGATGAGTTTTTATTTGTCTAGTATTTGTAACCGTAACGATTTAAATAATTCTTTTGAGAAAAAAATAAAATAAAATATTTTAGAGATAAAAAAGTTTTAAAATTTATTAATTGAAGACCAAATGTTTTTATGTAAGAGTTTAGAAAATAGAATATTAGAGTACATAGGTGTATTAATATAACGAGACGAGTATTTTTATTCTAGAGTTTCCTTGCGGTGCAAGGCACAGTTGGAGTAATTCTATGAGTTGGACAATATATTTTTGAGGTAAGGGAAGCTGGACTATAGTTTTGACTGTGTTAGTAATATAGAATGCATGTTAAGTTTTGACTTATTGTATTTAATTGAGCAGAAATTAGGTTTTGAGTAAAAGTAAATGTGTATTTTATTGAATGTGATGCATGAACTTGAATGATTTTGAATGGTGTATTCAATTGGATGATGGTTGATGTACTGTGAATGATTTTGGGTGTATGAAATATGTCATAAGAGTGTTAGTTGAAAATCTAACTGATTTATGCTTGTTTTAAGGCATTTTGGAGGAAGCGAGGTAATGAATTTGGGTATTTGGGGTTTGGTGTGCAATTGGTCTGTAAGGGGGTTTTGGTAAGTCCAATATGACTGAGTTGAGCCTTTAGAATGGCCAAAAACATTTTCCAAGTGGTATGTTGTGATTTGGGTCCTTAAGTTGATAAATTTGATATTTTAGAGTAGGAATTGATCCACAAACATTTTAGATTGATGTTAGGAAGGTTTAGAATCACTTAGACAAGTCTAATTAGGTGTATAATACAATCTAGGAGTGTTAGAAGTTAGGAAAAATAGTTAGAATTGGAAAGTGGTATGTGAGTTGTATAATTCTGCAAAATTTTGGTTCTATAGATAATGCAGACTTGTTAAGCGAATGGTTTCGCATAGCGAGTCCTCATAGCGAGGTGCTCTTTGTCAAGGCATTCGCACAACGAGTTGGTGCACTGTGTGAATGGTTAAATAGGGTTGCCCTTTGTCTGGTGATTCGCATAGCGAATCTAGGCGCTGTGCGACTGATGGTGGTCTGGGATCACTGTCAATTTAATTCGAATAGCGAGAGAGGGGCACACAACGAGTGTTTGGAGGGTTTGGTCTTTGTTTGGTCTTTTGCATAATGACTTTGGGACGTTATGCGAGGGGTTGAGGTCTAGTACCTCTGTGAGTTAATTCGCACAGTGAGACAAGTCGTTGTGCGAGAAACTTAGGATTCGCCCTGTGACAAGTGTGCGCTATGCAAATGGTATGATTTTAGATACACTCTTTATGTCTTTGTATTGATTTGAATTCTAGTAAATGTTGAATACAAGGTGAAACATGTTTGAGGGTGTAGCGTATATATAATTTAGTTATGTTCCAAGTGATAATATGTGATTCAAAGTTCTGAATGTAAACTTTATTATAGAAATCTCTTGGTGAGATTCAAGTTTGTTTAGAATGAGTGCAAGAGCTTAGTTTTAGGGGTTATCCTGAAACTCCAATGTACTTCCACTCTCATAGAGAGGATTGTTTCATGTCGTGAGGAGTAGCAGGAGGTCTTAGTCTTGAGGGCTTCTAGTATGCCTCAAGGCACGGTATAGACTAACCTTGTGAGTATGGTAGGGTAAAACCTATTGACAATGAATTTGCAAAGCAGTAGAGGCCACCACAAGTGTACAACCCGCCATAACTTGACAATCATTTTAAGTCTGGATAAGTCAAGTCTAAGTCATAACATGTTAGGATGTTTGAAGTATTTGTCTTGTATGAGTGCTCATGTATAGTTATATGTTATGTGATAATATGAATGTTTTTCCATCTAGCTTACCCTTTTTGCTTGTGTTTGTGTTTGTATTTGTGGTGTTCTTCCTTTTACTATGATCATCCATTGAATGTAAGCAGAAGAAGACGAGGTTTTATACAACTGTTATCATCTCTCATCAAACCTTTTTTTTTATCCCTTTCATTATGTTTAGTTTTATTGTCCTGTCTCTCCAACTTATCATTACTTTATTAAGTCTTAATCTTCCATTGAACTCACTTCCTGGGTAGAGACTCACAACATGATTGTTGATTAAAGTTATCCAAGCCGAATAACATGCTCTTCAAAAATTACACTTAAAATCTTATATCATTGTCACCCAGCAAAACAGTCATTATTAATAAAATTTATTGGTAATTGATTTTTTTTTAAATTTTTTTAATAAAATAATGAGTATTAATTTTTTTTTAAACTCAATGAAATATTTTTTATAAATAAATTAGAGTTTGATAAGAAGGAGAAAGAGGAGAAAAAAAATCCAAATCCGTAAGAGACAACGTAGAATTAGAGGGAGAGCTAGAGAAGAAAAGGAAGGAGAAGAAAAAAAAAAAGGACGAAAAAGAGGAGAAATTAAATAGAGGCAATTACTGACAAATTTATGGTCTGATAAATTTTACTTAATTGTTGATAAGTATTTTATCAACTATTTGTCCATTGATTTTTTATAAGAAATTTCATTTTACCGATATGTTTTTATTATTATAGACATATTGTTGATAATTATGTTTTTCATTGTAATGTTAAATATAAGTTTAATTTATCCAAGTTTATATGTAAATGGTTATCTATAAAGGGAAGGGTCGGATTCTCATGACACTTTTGCACCTGCGTCTAAACACATCATCGTTCGACAATTACTTGCGTTAACAACGAAAATATTAAATAATTTGATATTTGTAATGAGTTCTTGTTAGATATAAATAAAGTTTCACTGAACATGAGTTTATATACACATAAGATATATTCATTGATAAAAAATATTTTATTTTTTATTTTTTGAAAATAAAATATCAATTATCTTAAAAATAAAATTAAATAAATTTTATTTTTAAGATAATTGATATTTTATATAAAACTTTGTTTGTAATCAATAGTTCTTATATAGCTGTGATATACTTTCCAATATTGACATGTGCCCATGTCTCCTCCTAACTACATCCACTCATCATCCTCTATTTAGGTTGTATATTTTAATGCTATATAATATAAAGTGAGAAGATATTATATAATTTTTATGGTTTATAAAACTTAAAATTATAAAGTGAGGAATAAAAAAAAGATGAAAAGGTTTAATTTAGCTTTCCACATGAAATGGAATAAAACTCTGGAACAGTTTAATTTATCAGGAGTTTAATAGGATAAATGTCTCCGAACATTGATGACTAAAAAAGACGAGTGGTATTTTGTTTGAGAATCAAATATGGTATCATATGAGAAAAGGTTATAATGAGTAATTCATATTTAGCTGTTAATAAAGTAACTAAGATTAAAATGATGAAAAAAAATTCTGTTAAAATTATTTTGGGTGTTCCCATCTATGTCTATATTCATGAAATCGATATTATACAATACACTTATTTATATATATATATATATATATATATATATATATATATATATATATATATATATATATATATATGTTTGTGTGTTTTTTTTTAGAAAATGAATTACGTCAAAACTTTTTATGAGATCTAATTCGATTAGAAAGTTGAAATTAGGTAATTCAGAAAAGTTTTATAGACTTAAAATAACGTAAGGAATTTTTCTATTAGATTATTGAAAATATTAATTCTTATTAATATCTAAACTTCATTTTAGTGATAAAATCAACTCTTTTTTAGTTTATTATTTTCTTAAATTCACATTTTTATCCTTTTTATTTATTTTGGATTATATTAAATGATTAATATTCCAATTCCTTTTTTTTATGCCAATTTTGTGTTAAGAAGAATCTCTAACAAATCGGAGAACCTAACAACTAGAGAAGAAGCAAGAAAACATTAAAATAGGGAGTGCTTCAGGTCTAGTCAACATCCTTGCTCGCTAGGAAAGCTACTACAGAGTACCCATATCCTGTCTTTGAGTGAGCTCATTCCAAAAACAACTTTGGTGTTTTTGAAGACTCTCGTTGGTGAGAAGTGTGCGTTGGGCGACGAGATGCTGACAGGGTAAGCTTTGCCCTATTTCTTTTGGTTTCGCAAGTGGAGAAGGGTCTTTGGTGGTTTGGAGCTGTGATTTCACTCTGAGGAGGACTTGGAGGGTTGTTAGGGCTCGTGGGAACACTCCTTTCTTCCTCTTGATTTCTCCATCTTCTTCCATGATCATTTTGTAAACTTAAGGCTCTCCATGAAAATGGAGAGTCAAACCCATCTTGTTGAGAATATATGTAGCAATTGAATTCTCTCGTACCTTGCAAATGTTTTGATTATATAGATGCCTTTTTTCATAATGCTTGCATGTAATGGTTATGTTCATAGTTTGATTTGCGGTTCATAAGGTTTTGGGAAGAATTTTGTGAAACCTAGGCTTGAAACTAGAGATCTAGTGGGGGCTTGTATTTAGGGATGAAACATGACCCATTAGTTGTCATAAACCTTAGATCTTAAGGCGAGTTAGCTTATTAAGTGTTCAAGGGATTGAAACTTAGTTAGAAAATCTAGCCTCTTTCATCTAAGAGATTATAGTTTGAGTGTTTTAATGGATTGACATTAATGTTTGATGGAGAGGAGAAGATTTTGTATGCACGAGAGTAAAGCCAGTGAAATATACCTCTAGTAGTGCCATTTCTGACATTTTTATGCTCCTAAATGTCTTCAACTACCAAATACCACCTTTATTTTTTTGTGTGTCTATTTATTTAGACGTAATCTTACATTTTTTAGTCTAGATGTATGATTCTTTAATATTATACGAGTGTCTTGATACTTGATCTTACCATTTAATATTATTTAAGCAATTCAGTACATTTAACGAAGAGCAAACAATTATTCATTAGATCAAAGTAATTTTAATTTATATGATTGACAATGTTATATAAAATAGAAATGATATAAGATAAGCAGATTCTAACTAAATTGATAATTTGAATTGAGAAACCTACCTGAAGATTTGTGCAGACACAATGGTAAGTAGAAGAAGAATCTAAGAGGAACCTTGATGCGAAAAAGAAGTTTAAATAATGGGAAAAAAATTAAGAAGGGATAAGATGACATATAAGTAAATAGAGAAGTATGAAGTTCCTAAGATGATTTGAATTGAGAAACATACCCGAAGGTTTGTGCAGACACAATGGCAAAAAGAAGAAGAATTTAGGAGAAACCTTGCTGCCAAACAGAATTTTAAAGAATGAAAAAAAATTGAGAAGGGATAAGATGACATATAAGTAAATAGAGAAATATGAAGTTCCCAAGTTTGGAGTAAGGTACATAATTGATAAAGATGGAACTCATTACTTAATTTTTGTGGGGTTCATGAATAACAACAAATTATTAATCCAAGCGTAATTAATGTTAACATTTGAGGTGAGTAAGGAATCTCAAACTTAGGTCGGTTTTCCGGGTCATGACATGATTAAAGATATATAATAAAAGAATTTGACTCTTCAAAGGAAATTTAAATGAACCAATTATATAATAACAATCTTGAAAAGCTTCTCAATAATTAATTTTAACAATAAAAAGTAAAAGTATTTTAAGTTAAAATTATAAAATTTATAAAATCATGAGTGATATAGGAAAAATAAAATATGATAGAGAATTAGATGTGTAAAGTAGACAATTCACATTATGAGCATCACCCTTCAACTTCGACATCTTACAAACAACCCATTTCAAAAATTCTCAATTTCCATACCAAGTTTTGAGCTTTTCAATAGCCCAGAAAGAAAGAAGCAAGAAGAAATAGGGTTTTGGTTATCAGAGGGATAAACAGAAGACATACAACGTCACAAAACAGGGAACACAATATCCTTGCTAACACAGTGAAAACAAAAGGGGGAAGAGATATTAAATAATTGAAGATTTGGAAAGTAATTTGACATGAATATAAAATAGAAGTGATGATAATATTAAAAATCTAACTAAATTGAAGATTTGGATTAGAAACGTACCTCAAGATTCGTGCGGATACAATTTCAAGAAGAATTTAGGAGCAATGTTTATACAAAACACAATATTGATTGAAAGGTGTAGAGTTGCAATTCTAGAGAAAGAAAAAAACTGATGAGAAGAGATAAAGAAAGAAGTAAAGTTGGTGAGTTTGGAAGTAAGGTATAGAAACTTATTCCTTTCTTTTTTAATAACTAATTCTTTTTCAAATTCTTTTGCGTTTACCTCTCCACAAGTTAGGAATATACAACAAATCAAGACAAAATGTTTCAGTACTTGAAATCATATTATTAAAACCTAGGTCGTGATCCAAGCATAATCTTAACTAATTAATTAGATGAGTAATCAATCTCAGTCTTATACTTCGGGTTTTCAGTTCTTGAAATTTGATTACACCTGCTGAGCAAGCATATTTAAATCAACCAATTGACAAATAATCAACTTGAAAAACTTGTCAATCATTACTTTTAATAATAAAAACTAAAACTAACTTTAAGTTCGAATTAAATTGGGTATAATTTAATTTTTGTAAAAGTTAATTAACCTTTTAACATTTGAATTCTCAACTCATAAATCAGTTAACTTATAAAATAATTAACTTTTTTCTAATTTTTTAAAATTAAAAGTACTTATAAAAACATTGCTACATCCAAAATTTTCTAAACATTTATTCATAATTTTGATCGTTGAGTTTTTGTGGCAACTTCAACATGTAAAAGAAAATACAAAATAAAGATGGGAAAACTGGTGGAAATATATATAGATCTTCCCAAAGATTCTACCGAGACCATATTTATATTAATAAATAGTATTTTATTTTTATCATGACACTATCAAAAAATAACTACCTTTGTTATAACTATATTATATTTTACATTTAACGTGGAATGAAACTCTCACATTTTAGTCTGAAATATCAAATTGATGTCTATATTTTAAATCGACATTCAAAAACGTCGGTTATAAGGAAGTATGATGACTCTTAAAAGACGGATTTACGATCATTATTTTGAACTTTGATTTTGTATTTTGAGAAAATTGACAAAGGATTGTCTTGTTAGTTATAATATATCGAATTGTGATAGAAAGTAGTTTTTGACGGTGCATATACCAAGTACTCTGAATTTACTTCAAAATGTGTAGAGGAAATAAATAGTATTATTATAGTTACTCTGAAGAAATTTGTTTATTCCATTAATGTCAGTGGAAGCATACCAACAACCATCAAACCAAGATAGAAGTTGAAAAATGTACCATGTTTGAAAATATAGTTGATTGAAGCTGAGAATGAGAATGTTAATTAGTGTTAGAGCCGTCAAAATGGATCACAACTCACGGGCTAACTCAGCCCGTCACCGGTTCGGGTCAGGTTGGGTTTGAAAAATACAATCCACTTATATGTGAGTCAGATTTCAACCCAGCTCATGCGGGTTGAACCCGTGGTGAGCCGGATTGGCCCACCAACCCACCTACTTAATTTTTAATTTATTATTTTATTTATGAAACTCTAAAAAATAAAATACTTCTTTAGTCACTGTGTATATCAAAAAAGTAATCTCTGCTCTCACAAATCACTCTCACCGTACTTGCTCTCATTTGACGGTGCTCTCACCCTCTCTTCACTGAAATTCTTCAAGGAGCAACTAAAACACCCTTCCTTTTTTCTTCTCTTTTCTCATTATTTTTGTTTTCTCACTTCTCTTTCTTTTTTTTTTCAAAATTCCTATAATGACAAAAATATGGGTTTGCGAGTTTGTTTTTTGCTCTGAGGGATTTGAAGACATAGAATGATTTTTTTCATGTTCTAAAATGCTTGTATCAGATTTTATTCATTTTATTTAAACAATTTGAGTATATATTATTTGAACAAGCTCTTTTTGATATCTTTGAATTTGAGAAATTATGTTATAGATTAAACTATTAATTTTTTGTTGATGTTATTGAGTAGTGGTTCTCTTTTCTTTGACTAATATTTTTTTATTGATTGTCATAATTGTTCTGATATTAGGGAAATCTTTATTAGTGAATTTTGAGACAACAAGAACAAGGGTCAAGGGTTACAACAATTGATGTGATAGACTACATTCAGGTAGGTTTGACATTCAGGATGATTCAAGAGAGCAGAATATTGTGGATTTATCTATTCAAGATTCTAATATCGTAAATGGATAAGGAACAAAAAAATGATGAATATAAGAAACTTATTTGTATGTTTTTTGTGTTTGTTTTTGGATGACATTTGGATTATATTGTACTTTTTATTATTATTTTGAATTGTCTTTAACATAATTTGTTGGGAATGAAATTTGTCTAAATTTAAATTACAGAAAGTTTGTATTTTTTTATTTTAAAAAAATATAATTAAATGAGCTAGTGAGTCAATCCGTTTACCCACAAACCCGTGGTGGGTCGGGCCGGATTCAAGTTTTTTTGGCTCGCTAATAAATGAGCCGGGTTGGATTGACTCACTAAATGACCAACCCGTGGTGGGCCGACCCGGGTCGAGCTAGATTACTCGTTTTGACAACTCTAACTCTAATTAGTGCCTTGTGAACTCGACAATTGGACAATGAAACCAATTTACTAATTTTCATTTATTCTTGTGCTGTTTGTTGTATGATAAATTGACAGAGAATTGGTAAATTGTGAGTAAATTGGTACTTCAAGGATTATGGAAGTACACCAAGAAAACATCGAAGGGCAGAAAGTAATGAGTGATTTCATTAAGAAAGAAACTTCATTCTCAGTGCTTCGTAGTTAATTTTCCTCATAACCCTTTGTTCATTTAATATGTCCGATTGGCCTTTTCTAGTTTAAATTAAGTCAAGTTTGAAGCTAGTTAAGAACTTCATGGATCAAGTCAAATATTTAATATGTATTTAATATAGATTTGTCTCAATCATGAATATAATAATTATCAAGTGGATAACTGGATGTATTATTTTAAATATATATTCGCCAACTTGAATAGATTACTTCGTTTAAATTTTTTTTTTAAAGAAAAGTTAATGTCGTTAGTTTTCAATGGATTTCCTTTTACTTTTCATTTGGTATTTGGTACTTGGTAGTACGTATATGCTGGTACATGCTGACGTTTTTTAATCACCACCTCCCCATTTTTTTATTTTTCTTTAATTACAAAAAAAATCTTTTCTTATTTTTTTATTTTACTTTTTTAATCCTATTTACTGAATAATTTTAATTTTTTACTTTCCACTTCAATCCTTTGGAAGACGCAACTCCACCTCCCCTTATCTGATTCTTATCACCCCATGCTCCATGTTCTATTTTTTAAAATTCCAACTCTTCCAATTATCTTCTTTCTGTACTTTTAATTTAACTTTTAATGTGTGTGGCGATGCTTTCAACTCTCTGTCATCTTCCAATTCTCCCTCTGCCACCACATGCAAATTAATGGATATGAGAGTCATGAACAACGGATCTTGACATCTGGAAACGGAATTCAAGATCCGGTTAACTTTTAAATTATTATTTCTAAAGATATTGATTCAGAAAAACAAACTAAACATCACTCACAAATTCAAGCCACCTCAAAATTCAGAGAAGCACAATCTCAACCAACAATACATAAGCCAAAAACAAAATTAAAGGCAGAGAGCCAAAAGTTTAGTTTTTACAATTCAAAATAGCATCAATTCAACCCGTAATATGCTCTGCCACGAGACTGCCACTCTACGCCTGTTCTCCTGTGCGCCCAAGTGTTGTTGTTCCTTCTCCAATTCCAAACCTCCAACGTCTCATCCCCTTTCCCACGTGGCACGAAGAACGGAGCTCTCGAAGTGGTAATTGCGATCCACAACAATCAGAAGAGGATGACTGGGAGAGTTGGTTGTAAAAGGTTAAAAAAATGAAAAGAATTTAGATCTTGGTGAGAAGAGGAGGTGGGGTGCTGTGTTGTTACTGTGAGTGAGTGAAGCAGAAATGGAAAAGTGAAATCTAGGATTATTTAATTAAACAGGATTAGAAAAAGTAAAAAATAAAGTAAATAAAAAGTTATTTTGATAATATAAAAAAGTTAATAAAAAATGGAGAGGTGCAAGATAGAAATGGGAAAGTGGAGGGAAGAAACGCCCAAACAATAATAGTTGAGAAATATAATTAAACAAAACTACACGTACAAAAGTACTCAAAGCCCAGAGGGAATAATTAAAACCCCAATTAATTATTAGAAATTTATTCAATCACTATCATCCCCCTAATTCAAGAGAATGTCCCATCTATAGGAGAAATGGTAAAATGAAATGAACATTTTCTAACAAGAATTAAATTTTAAGTCTCTTAAAAAAAATTCAAATTTTAGAAAAATTTATAAGATTATAGAATAGAAATCAGTGACTAATTACTTTTAATCATTAAAATTGGTCATTTAGTTAGGATTCTTTTTTTAAATGACTCGTTATAAACTAATTTGAGTTTATAGATACAGATTATAAAATAGAAATTCGTTGACATTGAATACTTGTTTTAATTTTAAGAGCTATTAAATTAGCTGTGGTACTACTTTTTCTAATTTTTTACCTTATTAATTCAGTTTTGCTGTTTTTCTCATGCAAGTTACTTGTCGAATAGCAAGCCACAGTGACGAAAGTGATGGCCTTCTTGGTGAAGTACACTAAGAATTCCTCGTTGCAATGGCGACCAAGTCAGAAGTTTACCTTACCACACTATCTACTGTACGAAGTTTTCAACGCTGATACACTCTTCTTATTACATTATATAATCCACATGTTGCTTCTCATGAATCCTAACATTTATTTGCAAGTTATAACAAACATTTTTCATTTGACCTGTCGATGTGTTCTTCCAGCAAGAGCTTTACTTTCTGTTTCCCGTTCTAAGGTAATCAAAACCACCAAACCAGTATGGTTTTGATGGCTGCTGCATGTGCATGACATTTTTGCACTTAGATTATGCATTCATAAATTGATTGTCTCTAACTGGTTTTGTTGTTCAATAGGTTTTGGCCGTTTCAGCTGAGATGTATCTTTCGAAAGGTTGTAAGTGTGAACAAGTTGTTCTGCTGAGTTTGTGTTTATACTGCTACTTTTTATTCGCTACTGCTTTGATCACTGATCCCACTGAAGGTATAACTTTTATTTTTTTATTTCCATATTTTTTCAATTATCATCTTTTTAATGATTCATTACCGTTTCTGGAACTGATATACGGTTTAGGGTTTCAAAGTGTCTGCTACCAAAAACATTCATTATCTTCAACTATGCATAGCAACAATTCTTCTAATAACATTCTTTTATTCTTTATTCATGAAAATTGATTCAAAACTATACAAAACTAGAGAAAAAAAAAAACTGTATCACCAAATTTTATTTATTTTTTTATCAAATTTTAATTAATGAAATAATAATGTAACTTTCACGTATGTTTTTGCAAACATGATGTCTTATGGATCCTATAAACAGTAATAACAAAATCTCCTGTGCAGGAAAAAAAACATACACGCTTATAACAATGTCTAATGGGGGAAGTTAGAAGATAAGCATATACTTGTATACCCGAGCTTTAACTTGCTAAAATCGTGTGAAGAATTGGAGAAGGATTTTTTTATTTATTTAAATTTTAAATTTATCATGTGTATGATGATCTAATATTGAACAAAGATTATAATATATTTTTTGTATATATGGATTGAAGCATCTATATATATATAGATTTATATATATATCTTTGTTGATGAAAATAAATTGTAAATTAAAATTAAAATTGAGATTTAATTGGGGAAAGGAGAAATCTCAATATAAACAGAAACTATTAATTATTTCTCCATTTTGTCTAAAAGATGTAAAATTAAATAATGGTCAAGTTAAGTTTATTTATTGAGTGGTGAAGTCAACTGTCACGATTGGAGTTTACGCGTGGGTGTAGAAAAATAAAATTGTCTAACAAGAAGAAAATAAAATAAACTTGCGCAATAAAGTATGGAATTTTATTGACTTATAGACTTAACAAAAGTTTTAAACCTAATTTTTTATTCCTTTCGATAGGTGATTAGTTTGATGAATTTAATGCTTATTATAAAAAAAAAATGAGTAGGGAAAATCATAAAAAGATTATCTTGCTTTTAGATAACTCTTAAACTTACAAGTTTATCTATATGAACATTTTATCTAGTAGTTATATTAAACTACAGGTGCACATGTTATCCCTAACCATTTCACATAAACAAATTCAAGTTATATTAAACTACTGGACACAATGTGTAATGTTTTTTCATAGATTTTTATTCACAATATGTGATTTATATGATTATGTTGCAGTTGAGGCGTTAAGAATCATAAAAGGAAGTTTGATCGATATTAATGGAAATTTGAGCAAGTGGGATGGTGGAGATCCATGTACATCTAACTGGACAGGAGTCATGTGCTCCGATACAACATTAGTCGATGGCTATCTACATGTTAAACAACTGTATCACTTTAATTCTCCACTTTCTATTTTTTTCTTCTCTATAACCCATGTTAACATGTATATAAATCATCATTTTCTTGCTCCAACTTTCAAACTTCATATTTTCCTCTAGGCATTTACTGAACATGAACTTGTCTGGAACTTTGGCACCAGAGATTGGCCGCTTATCTTATCTGGAAGTGTTGTAAGGCTGTACCTACATTCATGTTTCTCATTACATACCAACATTCTCAGTTTTGCAATTGCTATATTCCACAGTTTTTCATTTGTATAATTCCATTATTCCATCATGTAGCAGCTCGCAATTGCTTTCTTCTAATAATAAAGCTTTTACTTTATTCCTCCAAGGGACTTTATGTGGAATGACATAACTGGGAGTATACCGAAGGAAATTGGCTTTATCAATCCTTTGAAACTGTTGTAAGTTGAATAAAATTTTCTTCTGGGCCTGTAGTAACTTTGTAGTTTTTGTCACCTTAATAGTTCTGAGTCCTTTTACTCATATTAGTGCATGAAACATACTCGCCATCAAATCAAATCAGAAAAGTGCTGTCTTAGTAAATTGAAGTTAAATAAATGCCCTGTAATTTTGCAGACTCCTGAGTGGAAATAAATTAACTGGCGAGTTGCCAGAAGAACTTGGCTTTTTTCCAAACCTGACTCGATTGCAAATAGATCAGAACAATATCACAGGACCTATACCTTTATCATTTGCAAAACTGAACACCACTGTACATTTGTAAGGTTCTCTACAATGTTACTTCACTTTATTAAAATCTTGTTACTTGAATTTTTCTCTCTTTGTCTTTTACCTTTGTTATTCATTCTCAAGAAACGAAATAAAAATAATGCTTTCCCCTACTGGAGCAGTCACATGAACAACAATTCACTTAGTGGGCAAATACCACCACAACTTTCCAGCTTAGGAAGCCTTCTTCACCTGTAAGTTATTAGGTGACATGATTGCAGTTATTGACATATTTTTCTTGGTTTTATTTGTGGTCCATTGGCAAGCCTATATATTGTTGACAAGATGTATTTCTGGACTTGCAGTCTTCTTGACAACAACAACTTTACAGGAGATCTTCCCTCTGAGCTCTCTCAGATGCCAAGCTTAAAGATTCTGTATGATTTATTATTTGTTGCATAATGTATGCATATCTTTAAGCTCGTCTGGTTTTTGTTTTGTTTTGGATGAATAAGAGAGTGTTCTTTATAAAGTTGATGACATTTTAGTATGGGCGGCAGAGCAGGGCAGGGGCAGAGAATAACATTGACTAGGATCAATATGTACTTTATCATTATATTTATATTTAAATTATTTCATGGATCTTGTTCTTCTTGCAGTCAACTTGATAACAACAACTTTGGCGGACATAGCATTCCAAGCTCTTATGCAAACATGTCAAAATTGATAAAACTGTAAGTTCTTTTTTTGATCCCTTTTTTGTATGTATGTTAACACTACAAAGCGACCTAAGCTTCTGGGAATCTTTGCCATCTGATGTACAAAGGAATTTCAGTTAAACATTGGCCATGAATTTAAGTATAAAGGTCCAAAATTAAAAAAGATATAATTATGGATATTGTTTAGTGGAAACATGATAGTTAGAAAGTTGATTAACTGGTTGAATACCCAAATCGATATAAAGGTCCAAATTGTTTTAGATAAGTTTTATTTCCTCTATTTTCTTTCTTTGGCGTACGCAACATTGTCAAACCTTTGTGTTTTCCACTTGCACCACTTAATAAAATTTGTTGTCAGAATTGAATTATTTGGTTTGATGTGGAGAAATGTACAAAGTGTAAGGTTGATAATATGTTGTTATTGGTTACTTGGTTTTATCAGGAGTCTTAGGAACTGCAACTTGCAAGGACCAATCCCTGATTTGAGCACGATACCACGCCTTACGTATCTGTAAGTTATCTCATTTGCATTCGATTCAGTTTATGCATTGATTTTTAGGATTCTAAAATGATGTACTTGTTCAAAAGACAGTACATCTAAGACTCTAACGGTTTCTACTAATTGTGGTTTTTGTATATTCCAGTGACCTCAGTTTGAATCAGCTGAATGAATCAATTCCAACTAATAAGCTTTCAAACAATATCACAACCATGTAAGAACCTCTATTGCTTAAATAATTTACAAATCTAGTGATCTCGCATCCAATTATTTGGATTTTCAATGTAGATATTCCTCTTACATTCACTGTTTTGCATGATAATCTTCAAAATATTGTCTGCAGTGATTTATCAAACAATAATCTTATTGGAACTATTCCATCCTACTTTTCTGATCTTCCACGTCTTCAAAAACTGTAAGTTATCATCTTTTTTCCTCATCCTTTCTTCTTCCACAACAAACAGCATTGAATTACATAAACAAAACGTTGTAAACTGTTTGAGTTTATATCACCTTACGTTACAAATCATATTTTGACGTATTTCAAATTAATATCCGTTTTTGATTTCTAATTATATAAAAATTGCTGTGAAATCAATGAGTAATGAACACATGTCTTTCTCTGGCAGGTCAATTGCAAACAATTCATTGAACGGAAGTGTTCCTTCTACCATTTGGCAGGACAGGACTTTAAATGGATCAGAAATGCTTCGCTTGTAAGACATGAAATAATAACATGGCAACTTTCCTGTTATACCTGTACTTGGAAGCATGCGTATTTGTGTCCTTTTTCCTTTTCATTGTAGAAAAAGGTTGTGGTTGAGTCGCTGGATTAATTGATAGTACATGTGTATGTTAAGACCCCAACAATTGGAATATTCTTAAATACACTAGAATTCTTAGTGAGTAATAGTCAATTTGTTATGCTGAGACAGCCGGAATAAACTAATAAATCATATTTCCTATACATAGGAAGAGTCGTGGATAGTAGAAGATGTTGAAATTGAGGCTAGGAGATTTCTTTATATGCAAGGACTTTATTATTCTTTGTGTAGTTTAAGTTGTTGATACTAGGATTTGTTCTTTCACTCGCAAATTTTGTCCAGGCTATCACATCTTGCATTCTCGTCTGGTTGGTATGTTTTTGTTTTAACTTCTGTATAGGTGCTACTGAACTTTGATGTTCTTCTCAGCATGGCCGAATGATCTTTCAGGGACATGCAGAATAATCAACTTACAAGCATATCAGGCAGTACAGATCTTCCTCCAAATGTCACCCTCTGGTATGCTTCTGACCTTATTTTGCAGTTACACTATAATGTGATTAGGGTAGTGGAGACATGATAGTTATTAAGTTTGTTGTGCATATTAAAATTAAAATTAATAATTTATTCAGTATCCTTATGATAAAGGTAAAAACTCACTGAAAATTGCTTTCGACAAAAATTCACTGAACATTGAATTTAACATTTCCTTGTTTTCATTCTATATGTCTGAAGCTACTGCAATGCTTATTTTGTTTGGAGTTTTAATTTGACATTCCTACTTTAAATTTATTACGTCTTTATATAAGTAAATCTATAATTGTTTATTTTTTGGTGTCTCTGAAACTTATGATTCAATATGTATACAATTCAAGATTAAAATTCATATTTTTTGTCATTTCACAATTTATATTTGAATTGCAATTCAATAATTGTGCTGTGAAAGTTACTATTTTTCAGGCTTGAGGGAAATCCTATGTGCTCAAATAATAACACCTTAGCTCAGTTCTGTGGATCGGAAAGTGACAGTAGCGTCAATGGTAACTTCAGTGTTAGCTGTCCCACCCAAGCATGCCCCCCTCCCTATGAATATACTGTGGACTGTTTCTGTGCTGCCCCCTTGGTTGTTAACTATCGATTAAAAAGTCCAGGATTTTCAGATTTCCGCACTTACATCAATGCATTTCAGAGCATGATGTCAAGGGGTCTTAAAATACGTATTGATCAGTTCTATATTCAAAAATTTGAATGGGAAGAAGGTCCTCGTTTGGGAATGCACTTGAAGCTTTTTCCTTTGTATGTTGATAATAACAGCTCTCATGTTTTCAATACAAGTGAGGTTCTTCGGCTCAGGAACTCTTTCTTAGACTTTGATCTTCCAACCAATGATTTGTTCGGACCTTTTGAGCTTCTAGACTTCATTCTCCTGGATCCTTACAGGGATGGTAAGTCACAGAAACTTCTTATGATCAGTTAATGTTTAATGGAACTTGGACACTTTACAATATGACCTTGGTTGAATAGTCTTTAGCCGGTTAAACATTATTATCATATGGATTTTAATGTTTCAGTCTATTAATGTTCACATTTTTGTACTTGTGTCAGTAGTTCTCCTGTTCCTGTTAGTATAATTCATGTCTCTCACCTTTCAAAGTTTGATTAAAATTTTGAAAAACAAAGTTTTGCTCTAATAGTGCTATTTGATTTGTGACTGCTCTGAAACTGGACGTAGAGGTCTTTTTGTCAGCGTTTATCTACATATGCTATTCTGGAAAAGTAACCATCTGTTTAATTACTCCTCAATTTAAGTTTTTTATTCATTTTCTCGGTTTAATTCATTCGAGATATCTTGACAATTAAAACAAACTAAAGTGTTGTGATAAGTAAACGTTGGACAACTGAGATGCAATGCCTTGTTCATGGTTATATTATGTGTTGCTGCAACAATTTAAACAAAGCCGATTAATATTGGAAATTCAATGCCCCTACAACTCATCAATGAATAATAGTATGACGCTTAATAACAATTGAATTTAAGATCAAATCTGACAATCTATATGCAAAAAGTCATATTTTTTATTTGTTTTACGTTTGTTCTCATACTTTTTATATTGCCACAGTGATTGTTACCTCTCCAAGTTCAGGGATAAGCAAAGGAGCACTGGCTGGAATAGTCTTGGGTGCAATTGCCTTTGTAGTTACTTTTTCTGCAATTGTTACTATTCTCGTTCTGAGAATACGTTTGAGAGATCATCCTACACCTTCCAAACGGTCAAAAGGTGAGTACCTTAAAATGAATAACCTAGCCTATGATTATTTCTTCTGAGTTGTCTTCAGTGCTTTGCTCTGTCACAATCACAAGTCTAGATGTTACTGCTCGTCATTTTATTTTGAATGAACCATATTCGAAATTTAATTATATTTGTCATCAAAAGTAAATGTTTTCAAATTATCCTTTTGGGACTGTTGCTGACATTCAGAATATGCAATCCATTTAAAAGGATAATAGACGTTCTTATAACAAAAAATGAATGTGGATAGGACTAGATCACGTAATTAAATGATCAAAATACATGTTAAAGATAGACTTCTATTTGTTTCGCAGCATCTAGGATCCCAATAAAAATTGAAGGTATAAGATCATTTAACTACGAAGACATGGCTGGCGCTACGAACAATTTTAGTGACTCAGCTCGAATTGGACAAGGTGGGTATGGGAGGGTTTTCAAAGGTCTTCTTCCTGATGGCACTGTTGTTGCCATAAAGCGTGCACAGGAGGGTTCCCTGCAGGGTGAGAAGGAGTTTCTTACAGAAATAGAGTTGCTATCAAGGCTACATCACCGCAACCTTGTGTCTCTGATTGGATACTGCGATGAAAAGGGTGAACAGGTAACTTTTTGTTTAAAGTTCAGAAATGTAAAACAGAACTTGATATAGTAAAAACATTAGTATTCCTTGATTCTTTATTTATTTTTTAAAGTTCTATTTCCATAACTTCAATTACCTTCTTTTGTGTTGGTTGCACAAGGATACGAATTGTACAAAAAAAAAGGATATTGATTACAACTTACTGAAAATATTTCATTATAAAAGGATGTAAATACATAGAACAACTATCCCTTAAATGTTAGTTCATTCTATGTCTGGTTTATTTTCTCCATCTGATGTACGATTTTGGACTTGCAGATTTTGGTTTATGAATACATGCCAAATGGAACGCTAAAAGATCACCTCGCTAGTAAATCTTGTATCTTTGTATCTAATTCATTGCATTGTCTGATGACTTAATATAAAGTCAACTACATTTTATAGTCGACTCTGTCATGAAATAAGTGTTGTTTTACCTGTACAAGTTTCCCTTGCTTTTTCTATTCCCATTTTGCAGCACAAAGTCACTACTGGTTTTTCTTTTATAGAGAAAACACGTCTTTCTTGTTGTCTCTCTGAACTATGCACTCAATGTTTTATGACAGTTTATTCAGAAAAACCTCTTAGTTTTTCGATGAGGTTGAAGATTGCTCTAGGATCAGCTAAAGGTCTTCTGTATCTACACACGGAAGTAGATCCTCCAATATTCCACCGAGATGTCAAGGCCACCAATATATTATTGGACTCCAAGTTCACAGCGAAAGTTGCTGACTTTGGACTTTCACGACTTGCCCCTGTCCAAGATACAGAAGGAAACATGCCTGGTCATGTATCTACTGTTGTAATGGGGACTCCGGTAAGGTTTTCATGAATGGATTTTGTTCTTCTCTGAAAATGAGCATGTTTGTAGTCAGGATAAGATTAGGAAGTATGAAACACCATTCTACATTACTTAAAAAGAAATGCAGAACAAAGCATTAATACACATGATCCTCCCATCTCACCTAATACACATTAATCATTGGGATCAATTTCATTCTTTTCTCATACCCCTGATAATCTTCAATGTCATGAATCTAACCTTTTGCTTACAATGCATCCAATATAATCTTTTTGTTGTTTGTTCACTGTTTTAATCATGCAGGGTTATATCGATCCAGAGTACTTCTTAACCCACAAATTGACTGACAAGAGTGATGTTTATAGTCTTGGTGTTGTATTTCTAGAACTTGTGACTGGGAGGCCAGCAATCTTTCATGGCGAAAATATTATTAGACAGGTATAGTTTGCTTTCTCTTCAAGATTATTTTTATATTTTGCAGCTTTCTATGTGAAACATAAAACAATCATCTGCTTTAATTATTTTTGCGACAGTCATATTAATTTTTGTGCTCTGATGAGTAAGGGCTATAACAAAAAAGAACAAAGGCATTGGGCTCTTCTTTCATTCATATAATTTACTGCTAAACTATGTAATGTCTCCTTCATAGACTCCCCTAAGGTTCTTTATATTCTGCTAATCTTGCTTCCAATTTTACCATGACTCGTTCTTCCATTTCCTTCATAGCTACATCATTACGGGCTAACTCCACCATGACTTGTAATAATAGGTCCATATAATGATTTCTCATATCTAAGATATATATATATATATATATATATATATATATATATATATATATATAGAGAGAGAGAGAGAGAGAGAGATAACATAATTATTGACATATTTTAAAATACTTTTTTCAGGTTATTATGGCATACGAATCTGGTGGACTGTTTTCAGTTATTGATAAACGGATTGGGTCTTATCCTTCAGAATACGTGGAGAAGTTTGTGACGTTGGCCTTAAAGTGTTGTAAAGATGCACCAGACGAGCGACCTAAAATGGCAGAAGTGGCTAGAGAGATCGAAAACATCTGTTCAATGTTACCCGAGACGAACGATGTGGAAGCAGAGCATGGGAGAAGTGGTTATGGAAGAATAATATCCAGTTCACAACCTTCATCATCTACTAGCAGGACTCCTTTTGTTTCAGAAGATGTGTCTGGTAGTGACCTTGTCAGTGGAAAGATACCCACCATTAGGCCTAGATAAAACTTCAAAATCATCAGCTATCTTCAACAATGAAGCCATCACATGTACTATATATATATCACAGTCATATTTTTGTTGATGTTTTTCTGTATTACCTATTTTAAGGTTAATCGACAGTGAACTGTTTTGTAAGTTATACATTCATGTTGTACACCCATCAGTTTATCTTTTTACGTCTTGTAATGGCTGAAATACTGGTAGTGTCACTGCCACATCAACCACTTGTATTTTCTTTGATTGTCACTTCATCCTTCTGCTGATTGATACGCATAGCTTTTTCTAGGAACTTATATTTTATGGTATTTCATTAAGGGTATCTAAAGACTATGGAATACACGAAGCAATTGCGACAAACAACCATTGTTAGCTTCCCTTTTCAAACTTATTTTCTACCAAGAACACAACATTGATACTAGCTCACTAAAGCTTCCTCTCAAGCAGACCTTCCTTAAACATACTCTGAGCACCAACAAGCTCTCACATTGTGACTCAACAATCATAACCAGCTCTAATGAAGAAAATACTTGGAGAGAAGGAAGATAACTTAACAAGATTGACAGAAAAGAACGTAAGAAAATTAGACATGCTACTAAGTTCCCTTGACCTAATATAGTTGATATAGCCTTTTGAAAGGGACAACACAATACTTTTGGTTTGCTCTGCATCTTCCCCCAGAAGAAAGCAAAATCATACCATAATATTGTTGGGGTCAACTTTATCCTCAAAAAGGACAAGGTATAAGAGTGTCAAACCTTATTTTTCTTCCATATCTTTTCTCTATCTTCCTTGTGTCTCTCCTTTGTCTCTACACTCATCTTTCTCAAGGCTTAAGGCCTCCGCATTACCATTGTCACGAGAATCCTTTAATGTGATTTTGTGTTTCAAATCCTCACTCCTTTAAACTCTAATTGTGTAGTATACTATAGAAGAGATAATATTTGCTTACCTAAAGCACGAAGCATCTATGGAATTTCTAAAGCTTTGCCCTTCAGGAGTAATTACTTTAATAAATGGTTGTAGAATTTGTGAGATTATGATATCAAAATCCACGCAACAACTCTGAAAATTGATTGATGAAATGAATCATATTATTCTACATATTTGGGAAACCGCTAGTACTCTCCCACTTTCTCCATTTATCCCATTATCAATCAATAAAATAAAAACTAAATACATGAACCATTGTGATAGGTCCTCTAAAGTTTACAATACATGTCATTACATGAACTATAAGAATCAGAGAATTTGATAATTACTTTAGTCTTAAATATTCACTCATCCTTTTTTACTCAAGCATTAGAGAATCTTTACAAATAAGTTTTTCTTTGTAATCGAAACATAGGTTACTATTCAACAATCAAGTTTGTCTGTCTAAAGACATTTTCGGTAAAAAGAGTTGGTATGCAATTAATGTTTAATTGAATGGTTTGTGTGTGCACCTATTCGACATCTACCTTTGCACAGTTTTCACTTGTATAATCATAGTTTGGAATGAATCGTTTAAAGCTGCTTGTCAGGAAAGTTTGACAACCTTATTTTACACATTTCTTATGGATTTTACTGCTGGCTTTGGTTTTGTGGGTTGTTAAAAATTATACAGAAAAAAGCCCTTTGTCTATTCCTCTGGGCTTTGGGATTGATTTGTTTTGATACTTGATATAGGTGGACCAACTTTTACGGAAGAAAAAGAAGGTAAGTACTCTTCAATTTTAGCTTTTAATTGGTTTTGTTAACATCAGAACATCTCTTCAAAAGTTTTCTCTTCTCAATTTTGTTTGGGTATTGTTATATTTGATAACTATAATATTAAGTTTAGAACCACTGCTTATATATTCTTATAAAAGAGAAGTTAAAAATGGTTGTTAAACCATAGTCACTTTTAATATATATATATATGTAAAAAAAAGGTTCTTTAGCACTTGAGTTCTATGTTTGAACTGATAGCTAATATTTGTTAAAAATATACCTTTTTTTTTAAATATTGTTTTTATGAAATTGAAAATTTGTAGGTTATAAATTAAGTTTAGCCGTTTTTTCTCTCTTTCAGCGTCATACACTTATGTAAAAACTATTTTTTTCATTGTTTCCAAAATAAATCATTATGTTATGATCAATATTCATCAAACTTATTAAAAGAAAACTTATTTTAATATTACAATTAATTATTTACGGAAATTGATTGATATAACAATTTAATTTCTATATATGACTATTCAATCCTACCCTTAAAAAGCTTCATGTTAAGTACATAAAAAAAAGGGTACAGAAATCAACTAATAAAGAAAGGGAATAAATGGTTTTTACATTTTTAATATAGTAGGGATAATAAGTTTCTTTATTACTTTTCAATAAAAATTAAGGATAATGATATTTAGACAATATTTTTTTGACAACATTTAAACATTGATTACGTGTCAATCTGTGATTGGTCAAAAATTATTCCAGAATCAATAATAATAATCATAAACATTATTGTGAAGTAATTTTTGATCAGTGAAGTAATTTTTGACGAATCACAGATTGACACGTAATCAATGTTCAAATGTTGTCTAAATATCATTATCCAAAAATTAAAGTTCGGTCTCAATAATTTGAGATAAATTAAGACATAACTTTAATTTTAGTAACAGAGTAACATAAAAATACTCGTTAAATTGTATCTCAACTTTGTTTATAAAATTAAAACTCTTAACTATTTAACTTCTTGAACTAGTAGTATAAGAATGTTAATAAATTGATTTATTGGGTTTAACATTTTTTTAGTCATTATTTATGTTCCTCTTTTTATCTTTTTCATTGTGATTCCATTTGGTAAATTTTTTTTTTTATAATTAGGTTATAAATTACTACAACACTACCCTTTTGTTTCCCTTCTCTGCAACCAATTGTGTTGACTTCTCATTAAATTTTTCAAGACCCATTTTTATGCATCTGGGAGCTAAATAGTATTAATTTTGTACAAGTAGTTCTTTGCCTAATAAACGAAATCTTTGACAAGCCTTTTTTTTTTTTTCCTTTTTAAATAGTTAGACATAGCTGAGGAAACCACGAACTAGCATAAACTCTACTTGAAAATTTGCATCTTTCACCACCAATTTGGTTCCTTAGTTTAAACTAGTTTTCCATTCAACCATGAACTCATCAAAGAATCTAAACTTTCAACTCATTCAAACAAGGAAAGCACACAAGAACATTCCCCGCCGCCATGTACATCATCATTACTACTAATGTTATGCTTTTCTTATGGTGAGTAAGGATTTATGTGTAGCCCCACTAAAAGGCATGTAAATTGTAAACTCTAAACGAACTTGAATTTGGGGATGAACAATAAAGAAAGTTTTCTGAGTTCTTTTAAAAAATGAATGTGTATTTGATTTTAAGTTGTACTTGTATTTAAATGTATATAGGTACTTTTATTTTCATTTATAAAACCACATATTTATATCCTAGGATTTCACGAAATTATCATTCTATAATTTAATATTAATAAACTTTTATCATTTACCATTGTATTATTATTATTACATATTTGAAGACATTGTTGGTTATTTAAATTTCTTTTAAAGAAAAATTAGAAAATTTTCCACGGATGTTTTTGTGCTAAATGGGTGTAGGAATTTATTAGGCAAAATTCATGGTAAAAGCCGCAACATTTTCCACAAAATAAATTTATGGGACATTAGACACTAAAATGTTCTGACATTTGACAAAAATAATATTTATCAGAAATTATTTACAGAAGTCAAAATATAGGAATGTTTTATTATGGGGAAAACATTATCATTTACTGATTTTATAATGTTTTCTACAAAATTTAGTCATAAAAAAATTTTAGTTTTTTTTATAGCGATGGACTAAGGCATTTTCTACATATTTTGAAATTAACATAAAAGAAATAAACAAAAAATAGTTATATATAATATATCATATGTACGGTCTTCTGGGCGATCCCGGCTGACCGTTAAGGTTGACCATCCAGACTGACCATCTGTTCAGTCATTTTAATCAACAGATAAAAGTAAAAACATATTGGAGAACCCCTCTTTATCAGGCATTGTCTAAACCTTCGCATAATTAACATCACGCTCGGGCTCGGGGTCTGGTGTACTGTACGATCTCCTGGGCCACCCCGGCTGACCACCCAGGCCGACCATCCGAGTCGACCCACCACCATGTCAACCACATTGGCCGACCATATGATTAGATTATAAACGATAATAACTCATTAAGGCCCCTAATGGAGGTTCAGATGTGATTGGGTCGTCATCAGGCCCACGAAAGGTAAAAGTCCATTACAAAGGGTATAAATAAAGGTTTAAGGTATGATTTCAGACCACGTTGCACATTATGCACACCACATGCATCACTTTTAGTGATAACCGTTCGGTCATTTTTACTGACTTGAGCGTCGGAATGCCTTTGACAGGTACCCGCCCGCCCGGCTTGGAGAAAACAGAAGGACAACGAACAACTTAGGACAACAGAATCCGTCCGACTTTCAAGATCCGTCCGGTCTTAGAGACAAGGAGGAAGGTCCGTCCGATCTTCAACCTGGAGCATTTTGAGCTACGTCCGTCCACTTTAAGTGCCCGTCCATCTTGAGGTGTGTTAGTCCGGCCTTAGAGATATCATGGAGAGTTTTGAACCAGAGTCCCCCAGACCTAACCAAAACACTTGGGAACACCCGATTACAATATTCTTGTTTCTTTACAACATTTTCGTTCAACTTCCTCAGCAAGACCACGGCTTTCATGCAGACAAATTAGTCGTCCCTTTATAAAACATGAGCTTTAAAAATACAATCCTTGATGGAAGCCTCCATTGAATTCCTGCTTGGTGCTTGCACATGACCAAGACAAAACGAAATTAAAGTGAAAGGTGGAATTCAACGCAAACAACTCAAAAGCACCGATTAAAATGAAGAAACAATTGCTATAGAACAGTAAACGATTGAAGATCCACTCAAACACAATGAATCAGAGAAAAAAAATTTGGGTGAAACGGTGACATTATGAACTACACAAGACGGAAAACAGAGAAATGGAAAAGAGACGCTTATCTCCTGAAGCGTGGAACGGAACGGTGCGCTCTGGATACCAAATGATGGAAGCCTCCATTGAATTCCTGCTTGGAGAAACTTCACGGAAGCAGAATTGGCAGCGGATGAATGAAGCAATGATGATGGATGAAGTGTATTCAATGTGTTTGATGAAGGTCCGTGAGAGGTTGGTGATGGTGTATTGGTGAATTCTAACTCAGAGAGCTTTCCTAAGGGGAAAGGAGCTAGAGGAAGTGCAAGATAACAAAGCACAAGGGTGAACTTGAGAGTTGAGCAAAGATTTCAACAGCATTTCATTACTCAAATTCAAGTTGCTTTACAAAGGATTGAATCCTCTCTTTTATAGATGAAGAGAGGTTCTGAAATGTGCATGGGAAGCTACTCTTGTTACACGTGAAGTGTGCTAGCTAAGCTATCAATTGAACACGTGAAAAAATGCAAGGAAATGATGCTCCACATGTGAGATTCGGCCAGCTCCTTTGTTGCACATGGAAAATGGCATAAATGTGGCTAGCTTGGTATTGTCCATGTGCAAAATGTGTTTAGGAAGTCCTAGCCGTGAGTGATGATCTACAAAACAAGTAAACATATTTAGTTATTGTAGAAGAAAAGGTTTAATAGAAAATACTCCATAGAAGTAAAGTAGTGAGTGCTCCCTTTTCTTCTTGTATCTTCTTTGACATGGCTCTTGTTAGAGGTCCAATATGAAGCTTGGATGGTCCACCATCAGTCCCTCCCTCTTGAAAAAGATCTGTCCTCAGATCTGCCAAATCCTGTTGGGCATTTCCTGTGAAAGGAATCAAGTCACAAATGTTAAAAGTAGGACTGACACCATAACTATCAGGAAGGTCTATCTGATATGCATTGTCATTTATTTTCTTGACCACTTGGAAAGGACCATCACCCCTGGGGCTTAGTTTAGATTGACGTTGAGAGGGAAATCTATCCTTTCTCAAGTGAAGCCAAACTAAGTCTCCTTCTTTAAGAATAACTTGTTTTCTCCCTTTGTTGTTGTATTCAGCATATTTTTGAGTTTGTTTTTCAATTTGTGTTTTAACCTTTTCATGCAACTTCTTGACAAACTCCGCTTTAGATATACCTTCTTTATGAAGAAAAGAAGATGAATCTGGAAGAGGTAGTAAATCAAGAGGTGTCAAAGGGTTAAAACCATAGACAACCTCAAAAGGAGAAAAATTAGTAGTCTTGTGAACTACTCTATTATAAGCAAATTCTATGTGAGGTAAATGATCATCCCAATTCTTGATATTACCTCTTAACATTACCCTTAAAAGAGTAGATAGAGATCTATTTACTACTTCTGTTTGCCCATCAGTTTGAGGGTGACATGTAGTAGAAAATAGTAGTTTAGTTCCTAGCTTAGCCCAGAGTGTTTTCCAAAAATAGCTAAGGAACTTAACATCTCTATCAGATACTATAGTCTTGGGTAAGCCATGTAATTTGACTACTTCTTTAAAGAAGAGTTGGGCTATATAGCTAGCATCATCGACTTTGTGGCAAGGTATGAAATGAGCCATTTTACTAAATCTATCAACCACCACAAAGATCGAATCAAACCCCTTTTGAGTTCTTGGTAGACCGAGGACGAAGTCCATACTAATGTCCTCCCAAGGGGCGCTAGCTATTGGAAGAGGGAGGTAAAGTCCATGAGGCATGACTTTAGATTTAGCTTGTAAACAAGTGATGCAACTAGAACAATGCTTTTAGACATCTACTCTCATATGTGGCCAATAAAATTTGCTTTTTAAAATGTGTAGAGTTTTATCAACTCCATGATGGCCCATGAGTCCTCCTCCATGACTTTCTTTAATAAGAAGCTTTCGAATGGATCCTTGGGGTATACATATTTTCCCTTTGTTATAAAGATACCCCTCAGAAATATAGAATCCTTCGAAGGGCTTCTTAAGGCAAGATGCATAAGTGGATGCAAATGAAGGGTCAGTCTCATAAAGTTGTTTGATGTCATCAAAACCTAATATTTGTGACCCTAGAGTTACTAATAATGCATGTCGTCTAGATAAAACATATGCAACAACATTAGTACTCCCCTTCTTATGTTTGATGACATATGAAAACTGTTTGAGGTATTCGATCCACTTGGCATGTCTTTTGTTTAACTTTGCTTGCCCTTTTATATACTTGAGAGATTCATGGTCAGTATTGATAATAAATTCTCTAGATACCAAGTAATGCTCCCAAGTTTTCAATGCTCTAATAAGGGCATAAAGTTCTTTATCATAGGTAGGATAGTTCAATGTAGGTCCCCTAAGTTTTTCACTGAAATAAGCTATGGGGTGACCTTCTTGTATAAGAACAGCTCCTATTCCTACCCTTGAAGCATCACATTCTATTTGAAAAGCTTTGGAAAAATCAGGTAAATGTAGAATGGGTGCATGTGTCAACTTATGTTTTAAGGTCTCAAAGGATAGACTTTGTTTTTCTTCCCATTTGAATGGTACATCCTTCTTTAAAAGTTCATTGAGGGGAGCAGCAATAGTAGAGAAATTTTCTACAAAACGTCTATAGAAACTTGCTAGACCTAGAAAACTTCTTACTTCTCCTACTGTTGTCAGGATAGGCCATTCTTGGATAGCTTTGATTTTACTAGGATCAACATGTACACCGTCTTTTCCAACTTTGAAGCCTAGAAAAATAACACTCTCTTGACAAAATGTACATTTGTCAAAGTTAGCAAATAGATGATGTTGTCTAAGTAAAATCAAGACTTATCGCACATGATGAAGATGTTCTTTAAGACCTTTGCTATAGATGAGGATGTCATCAAAGTAGACTACAACAAAGCTGCCTATGTATTCCTGAAGGACATGATTCATTAGGCGCATGAAGGTACTAGGAGCATTGGTCAAGCCAAAAGGCATGACTAACCATTCATAAAGGCCAAATTTGGTCTTAAAAGCGGTTTTCCACTCATCTCCTTCTTTAATTCTTATCTGATGATATCCACTTTTAAGATCAATCTTGGTAAACATGTTTGCTCCATGTAATTCATCTAACATATCATCCAATCTAGGAATAGGGTGCCTATACTTGACTGTAATGTTGTTAATAGCCCTACAATCTGTACACATTCGCCAAGAACCATCTTTCTTAGGGACTAACAACATTGGCACCGCACAAGGGCTAAGGCTTTTCTGTATCCACCCTTTTTGCAATAAATCATTAACCTGCTTCTCTATCTCTTTGGTTTCTATGAGGTTAGTCCTATAAGCTGGCCTATTGGGAAGGCTGGCTCCAGGAATCAAATCAATTTGATGTTCAATTCCCCGAAGAGGTGGTAAACCACATGGAACCTCTTTAGGAAATAAATCATCAAATTCTTTTAAAAGCTTTTGTAACCCCTTTGGATGAGAGTCAAGTTGATGATTTATGGAAAGAAGTGCCTCCTTGCAATAGAGAAGAAAGTGAGGTTGTCCAAGTAAAATATTTTTAGAAGTTTTTGTTGGAACAACTTCATTGGTTAAGGCACTTTCCACCAAACTCAATTTCTTCTCTTTGGAAACTTTGTTGTTGTGAAGCTTTTTCTCACCATCCAATTTTTTCTTAAGTATTATTTGATCCTCTCGCACTTGGGATGGTGTAAGAGGGCTCAAGATAATCTTTTTACCTTTGTGTTGAATGGTGATCTTGTTGGTGACTCCATCATGCAAAGCTTGCTTGTCAAATTGCCAAGGTCGCCCAAGTAAAATGTGGCCCGCTTCCATTGGAACTATATCACAAATGATATGATCTTCATACTTGCCTATGGAAATGGGTACACTTACTTGTTCCTTAACAACTATTCCTTCATCCTCTTTTATCCATTGGAGTTTGTAAGGGTTAGGATGAGGAGTAGGAGTTAAGCCTAGCTTTTCCACCATTCTAGAGCTACAACAATTACAACAAGAACCACTATCCACAATCATAGAACAAGTTTTATCAAGAACTTTGCAGCGTGTGTGGAATAGGTTTTCTCGTTGAGTTTTTTCTAACTCAACATGCTTTGCTTCTAGAAGTCTCCTAACCATGAGAAGATCTCCATCACAAGGTGGAGCTTCATGTTCCTCTTCAGATGAGGATAACTCAGACGCACTAGAGGATGACACCTCACTATTACTTTCATGCTCAAGGATATAGGTGGACTTTTTGAAGCGACACTCAGTTGAATAGTGTCCCTTGTCTCCACATTTGAAACATCTAGTCTCTCTACCCTTGGTATCCCTAGGTGTCTCTCTCGAATGCTTTTGTTCTTTTCCCTTAAAGCCTTCTTTTTCTCTTTTGAATTCTCTATCTTTGCCTTTGATCTTTTCTTGTGGTCTTTCTCGGGCTTGCTCTCTTGTTTCCTCATATCTTTGAAAACTGCCCACCCTCTTAGGATCTCTCCTATATGTGGATGTAGTAGGGTGATTTCTTTTTGTGGATGCTTTTCTTCTATTTTGTTCTTCTACTCTCACACATAGTTGAACAAAATCATTAAGGTCCAAGTAAGGTAATAGTTCTACCTTATCCCGAATATCATAGTTAAGACCACTTTGGAACCTAACTATGGTGAATCTTTCTTCCTCTTTGATTCCAGCTCTCAACATGAGTAATTCTAACTTTTGTCTATATTCCTCAACACTCATGTGTCTTTGTTGGAGTCGATGGAGCTTGTCCATGACTTCCCTGGCATAATAGGCTGGAACATGCCTTCTATGTAAGGCTGCCTTTAATTCATTCCAACATTGGATAGTATAGTCACCATTCATCTTTTGATCTCTAATGATAGAGGTCCACCAATAAAGGGCTGCACCTTGAAAGGTCAAGGTGGCTAGGGTCACTCTCCTCCTATCATCTATGTGGTAACACTCAAAAATTTGTTCCACCTTCATTTCCCATTCAAAGTACTCTTCAACATTGTCTCTTCCATAAAAGGGGGGTAGGTCAAGTTTGGGTTCCACATGATGTTCTCTATGATTATGGCGCCTCCTAGGGGGGGTTGGAAGTGATCATATGGATGATAACTATGGTGATCACTATGTTGGGAATGTTCATCATGGTCATGGTTTTGCCTATGAGAGTGATCCGGTTGGTTGTGCCTTCTTTGATTGAAAGTAAGGTTGGCTACCATTTGTCTAAGTTCATGTAACTCAGCCTTGGTCCTATTAAGTTCCTCTCTCAACTCATTGTTTTCTTGATCATGATGCATGGTGCCTTGTACACTAGAGTGACTCATGCTTGTGAAAGTGTAGAAATGTTTTCTCAAGAGTTTGAAAGACTTTAACAAGTATTGAGTCAAAAACTTTTCAAATACTTGTTTTGTGTGTTTTTGGTGAATGACTTCTAAAGAGATTCTAGAGGTGAAGAAACCGAATAGCTCCCAGGAAGGATAGGTGAGTCACAATGGACAGGCTTAGAAACCTTGTCCTTCCTTAGCCAGAGTTTCTTCTGACGTTTCTTACCCAAGTTTCACTAGAGAAGTCTTTCAAAACTTTTTGAATGCACTATGCGATGCTCCTATAAACCAAACGAAGGTTTATCTATATGATAGCGCACCTAGATATCACGGAGACGTAAAACAAAAATAACAACAAGCAAAAGTTAAAGAAAGAATGCAAATGAAGAGAAGGAATGAGACACGGCCCTAAGTGAAAGTGCAAGTGACACTTGGAGCCCCTTGACACACTTTCACTCTAAGAGGTGGGAACTAACTATTACAATGTTGCTTAGTAGACTTGGAATTGCTTGAAAAGCATTTTCCCAAGTTACTTTCAGTTTCAAAAAGAATGAAATGTAATACTCAAAGGTTCCGTGATACAATATGAAAGCTAAAATGAAATGTAGCAATCAAGGACTAAAGCCAAGTGTGGCTGTAAAGAGTTGCTGAATATGCTTGGACTGACACTGTTTGATTGCTGCAAGTAGAGCTGGAACAGCAGCAACAATTACTCCCAATGTCCACAATTGTTGCCTTGTTAGCAAGTCTTCCACTCCTTAATAGGCTACCCCTTTTGGAGAAGCAAACTGGATGCTAGAAAGCCTCACCAAAACGTGACAGTACCCTGCCAAACACCAAACCCATCACAACAAAAAAAAAGAAAAAAATTATGCACTGCACCAAATTGTATTTTCGGTTAACACACTTTGTGGTACCAAATGGAGGTCAAAAATGATGAAATCAAGTGAGATAAAGCTGGAATAAAAGGTAGCACACAAAAGGAGCCTAGTAAAAGGAACTAGAACAGATTATAAAAGCAAGAAAAACTCAAAACAATGAGGAAAATTCTGTGCAGTGAAACTGTTTGATGAAATTGCCAAACTGTTTGACAAAATGCCACAAAGAACTGTAGAATTTGTGTTTTCTGGTTTTTGGTGTGTAAACTGGATTGCAGGGATTTAATTGCCTTTTTCAGATTGGTTTACACCTGTGTATGGATTTAATTGTGATTGGAATAAGATCCCTAGCTTTTGCCAAACCAATTTACAAATTGAATTTGAAATTATGGCTGAAATATGACAGCAGCAGTAAAAGTGGAGGAAAAATGAGAAACAACAGCATGGAATTTGAGTGGAAGTGAGGGAAACGGTTCAAAGACACTTCAAGCAACTTTATATCATCATAATAGATGTGTCCAAACACTCAAACAGCAAAGAAATGGCTTGCAGCATAAATTCACTAGGTCACTTCCCAAAATCACTAAAATATAGTGGTTTGATATATGGATCTCGGTTAGGTGCAGATTTTGACCATTTGAACAATATTGGGAAACTTTGATGCACCAAATATAGATGTGGAAACAATCAAACTGGGCTAAAATCCATTGAATCACAATATGACTTGTTAAGTTCCAAATTTCAAGCAAAAATGGGAAGTTAAACTATGATTTTACAGATTTAATAAAAATGGACCAAAGCAACAGCTGAAACAAGTTTCAAATGATCAAATGAATGTGTTCAAACAGTTGCAAGGCACAGAAACATACACATGCTCGAAATCACCTATTGAGTTGCCAATTATGCAATAAAATAGAGTAAACAGCATCAGATTTGAGAAAAAATGCAAAGAATCAACGACTGGCTGGATCAAGCAACATATAAGAATGGTCCTATGCTCTAGATCTAGTAGAAAAATGAGCTAGGAGAACTGAAATGGCCTAAGACACAAGCAATGAATACAGTAGCACGGTGCCAAAACTGCATAACAGTGACTCTCGGAATATCCAATTTAAAAGCAACTCAATCACTCTTTTTGGATTTTAATGACTAATACTGGTTGGTACAGCTTGCAACATGTTTAATAGCATCAAATAAACTTGTTCAAAGCTTTAGATGCAAAGAAAACTGGACAAAACCGAATTCACTAATTCATTCCAATATCAACTTTCAAAGCAATGACTGAAACCAGATTTTGCTTAACTGCACTATGCTTTTTGAGAACTATTGATAAATCTAGAATCGTAACACTTAAAACTGATCTAAAAGCATCAAACAAACGTGTTTCAATCTTGAAATTCAAGAAATCTGGTTGAAACAGGTTTGGCCACTTTAAACCAGAAACATCGTTGATGCAGAGGTATGAAACAGAGAATGATGTGATCAATGCATAAGCTCCGCTGATCCAAGCTAGACAAAGTCTTAGTGCTTATACGATCAAAGTTGAGCCATCACGGCATTTGTGCACATAGAAAGACCGAAGAAAAAGACATGAACAGAATCAAAAACCAAATGACAGTGATAAAACAGCAAGGTGCTTGCACATGACCAAGACAAAACGAAATTAAAGTGAAAGGTGGAATTCAACGCAAACAACTCAAAAGCACCGATTAAAATGAAGAAACAATTGCTATAGAACAGTAAACGATTGAAGATCCACTCAAACACAATGAATCAGAGAAAAAAAAATTTGGGTGAAACGGTGACATTATGAACTACACAAGACGGAAAACAGAGAAATGGAAAAGAGACGCTTATCTCCTGAAGCGTGGAACAGAACGGTGCGCTCTGGATACCAAATGATGGAAGCCTCCATTGAATTCCTGCTTGGAGAAACTTCACGGAAGCAGAATTGGCAGCGGATGAATGAAGCAATGATGATGGATGAAGTGTATTCAATGTGTTTGATGAAGGTCCGTGAGAGGTTGGTGATGGTGTATTGGTGAATTCTAACTCAGAGAGCTTTCCTAAGGGGAAAGGAGCTAGAGGAAGTGCAAGATAACAAAGCACAAGGGTGAACTTGAGAGTTGAGCAAAGATTTCAACAGCATTTCATTACTCAAATTCAAGTTGCTTTACAAAGGATTGAATCCTCTCTTTTATAGATGAAGAGAGGTTCTGAAATGTGCATGGGAAGCTACTCTTGTTACACGTGAAGTGTGCTAGCTAAGCTATCAATTGAACACGTGAAAAAATGCAAGGAAATGATGCTCCACATGTGAGATTCGGCCAGCTCCTTTGTTGCACATGGAAAATGGCATAAATGTGGCTAGCTTGGTATTGTCCATGTGCAAAATGTGTTTAGGAAGTCCTAGCCGTGAGTGATGATCTACAAAACAAGTAAACATATTTAGTTATTGTAGAAGAAAAGGTTTAATAGAAAATACTCCATAGAAGTAAAGTAGTGAGTGCTCCCTTTTCTTCTTGTATCTTCTTTGACATGGCTCTTGTTAGAGGTCCAATATGAAGCTTGGATGGTCCACCATCAATCCTTCTTGCTAATCAATTCAAATACACAAACATATCCTGGTTTCAATTCATTTTCTATCAAAAACAAGTGAATGCCAGCACCGAAACTATGACTAGCAAAACAACTTTTATTAAATAACAACTTTACTTTCCACGATCTTTCCCCACGCTGCAGCACTGCACACTTCTTCTTCTTTCCAGTAATGCCCTATATACCGTATTGGGCCACCCCGACCATCGTCCAGGTCGACCACCCAAGCCGACCGACCACCATGCCAACCACACTAGCCGACCATATGGTTAGATTATAAAAGATAATAACTCATTAAGGCCCCCAATGGAGGTTAAGATGTGATTAGGCCGTTATCAGGCCACGAAAGGTAAAAGTCCATTACAACCGATATAAATCAAGGTTCCAGGTATGATTTCAGACCGCGTTGCACAATATGCACACCTCATGCATCACTTATAGTTATAACCGTTTGGCCATTTTTATTGACTTGAGCGTCGTAGTGCCTTTGACAGGTACCCGCTGCCCGGCTTGGAGAAGAGGGAAAGAGAACGAACAACTTGGGACAACAAGATGACTGTTCAGTCCACAGTGAATCCGTCCAGCTTTCAAGATCCGTTTGGTCTTAGAGACAAGGAGGAAGGTCCGCCCGGTCTTCAACCTGGAGCATTTTGAGCTACGTCCGTCCACTTTAAGTGTCTGTCCATCTTGAGGTGTTAGTCCGACCTTAGAGATATCATGGAGTGTTTTGAACCAAAGTCCCCCAGACCTAACCGAAACACTTGGGAACACCCCATTACAATATTCTTGTTTCTTTACAACATTTTCGTTCAACTTTCTCAGCAAGACCACGGCTTTCATGCAGACAAATTAGTCGTCCCTTTATAAAACATGAGCTTTAAAAATACAATCCTTCTTGCTAATCAATTCAAATACACAAACATCTCCTGGTTTCAATTTATTTTCTATCACAAACAAGTGAATGCCAATACTGAAACTATGACTAGCAAAACAACTTTTATTAAATAACAACTTTACTATCCACGATCTTTCCCCACGCTACAGCACCGCACACTTCTTCTTCTTTCCAATAATGCCTTCTATATTGCACGGTCTCCTAGGCCACCCCGGCCGACCGTCCAGGTCGACCACCTAAGCCTACCATCCGAGCCGTCCGACCACCATGCGAACCACACTGGTCGACCATATGGTTAGATTATAAACGATAATAACTCATTAAGGTCCCTAATAGAGGTCAAGATGTGATTGGGCCGTCATCAGGCCCACGAAAGGTAAAAGTCCATTACAACAAGTATAAATAAAGGTGCCACGTATGATTCCAGACCCCGTTGCACATTATGCACACCACATGCATCACTCCTAGTGATAATCTTTCGGTCATTTTTACTGACTTGAGCGTCGGAGTGTCTTAGACAGCTACCCCCGCCGGCCCGGCTTGGAGAAGACGGAAGGAGAATGAACAACTTGGGACAACAAGACGACCGTTCAGTCTACAGCGACTCCGTCCGGCTTTCAAGATCCGTCAGGTCTTAAAGACAAGGAGGAAGGTCCGCCCGGTCTTCAACCTGAAGCATTTGGAGCTATGTCCGTCCACTTTAAGTGCCCGTCCATGTTGAGCTGTGTCCGTCCGGCCATAAAGATAACATGAAGTGTTTTGATCCAGAGTCCCCCAGACGCAACTGAAACACTTGGGAACACCCCATTACAATATTCTTCTTTCTTTACAACATTTCCTTCAAATTCCTCATCAAGACCATGGCTTTTATGTAGACAAATTAGCCGTCCCTTTAGAAAACATGAGCTTTAAAAATACAATCCTTCTTGCTAATCAATTCAAATACACAAACATCTCCTGGTTTCAATTCATTTTCTATCAAAAACAAGTGAATGTCAGCACCGAAACTATGACTAGCAAAACAACTTTTATTAAATAACAACTTTACTTTCCACGATCTTTCCCCACGCTGCAGCACTACACACTTCTTCTTCTTTCCAGTAATGCCCTCTATACCGTACTGGGCCACCCCGACCGATCGTCCAGGTCGACCACCCAAGCCGACCAACCACCATGTCAACCACACTAGTCGACCATATGGTTAGATTATAAAAGATAATAACTCATTAAGGCCCCCAATGGAGGTTAAGATGTGATTAGGCCGTCATCAGGCCAACGAAAGGTAAAAGTCCATTACAACCGATATAAATCAAGGTTCCAGGTATGATTTCAGACCGCGTTGCACAATATGCACACCTCATGTATCACTTATAGTTAAACTGTTTGGCCATTTTTATCGACTTGAGCGTCGGAGTGCCTTTGACAGGTACCCGCCGCCCGGCTTGGAGAAGATGGAAGGAGAACGAACAACTTGGGACAACAAGACGACCGTTCAGTCCACAGCGAATCCGTCCAGCTTTCAAGATCTGTCTGGTCTTAGAGACAAGGAGAAAGGTCCGCCTGGTCTTCAACCTGGAGCATTTTGAGCTACGTCCGTCCACTTTAAGTGCCCGTCCATCTTGAGGTGTGTTAGTCCGGCCTTAGAGATATCATGGCGTGTTTTGAACCAGAGTTACCCAGACCAAACCGAAACACTTGGGAACACCCCATTACAATATTCTTGTTTCTTTACAACATTTTCGTTTAACTTCCTCAACAAGACCACGGCTTTCATGTAGACAAATTAGTCGTCCCTTTATAAAACATGAGCTTTAAAAATACAATCCTTCTTGCTAATCAATTCAAATACACAAACATCTCCTGGTTTCAATTCATTTTCTATCACAAACAAGTGAATGCCAATACCGAAACTATGACTAGCAAAACAACTTTTATTAAATAACAACTTTACTTTCCACGATCTTTCCCCACGCTGTAGCACCGCACACTTCTTCTTCTTTCCAATAATGCCTTCTATACTGTACGGTCTCCTAGGCCACCCCGGCCGACCCTCCAGGTCGACCACCCAAGCCGACCATCCGAGCCGTCCGACCACCATGCGAACTACACTGGCCGACCATATGGTTAGATTATAAACGGTAATAACTCATTAAGGCCCCTAATAGAGGTCAAGATGTGATTGGGCCGTCATCAGGCCCACGAAAGGTAAAAGTCCATTACAACCAGTATAAATAAAGGTTCCACGTATGATTCCAGACCACGTTGCACATTATGCACACCACATGCATCACTTCTAGTGGTAATCGTTCGGTCATTTTTATTGACTTGAGCGTCGGAATGCCTTTGACACCTACCCTGCCGGCCCGGCTTGGAGAAGACAGAAGGAGAACGAACAACTTGGGACAACAAGACGACCTTTCAGTCTACAGCAAATCCGTCCGGCTTTCAAGATCCGTCAGGTCTTAGAGACAAGGAGGAAGGTCCGCCCGGTCTTCAACCTGGAGCATTTTGAGCTACGTTCGTCCACTTTAAGTGCCCGTCCAAGCTGAGCTGTGTTCACCCGGCCATAGAGATAACATGGAGTGTTTTGATCCAGAGTCCCCCAGACGCAACTGAAACACTTGGGAACACCCCATTACAATATTCTTCTTTCTTTAAAACATTTCCTACAAATTCGTTAGCAGGACCATGGCTTTTATGCAGACAAATTAGTCGTCCCTTTAGAAAACATGAGCTTTAAAAATACAATCCTTCTTGTTAATCAATTCAAATACACAAACATCTCCTGGTTTCAATTCATTTTCTATCACAAACAAGTGAATGCCAGCACCGAAACTATGACTAGCAAAACAACTTTTATTAAATAACAACTTTACTTTCCACGATCTTTCCCCACGCTGCAGCACTGCACACTTCTTCTTCTTTCCAGTAATGCCCTCTATACCGTACTGGGCCACCCCGACCGATCGTCCAGGTCGACCACCCAAGCCGACCGACCACCATGTCAACCACACTAGCCGACCATATAGTTAGATTACAAAAGATAATAACTCATTAAGGCCCCCAATGGAGGTTAAGATGTGATTAGACCGTCATCAGGCCCACGAAAGGTAAAAGTCCATTACAACCGATATAAATAAAGGTTTCAGGTATGATTTCAGACCGCGTTGCAAAATATGCACACCTCATGCATCACTTATAGTTATAACTGTTTGGCCATTTTTATTAACTTAAGCGTCGGAGTGCCTTTGACAGGTACCCGCCGCCCGGCCTGGAGAAGATGGAAGGAGAACGAACAACTTGGGACAACAAGACGACCGTTCAGTCCACAGCGAATCCGTCCAGCTTTCAAGATCCGTCTGGTCTTAGAGACAAGGAGGAAGGTCCACCCGGTCTTCAACCAGGACTATTTTGAGCTACGTCTGTCCACTTTAAGTGCCCGTCCATCTTGAGGTGTGTTAGTCCGGCCTTAGAGATATCATGGAGTGTTTTGAACCAGAGTCCCCCAGACCTAACCGAAACACTTGGGAACACCCCATTACAATATTCTTGTTTCTTTACAACATTTTCGTTCAACTTCCTCAGCAAGACCACGGCTTTCATGCAGACAAATTAGTCGTCCCTTTATAAAACATGAGCTTTAAAAATACAATCCTTCTTGCTAATCAATTCAAATACACAAACATCTCCTGGTTTCAATTCATTTTCTATCGAAAACAAGTGATTGCCAGCACCAAAACTATGACTAGCAAAAACAACTTTTACTAAATAGCAACTTTACTTGCGACGATCTTTCCCCACACTGCAACACCGCACACTTCTTCTTTCCAATAATTCCTTCTATACCGTACGGTCTCCTGGACCACCCCGGCCGACCGTCTAGGTTGACCGCCCAAGCTGATCATCCAAGCTAACCGACCACCATGTCAACCACACGGGTCGACCATATCGTTAGATTTCAAATGATAATAACTTATTAAGGACCCTAATGGAGGTTAAGATGTGATTGGGCCGTCATCAGGCGCACAAAAGTTAAAAGTCCATTACAACCGGTATAAATAAAGGTTCCACATATGATTTCAGACCACGTTGCACAATATGCACACCACATGCATCACTTATAGTGATAACCGTTCGGTCATTTTTATTGAGTTGAGCGACGGAATGCCTTTGAAGGTACCCGGCCGGCTTTGAGAAGACAGAAAGAGAACGAACAACTTGGGACAACAAGGCGACCGTTCAATCTACAGTGAATCCGTTCGGCTTTCAAGATCTGTCCGGTCTTAGAGACAAGGAGGAAGGTCCGCCCGGTCTTCAACTTGGAGCATTTTGAGCTACGTCCGTCCACTTTAAGTGCCCGTCCATCTTGAGGTGTGTCCGTTCGGCCTTAGAGATAACATGGAGTGTTTTGAACCAAAGTCCCCCGGACCCAACCAAAATGCTTGGGAACACCCCATTACAATATTCTTGTTTCTTTACAACATTTTCGTTCAACTTCCTCAGCAAGACCACGGCTTTCATGCAGACAAATTAGTCGTCCCTTTAAAAAACATGAGCTTTAAAAATACAATCCTTCTTGCTAATCAATTCAAATACATAATCATCTCCTGGTTTCAATTCATTTTCTATCAAAAACAAGTGAATGCCAACACCAAAACTATGACTACCAAGACAACTTTTATTAAATAACAACTTTACTTTCCACGATCTTTCCCCACGCTGCAGCACTGCACACTTCTTCTTCTTTCTAGTAATGCCTTCTATACCGTACTGGACCAGCCCGACCAATCGTCCAGGTCGACCACCCAAGCCGACCGACCACCATGCCAACCACACTAGCCGACCATATGGTTAGATTATAAAAGATAATAACTCATTAAGGCCCCCAATGGAGGTTAAGATGTGATTAGGCTGTCATTAGGCCCACGAAAGGTAAAAGTTCATTACAACCGATATAAATAAAGGTTCCAGGTATGATTTCAAACCACGTTGCACAATATGCACACCTCATGCATCACTTATAGTGATAACCGTTCGGTCATTTTTATTGACTTGAGCGTCGGAGTGCCTTTGACAGGTACCCGCCCGCCCGGCTTTGAGAAGACGGAAGGAGAACGAACAACTTGGGACAACAAGGCGACCGTTCAATCTACAACAAATCCGCCCGGCTTTCAAGATCTGTCTGGTCTTAGAGACAAGGAGGAAGGTCCGCCCGGTCTTCAACCTGGAGCATTTTGAGCTACGTCTGTCCACTTTAAGTGCCCGTCCATCTTAAGGAGGGGAACTTCAAGCCATCGAAAATATAACAAGATCATGCTTTCATGGTACAGCTGCTTTTCTAGTTCAAAAAATCCTTCAGGTTTAAACTGATTATTATATATTTTTGTTCTGCCTTTAATGCCAACGTACCAGACGTTTCAATGGCCAATAATTCCTTAAAGACTGATGAGAGTGGATCACATATCCCATGCTTCATGTAATTACAGGCGTATTTGTGATTTGACTCAATTATCATTCGTGCAGTCTTTGTCACCATTGTGTGATATCTTTCCAAATGCATCAGATTCTTTTCTTATTTCTTTCTTATTCTTGTATAATAGATGGGTGAATTCTTTCTTATTCTTGTATAATAGATGGGTGAATTTACCATCGTGTCACGATTGTGGTAAAGAAACTATAGGCCAAGGCATGACTTCTGCACTTCCTTCTGAGACACTTTATGAAGCTTCTAGGGTTGAACTATATCGGTATGTGAAATTACTGTTTCAAGGAAAGTGGCTTTTCTAATTATCATACTCTATATTTATTTTAATTTTCTTATGATATTATGCATCTGAACTAACTTTAAACCTTCTTTATGCTACTGAATGGTCTGTAATTTTTACAACTATCAACTTAATAGTTTCTTTAAATCTGAAAGTATCATTTTTTTCAATGTTAGCAAATTGTTTCCTGTTTGATTTTACTTTTTAGATGTCTTTGCCAGTTTATGAGTGGAATTATTCATCCATTACGTACTACATATCTATTTACATTTAGGAGATCGGGTGATAACAAACTAGTTTTGTTATGGTTACCTGGATACTGTCCTTTTTCTTGTAAAGCATTTTTGAAGGGTTTTTCTCATGTTCACTAACTTTTTAGCTTCTATTTTCTTTACCTAACTTCTATTTCATGTTATTTGCATTTATCTTTTCACAACCCAGTTATACCTTTTGCTCCAAACTTACTCGCTTCCCTCGGTAAATGATCCAATGAAGGTATTCGACATAAGCGGACTGCAAGTTCATCGGAAAAGCAACGGGTGGGTGATGGTGCCGTCAGTGAATGGTGGGCCTGTGGTAAATGTGGGAGACCTGGTAATTAAGTGTTGCAGGAAGATTAGATAATGGTGGAAGAGAGAGAAAAATGTGGAGGTAGTTAATGGAGAGAAATAGAAAAGAGATAGAATAATATGTCAGAAATAAGAAAATGTGGAGGTAATTAAGTGTTGCAGGAAGATTAGATAATGGTGGAAGAGAGAGAAAAATGTGGAGATAGTTAATGGAGAGAAATAGAAAAGAGATAGAAAAATATGTCAGAAAGAGCAGAGGAGAGAGAAGAAAAGTGTAGTAAAGTTAACGCCTTTGCAACCTACTTAACGGAAGAGATCGGATTTTTACAAAATTCGTAATACGGGAACTAAATAACATCATTTTTAAAAGTGAGTATAAAACAGAAATTCAACTCCCAACTTGGGGACTAAAAAGGTAATTAAACCGTTTTTCTATTTGACATGATTCACAAAACAAACTTGACAATATAGACAAACTTGAAACAAGTTTCTACATCTTGGCAAGGTTATGATGATCTAATTGAGCATGAATGAGGGGGAAATTTGTAGATGAAAAAGATTATGAGACTCACATCTAGTGTCAAACATATGACTTGAAGTCCGATTCTATAAACAAATTGATCATTTGGTAAATGAGATAATAAAATCCAGAGAATGAGTTAAAAATTTGAGGAATAATAAGTTAAATGTAGATTCAAGAACATAAAAGACATTATCAATAGATATAGAAAGAAGAAAATGAATAATATTAACACCATGTGGATGGCCTTAGAGCCATTGGGCATGGTAACAGAAAGAAAATAATTTGAAGTAGACAACGCAAAGAAAAGAATTTGTTACTATAAATGTGATTTCTCACACCTGAGACTAGAACCCAAGGGCGAAGAGATTTGAAGTGAGTGAAGCCAGCAAATGATGTACCTATTACAACATAAGCAATGGAACCAGGCTTTTACGATCCTCGTATCATTTAAGAAATTCTTTGAAGATAATACAAGCACTTCAATCACACAATTGCAGCTGATAATCTATAATACCAATTGTCAATCAAATGTACTTAATTACGATCCATCTCAGCTCAAGATTGTCTCCGCAATTCTAAGATATTAGATTACCAAAGTAATATATGAGGTTACCACATCTACCAAGTCTAGAATTCATCAATCCATTTATCAATATCTAAGAACAGCCAGTCAAACTCCATGAAACACAGCAAAAACACAAAGCAAGACATAAGAAGGGGTGGCGCCCGGGGATGCGAGCGCCATCTCATAAACTAAGGGACTGCGATTTTTTTTATCAGCAATGCACAATTGGCTTCAACAGATGATTTTCACACTTTTAAAATTTCCAGCTCTGGTTGGCAACAAAGTTTTTGAAAGTAGAACTAGAACCCAATTGTACAAAGCCCCAAATCTCATAGTCCCTGCCAAAAAATTTTATTTATAAACAAGTAAACACAATTCAATTCACTCAAACCTATCAAACAGATAATTATCCACCCAAATTTCACACTATCATCTCAATTTCACACAAAAAATCAAACATATATAAATCAAACAAACCAATTTTACAGATCTCCAACAATTATTTAAACAATGATAATCAAAATCAAAACCAGCTACCCTTACCCCTAGTGGTGTGATATGCACAATTGTCCCTACACCCAAATACCTCCCAAGATGCGCCTAAACACAGAAGAAGCTTAGATTAATGATATAAGCATACTTCTAGAACCACAATAGGTTAAGGAAGATAGAAAACCCACCCATAACCACATGCGAGCAAAAAATTTCCTTTGCATGTAACATCTAACCTAACCCAAGAATAGATTTTTGTTGATCCAGACAACAAATCATGTTTGTCACATGTGCTTTGCTCTTGAAAGCTCAAGGAATGTGATCCCAATTGCTAGTTCCAGCTGAAGCTCATTTGTGGTGTCAATATCATAGTTGTGAATTAATGCAAACTAGCAACTCTCGTGACAATGTCGTGTTAGGATTCATGGTTAAGCATAAACTATTTTACTATTAGGATTCAGGGTTAATGCATAAATATTTGGAGCAACATTTTGATAAATCCTGAACTGGCGTTTAGTACAAAAAAAGAGTAAAACAGTTTTCATCAACTTCCTTTACAGGGAAAAAAGACAAACATACAATAGAAGTTATCATAATACACTCCATACATGTATGTTTTTTACAACAATTTTTTACTAGTCATAAGCTCCAACATTATGCTTTCTTTCTGAAATACTTTGGAGCTGGTTTTTCTCTAGCTGTCTGTACCACACATTTGCTTGCTTCTTCAACCTTTTCCAACTTGCTATCAGCATCATGAACACAAATTTTCTTCTCTAACTTGCCTGAGTCATCAATTCCATTGATACCCTTTGACTTCCTTGTCTTCTTTGACAGCACTAGAGACAACATTGGTTCCTCAGTTTTCAATTGCACTTTCCCTTTCGAATCTGTAGTAGCCAAAAGTATTGATTTCTTTTGCGTTTTTTCCTTAGAGATTTTAGTTTGCTTCAATGGATTTGCACCCTGTGACTTGACTTCTTTGTCAATATGCTCCTGAGAACTCTCTGATTCACTAGTTTCATATTTTTCCTGTCTTGGCTTTTTAGTCTTGGATTCTGACTCAAGATTACATTTAGTTTTCGGTACTTTGGTTGCATGCTTATTTCCTTCTTCAACTAAAATATCATTTCCCTTTTCTTCAACTAAACTTGGAAAAGCTCTAACAATATAAATCTGCAGCAATAAGATGTCAGTGTTCAGAAAATCGTAAGTTGAATGAGACAAAACCTCTAAATTATTAAAGGTTAAGCTCTGAATTTTGACAATGCTATGAAAAATGCAATATGAAATGCACCGGAAAAAAAGATACACAAATAAAAACAACATTCCCCTTATTGCATATCACTTTCTCATTTTCTTTTTAACAACCCTATAGTTCCTCCCTGTTTACCTGAATTCTTCCATTGCTTTCTCTAATCCTTGCTTCTCTCGGTCTCTCGTGACTTTCTGTGTCATCATCCTTATTTTTCCTTTCTCTCCAATATTCAAAACTCATCAAATTTCTATATCCTTGTGGTTCTACAATCATGGGGAAAGTGTTTGAGATAGGGAAAACAATTTATATTTCTTTGAGAGAGTTCACAGTTTAGATGCAACTCTTTTAAGTTAGATAGTTTCGCCTTCATATATTAATTGTGGATTGTGCATTAGATGTAAGAATTTTAATTATTAAAATTCTAGTGTTTCTCTAAAAAAAACCTTGACATTTCAAATTTGGATTTTTTATTCTAAATCATCAATATCTTGCTCATAATGTCGAGATTCCTAGAAAAAAAAAAAAGTACTGTAGTTATTACTCGTACTGACAGTGTATTGTACCTAGTGGTGATTTTGAATTGTTTTTAATGAGAAGCAAATATCATTAACCAAGTTAATTTTACAACTTTAGTTTCCACTACTAGCTAAGAATCAAGAATAACAATTAAATTTTCTTAGTTTGACTTTAATATTTGTTATCCTTGATTATTAATGTGTATTTTAAATAAATTTGATTATGACATATAATTTTCTATTCGCCACGACTAAGATATTATGTGGTATATTATTTGTTCACCACAACAAAGAGATATTCTGTGGTATATTCACTTATCCATATTTTAAATTTTTTTATATATATAATTTTTTTAGTTTTCAAGAAAGTAATATTAGTTTTGGAAAACGATATGCATTTATTTTCCACTTCATCATGGTGGGTGGTTTCTGACATTTAAATAGATTAAATGTGTACGTGTATATGGTTTTCATTTACAAGTTACTTGTGGTTTGTTCTATTTTTAAGGGATTTTGAATTTGTGTTAAGCCTATAAATAGGAATTCTCATTTATGAATTTCAATGTTTATTTCCCTCCAAGTTTAATCTCTATTTTCTCGAAAAGTTTCACTAAATTGTAAGTGTTGAAAAGAGAAGTGTTGTAGAGTGTGTGCAATGATAGGAATTTGATGTTTATAAATTATTATTAGATAGTTGTTGATTGTGTTCGTTAGTTAGTTAGTTGGGACTGAGATTTTTAAGGAAATAAGACGTGTTGCCTATAAATAAGAGGAAAGATGGAAAGACGGTTTCTTGTCATTTGAGAGAATTTGGGCATTTGGCAAAGTTGTGCGACTTAGACCCTATCTCCATGGGAGATATCTGTTTGGATTAAAATACAAGGTTTCTTTCATGTTCACCCCAGAAATTTATCAGTTATTCTTGAAGTAATGACGATATAGCAGGCATAACACGTTTAGGGCTTTAAAGTAGTCTTACAAGAGTGCTAAAACAAATTACCTTAAATCTCGATGCTTCAATCAATTCAAAAACAAGGGCATCTCCATCATCCAGTTTATGATCCAATGCAAATGCTCTCCAGCCTCCGCTTAATCCAGCTCTGTTGCCTATGTAAACAGCCTGGTATTCTGAACCATTTTCATCTTCTAAAACCATGTCATGTACAGTTTTTGGAAGATGTTCCTCACAAAACTTAGACGGAAGACCCTAACAAAATAAAGATAAAATAACATAGCAGGAAAATTAACTTCTGTAACCTTTACTAACAATATAATCAAAAAGAACCAGCAACAAATTAAGTGCACAACATACAGAAAGATTTTTTGAACTACAACCTACCAACCAAAAGCAGCTATAGACGTGAGACCGAACCATTGACTTGATAAATGAGGGATTTGAAGACTTCAAATTGATTTGGAGTTCTTCTGCAGCCTCCAGAGCACAAAGTCTTTCCTCTTTTGAGGCTTCTTTGATTTCATCTAAAGGCCTCGCAATGTAACTGAGAATCCCATAACTGTGTTGTTAATATTTGATGGGCAATTTAGAAAAAACATTCGGCAAGTAAACCACCTTCCCCATGTTGAAGAATTTGATCTTGACCTCTTCCTCAAAGATGGAAGGTATTCGCTCACCTGTGATACAAAGAATATACACAATGTCAGCTACACATTTCTGCTAGACCAACACCTCAGAAACAGAGTGACCAAAATCAATTTTTTAAAGTCACACATAACACCAAAGACAAATATGGATGCTCATTGACTACCATACCTAATCATTAACAAATAAATAAATCGAACAAGATGGGATTAACTAAAAAAAAAAATTGGGAAATTGTTGGGTACTTCTCAATGGGTGGTTCTCATGCATAATTAATTACTATGCTCTTGAAAGTTATATCTGACTCCAGACAAAATCTGCATTCAGACTCAAATTTAAATTTAAACAAAGTATAGCAAAGTAGAGCAACCGGGAAAGCAAGAAAGCTAGAAATTATCAACATAGGCTGTGTATTTATTATGAATGAAAGAAGAGGTATATATACATGATGAAAGAAGAACATATAGTCTAAAAGCAAGCCAACAGAAAGTGTAATAGACTAACAGCTACACTGACAGAAACATTACGTTTAACTGACCCCCTTAAGCTAGGAATGTATATTAAGCATTTCCAGCTTGGAACATATAGTCTGAAAAAGCCTTTGTATATACATCAGCAAATTGTAATGAAGAAGAGACTAGCAAAAGTTTAATTAAACAAGATAAAGGTCTTGGAAAAGTGAAGAGTAATTTATATTTCTGAAGAGGGAAAATATTACTTACATCTTCCCTGTATGAAGGAACTGGGTTACGCACACGAGAAGATCGCCTAGGTTCCACTTCAGTATTTGATTTCTTTGATTTTAGTTTAGGAACATGATGCTGCACAGGCACAGGACTGAAAAAATGAATTGAATGAAATCCAGGTTCTTTGCAGAGAGTAAACAAATAAAATACAACTTTACCCGTGTCTTCTTTCCAGAACTTGTGATCTCCGTCAAATTTTTTGAAATCTTTAAAATTCCCAAATCCTTGAGGAAAAGGTAAAACCAAGAAAATTTATCAGTCATCAAAATTCAAAACAGAAAATCAATAAAAACAAAGTTAAGCATATTTCAACTCAAACAAAATTAAATCTATTTTTGCACAAGCATACATATGCTACTGACAAAGTTTAAAATATTATAAAAAAATGAAAAAAAAAAAAAAAAGTTCACAAATATACTATACCATCTGCAACAAAATGGTGATTACCTCAAACCTCTTTTTATTTTCTTCAAGTCTCTGTTTTCTAGCATCTTCGTAAGTGTTGTTTGTGCGACCCTTTGCCATCTTCTGAAGCACAAGGCACAATACAATTACTTACATCAAATGTCATGTCACCAAAATAACTCACCAACTATCATCCATTAGAACAAAAAAAAAGTATTTTTCAGTGACAATATAAAAAGACAAAAGTTGAAAGCTTTTTAAGTTTTTTCAGTTCTTTCTCCCTAATGAAAAAATCTAAAAGAAGTTCTGTAACAGGATAGTCACTGGGTCCAGCACAAATTGGAAGTGATCATTTTTAATATAGTAAGAGGTTGTGAAATATATTAGAGAAGCTTGCACACAAGACATAGAACCCACACTAAGAAAGTAGAAGAAAGGCTGCAAAAGAACTTGAAAAAAAAAAAAATAGACGAAAAATGGTCATTACCGATCCTAAACTAAGAGAAGTGGAATAGGCAATGGAGTGAAGAGAATTAGAATACTCGGTGGAGTGAACAGAACTTGCTTTGGGAGGGAAGCAGTGACAATTTAATTTTCAAAATTTCAGTGTTGTACTACTTTGACCTTAACGGTAATAATTAGTGGTATTGTATATATTATTATTATTATTATTATTATTATTATTATTTATAATTTTTATATAAAGAAAATTGTTTTTATATACTTTTTATTATTTTTCTCGTTATAAACATAAAACGAATTCAATAAGGTAAGCGAGCAGACTTATTTTTATGAAAAATTCAAATTTTTTTAATCATTTTATAATTTTATCAGCAGTCATTGAATTTTATTCAAAAAAAATAAATGGTACAGAAATTTAAATTTTACTTTCTCGTAACATTTATATATTTTAGATTGTAGAATTCATATTATAAATTTATTGGAATATTCATATTTTACATTATATAATTTATAATATAAAATTTTAAAAATTATTCAAAATATAATATACTCTTGATGTAAATTTATATTTTAAATTATATAATCTGTAATATAATTCTGAAAATGTTTTGAAATTAACATATTATGCGAGTTGCAAGATATGGAATGTTTATGAATTATAGATTTTAAAATATAATTTTATATTAGGAATTGTATAATTTAAAATGACATTTAAAATTAAAGATTATGCAACAAAATACAATGGAGGTAAGGAGGTGCGGTTTGTCGCATTAGGATGGATAAATAAGTCATTAGACTAAGAGTATGGGGTGCATAAAGAAATCCCCTCATATTAGATATATTATAGGCAGAAGTTTCTGAAACTGTAGCCCAACCTTTTTAATTAGCAATAGTATGCCAATTTGTTGCCAACTTTTGCTTCTCCTTTGTTTTTGCAGAAAAGCTTCATCAAGCAGTACTAAATTTTGTTTACTTGTGGACAATCTTTGCAATCAGTTCAGTCAACAATTTCTTTCAAATAAAAGTATATATCTACCACTTTGATCTCAAAGCTTTTAGTCTTTCCAATTGGAACAGTTCGCATTTCATTTCTTTTGGTTTTCAAATTATTCTTACTGTCTGCTATCTCAATAATTCATCCAAAAACTGACAAAAAAAAAACTATGGCTATAATTGTCTTCTGATTATAGTGATTCCAGTGAAAATGACTCAAATGTTTCTTGAATCTTCATACAGACAACAAATCTTGTTTGCATGTGCTTTGCTCTTGAAAGCTCAAGGAATGTTAAAGTTGTAGCTCATTTGCATTTTTATATCATAGTTGTGAATTAATGCATTTATGTGTAGTTGTAAGTTGTAGTTCTTGAAAATATCATGGTGATTTATCTTTAAGTATGTTAGGAGTCTCATATTAAATAGAAAAAAAATTCAATTTAAAATATATAAATAAATATAAATTTTATTTAACAAATTAATTTTATGAAATTAAATTAGATTTAAAATACATTTCTTGAATTTATTGTTACATTGTTCTACCTTCTATTGCACAAAACATGAATTATTTTACTGTTAGAATTCAGGGTGAATGCATAAATATTTGGAGCAACATTTTAATAAATCCTAAACTAACATTTGGTACAAAAAAACAGAAACAGTTTTTATCAACTTCCAGCATTCATAGATGGAAGTTGGAAGTGTCAAGATTGCGACCTATCACCCTTTAAAGGGAAAAAAAAACATACAATAAAAGTTATCATAATACACTCCCTATATATATATATATATATATATATATATATATATATATATATATATATATATATATATATATACTTTTTAAAACAATTTTTTACTAGTCATTAGCTCCAACTTATGTTTTCTTTCTGAAATACTTTGGAGCTAGTCTTTTTCTACATTTGTTTGCTTCTTCAACCTTTTCTAACTTGTTATCAGCATCATGAAGACAAATTTTCTTCTCTAACCTGTCTGAGTCGTGAATTCCCTTGATACCCTTTGACTTCCTTGTCTCAGTTTTCAATTGCACTTTCCCTTTCAAATCTGTAGTAGCCAAAAGTATAGATTTCTTTTGTGTTTTTTTCTTGGAGATTTTAGTTTGCTTAGTTGGATTTACACCCTGTGGCTTGACTTCTTTGTCTAAATGCTCCTGAGAACTCTCTGATTCATTAGTTTCACATGTGGCTGCTCGTCTTGGCTTTTTACTCTTGGATTCTGACTCGAGATTACATTTTGCTTTCCGTACTTTAGTTGCATGCATATTTTCTTCTCCAACTAAAATATCATTTCCCTTTTCTTCAACCAAATTTGGAAATGCTCTTACAATATAAATCTGCAGCAATAACAGGTTAGGTTCATTATTCTTTTTGACACGTTTTAGTTCATGTCACATACCAGGCATGTCTACAAATTAAAATACACGACCTGATTTCAGACATCTAATAACAAACCATAGACAATATCTATACCATGTTTGGTGTAGATGTTGATGTTGATAGGCTCATTAATAAAGACATCAGGAATTTTGAATCTGGGCTATTTGCATGTGTTTTACTACTCTAACGGGTAAGAGTAAATGTAGAGACCACCAAACTCCTCAAGAAGTTTGGACGTCGAATTAAAGCATGGTTTTGGAAGCATATACACTCATTTCTAAATCAATAAAAATGATTGATGGAACAGCATAAAGTGTGTCTTTGTGACAGTGGTTTAAATTCAAAATTCTACAGATTGGAACTAGAAATCGAGATGATGAGTTCCATGGAGTAATCACTAACAGTTGGAAAGTGAAATAATGTCTCGTGAAGTGTTAAGAAAAAAGAAATGTTTAAGATTTTTCACTAGATACAAAATCTCTAAATGATCAATGGTGAACTTTTGAAACTTGAAGTTATGAAAGGGCTAAAAATATGCAATACCCCAATTGTCCAATTTATTAAATTCATAACGTACCAAAAATATGTCAGATGAAGTGTTATGAAAATCGTAAGTTGAAGGAGAGAAAACCTCTAAATTATTAAAGGTTAAGCTCTGAATTTTGACAAAGCTATGAAAGATGCATCATGAAATGCACCGTTACTTTAAAAGGTAGAAAACATTATATGCAATAAAAATAACGTTCCCTTTATTGTATATCCCTTTCTCATTCTCGTTTTCACAACAAGAGAGTCCCTCCCCTGTTCCAAAGTGAAGTGTTTTCGTAGGATGTGGGTCACCGACCACGGCAGTGCTATCATAGGAATTTTCTATTTTCATTAGATAGTTGTTGATTCTCAAATTATTATATTAGTTAGTTACTTAGTTGGGGCTGGGATTATTAGATAAATAAGATATATTAACTACAATAAATAAGAAAGATGGAAAGGAAGGATTGTCTTGTTTGTGAGAGAATTTGGGAATTTGGGCATTGGTAGATGCAAGACCGTCATAGTTTAGAGACTTAGACACTATCTTCAGGGGAGATATCTGTTATTCTTTGGATTAAAATACCAGGTTTCTTTCATGTTCAGCCCAGAAAATCGTCAGTTATTCTTGAAGTAATGACGATATAGTAGGCATAACAATTTTAGGGCTTTAAAGTAGTGCTACAAGAGTGCTAACAAAAATTACCTTAAATCTCGATGGTTCAATTAATTCAAAAACAAGGGCATCTCCATCATCCAGTTTATGATCCAATGCAAATGCTCTCCAACCACCGCTAAGTCCACTTTTGTTGCCTATGTAAACAGCCTTGTATTCTGAGCCGTTTTCATCTTCTAAAACCATGTCACACACTGTTTTTGGAAAATGTTCCTCACAAAATTTAGAAGGAAGACCCTAGCAAAATAAAGAAAAAATAATATAGCAGGAAAATTAGCTTGTGTTACCTTTATTAGCAATACAATCAAAAAGAACCAGCAGCAGGTTAAGTGCGGGACATAAAGAAAGATTTTTGTGAACTACAACCTACCAACCAAAAGCCCCTATAAACGTGAGACCAAAGCATCGACTTGATAAATGAGGGATTTGAAGAGTTCAAATTGATTTGGAGTGCCTCCGCAGCCTCCAGAGCATAAAGTCTTTCCTCTTCTGTAGCTTCTTTGATTTCATCTAAAGGCCTCGCAGTGTAACTGTGGATCCCATAACTGTGTTTATTAATATTTGATGAGCAATCTAGAAAAGTCATTAGTTAAGTAAACTACCTTCCCCGTGTTGAAGATATTGATCTCTTCCGCAAAGCTGGAAGGTGTATACTCACCTGTGATAGAAAGAATATACACACTGTGAACTACACATATCTGCTGGACCAACACCTCAAAAACAGAGTGACAAAAATCAATTTTTTTAAGCCACATAACACTAGAGAGACAAATACGGATGCTCATTCATTACCATAGCTGATCATTAATAAATAGATATACCGAACAAGATGGGATTGACTAAAAAAAATTAGGGGAATTGTTGGGTAATTCTTAATTGGTGATTCTCATGCATACTTAATTACTATGCTCTTGAAAGTTATATTTGACTCTAGATAAAACCTACATGCACCTTTGAACAAATGAGAAGCCAAACTTAAATAAAGGACTTGTAAAAGTGAAGAGTAATTGTTATTTCTGAGAAAAACAATAACGCCACCACTGTATAAAGAAAGCTTGTTAGAGTTGAATAATCCCACCCATTCAATCTAATTCCCAAGCATTGAGAGTCAACTAGAGAGTGATGAGATTTTCAAGTTTTCAAAGAGAATTGTAAATTTATTGAGATGGTGAATATTTAGTTGGCATATTTCCATGAACATAGGCAGATGCTGTTGAACCACAAAATCAGGCTTATTCCATTGTTTTTCTTTGTGGCGTGCTGTGTGTTTCTATCATCAACAATCAACTATTGGTGTGTGCGTACATTTTGTCAACATCAGTGGTACTAGTTAAGATAATCTATTTTCCAACCTAATTTGAATTTTTTTCCTTTTTGGCTCCCATGTTTGTTGTTTGATCCTGCATGATGGTTGAAAGACAAAATTACTTACATCTTCCCTGTATGAAGGAACTGGGTTTCGCACACGAGAAGATCGCCTAGGTTCCACTTCACCATTTGACTTCTTTGATTTCAGTTTATGAACATGATGCTGCACAGGCATAGGATGACAAAAACGAATCAAATCAAATGCAGGTTTTTTGCGGAGAGAAACCAACTAAAATACAACTTTACCCCTGACTTCTTTGCAGAACTTGTGATCTCAGTCAAATTTTTTGAAATCCTTGAAATTCCCAAATCCTTGAGAGCAAAAGGTAAAACCAAGTAAATTGAACAGCCATAAAAATTCAAGACATAAAATCAATAAGAAGCAAAGGTATGCATATTTCAATTCAAAAACATGAAAATCTATTTTTTCACAAGCATACATATGCTGCTGAGAAAGATTAAGATATTATATAAAAAAATGAATAAGAATGTCCGCTAATACTATACCATCTGCAACAAAATGGTGATTACCTCAAACCTCTTCTTGTTTTCTTCAAGTCTTTGTTTTCTAGCCTCTTCATAAGTGTTGATTGTGCCACCCTTTGCCATCTGCTGATGTACAAGACACAATGCAACAACTTACATCAAATGTCATGTACCCAAAATAACTCACCAACTATTACCCATGAAAAAAAAAAAACAGAAATATTTACAATGGCATGTTATAAAAAGACTAAAGTTGAAATCTTTTTAAGTTCTTTCAGTTCTTTCTCTTCCAAAAAAAAGTATGCGATAACATTTGTAACAGGATAGTCACTAAAATGAGTCCTGCACAAATTGGAAGTGATGGAGGTTGTGAAATATATTAGAGTGAAGCTATGCGCACAAAACATAGAATCCACAGTAAAAAAGTAGAAGAAAGGCTGCCAAAAAAATTGAAGAAAATAATAAAAAAAAATATCATTACCCAAACCAGAAGTAGAAAAACCACTGGAGTGAAGAGAACTTTTTCCTAGGGAAGTAGTAAGTGGGAATTTGATATTCAAAATTGCAGTGGATATCAGCTTTAACCCTTCTATTATTAATACATTGTTAAGTTATATATAACGAAAATTGTTTTTACAAACCTTTTAATTACTTTTACTATTTCTGTTTCAAAATTATTTATAACAGTATAATATAAAACAAAATACTGCCGATAAAAATATTAATGTTTTTAAATATAGGATTAAATATGTTTTTTTTAATTTTTAATAAAAATTAAAATTAGTTTTTTTTTAAATTTAGTTTAATTTATTTCATTTTTATGAATGCATGAATTTATTTTTTTTAATCAAATTTTATTAGATTTATCTTAGGTTAAACTTTTGGTTTATTTTACTTATAAATGCATAAATTTATTATTTTTAATTAAATTTATTTGATGTTTGAAATAAGTTTTTTAATTATTATTAAAGTAAAAATGTGTCCATATTTCTAAAATTAAAAAAATTAAATTAAATTAAAATTTTAAAAAGAAACTAAATTTAATTTTTACTTAAAATTAACTAATAAGAACTTATTCAACCATTAAAATATAACTTTTTCTTTAAATATAAAATAAAGAAACATCTCCTTATATCAAACTAGCATAGTGACTCGTGCCTACGGACGGGTTGTATTTTGTTTCTATTTGTTAATAATCGTTTTTAGTCTGTATATAAAAATAATAAAGTTGTGAAATTACTAGTAATGAGAAATTATAAAAATTAGATGGTACTGTTATAATTATTATTAAAATATTTGTATCTATTTGATTGAGTTTTTCTAGTGAGTTTCTCTAGGTCAAGTTTGTGAGGGCAAGTTTATCTATATTGAATTGTATTAGAACAAATTCTATAAGTCGAATACTTATAAATCGAGTTTTAGAACAAATTCTACAAGTCCAATACTTACAAGCCAAGCTCTTACAAGTTGAGTTTTTCAAGCTAAGCTCCTTTAATATGAGCTCTTCCAAGTCGAGCTCCCTTCAGGGCAACACTAGCTTGAGCATATCCAAGTTGAGCTCCCCAAGGCTGAGCTCCTCCAAGCCAAGCTTCCCTAAACCAAACTCACCTAGGCTAACTTCCTTCAGGCCCAATTATCTAGGTCGAGCTCTTCGAGCCGAGTACTCAAGGTTAAGATATCTAGGTAGAGTTCGTCCAGGCTGACCTTTTCTAAGCTAAGCTCTTGAGGTTGAGCTCTCCATCAACGTCGAGATTTCCCTCAAGGTTGAGCTCTCCCTCTAGGTAGAGCTCTTCCTCAAGACTAAGCTCGCATCAGGTCGAGCCTCAGCTATTTTGAGCTCCTTCAAGTTGAGATCCTGTAGGTTAAGGTCCTTTTAGGCTGAGCTCCCTCTAGGTCGAGCTCTATTAATGGAGCTCTCCAAGGCTGAGCTCCCTCAACTAAGCTCTCTAAGCTCCTCGGTGTACAAGGTCCTTCAACCAAGCTCCTTTAACCGAGCTCCTCCAAGGTTGAGCTCTTCACACCTTTTGTAACATCCCATTTTTAGATTCCATGAGAAACTATAAAATATTTTGTAACACCCACAGAGGACCCATCGACTAATAACTCAATTACATCACCAGACCATCCATCGTCTCACAACTTAGTTACACTCCCAAACGACCCACCGTCTGGGTGTTAGATGCGTCTCCAGTGTTAGATCGTCTTAGGTGTTAGATTGTTTGGGGTGTTAGACTGTCTAAGGTGTTAGATTGTTTGAGATGTTAGACGCATCTAAGGTGTTAAACCGTCTAGGGTGTTAGACGCTCTGGGGTGTTAGACGCCTTTAGAGTGTGATCGTTTGGGTTGTTAGATTGTTGGGGGAATTAGACACATTTGGAATGTTAGACATGTTTGGAGTGTTAAACCGTTTGGAGTATTAGATGCTTCAGTGTCTAAATGAGTCAAATTTTTAAAAATATACATTTATTTGTGACACACTAAAGAAAACCTAATTGAATAAACTTTTTTAGAAAATAAGACTTGATTAAAAAAAAATAAAAATGAAAACACACTTGCCACATTTTAACTAGAATAAGAACTAAAAGAGTAATTAAATCTTATTTTTAATATTTGTTTCAATTAACATTTAACATGGAATGAAAGGAGTAATTAAGCTTTTATTTTTAATATCTTTTTTTTCAATTAACGTCGACTCAGTTATATGTATTTTTTTTTAAAAATTAGATATGATGAAAAAGGTAAAAATGAATATATACATATCTTTCTTATTTTCATTTAAAATTATTAAAATATATTTAATTTATTAAGTAATATAAAAGCTTATATTAATTTTTATTTGATTATTAGTTTGGTAATTTATTTATAAAATACATATTTATTTATTTTTAACTTTTTTATATTTATTTAACCTCTCGTTCAATTGATATTTGATTATCTTACTTGATATTTATCTATGTATAATTTCTTTTTTTCATATTTGATCAACCTAATGTATAACCTTGTCATATAATGATAGAAGTTCAAAGGACTAATGTCTTTGTTTTTATTGATTATATATAGATATAGATAATGGATGTGTCAACAATATAACGTTTTACGCTCGTGTATGATGGCAATTGGAGATTTTCATAGAAACATACAAGTGCATATTGATCTTTTATTCCTTGTATTCATACCACAAATGAAGGTTAAACTAGAGAAGTTTACACCTATTCTACATGGTCTTCAAATGCACTTAAGGCTGAGTGTCTGGAAGTTTGCTAAGAACTGAGTGTTCTGGTTTGTGATCACATTCGAAGTCTAGATGAACAAATGCTCTCTCAACTTCTGGAAGTTTCTCTAGCTTTATCTGAAGGCTCTCTCCAATGGCATGTGCTTCTTTTAAGGGTAAATCCTCCGGCAGTTCAATGTCAACCTGAAACCAATAGAACCAAAATTATAACATCTTTTATGCCCTCCTTTCAGAACTTTTGAAGAGAAATGTTGAAACTCTCAGTCAACTAAGGTTATATATATGCAAACCTTGGTTTACAAGTTAGTTTTTATAAATTCACTTAAGTTTAAAGTCTATTTCTAACAAGAAATCCTTACTGGTACTAAATTCTATGTCTTAGCTTTTAATCTGCACACCCCCTGTACATGGAAGAAATGAGAACCATTGCTCTCATGATTTTTCTTTTCTTGTAATGTCTGTATTCACAATATTTTTCTTTTCTTATATATATATATATATATATATATATATATATATATATATATATATATATATATATATGTATGTATGTATGTATACCTCTGCAAAATATAGAACGCCAAATGTGTAGGCGCGGACAGTGTCAATGCGCTTAATTTGATGAGAGTGCATTACGACAAGATATGTCAGCTTCTGCAGAACTTCAGGAGATGCAGATTGTCCCACTAGTGAAACTGCAATTTAACAAAATGAAACCTCCACTGAATAATTTTGCATATAACATTTCATGTTTACTTTTCTGTATATTAAAAAAAAGGACATTTGTGTTGCAGTTCCCGTAGTGATCTCTAAACAAAATTGAAATTTCAATTCTTTAATGAAAGTTCTTATCATAGACAGCACAAGTTATTGAAGAAAAACTCGGTTCTGGTTAAAGAGGAACACTAAAGCAAAAATACTTAAAGAACTATGTCTAAGTTTTTTACCTGCATTTTCTATCACTGTGCCAGACCAATTTGTGATAGTGTAAATTGAAAGTAGAATAGCTCCAACCGGGTCAATCCACCAGTAAAATTTATCACCAAGAACAGCTGCAACTAATCCAATCACATTTGTTACAACATCAAAGTGGTGATCCTGCAAGTTAGCATTTGTGAGATTAGAAATGTCTTTGGCTCATTCCATAAGCTTGATCCTAATCTACGAGAATTGGACCCAAAAATATTCACAGGATCAAAAAGCCTCTCATTAAAAAAATCCATAAACCAAAATGTTAACAATAATCCTGTAGGTTAGGACTAGCTCATGAGCCGTCTCGACTTTCAATCTGAATATGTCTATCTCGACTTAAGATGTTACAACAACCTGTTTAGTTAGTTCATTATTCATTGAGCAGTTTATTATAAAAAGATAAGGACACATACATCTGCATAGGCACGGACAATTTTGCTTCCTGAGCTTCTACAATAAAGCCAGAGTGCAAGCTTCACCAGTGTTGCAAATATCATAACGGAGTACAACCATACCAGTTTATCATAAGACATCTTCTCAGGAGGACTGTTTTCTATCAGTTGTTGTATAGCTGTGATTAGTACCTGAAAGCCTGTAGCAAAAGGATATGATCTTTATGTTTACTAAGAAGAATAGAACTCTCAACTAGTCAGATTCTATGCATATCAGCAATAGCTCAGAAAGCTGAGCATGTAATGTTTCTTTGTGAATACTTTAATTAATCTTGAGGTACATTGTTTAACAAAAATGAATTTAGGAGTTGCAAGATGGGAAAGCTTTGCACGAGTTCATCATTGTAATCTGCATTCAGCATACATCAAATGAAAAAGAGAATGTAGATGAAAACATTAAATGATTGAAACGCAAACAACTTTGCTGCATGAACCTGTATGGAGAAGGAAAATATTTTAGATAATGACATTGTAATCTGCATCCAGCATACTCACCAAGTGTCGCCATGACTGCAGCAAAGATAATTATTCCCACTGGCTGCACCCTCAACTTCCCAATTGGGTATTTATACATGTTTATATCCTTCATTGCAAGGTGGGTGAACCAAAGTATGCCACCAGCCATGAAGTCAAGCAGAGAATCCAATGTTGATGCTGCAACAGCTATTGATCCACTCCTTATAGTCACATAAATCTGGATGTGTATATGAATATATAGTTATTTAGCAGACAGTACAAACAACTATGATACATAAAACAACAAACATTAAAGGAACTTATACTAATATATTGTCAGAAACTTCTTCATATGAAATTTCACTTGCATGAAGTGAATCCTATTAACGATGATAGAAGGTTTATAACTAATGGAACCTGGACTAAATAACAGCCAGCCTTAATTCAGAAAAACTACTCGAAGTTTCATGAACATATGAATATCCACATCACATTATTATATCACCTTCAATGCCAACAAAGCTGCATTTGCATAATTAGAAATCTTCATTGCTCGTTCATGTTGGGCTTGTTTTTCAATGTCTTCTGCATCAGTGCAGTTCAGTGTTACTATGGAGTCAACTTCTTCAAATGACTTCAGAGTAGCAAATTGCCTTTCGTAATATTCTTTCTCTCCTATAAATATAGAGAACATATCACTTCAAAGAAGATAAAACTTTATGCTTGGAATACAGATCATGGCTCTATGACAAAGTAAAGCAATCAAAACATTGAATCACCACTGAGAATCACCACAACACAACATTGAATCTACAAAAAGGTTGTTTTCAATATATGCTTAAAAGACTAATCCATGTTACCATACAAGTCTAATATTCCCAGAGAGATACCTTGGGTTAACTGGGTGGTATTGGAGAAATTATGATCAAACTCAAATGGAGACTCAAAGTCTAGGCCACAACGGACCTTATCAGGAAGCTTGGACAAGAAAGTTGTTCTAAGGGAGTTAAAAGAGTTTCCATCATGGTTCTGGTTCCCCAGTAGAGGCCTTGAACTGTTATTCTCATCCATTCATTCACAGCTAGTACTGGTGCTAATGGTCCAATGATATATACACAACTCACAGTGGCTATGTATTAAACAAGTTTTCTGCTGTTAAATTGAGTACTTGATTTACACAGCTTTTAGATTTTGGTTTTTAAATTAACTTTAACGTTATCACACAGCCCTTGTAGAACCACCCATCATGGTTCTTGGTGCTGTTCATACAAGCTCTTGCTTGTTTAGAAATTTATTCAAAGTGGGGCATTTGACCAAATAACAATGACACTCGGGAACAAGCATGCTGAATGCTGCATGCCCCATGTTGTCACTGCAAGCTATTGGGTTGCAGCAAACTATTAAATTTGGAAGGTTTGACTTATACTTTCTTTATGTTGTGCTCCATACAAGAACATTTTTTAAGTTGCAAACGGATGACGAAATGAAGAGTAATTGATTCAATAAAGATTTTTTTAGTTGACTAGATTGGTTGTTTCAAATCATAAGTTACATCAATTTAATCCCATAATTATAGAAATTGACACCAAAACTTATCATTCTATCATTAAATTGACAGCACTTTCTCGTTTTGAAAAACAGAATTAAAGTGATTTCATGGAAGATTTGAACACAGGAACCTAAATATAGAACGTTACACAAATTACTTAAACCTCCTACCACTTGTCCTTTTCGACCGTATGTAACAAAATACATCATTTTGTTTCTTCTTTCTTTCTTGAGTTTAGTTTTTTTTTTCCTAAAATAACAATGTATATATGGATTAATAATTATCAACTAAAGCTTTTGTTTAGAGTGATTTTTAGTTGTAAAGTTTCACTAATTTCAAAAACATCAATGAACTTGTAGTTTTTAAAATATAATTTTGGGTTTTTCTTCTCTCATTTTTAGTTAAAATTTTATTATAATGCCCATATGTTGGTTTAGCAAAGAGAATATACTTTTTTAATACAAAAAATCAAATTTTAAAAAAAAAAATCCTTGATTTTAAATATTAATGTAAGAATGCATAGAAAACTAGTTAACCTCATGCTTGTCACATAAGTTCTCTTGCTTAAAAAATTACATCCTAAGATTATAATAACTTAGAATGTCATACGTGTGTTTTGAAATATATTGCAATACTAATCATCAATTTTTCAATTAATAATTATAGCATTATTTAATCACATTCCTTCATCTTAGAAGAGACAAATGCCGTTTTCCTTTGGGATGAAATTTCGTTGGCTGAAAATATATTAAAGAAGAGTAGTCAATTTCGTTAAAATTTATTCTCCTTACAAATATACACGTTAAATTTTAGTTTTATTTTAATTATCCTTAAATTTAATTACATTCACAAATTTTAAGGTGTAATTTTTATCCCAATCGATCTTTAAACTTGTCTTCATAAATAGAATCGAATTTTATTCTAATTAATCCTTAAAACTTATCAATTTTTTATCATATATCTTTTCTAGTAAATTTGTGTTAAATCCTTTACATCAAATGTCGATCATTTTTAATTCAGAATAATCTATTTGATTTTTATAAATATTTTTTAGTCGAGTATAATGTTTGGTTGTATAGGAAATAATCTTTTACTTTGATTTAATTTGTTGGTTACTGTAAAGACTTAGAATTTTGTCAACACCAGGGAAGGACATATGACAACAGATAAGAGGGTGATCATTTTAAAACAAAAACTTAAGCAAAAATTTGATTTTTTGAACCATTTCTCTTGTCTGAAAAGTCATCACTCACTCTTCAAGCTCTTCTTCTTCTTCTTTACATTTTCTCCCAATTCCTCACCATCTGAAACCTTTGGGTTCCTTTCCAGAGTTACCTAAATCATCTTGACGTCGAAGACTCCAATTGACACCAATTCCGTTCTGTGTTCAAAAAGAGGGTAAGTTGTTCTTCCCTCTTTTCTACACTGTTTGAATTCTAGAACATACAATTTGCTGATTGCATGTGTTCTTGATTTTTCCATCTTAATTCTTTTCGATTCCAGTTTTAAAAATCTGTTTTGATCACCATTTCGTGATCTATAGGGTTGGGGGCAACATTCTGGAAATGTCAGGAAGTCTAGAGGCAAGCCTTGAACTGTGTTAGGAAAATTAAAGGTAAGGGAAGCTAGGTTTGATTTCTGGTGTGTAAAATGTTATTAAGCCCGTGTCAAGTTTGTATAAGGTTGTTGAGCCAATGCATGTGAAAATGGTGAAATTGAATGCTACTGTTTGAACTGTATAGATGAACGTATGTGCTGGAATGTATGTTTATTAACTGTGAATTTTGTAATTGTATATGTGATGAATTAGGAATCTGTATGCCTAATTGGATGATATGAATTGAGTGTTGAGAGGTTGAAATTTCAGTCATGCAAATAACTAGCTAAACAGCAGATATAAATTATAGCGTTCAAATCAAATTTAGGGAAGTGGAGTAGTGATTTCGTGAATTAGGGGTCCGGGATGGGTTTAGGCCATTAGGACAACTTAGTTAAGTCAATTGTGACTTATTAGAAGTACCAAAATGGCCTGAAACAATTTCCAAATGGTAAAAATGAGTTTGCGTCCATAAGTGAATGAATTTGAAGTATTAGATCCCAATTCTATGCATAATTACTAGAGATAGAGGTTAGGAGTGTGTGTGAACCTTTAGACAAGTTTAATTCAACCTATACTTCGAATTTGGAGTGTTAGAAATTCACCAAATGGTCTAGAGTAAGTTTTGGGTGTGTGAGTTCCTCAAATCTGTAGAATTTCGCGCTGTAGATTATGCAGAGTCGCATAGCGCACTCTGTGCGCTCTGCGAATGAGTTCTGGCAGGAAAAATTCACACAGCGCATCACAGGGTGTACGCTCAGCGAATTTTCTGCGACAGATTGAGTATTTTTGATGTTTTTGACATTCTGGGAGTTCCGGACGTCTGTTTTGAACGTTCTTTAGGTCGTTTTGGGGGTTTTAGACCCTTCCGAAATTGTTGGTGATGGTCTCAAAGCCATTTTCTTTGTCTAAGTATGAGTTACGGGGTTTTGGGTTGTTTAGTGATTCTTCTTGAACTGTTATGATATGCTATTGTATATTGAATGGTTTTTATATGGATTTCAAAGTGATAACATTATGGTATTCACTTGTTCACATCTTGAGTTAAGTTCTAAAGTGAAAGTATGGTTGATGGACGTAATTCCATGATCCTCAAGGAAGGTTACATGGTGGTGCCCTATAGTTGTTGTGATTGACCGTATGAATGGCCGGAGTTCAAGATGGGGTTTATCCTGACATTCTAATGACCATTCATGCTTAATTAGATAGTGATGAGTCATGTGGTGAGAATAACAGGAGGTCCTAGGATAGGCGCTTTCACTGTAGGCCTATACCGCTGTAAAGGGCTTACACTTATGTGTGGTCGGGTGAAACCTCTCAACAATGGCTTTGCAAAGCGGTAAGGCCACTACAAGTGCACAAACCCCTGGAACTTGACATTTCATACTAGTCCAGATGGTCAAATCACATGGTCGGTCATTGGTATCAATAAAATACATTTTGCTCATAGTCTGTATTGTTTATGATCCTTGCATGCTTGAAATACTTGATTGATAACATGCTTGCCTTCCCCCTTGCGATGATCATCCAATCCTTTGGATATGAGCAGTAGCTGATGATGTTCCACCCGAGTGCACATTGGAAAGCAAAGAAGACCCAACCTCTTATTCTTACGACTTCTACTAGTCCAATTTAGATAACTTATTTATATTTTGAGAAACTCTGTAATGTATATGCAGCTCCTAGCCTATAACATTACACCTAGATCTTTCTTGTTATTTTGAGAGATCTCTTAAATCTATAAAATTTTAATTTCATAAGTATTTCAGATGACTGTACCAAATATAACTCTAGATATATCTTTAAACTGCCTCATCTTATTATAATGTTATTTCCTAATATATTATACTCAATTTATAATTTTTGGAATGTCACAATTATGATTGTATTATCTCTTAAAACTTAATTTTATCTTGAAAAATAAATTTAGAATCTACAGATTCATATTTTTATTTAAGAATTTAAAATTAATGACAATTTTATCTACAAAAGTTTGATCAGTTTTAAGTATTTTAACAATTAAAACTCTAACTGTTTATACACCAAAAACAAGAAATAAGGATAATTGGAACAAAATTAAAGTTTAAGTATTCATTTGTAAAAGTGATAACGCATGAAAATAATAAACTTAAAATTAGGACGTCCTTATAGTTACGAAATTAAGTATTATTTTCTATATATAAAAAACTTCTCATGCCTGCAGAAGTGCTGATGACGCGTTTGTTGATATGATATTTTTCTACATGTTTTTCAACTCTATTAATGAACAAAATTTAATTTTGTACTAATAAGATTGAGCAAGTAGTGCAACCCACCAGTAAGACCTCTCTTGATAACATAATATCTATTAGTGCCCAGATGAAATGCTACCAAGTGTCCAATTCAGACTTACATCGTTTAAAATAGACCCCAACTGAATAAATTAGAAATTCGAAAAATTATTAAATGACTTGTGATTGTCACCAATTATAAAACAAAATGCTAATCTGATCATATGGAATTCGATCCTTCATAAAACTACTAAATATTTTCTGATTTTAAATAAGATATCGATCAAATAATAATTTTATCTTTTATGATGCATGGAATTAAAAAATACAACACCAACTAATTCTGGCATTATTGACAAAACACGTAAATTGTCTTCCAAAATATATAGTATAGAATAGGAAAATGAAATAGAACATCAATGAACACTAAAAGTTAGGCTAAAAACTCGAGACATCTCAAAGCAAGGGTAAGAGCAAGTTTGCGTCACATTATTAGGTGCGTAAACAAGTGCAAGGCAACAAACTTGAGGCTTATCCAATCAGCTCTTGCAAGAACTCAGTACCTGTGATGAAGCTTCTCCTTTTCCAGGTAGTTCTGAACATACCTGCATCCATCCAAAACAATATCAGACATACAAATTAACCAGCATCAGAGAGATGCACTTAGAGATTCATGACAGGATATATTATAGAGTAAACTATACTAACTACTCTTTGAATTTTGTCAAATTACACACATACATTGTTTGCTTATTCTAGCCATAAATTAACATCCCTTAATTTTTTTAAAAAAATATCTGTCACCACGATTACATTACACTAACTTTCCGCAATTGTTTGAAAAGCATTACACTAAACACTTAATACAAGTAGAAAGTGTATTTTACGAAATTTTACATATGATTAGCGTAATTTTCTATATTATAGACAAACTAATCCGGCATTCATTTTCTCATCTTCAAATCCATCTCTCCATAGAATTACATGCTATTTTAAGTCCAATACCAAATAAAAAGTGTAGTTAAATTTTGTTTACTCACAACTTTTAATAGAAAGAAATTGCAGAATGGTTGCTGAGGATAACATCAGATTGAGGGAAGGGAATATAATGCAGTGGAATAAAAAAAGACATACATTAATTTTAAAATAGGATGAATTGGAATGAACCTGTTCATTCCACCCAAACCCTTTTTCTTTCTTTCTCAGTTTTTTTTCATGGGAGGTGATGTACAAAAAATTTTGCACAACCACAAAATATTGCACTTCCGTGTGGGAGCTTCAATTCAATATTTCCCCCACAGACTCAGATTTAAACTATACCAACGCCAAGCAAGCTTATCTAATCACTGAAACAGGGGGGTTTAAATCTACCCACGCTGCCATTTAAGAGGCAGGACTGAGCAACCAATCAAATTAAGTTGGCTGGTTATTGACCTATTGTGAGTGATGTGAATACATTTTACTTTGAAATCACTATGCACCAATTGATAAATATTGGAAAAATGGAGAAAAAATATATATTAAATTCCTCCTAGAAATCATAAGATGGCTTATATAAATGACCATCAATATCTTCTAAATGATATCTTATACTAAGGACCAGAAGGAGTTTTATGCCCCTTTCAAGGGTGTCTAGTCTTAGGGCTATCTCTACTCCGATACCAAATTTTTCACGGGGTCCTGTCGGGGACTTAGCTGGTGATCCAGGCAACATATTATTTGTTCTGCTCAAGTTAATAATTCTCTTCAAATCCCCAAGCCTGAGTGTACATCACTAAAGCGTAATCAGACTAAGTTGCAACTGGTGAACAGGGCTTCATCAAGGCTCTGTGCCCTGCATCCAAGTCACTGACTTGTGGGTGGGTGGCTGGATGTTACATTGAGATGAGGAAGTGACTGTATTTTGACTCTGATGAAGCATCCACTGAGTTTTTTAGTTTACATGTACGGACTAAGGCCCAGGAATACTAGTCAGTTACAATCTTTAACCCTCAGGAAAGCATCCATAAAGCCTTGATTGCGCGTTTTGTGGATGTTATGGCCGTGTCTTCTAGTTTTACTTGTCTTATATTCATGACTAATACTATTATGACCATGATTAGATTATAAATTGAGGTTAATTAAATTTTAGTCACAAAATCTTCAGGTTATGCGTTTATACCTCTCCTTCCAATTTCAATACCATAAACCCTAAGCACATCACCAACAAATTCAGTATTTATTGAAACAGATTTGTTCCTTTTTCCCTGACAAATAAAACACATCGCCTTCTTCCAGCAAGGTTCCAGACCAATTCCGGTCCAAACTAACAAAAAACCGTTTGACTGTTCATCGTCATTCGACCGAATTCACAACGATGAACAAGTAATACATAGCCATGGCGTAAAACATAGAAAGAGGGAAACCCTAACACAGATAGATAGGTAGAGAGAATTAATGGGGGTGCCGACAAGGGGACCGAGTAATTCCGGTCCAAAACCAACAATAAAATGTTAAACTATCCATCATCACTCGATTGAATTCACAACGATAAACATAAAATACATAATCATGGGGTAAAAAGGAAACCCTAACACAGAGAGAGAGAGAGAGAGGGAGTTACGCGTAGGTGCCGACGAGGGGACCGAGCAAGAGTGTGGCGCTGATCCAATTCTCGGAGACCTTGTGATGAATCTTGGTGGGCAAGTCCTTCCAGAGACCCGTCATCACCTTCTGCTGGAAAGGGGAGAGAGCATATATCACCGATTTCACCGGCACAATCTGTTTCCCCATCTTCTCAACTACCGCACAACCACGCAACACAGATCAAAGAATCTGAACCTGAAACCAAATGAAGGAAACAAAATACGAACCTAACTTTTAGATCCACTTCACTCTCGTATTGGGTTTGGAATTGGATCGGATCTTCGTGCCCAGTCCAGTCCAATAAGACTGCGTACCACAATTTCCTGCCTCAAACTCTCCACACTTCTAGAAAACACTGGAACAACGCTCATAGTTTCCTTTCCTCATTTCTAAATTAATTTAATTTTTTTTTATACAAATTCATGTTAGATATTACTTTTAACATCTCAAAAGCTCCAAAATTTTGTTTAATTTAATTTAATTATCCGAATATTTTTATTTCTCTATAAAGATAGAAAAAATATATAAATTAAAATATTCTGTGAGGATGGTATGTATTTAAGTTTTCTATTTTCTTTATTAATTGATGCTGAATTAAATAATTTCCTTTCGATTGAATTTTCAAAAAAATATCATTTTTGTATGTGGTATTTTACATTTTATTTTCAAAAGTAGTCTATTATAAATAGTGAAGGATTTCAAATAACTTAATTATAGTAATTTAGCTTCATTTTAATTCAAAAAGATTATTATTAGAATGCTTGTTTTAAATTATAGACAAGTGATGTTTCCCTGAGAGATAATTTACTTTTATTGTTCTAGCTTGTCAAAAATATACTACAAAGAAAAAAAAATCAATAATATTATTATCAACTCAATATTTAAATTAAATATATATTTTATCATTTGCTTACTTTAAAAAAAAAAAACGCAATCATTGTTCTTATTTTCAAAATCACAGTTTCGTGTATGAAACAACTAAAACAGAATAAATTAATAGAAAATGCTGTCATAGTCGGGGACAAGGAAAAGTATACTAAAATAATGATGATACATCAACTCACCTTAATTATTGATCTTATTTAGTTATAAAGCAGACCTTAAGCTCATTTATACAATGATTGGATAAAGAAATTACTATCAATGGTGGGAATGTATTAAGCTCTATCTTTTCAAAAATCTTGAGTAAAATGATAAAGTGGATTGCCATTAATTCGTTGATATTTTTATTATGTGTGCCTGTTAATTTACATAATTTAAATTAAAACAAAAATAAAAATTTAAAAGGATTAAAATCTTTATATTATATGAGTAAACAAAACGAATATATAATAATATTGTAGTTTAAAACATGAATATTTCTATGATTATTGTTTTTGGGAAGATGTGGTTTAGCATAAGGATGAAGAATGTGGTGGTGGGTAGGGATATGAAGGCCCCACGATGGACTTGTAGAAATCTAGAATAGTTCCACTTTACAGAGACATGCGTTAATAAGTCAAGCCAAAACAGGATTAGTTTGGCTCAGTATTGCTACAGACAACATCGTCCACATCTACTGCATTAACCTCAGAGGTCCCACCAACAATACACATTATCCTTAACAAAACACTGTTACTGTGCTTGTGCTCAGAAGAATACATATTCTCGTAGCAACTCTTCTTTCTATGCAATCATGAACCAACAATAATAGTAATGATGATGATCAGTTTATAACTCTCAACAGAGTTGTGTTCATAGACATCGCAGATATACATATACTAATCAATCGGTCAAAATATATAATAATAATAATAATGAAGTTTTCCTAGTTTTACAAGCCTATTGGTGCAATTGATTGTGACTTAATATGTACCCCGGTTTTGTTTCAGTCTTTTTGTGAAGTTTTCTGATTGCTGCTTCACAGAATTTACATGCAGGAGCTGACATCAAATGACACATTTTGGCAATGTAGACCACACTATTGGTCTGTTTTGGCTCGTTTCATTTCATTGGAGGTGAATGTGGAAGGACTGCCACTGAGTTGAGGACTCTCTTCTCTAAAATTGGAATTCAGCATAGCAAGTTCTCTCAGTTGTTGCCTTTTGTACAGGTCCTGTGACTCATCCTGCACATCAAATGGAGGAGAATAAGAAGTATTTCTATACAACACAACAATTTACACTTAATCTCACTTTGGTGAGTGATCTTCAGCTTGACTCATGAAACATTTTGCTGCAAAGAAAACCCACTTTTCTACATGTTTCTCTCTTATACAGCTACTTTATTAGCATATAAACACTTTTAGTGGATTGATTACCTTAAGAGATGTGCAGAACAGAATAGTAACTAAACAAAAAAGAGCTTTTGGGAAGAAAGTAAAGTTTTTTAGATAACCTGAAACTTCTTTTCTTATTTTTAAATCTGAGCAATTGTTGCTACTGCAATAAATGATAACAATGTGATATAATTGATAACTCCTTGCATAAAATAAATGTCTAGGGAGAAAAGTAGATACAGAATATGTTATTGGTAAGTGAAATTCTGAGTTCAGCATCAAAGTTAAACAATGAAGAGATACCATGGGTTTAAGTAGCTCTTCTATGATCTCCTGTGCTTGCCTCAGCCTTATATCAACAATATTTACAGGTAATTCAGCCTCAATCAAAATGTGCAGAGGCTCATTTAAGTGCTCATAGCCTGGTCTTCCCCTTAACAACTCTTCCTTTGTATTATAACAAGGTAGTTAAAACAATATAAGTAGTGAGAAAATCACAACAAAAGAAACTATCAACGAGATGAAAGGAAAAGCTACTGTGACATTAAATTAAGGTCCAAGGAGCTGCAACTAGAAAAAACTTTAGAAGAGATGACACCTTATCAAGTTCTTTAATTGAACCTTTCCCTCTGATATATACACGGCAACCTGTGGTAGCCTCCACTCGCTTCAGTGAATTACCCCTAGGGCCAAGAAGCCGTCCAACAATATTGAACTGAAATTTAAGCTAAGCTTAGTGACTCAATTCTGAGTAGAACACCATAAAACTAACAGAACATGGCATGAACCTGCATAAGGTTGCAGGAAAATGCACTAAAATGTTCTACACTTCTTCTTACATTTGGATAGTTATCATTAGCAATATCAAGGCGCAATATCCTCTTCACAATGTTAGAGTTTGGTACACCTGATGCTTGCCAATCCACGTTTAGTCCCTGAACTCCAACTAAACCCTGATGTAAGATTGAACATAACCTTTTAGCAATTGAAATGACCAGAGGATAAAGAGAGAAAAAAAGAAGAAAGGATAAATAAAATGGAAGAGAGATCGTGATACTCGATGGAAAGAAATCAAATTGTAGCTGCTCTGTTTCAACTGGTACGGTTAAAGGAACCAACGCAAATTTCACAAATATTGACAAAATTCATGTCGTAAATTAACAATTACAAAAGTTTCAGATGTTGAACTCATATGCCTCCTCACACAAGAGAGATCATAGGTTCACCTTCCTTGTACTGAAATTAAACATTTTACTAAAAGAATGCGCAAGTAAGACCACTTGGTTATAGAGGATTTAATACCTTGTCATGAACAAAAAAATCCAAAAGCTTGAAGTCTTAGATAAAGGGTGAAAACAAATAAATGATTTCTAACTATTGTCACCTACACATGAGCGGCAAACAGATAATTCAAGAACCTAAGTACCTGAAGTTGTGATAAGCTTAGAGATATATTTTCTTTACAGTTCAACAACAGCACATAGGTTAACAATGAAACAAGAAAAAGATAGGAACTAAACAGGAAAGAGTACCGGAGAATTATCTATATAACAGAAGAACAAAACAGAAAACTAAAATACTTACTTCATGTGACATGCTGTTCCAACCTGTAAAATTTGGTTGTATGTCTAAAGAAGGCATAAGGTTGGGTTTGGGGCTTCCAAATTGCACTCTATCATAGTCACCGAACCCTTGGTTCTGCATCAATCCATTCTTTCCAGAAACCCTTAAAATCTCTGATAATGAAGTAACATTGAATATAAGAATGGGAACATGGAATAAATTGAAACCATGGCTATGAAAACAAAATGCTTTAGCAAGCATTAATAGTAAAACTGATCAGTTGAAGTTTGCTCTAATCATTCAAAAGAACATGCCTAATTTATTTCTTTTACTATAGTGGGGTGTCTTCAATTCAACTAAGCATTTTGTTCATTGTTGCGGACAGTAACTTGTTTTTGAACAACATAAGGATGTTGTTTCCTCTCGATATTTTCGTTCGTCTTTGCTTTTATGTTATCTTAAACTCACCACCTAATACGATTGATTCCTTTTTGTTGAATTTATATACAGATAAGAGTTCTATAGAACCATGTTGAAGTTTGCTATGATCACATATATAGGAGACCAATCTGTTTTCAAGTTACATGTATTTTGTTCAACAATATAGACTTGTAATTCCCTTAACAACATTAGTCATAACAGAGCTAAGTATCAACCAGCAAATTGATATAAAATCCTTCTATACTTCAACCCGGTGAAAAGACGATAACTTTGACATTCAATGCAATTTAAAGGAGATACAAAAGGAAAATGAGACACTAGTCCATGTAACGAGAAAACTGGGATTTAAAAAATTAGGCCAAATTCATCTGAAAGAAGAGGTTAGTTGCAATCAATGGAACAATAAAAAGAAGAAATTCTCAACAGAAACATTGGAAGGTTGTAAGAAACAGCCTATGATCGCAATTTTGGTCGCAACATCAAGGTAATTTACTATTTGCAAACCCAATTACGACCGCATCATCCAAATTTGTCTGGTATCCCCCACAAAACAATACGAAGGATCGCAACAAAAACTTAATTACAACCTCAATTTAAAACCATTGACACATAGATTTAGAATAATCAACCTTGATTTAAGAGCCTGGTACATAAGGGTAGGACTTGCATGAAAGGTCCAAGCTTCTGATGTTCTGCTAGCAGCTCCGTTAAGTACTGACTATAAAAACGTGAACAAGAACATGCATACTGAAGTTAATTGAAGAACTTATTCCAGATATATGCGTATGCATATAACATAGGTACCTAAAAAATCAAAAGGTTTCACAACAAAATTCATATACCTTTCAACATCAAAACTGCTTCTCATGTTTATGTTTGGTGAATTGGCCCTTGCTGTTGAAGGTGAGGAAATCTGATTATACAAACCAGACATCAATTCTTCAAGAATAAGGGCTGCAATATTGCAAAGAAAGACTAAAGAAAATTGAAGGCAGTAAGAGAGAATAAAGGGTTGATTGAGATGGGATTTGGCCTCATAGATCCTATTAGAAAAACACAGAACCACCTCACTTATTTATGTTTGAAAGAGAAGAAGAGAAGACAGTAATGGAAGAAGGAAAGGTACAAAAACTAGAAATATACACGGAGGGCCAGCTTCTGTTGCTCTGTAGTAAAAGCAAGAGTTAAAGGGTTTCTCTCAATCTATCTATCTATCCCTCTCAGGGTGTGTTTTAATTGTTGTTTTGTTGACTTCTAATGCATTTGCAGCGTTGGATCATTGGACAGTTGTTCTTAACAAACAGATAGATGTTAACACATTTATCCCATAACAATTTGAAATGAATGATAAATAGATACACTTGATTTCAATAATAATTTCTGATCATGAAAAACTTTACATCAATAACGTATTTTACTTGTATGAAAAAATGAACCTTTTCTAAAGAGCCTAAGGTATCTACTTTTAAGAATGAGTAAATTTTGAATCAAGTGTTGTGGGGTAGTGAAAAAAGATATGAAAGGACTTGAATCTTCATTGCATTTTGGAAGAGCAAAAGGCAAAGAGGTCTTTCCTTGGGTGATGTGACTATGAGTGTTGTGTTGTGAGGTGGAGAATGGTAATTAAAATGGCAAAGCAATGATTGAAATGGTGAAGCATTCATGCACGCACGCTCCAATAAGAGTGCGTGGAGATGGATTAGGTTCAACCAGTAACAAAGAAGAAGCTAGCAAAGATAGCAGAGTAGGGTTACCTATGTGGGTCAATGGCACCAGATCATGATCAATTCTGCTATTTCAAACCAATCACCTCATGTTTCACGCTTCTATATTTACTATGTAACATAGCATAAATAATATTATTATAATTATTTTTTATTATTGTTACCATTTTCTTTTTCTTATAATAATATTTATTCACAAATTTTAATTGTTAGCAAATTTTAATGATAATTTACCCTTCCAAAACGTAGCTATTAACTTGACAGCTTAATTGCTATTATTAATTAATTACTAAAATCAACTTGTATGCATTTGTTTGAAATATCATACCATAAATGTTATGCCATTTGCTTTTATTCAACCTTCTACCCATTTCTTGTCTTACTCGAACTAACCCTATCGACCTACCAGTGTAATTTTCTTTTTCTTCATACTTTATAGCCTTTCGAAATAAAATAACATATATATATATATATATATATATGTGTGTGTGTGTGTCTATATTATATAATTTTATAATACAAGGATTATATAATTTTTAAGTTTGTTTTGATATCATAAATTAAATTGATTGCCAAGTACACGTGATGAGAGAATAGGAGAGATATTTTCATTCATTCTATTTTCCTCTTCACATAATATATGTATACTTTATGAATCTACATATAATATACTAAGTATTCTTAATTGAATGTGTTGTCATCTAGTATTATGAATTGAATTAAATGTGAAGAAGGCGTGGTTGTAAACGTCTTTTCGTTATTTTCATTATCGTGTTGATTAGGATACATGTTTTGAGAATTTAATGTTAATAATTATGTTCCGATGAGCCATACAATAAAGGTACCACTGGGTTTTAATTTCTAAGGACTCTGAGATGTGCATGCAGCAGAAAATAAAATAATGGAACGTGAATGCTGGGCCAGGCTTAGCGATTATAACTTTGAGGCTCTTGCTTCGTGCACCCATCATTACCAAGTACACTCCATGTTAATAGAAAAGACCTAAAATATCACCGTCATTATCATCGTAGCCCCTCTTACAAAGAAGAGAGAAAACATAAGTCATGTATACGAGAAATCAACATAGAATTCATCACCCACAAAGGTCACCCAAAAAACAGTTGAGTGATGCATTTATCATATCATACGTCTACGCATTAATCGTATATCTTTTCAGAACGAATGTAATTAATTTCATCTTTTCCCTAATGTAAACATAGGTTTTTACGACATTAAATAATGGCTAAAAATTAAAAATTAATAAAATGTGCTGAAATTTTTGTAAACCTTGAAACATTGATTTGTTTACAACCATTGTTAAAAGTGACGTAGTAAAGAAATAATGATGATTGTTTTATAAAATCGTTGTTAAAAGTGGTATAGTGAAAAAATAATAATGGTTTCTACTACTTCAATCGTCCTTAAAAAAACACGTGTAACATTTTATGTTCTATTTTATCTTTTCACAACTACATGCATTGTTTTTTTCTTTCATTTTAAACTTTTTCTCTCTAGTTTTAGTATTATCTACCCTCCTCAATATTCATATTATCATTGTCGCTCAGTCTAATATCGTCACTTATATCACTGTCACTCGTGTCTTTGATTGTATCATTGTTTGGATTTGTGTGTCACACTGCTATGTGTTCTAATTATGTCACTATTGTTATGTATTTTACTTATGTCATTCTTTGTTCCCGCACCCCACTTTCGTTATCGTTAGTTCGTGCCCCACACCATAGGAATGCAAACTTTTGCACCCTACGAAACTCTGTTGCACCATATCGTGCACTTCGTAACTCATGAGGCTCTGTTACACCACGTCACAGACTTCTCATAACTCTTCCTCACCACATTGCACCATTCTCCACTAATGACCTTTTGCAATGTCAAACCGCTATAAGTAGTCCACGTGAAACCTATTGCATTCTTTGCGAACAGACCACGAGAAAATGATGAAACCTCTACACCCTAAACCCTAAATTTTTAATGATGGATAGAATCTAAAACCGTCTTCATTTTTTAATTTTTTTACGACGATTCAAAACCGTCATGGATTCCACAACCTTTTAATGACATCAAATATAATTACGATTAAAAACTATGTTTAAAAGTCTTACTTAACCATCATTAAAAATGTTTTTCACAATAGTGTTTGTATCATTTCATTAATGAAACATGTATAGAAGCATATAACATACACACACTTATAAAGTATAACCACATCATCAATTTTCAACAAAAATTCCTTAAGCAAGTTTCTTTTGCTTAAACGAACACATCAATATAAAAAAACATCAATAATTTCACTTGAGTATTATGTTTATCGCTTGTGTGAAATGCAATGTAAGAGTTCACCCTCTTAGAGTTTTTCTCACTTCAACAACCTATTTGTTGCTTGAGTGTTCATTGATTGGCTTTTACAACCAACACTTATGCAACAACCATACATTGAAACATCATATAATATTTTTTTATAAAGAACTTTCCCATCATTTTAGAACATTTAGGTTGTGTTCTTTTTAATGGATTTGAGGGAGATAATTTGGGGGAGATGATTTGAGTGGATTTGAGGGTAATTCTTTTGTTGTTTTTTTGAGTAGATTTGTGGGTAATTGAGAGTGAATTTGAGGGTAAAGTTTGTGAGAATTAGTGTAGGATTTGATTGATGTGATAGAATTAAAAAATTTGTTTAATTGATATAAATGAAAGATTACCAAAATGCCCCTAATTATTTTAGTAATATAAAATGTTATTTTTTAATGTTATATTTAAATGTATAAATGTTAATAAAGAAAGGAAATTAATTAATAATAATTAAAATTAATTTTTAAAATATTATAAAAATTATAATATAGTAAAATAAATATTTTTTAAAATGTAATATATTTTGTTGATTGTATTATGTGCTGAATCTTCGTTGCCAACAATGTCTGCTCCACCGTTTCAACAACTCTAACAACAAGACAATTTGCTTCTTGGATTCTTTCAATCATGGTTCACGGACGTGAAAATTATTTTGGTTTCCTCCAATCAGTGTTACCGACACTGATATTTCTTCATCTCTATAAACAATCACAGAGGTTCTAATGGGGTGCATCAGTTCTTCACCTCTAATGATCACTAACCGCCCCCAAGAGCACCAAAAATTCATCTCAGACTTCACTATACCTTCAATCAATAGACAACCCATCCTCCTGCATTCAACCCAACAACATCTGCCAATTACTCTCTGGCCAACACACTCCACAACCGTAACCACACCGGCATCCACAAATCACCATCATCTCCAATTATCTCCAACCAACCTCTTACCCCCTTTTGAATTCCTCCATTCACGCAACAACCAAATTCCTCCATTAAACACTATCACAAACCTAACCCATCGCTGCCATGCAAAGAACTTGATACAAAACGGCTGCGTGGAACCGGATACGCGATGGTGTATCCGGATACTCTTCCTAAGCAAATTCTTCAAAAACCTGGATCTGGATACAGGAAGAGTGTATCCGAATACCTGCCCAAAATCTTCGAATTACCTCCATCCGGATACGCTTTCTCTGGATTGGAATACACTGCAAAATCACATGAGCAATGGAAAAGAACAGTGTTCTCGTGAAACAACAGTGAATGAGTGAATTTGTTTTGTGTTTTTTTATTTCAGATGTTGTTAAAATGGATTTTGGTTTTTTAGATTTACGTTAATATCATATTTTATTCACTTGGAATTTTCAGAGTAAAAGAGGGTATATGAGTCTTTTGGCTGTAAATCATCACAACGTCTCATTTTTGCGAGATGGTGAGCACAATGCAATGAGAAGAAAATCACCACAAATCCTCGCTTTTCCATCGCCTAAAATCAGTCCAAGGGAACGCAAATTTTAAAACTTTCTTCGCTCGCAAATTCGCTTGAACAGTAGAATCTGTTCAAGCGAACAAAGCGTTAAGCATACAATTAGTACTCAAGCACTCAAGCTATGTGTCATGTAATGTCGTTTACACCACATGTCCATTGTCATAACATCATGTTTAAGCATTCAAAATCAATTCTTAAGTTAAACCACATTGTTTAAGTGTCTAGTCTAATGCATAAGCGACAATCCTTCAGAGGAAAGACAATCTTCTCAACCTCTCTTCCACTTAAGTTATAACTTATTGCTAAATACATAAGTCTAATTGTTTGAGTGATTTGAGACAATGAGTGTAATGATTACATACTTGTTGTTGCCTAAGCAATAATACATCACTTAAGCAACAATTCACTTAAGAGCAATCCCAACATAGATTTTATAAGAATTTTCCAACAATTTACACTTTCAAATCTATTTTTTGCATTTACATTCAAGAACTTGTCATATGTTTGATTAGGAATGTATTTTTACAATTGAGAAACAAGAAACATTATAAAAATTAGTAGGATGAGGTGGCAAAGCAATCTCATAGACTATTGAGCCTATCCTCTGCAAAATAACGTGAGCTTTTTAGACCTAATGGCCTGACAAATATTGCGATGATTAAACCTTAATAAATATTTGGTCATCCATTATAAACTCCAAAACTATTTGTATAAGATCTCTACCTACTTTGAGTGGTCTTCATATGACCAAGTATTGTTAAACCTTCTTAATAATCTTTTTTAGCACCTTTAATCCTATGCAACAATCTTACTTTCATGATACCAACACAATTATGTCCACATATCCCACCATACAAAACCTTGCATGGAGTCATCCTAATACTTAACTAGTAGCTAATATAATATGTGAAATCCACCAAAGGTAATATTTCATTCCAACTCCCAATATTATCCAAAACATGTGTTCTCAAAATCCTTTTACATATGCATAATTCTCTTTAATTGTTCATTCATTTAAGGATGGTGAGTTAATTAATTCTTAACCATGTTCCCAAAACTTCTTATAATATTTTTCAAAACCGAAACATAAACCTAGGATTTTAATTTAATACAATACTTGCAAGAACTCCATGGGGTCTCATAGTCTCACTGATGTACATCTTTGTTAAGTTCTGCATGAATATCCTCAAGTCCACGAGTAGAAAGTAAATAATATTTGTCAATTTATCTACAATAACTTGCATGATATCATGTCTCTAAATTATATAAGAAAAATAGGTACCATAATTTATAGAAAAGTTATTTCATTTCCACACTACAATATCCAACTACAGTAACATGTTATCCTATATCTGTAATGTGTTGCAACTTATGTGATCTTATCTTACTTCTACACTGAGACTCGTGTCTAAAAGTCTCCAATAACTCATTTTCGCGAATCATTATAATAAATATTTGTATAGTCTTCTTAGTTAAAAGATTAACAACAAGAGTAGATGATAATTCAACTAAAAGTCATAATATTTCAAGAATTTTATCTATCTATATTTTCTCTTATTTAACCTCTTTTCATAAAAAAAAATACAACATATTTTTGTTTATATAATATCTATAAATATCATAGAAGAATCAAATTATCCAAAACAAAACTATATATTTATAGTTCGTTTATGAATATATATATATATATATATATATATATATATATATATATATATATATATATATATATATATATATATATATTACAACATTTTAAAAATCTTATTCAAAAATTTAAATAAATAAGAGGATTATAACATTCAAAATTTATCGTAAATGATAATCCCTTTATAAATGATTGCAATTAAAATTTACTTGTAACTAAAACTTATTTGTATTTAAATTTTGTTTTAAAGATCGTACAAGTTTGTAATATAGCGTACATCACTCTGGTTGTATTCTCTTCCAGGAAAAGAGTACTCCAATAACTTTATACTATCATTTTAAATATTCTATTCATATTCTAAATACTTAAAATTGAAGTAAAATATTTTGAATTTGTAGAATTCTGGAATTCATAGACTTTTAATAATTACTATTTATTGTATATTTGTTTCAATTAATATAAATATAATTACTAATATATTAACATTTTTCTTAATAGAAAACTACACACCACCTATTTTATCCTTATATATATATATATATATATATATATATATATATATATATATATATATAATTTTTATTTTTACTTTTACCTTTAAACCATCGTTTTATCTTTTATTCGAAAAAATTGTTAGTAACTGTGACATCCTAATAATATGGCATGCATATAATCAGATGTCATCATATACAATACTAGAAAGCAGTTAAAGATGTACTTAACATTTTAGGATTTACAGGAAATAGTTGAAAAATTTAAAACTTAAAGGCTAGACAGTATCGCAAATAACTCAAACTGACAGAACATAAAAGGACTAAGAAAGTCCTAGAGAGTCTAGGCAGCAACATTTCCATTTTCCTCCAAGACATGCTCCAATGAAACCTCATTCTCTTCTGTTCACATCCACGTGGATGATCATTGCAATAGGAAAGCACACACAACATGGCATAACACAACAAACAAGCAAATGCAAGGGTGAGCTAATTATATAAAAAAACATGCAATTATATAAACATGTATAGACATCAAATTGAACTAAAGTAAAGTACATACAAGCAAAGCAACATATGACAAAGATCCTAACATGTTATCTTCTAGACTTAACTCATCCGGACTTTAGAATGATAGTCGAGCTATGGTGGGCCATGCACCAGTGGTGGCTTGTGATACTTGGACTCCCCCGCCCTGCCATACTCACGAGGTTAGTCTGTTCCGCGTCCTAGAGCATGATGGAAGCCTCCAAGACTAAGACCTCTTACTACTCCTCACCACATGGTCGGCCTTCTCTACATGAGAAGAAATACCACTGGAGCGTCAGAAAGACCCCCAAGGCTGAGCTCCTACTTTCATTCTAAAACACTAAGGATCTTACCGAGAGATTCTACATAGATGAAACTTGGATTTCCACTTGAATCACACTTCATTACTTAGTAACCATATACTTTTGATACCACCATAATCATTTATATTGTTGTGCAATAAACTTAAAGTCATGCTTCTCAAACCAACCAATTTAAATATAAATTATACATCATAGAATATAAAATACAAAATATATTTAATATTATACAATCTAAAATTTATTTACTTTTCAGAATATACAACTTAAATTATAACTTTTGTATTTTAAATTGTCTATTTCAAAATAAAATAAATATATTTCAAATTATATATTTTAAAATCTAAAATAAAAATTACATTCTAAGAAAAATGCTTAAATTTAATTCTAAATTACGGAATACTCAAAGTGTTAAAACAAATGAAACTAAAGTAAACATTGAAGTGAAAAACTAAAATAAGTGCCCAACTTTCAGGGAATAGTTAGGTACTGTAACTTCTAAAAAAAAACAAAAACCTACCTCTCTCTTCTTCGTTTTAAGGCAAACTCACTTAACTTTTCTTTTCCTCTAATAAAAATATTTTTTTTTCATTTAAACTAATATAAAATCTAATAAAAAACTATCAAAAAGGAAACTTAACCCTTTGGACTTTTTGTTTTCAACCAACTCTTTCTTTTTCTACCTAACCCGTGGGACCCATTCTTTAGTCAAAGAATTAAATGTAGTTTTCACTCTTCTCTCACCAACTTTTCTTCTTTCTCTTTTTTTTTTCTCTAACTTCTAGTACCTCCAAATCTTCTTCTTCTTTCTTTTCTTTATTTTTTTTTCTTCCATGTAAGGTTCTATGCTTCACATCAACTGTATTCATATATATTTCACTTTCCTTTCTATTTCCTTAACTACACATAACATGTACCTCTTTCTTCATTGATTTTTCCCTCATTAATCAATTTACTTTCTCTCTTCCATAATCGTATACCTCTTTTCTCATTCCAGTTTCATAAAACCAGTAAATTCTTTTCAAAATTTACACTCCAAACAAACGTACAATTATATATAAATATATATATATATATATATATATATATATATATATATATATATATTAAACTGTAGGAAACTAAACTCATCTATATTTCAGCAATCAATCTCATCATAACAACTTACAACCAATACATTTTTACATGCACAATTTTCAGCATCATAACACAAGCCAATTTATACTCAACAGATACATAACAATTTAAATCAACATACCAATTCAGCATTCAACATGCATATATCTCATAAATTAATTTCAAACAAAAATAACTAGCTCCCCTTACTTGGTTTTCTCAAAGAGCAGCTAATTGAAGACGCCCTAACAGGAACTCACTCAGCGTTGAACTTACAGAACCTACAAATCACCGAATTAGTGATAGAACACGGAGAAAAGGAAAAAATAATATGTATCTAATTGCGTGTAAAAGAACTATTATAAATAAGTATATATATATATATAATTACTTATTTACATAAGATTAATAATGTACAATTAACTTTAATACACGTTGTTCTTATATGGTATTTAATAATGTTAGCATTTAATTAACAATATATTAATGGTATTGATTAAATTTTAATAAGATTAAATAAAAAAAATATAATTTCACTTTTTTTCTAAAATGATTGTTGATCTTAATTAGGTAGTTGATAAATGCACAATCCTCAAATCTTGGAGTTTCTACCCATGGACCCTTACACATGTGATTAGGTACTTGAACTCATTTCTTCCTTAATATCTACTTAGTCGTTTGTTGGTGATTACAGACTTTGATTACACTATTATATTTTTTTCATATTACCTTCCTTAGGCATAATAAGTAAAAGCAATATCGTACCCATATAAATCAATAAATAGAAGATTATGTTATATTTAAATTTTTAAAGTATATAAATACTAAATAACTACTTGTTGTTTATCCAACAAAAACCATTTACACTAACAATCTCTTGTCATTTCAAACTTTAGTTTTTGATACCAAATTCATATATTTAAGCTAACATTATATATTAGAGATAAAAAAAAAATCTTACATTTCAATTTAAGCCATTAAATCAAATGAGTTGAAACCATTATAATGAAATGAACATTTGAAAACAAAAGTGTTTATTTCTTTATTAAAATAATAATCAACTACAAAAAGTAAAGAACTTTAGGTTAAATAAAATTCCATGCATAAACTAACAAAGGTGAAATATATAATTCTATTTTTCTAGAATTGAAACTATGAAACTCTAACATAATATTTTAAGACATCAATTTGAACTAATATATAATAAAAAAAATGTATAATTAGAATATAAAAAACAAAAATGCTACAAATTTAAGCAAAATATTCATGTTCTATCATTGGTCGTGTTCGAGTTCCAAATGCAAATGGTACTTTGATGTCACCAATAGAAGTCATATCCAAAATTTCATTGTTTTCAACACGATCCAATTCTCGTACCCTTGATGATCCATTTTGGTGTATTACCACTCTAATAACTAATAGTCCCAAAATAATCACCACCAACAAAATCCCACTAATCAACAACACAAGCTTCATATTTTTATGATTCTTCTCACCAAATTGAACTTTCTCATAACCACAAGGTTCTGGTGATGGGGCATTTGTCTCCACAACTATGGAAAAGTGTCCTTGCTGCATTGTTGAACATACATTTCCGGGTAATAGGATGTCAAAGTGAATAGAGCCTTGCAAACCAAAATACACGCACTTGGCCAATGCTCCAATTGGTACTGGTTTCACATTAAGGAAATGAACTAAAATTGACTTATCAACAATCTTTATATCCAATTCATGTAAACTTGAAGCAGACAAATTATCACCGCTGTAGGCCAAGAGGCCCAAAACAGGAGTCAAATATGAATAACCAGGCAAAGGGTAAAATGTATCAGACCAGTTTCCCAAGTTCTGGTACACCAACACAAGCCTTTCCACATAAGGTTTCTCAACAACTCCAATTGGGATCTTAAACTCTTTGTAGTTGAGAACACCCCTGGTTCTCAAACTATCACTCCTAAGCCTCATTGCTGAAACTTTTATCCCTCTTAGGCTAATGGGGACATGAGCATCATAAGACACCCCAGTTCTTGGATTGAAAATAGTCTTAAAGGCAAAATCTTGAAGATAAGCATCTAATAAACGAGGTGAGGCAACAACATAAGGAGGGAGTTGAGCACTTGAAAGTGATAGATAAAGGAGGAATGTCAAGAAGAGTAACACAAACAAATTATTAGTTTTAACCCTCATCAAGATCTCATTCATTTTATCAAAGAAACACTTACGCATAACAACAGAATATAGTTAGTTGGCAATTCAAAAGAACAGTTTAAGATCAAATCTTCAAAATTCTTGTGAGATAAGTTTGGTGTTTAAAATTTAAAGGAGACAAGTTTAAGAAAAAAGGTTAACCTTTGACTAAGATTTCTCTTTGTTAAACGATTGGGAAAAGAAACAGAGAGGGAGAGGGAGAGAGATAGACAGAAGAAAATGTAGAAGAATGAGAGATGAGATGTTGGAGAAGTTTCAATATTTAAGAGGTTATATGCATATGAGTTTATGATAGTAGTAGTCACTCTAATACATGAAAAAACATTACTCCAGTTTACTTTTTATAAGGATAAAATATGGTTTTTTCTGTATTAATAAATATTTCAAGTTCAGTTTCTTTTAAAAAATTATTTCAACCTCTTTAAAAAAAGTAGTTAGTGTTTGTCTTTAAAAATTGCTTTTCATTTTTTAACCGTTATGTAAAACTAATTTATCTTTTAATAAAGCGCTATTTAAATCACATATAATTAAAAAATAGTACGTTTCAAAGTTAGAGAAATTTAAAAAGTAAACACATTAAGAAAGAGTAAAAATATATTCGATCTTTTTTATAGCTTGCTAATATGATATTATATTATTTTTCTTTGCATTTTTGAAGATATTTTAAGTATTTGAAAAAGATTGTATGAGTAATTTCTCATGTTTTAGTCTAAGAACTTTGTTCCTAACAATGTATTTACCCGATAAAAAAATTATTGTTTTGTATAAAAGATGAATGGTTACTATAAAAATTGTTTCGGTAAAATATCACTCTTTATAGCGAGGACAAATGTAATAAAATAGATTAATTTAAAATTTGGATCTCATTTTTATATTTCATAATATCTCAAACACAATTACAAATAAAATACTATATACATTAAATATTTGAAAGTATTCTAAAAAGACAAGTATTAAATAATTTATACATCTTTTGATAATATCTTAATGAAATATTAATATAAAAGTATATTAATAATAAAATCAATTACTATTAAATAAATAATGTTTTAATTCTTTTCCTAAAGTTGTTTTCGCCAATGTCTTAAAAATATGTATCTGCATTTGTTGAAAAATGATGATATGGACAAGAAAGTAAAACAATTAATTGAAGTTAAAGAGTGATAAATAAAAATCAATGAGAGAACAACAAATTATTATAATAAAAAGGGAATGATTGTATCACCTCTATTTTTTGGTGTACAGAATTGGTTAAATAAATACTAAATTAATTCATATTATAAATGCTCTTTAATAATTCTGTATTTATATTTTCTTAATTAATATCTTTAAAATATCAGTTAACATTTATCTTTTCTTAATGAGCGATTACCATTTATAACCTTAAATAATAAATATGCTTAAAAAAAAGTATTTCATGAAAGGGATATTAAAAGCAACTGCGTGTACAGAGAAAAATAATTATATAACACAAATTCAATGTCTCATATTTACACACACTTGATAAAAAGACATGTTTAATTAAATTTTAGACATTCAATTAATACTTTAAAAAGGGCTCAAAAAAAGGATATAATATTAATAATAGTCCTATAAATTTACCACATAATTGTATCACAAGAACAATATTTGTTTCCTTAAGCTAAAATTAATTAAAATAAAATAAAATTCAAAAAGCCTTCTTATCAAATAAGATAACAAATTTGTTGGCACAAAACATGTTTTGACAGCATAATTGAATTTATATAACCCTAAATCCCCTCAAAGATAAAATCTTGTTCATTTACCTTTATAACCTTTTCTAAAGCTTAACAATCCAAAGTGTTTCTTATATTCTAACCCGGCCATTAAAAGTCCAATGGGCTTCAAAAATTAAACCCCAATTGAAGAGGAAAATGAAATTACGTTTTGCACCTCCATAATTACTTCCTGCACCTCCTATTTCCTACCCTAAAACCGTAATGAGGGAACTTATAGCGTAAGCATAAAACAGATTTCTTCAATGTCCATGGATCTGCCATATCTATTGTTTAAAAAATTTGATAAAAGTATTAGATTTTATGTTTTCAAAAACAAAATTTTGCAATTTGGTTTTAATTATTTTAGAAATATTATTTAAAAAGGATCAATTTTATTATGAAGTGTTTTTAAATGATTAATGACTCGAAAAGTCTTTTTATCATTACATTGTAAAGGAGAGGTGCAGAAAGAAAAATAGAAGTTCAAAAATAGATGTTAAAACCCATTTGTTCGAAGCATTGTATTAAAAGATGAAGGGCAAACAAAGACATAATTTTCTTAAAATTAGAAAGGATGGAACACGAAGATAAATATAATTAACTATCTTAAAACTAGTCTCAAAGATACTATAGAACACTGAATTGTATATATTACTCCCATACTCAGAACTTTTATTGTTATTATTGCTAAGCCAACTTTATAATTCAATTCAAAATTCACAATTTTTTTGTTATTTTGTTTTTGTTTTAAATGTCTTGGATTAGTTAATATTGTTGGAGTTGAATGTAATGAATATTGTTTTTATGTAGTTTCTTATATATCTTAATTATGTAGTTTGGTGTATATCTTAATGTATGTTTCTTTTCACAACTCACATTCCTCCTTAATGATTCAAGTTTATAAGAAGTTCTTCATCTATGCTTTGTTAAGTTTATGCAATGAAAATATTTTTAAATTTATAGACGTAAATTTGAATTATTGAGATATTTCATATTAAAAATAATTAATAAGGTCAATATGGATTTATCTACTATAATATAAAAATCTTAAATATCTTATGTTTTATTGTTTGACACTTGATTATGATAAACAAGACAAATTTGATGTCTTTAATGTATTTATCTAGTGTACTTATAATATATAATACAAATTTTATGTGTTCAACATATTTATCTATTGTGTAAGACTTAAACTTGAGATGATACTTAATCGTGATTGAAGTATCTAAGAAAGTGTGCAACTATGATATTTATATAGTGTACAAGTCTTTTTTCAATATATAAGTTGATATTAAAGTACTAAATTAAGACAATACGAAATCATGTTGAAATTCGTCAATAAAAAAGAAAACAAACTCTATAAAAATGGATAAATTTCTAAATGTGTCATACATGACACAACAATAGTACAAAACAAACGTGAAATGTAAAATTAAAAAAAAGTTCATCTACAAATGACCATATTTTCTAGGTCCAAAAGTCTATCTTCATGACATGAAATGTGTCTTTATAGTCTAGAAGAATGAAATTTGATAAAACCATTTTGGAACAAACTTCCTTCAAGAAGTGTTAGATGTGTGCAAGTTAAAAAGTAAGAAGAATATGAAAATAAAATGCTTAAGAGTATCTTTAACTTGATGTAACATTAAGACTTTAAACTATAAAAACATGATTCTAAATAATCAATTAGACAACCTTCGTGTGACTCTAATTAACAAATATCAATCGTAAAACTACTCGAACCAAGTATAATAAACACAAAATAAATATGGTATTACACTATACACATCCTTTCGATGTTATAATTTATAAATTTCTATAATTAATTTACAGCGGTTATTAAATGAAAATGTCCATACAAGTACAAATCGTAAATGTGTAGAAATTCTTTCTAAAATTGTTAGTGACATATAACAACTAAAGGATGTCAGAAGAAAATCATGGGAAAAAAATAAAAAAAGTTTTGACAATCAATGACTTCAAAAGCATATGCATCTATCAATGATATTTTGGACATTTATAAAACAAAGATACCACAATACAACAACATTAACAAGAATAAAACGAAGAAAAGTAATAAAAAACATCATAAACATTACACATTTGAAGTGATAAAATGCTAAAAATTTAAAGTACAAGAACAGTAGTTTGTTTCCAAGACAAACAAGTAGTATAAAAAGGTCTATAATAAATATTAATTATATTTTTTAATTTTAATCATATTTGTGTGTAATTTAGTATGACTTTAGTATATTGTGATATAAATTAAAATGGTATCTGTTTGATATAATTTTAGTGTGTTATAATTTTTATTTTTTTAATTTTAATTGAAATCATGTTAGTTTTTGTGATATAATTTAATGAGTTAAAGTGATGTGAAGTTAATATGAAATTTTTTTTAAGAAAGTCATACAAAACTAATACATCCTATTTATTTTTATAATTTTTTAAAAATTTGTATGATTTCAATAATTCTGAAAAAAAAATATTATTTTAGTGTTGTGTCCAAAAATCTATTTAGAGTTAAAATTAGTATCACAGTTACACACACACACACATATATATATATATATATATATATATATATTTCCCACAGTTTTTTATTTCTATTTAACAGAATGACCAGATTAAAAAAACAAAGTATTAATCTTATTTTTCCATACCAAATTAAGAATTGAGTGATGAGAAAAACATGAAATTCTGAAAGTAGTAAAAGATGCAAGTTGCCTTGAACTTGCAAGCTTCTGTTATCTTAACCTTTTGAGCTTGTTTCTGAACTTCACCTGGTTCGATTCTTTTGTTTCCTTCTGCAGCCCTATGTTGAAGATAATTGAATATCGAATAGGGATTATGAATAAGCAGAGCAGGCTCCATGGTTGAAAAATGCTTCATCATAAAGGGTAATTGACAATTCAAGCATCTTTTCTTCTCTGTTATCAATTTCCAACCCCACATCATTAACTCACACCACCCACTGCAACTCAACACTGCCCTTTCATTTCACGACAACTCGTGCATCTTCAAAAACTATACCTATATTATTAGATTGTGTCTACACTATACTTTTTCCTTTCTCTGCAACATTTCCATATCCCATGCTCAATTGCAACCTCAAACCCCCCGACAAAACAACCTAACATAACACTACCATTTCACAACAAATCCTCATGCTTCCAATGCAGTAAGACAACGTCTTCTTTTATTCTTTCCACAAACTATTTTTAATCTTTTCTTAATTATTATTATCGTTTTTATCATACAATCTTATTCACTATTTTTAGTATCATTTTTTGTAGCCACTGAGTCCAGAGTATTATTCTCTTTGTCTCTCTTCTATATACTTCTTTCCATAGATTGAAATCAACAATGAATATTGCTTTTTATTAAAATAATTTCCTTTTGTTAATAATTATATTTAACGAAAAACAAGACGGATTACAAGAAAATAATAAATATTTTAATAAAAATCGTAGTAATTATTTTTTTCTTAAAAGACTAAAATTATAATAATTGGGAATATTGAATTATTACACACATTTCAAGGAAGTATATATTGGTGAATGTGTATATACTTATATCACTCTATCTATAGTTTATGGCGAGGAGTATGAACAAATATCTAAATTGATTTATGAAAGATAAGTGCTTAAATGAGAGAGATTTTTTATTAAAATTTTAATCTATTTGCATTTCAGTTATTTTAGGTATATATAATATATAATAAACATTTTTTATGTTTAATATAGAAAAATCTATATACGAACATATTTTTTAAAAACTTATTTAAATAAAAATTTTAACTGGGACCTGCTAATGAAAGTAGTGGTGTATTTGGCAATTTGTTATTGGAAATTGGTCACCTCTTTGGTAGACAAGTCAACACGTCTGGTGCAGTAGCAGCAAGCAAGCCCTAACTAAATTCGTTGTTCGATTATAATCGATACACCTAAAAAAAACCCTAATTTTGAGTATCTTCATATAACAGATGAATGAAGAAGGTACCCATAAGTTATAATTCAATTTGAATCCAATTAATCAGTTTTAATTTTACAATAGTAGCTGTCTTACAATAGATAGTGTGTAAAAATGAAATTAATTTTTTTAATGTTTTATCTGTTTAATTTAATATTTCTGTTTTTTCAAATTGAAAGTAAAAAATAAAATATTAAATTAAACTGATAAAAGAATTTGTCGTATATATTAAATTAAAAGAATCTGCCTTTGAGTAATTAGTTCTTACAAAGACGATAAATGCTATAGTATGCCTTAAATGGAATACAATTTTAAAAAATAAAATAATAAATTGATAATCAAATTACTACAAAATTAAGAAATGAACGTGTGATTATATATAATATACGGAGAGAGAGAGATAATAATAATAATAATAATAATAATAAATATTTAAATTTAGAAAATTATTTAACGTTTTGAACCCCTTTTAATATTTTCTAAGTTTTAGAAATATAGTGAAGATGTTTACCCCTTTGAAATCAACAATTTCAAATTGCGAAGTACATAAAAAAATCAATCAAACTAAAACTAAAAAAGAAAATGTATTTGTTATTCTTTTGGTTGAATCTAACCAAACTGGCTGAATATTATATATTAATTATATAAAATAGCATGCTCCTATTTAAGTTGTAATTAAATTTTGATAATAATAGTGTTATATATGTTAGTGAACATTTGATAGTTATGATATATTTATTATAAGTTTATAAAATTGATAGTAAGTACATTATTAATTAACAACTAGTTATTTACAATGTACTTGTTTTATAAGATTTTGTAATTTAGTTGTTATTGTATTTGATTTTTTTAATTTCTGTTCCTTATAAAAGAGTATTGTGGGAGGCATAGCAGCCCCTAAGTTATTCCTCCGCAAGAGAACAAAAGGCCCAAGAAATTAATTGTCTCTTAATCTATATTTTTTTATATTATATTAAATCTAAAATACCCATAATGTTAAACATTTGAGAGATGTTAATCAGTACCTATATACATCATGTTTTTTTAAACATATTCTGCACATGATAGAGAGTTAGATGGTAAGCATCGCAAGTTGTGGTCTGATGTTGTACAGACAAAAACAAATGGCTAGCATATACTTAACCTTTTTTTGTCGGATTATCATAATAATTAAAACATAATCTCCTAATAAACTATATTTAATTTGAAGAGAAATATATTTGTGTCTTTGGACAGTATGTGTGAGGAAGAAAAACATTATGTGTTGGTATTTTGGAATAAAATGATTAGGAAATTAAGAAACTTTATTCAAGTAATTTGATAACTAATAATCACATGCGTGGATAAGGAATCCAGGAACCAGGTCTCTCTGCATATACTTTTTTTAACCAATGGAAAAACATTGAGATGAAAAAATTAAAAACCCTAAAAAAAACAGTTATTGAATAACAATTATAAATACTATATGTAAGGACGTAGAAAATATGTTTATATATATATATATATATATATATATATATATATATATATATATATATATATATATATATATATATATAAAATATAGAAATGAATTAAAATTTAGGAAAATAGTTTTTCTTTATTTTATAAAGCTTATAAACATAACAACTTTACCAAAATTTTGCTCATTTCTTCTGACCTCATCTTTTTTTTAGAAAAGTTTACCTTCTATTCTCTCTGCCTTCTCTCTACCAAATCTCTTTACTGAACCGTTGCATTGTCTATTAGGTGACGTTCACGTGTTTTCGGAGTCGAGAACTTCGACTTGAACCGATTAGTTTCTTGTCATTCAGCTGGTAAATTGTTCCTCATTTCCTCATGCTTCTAAGGCTTTGAGCATACAACAATTCTGATTGTGAACTGTTATTGGGTATGATGTCTTGCTGGAATTGAGCTTGTTGATGGGGTAAAATGTGTTATGCTAGTTAGTAAGCAGTAATTTAAGTGAAATTAGTGCTTTTGAGTGAGTTTAGAGGAAGTGAGGGGTGATTTTGAGCTATTGAGGTCTGGGGTGTAAGTGGGCTGTTGGGGGCAATGTCATAAGGCATATTATGACTTATTAGGAGTGTCAAATTGGTTAAAATCATGTTATAAGTAGGAGAATTGAAATTGAGTCCTCATGTTGAGAAGTTAAATGTTTTAGGTTAGGAATTGAGTTAAGATCACTTTAGATTTGTAATAGGAAAGAATTGAATCACTTAGGTGAGGTTAACTGAGGACAAAACATGAATTAAGGGGATGGGAAATTAGAGGAAATGTCTTGAATTGGTAAGAGAGCGAGGGAGAATGCATAAACCTACAAAACTGGAGTCTGCAGATTATGCAGACTCGTTATGTGGATTGTTTCGCATAGCGAGTCCTCGTAAAGGGGTTCTCTGTTTTGAGCCACTCGTTATACGAAAGTGGTGCGTTGTGCGAGTGGCTGAACAGTGGCACCCCCTGTTTGATAATTCGCAAGGCAGGAGGGAGAGTGTGCGCTATGCGAATGACTCTAGAGGGTTCCCCTCTGTTTGTAAATTCGCAAGGCGAAGGGTGCTTGTGCGCTATGCGGCAAGACTAGTAGATTTCACCCTCTTTCTTCTTCGGTTTAGGTTGGATTGATGTTGTTGCTTGGCTGAGTGTCATGTATGCTTATGTGTTAGACTTGTGTGGTTTGTATGAATGAAATTATGAATTAGAATGATATGATTGAATATGATTAGGACATCTCAAGGTGAGATGATTGGAAGTGATTTCAGAGGAGTTGTTTTTGTCTTGTATAAATGTATGGAACTTTGAAATGGTAAGTCTATCCCTACACTCTAAGGTTAGTAGATTTCACCCTCTTTCTTCTTCGGTTTAGGTTGGATTGATGTTGTTGCTTGGCTGAGTGTCATGTATGCTTATGTGTTAGACTTGTGTGGTTTGTATGAATGAAATTGTGAATTAGAATGATATGATTGAATATGATTAGGACATCTCAAGGTGAGATGATTGGAAGTGATTTCAGAGGAGTTGTTTTTGTCTTGTATAAATGTATGGAACTTTGAAATGGTAAGTCTATCCCTACACTCTAAGCAGTGTTCATGCTCAAAATTGAGAAGAATGGTGTGAGTGGTGAGAGTAGAGGGAGGTCCTTGTTTATAGTCTTAGAGTTTAGCTATAGATTGGTATGAGGATTCACCTTGTATAGTGTTGGGGAATGCCAGCTAAACTATACAAGTGCAAAGACTACCAATAGTTCGACAGTTATACAAATTCGGATGAGTTGTGTTGAGTACTTGATGCATGCTTGGAATTGTATGCCTTTGATTGTTTTCTTTATATATAACTAAACATGATGATACTGATTGATTGTGCTATATGTATATTGTTTGTTTATCTAACTCACCCTTGTGTTTGCTTCTGTGTGTTTGTATGTTTGGTGCTTCCTGTTGCAATGATTATCTACTTGGATGTGAGCAGAGGTTGAAGAGGTGTCCCTGGAGCAGGTCTTGGAAGAAGATGACAATGCTGCATAGTTCTTTTAGGAATTCTTGACTTAAGTTGGTGTATTTTGAAGTACTCTAAACTGTTAAGTTTAAATTCTGTCTTCTTTTGAGGATGATTGTAATCCTAAACTTATTTACAAGTTTACTCCTAACTGTTCTCTTTTATTTAAATGTGGACTTTTATATTATATGAGGTGTTCTATAATTGGGATGTCACACTATAATTTAAAATAGGATTAAATAAGTTTTTCGCAATTGAAACTTTTTATGTCTTAACTTTGATATATTTTGGTTTCCAAACTTTAAAATTAAATGTATAATTCTATTAAATCTATTATATTAATATTTTTAATGTGTCAAACGTGTTTTATGTTAACATTTGAGTTATTTACATAGTGTAACACATTATTGTTTCAATGTCAGTTGGGAAATACATTAGACACATAAACGAAGTAACATAATTTGGTTAAAATGATTATATCTATTCATTTTTAAAGTTTAGGAACTAAAATGTATTAAAGTTTTAGATGGAGACAAATTTCAATTTCACATCAAAGTTCAGAGACTAAAAATATATTTAATCTTTTAAAATATGACAATTACATATTATAAAGAGAATTGTGATAGGTTCATAGAACTATCATTTTGACCGATATACGTCATCTACATTGTAAAAAGACTTAAAGGGAGACATGCGGGAAGGGAAAAAAGAGAAATAGACTAAAATATGGACTAAAAAGTAGGTTCCCACTACATGATAAAATTATGGAAAGATATTTGACTTTGACAAGATCCTTTAAAGTTTGGTTCCCTAGGCTATATTGAAATTTCATACTTAAGGAGTTTTAAATGAGCTTAAGAAATGGAAAATGATAAGTGGGAATGAAAAGTAAAATGAAAAAGGGAACGGTTTGAGTCAGAGTTACCTCAAGTAGATGAATTTAGGTATCTTAAACAACAAACAATGAAGAAACAGAGTGAGGATTCACGGTTTTGGAAAAATAAGGAAACTAAATTGTCAAATTTGGATATGCAAAAGTATAAAATTATCATATTGGGAAAAAATCTTATTTGTACAATGTTATGGTCTATAAAAGCAGGTTCTATTGCACAATTTTTGGCTTAAAGGGCAATCATGAATAGGTGCCTACAAAGTTAAATCTTGTGAACAAAGGGCTATAATTAAGTGATGTTTACTGCGTTTTGTGTGGATTGGAAGAAAGTACTAAAACACATTTATTTCTCACTTGCAAAATAGAATAAAGATTTGGGAAAGAGTACACCACAATCAATTATGAGATCATTTTCAACAATTCGATTTATTGACTCGTAAGAGTAAAGGAAATAAGTTATGGAATGAAATATGGATTGCAAGTATAAGGAACATATGGAATCATGGGAGTAAAATTGTGTTTAGGCAAGAAAAAGTGAATTCTAAAGAAATATTTACTTTGAGACAATTAAATGTTTGAGTTTAGATGAAACATAACATAGTTAATGCTATTTTTTCCTCTTTGGATTGAATTCTTTGTCCAATTCAGTGCATCCATTTAGTCGCTTAGAAAATATACCCAGAACAAGAGATTAAGAAATGAGCAGGGACCAGGAAAAATGAGAGTCTAAAGTTATGTTCTATCTCTTTTTCAATATAATTTAATATGTCATACTCTAGTTTGGAGTTTTGTTTTCTATTTACACTAAATTTGGATGAATTATGTTTCATACAACTCTTAACAAAATTGAAAGATAAGCTAATAAATCACTATCACCATACACAAAGCAAAAAAAAAAAAAAATTAGATTTCCTACTATACGAGCTTGAAAATTTTCAAAAAATGATTGATTGTGCAACAATTTTTTTTCAAAATGAAGTAAATTCCAAACTTTCTATTATATAAAACTTAATTTGTCAGAATTTGTAATATGAATACTAAATGGATAAATATCTAGAATATTTATGATTGGATGAATGATGTCTACAATAGGGATAAAGATATTAGAACACCCAGTGGATAAAGAGGTTACTGTTGAGCCACCACAGCTATAAATAAACTAAAAAAGGACATATTTACCACAAAAGAAAAAACATATATAGAGGGGTCAAATGTAATGGGATAGAAGATAAGCTAGAAGGGACAACGGAAGAAACAATTGATGAACTTGAGAGAAAAACCTTCAAAATCTAATATTATCCAATTAAGGCACCTGAAAGAAGAAAAAGAGCGATCTCAACGCTATGAATAACTACCTAAGAGGAGATAGGACGTGTTACCACCCATATGAACCTGAAAAAGGAAAAAAAGTGACATTGACACTCTAAATCACTGCCTGAAAGTGAGACGAGACGTGTTACCATGCACGACGGAAAAGGGAACAGATCCACAACTTCAAAAGGCGCTGAGATTTCGTAGGAGTTTCGATGAAGGCATTGTTGACGACATGATGCTCGCTGGATCAAGTTGATCAAAATCATGTGATCATTGATCGAAAATAGAATTCCTGTTGTGACATAACAGCAGTTAGAGCCGTCAAAATGGGTCACAACCCACGAGCCAACCCGACTCATCACGGGTTCGGGCCGGGTTGGGTTTAAAAAAATTGAATTTTTTTTATGTGGGTCAGCTTTCAACCTGGCTCATTTAAACCCAGCTCATGCGGGTTGAACCTGTGGTGGGCCGGGTTGGCCTGCCAACTCAGCTACCTAATTTTATTTTTTAATTTACTATTTTATTTATGAAACCTTAAAAAATGAAATACTCTCTTCACTCACTGTGTATACCAAAAAAGATACTTCTGCTATCACAAATCACTCTCACGGAACTTGCTCTCATTTACGGTGTTGTCACTCTCACTTCTTCAAGGAGCAGGTAAAACACCCTTCCTTTTTTCTTCTCTTTTCTCAACATTTTTGTTTTCTCACTTATCTTTTTTTTTTTCGAAAACCTTATAATGACAAAAATAGGGGTTTTCGAAAACCCTATATATAAGAGTTTGTTCATTTTATTTAAACAATTTGACTATATATTATTTGAACAAGCTGTTTTTAATATCTTTGCATTTGGGAAATTGTATTATAGATTAAACTATTAATTTTTTGTTAATGTTGTTGAGTACTGGTTCTCTCTTTTTAACTAATATTTTCTTATTGTTTTTCGGAATTGATGAATATAAGAAACTTATTTGTATGTTTTTTGTGTTTGTTTTTGGATGACATTTGGATTATATTGTATCTTTTATTATTATTATTTTAAATTGTCTTCAGTTTAACATCATTTTTTTGGGAGTGAAATTTGTTTAAATTTGAATATAGAAAGTTTGTATTTTTTTTATTTAAAAAAAATTGTAATTAAATGGGCTAGTGAGCCAACCCGTTTACCCACCAACTTGTGGTGGGTCGAGCCGGGTTTGGGTTGGCTCACTAAGTGACCGGGAATTGATCCCTCCACCTCCCCAATTCCACCCTCCACCTCCCTATTTTTTTTTTAATTTTTCCTTAATTACAAAACTAACCTTTTTTTTATTTCTTTTTTACTTTTTTAACCCTCTTAATTAACTAACCCTAATATTTACTTTACTCTTTCACTTTCACACTTGAACAGACTTTCGAAGTTTCGAACCCTTCTCTTCGCATTCTCACACCCCCACGCAGACCTTTCATTTTCTAAAAGTTTAAAACTTTTTCAGTCATCTCTTGCGGCGGTCCAGTGGCGGCGGTGCGACACGGTGGTCGTGGCTCTGCAGTTTCATTTTTGCCTGCGGGTGTGTGCGGCGGAGCAGCAGTGGCGGTGCGGCTTGAGTGTGTTGCGCGGTGGTCCGGCGCGGTGGTTGTTGCTTTGTTTCGTTTCTGCTGCCGTCTACGAGAGGTTAGTTTTTCTTGGTTTGTATATAAGTAAACCCTTAAATAGATTTGATTATCCGTCAACAGATGTCAACATCCGTTTAAGGTGAAACGGATGTCGACATCCGTTGACGGATAATCAGATCCGTTTAAGGGTTTAGGCTATTTTTAACATTAAATTACATACATCCGACGCTCACGTATCTCTTTCCGCCACCACGCTGTAGACACGGGAAAGAGAAGAAGAATTCTGCCAACAAATTCTCACATAAAATTTTCAGAGTGAAAAAAAATTGTGACACTGAAAGAAAAGAGAACACAAAGAATTCGAAAAACCAAATGAAACAGAAAACCAGAGAGAGTAGAACGTGAAAAAAAAAGTTAGGTTTCTTTGTAGGATATTAGAATTAAAATTAATCTATAAATTAGATTTTACTAAAGGGTATAATAGAAATATAAATAATAATTAAAAATATAAATAAAAAAATGAAGGATAAAAATGGGATGGGGAGGTGGAGGTCCAAACAGGTGGAGGTGTAGGGATCAACGCCCAAGTGACCAACCCGTGGTGGGCCGGGCGGGTCGAGGCGGGTTACCCGTTTTGACAGCTCTAACAACTATAGTCAACGATAGCAGATGATGGTGCTGCCAACAACAGTAGATGGTAGAGACAACAAATTTTTTTTTTCTTAAAAAAAGTAGGCTCTAGATACTATGTTGAATATAGTGAAAATTATGTATGAGATTAATTTCCCCCAAGTTGAATATACACATAAAGTCATCTATTTATAATAAAAGAAATATAGATTAAACCTAAAATTTAAATAAAAAATATAATAAACTAACTATAAATATAAAATAAAGATAATATTTCTAACATAAATAATAAAATTATTAAAATCAATAATAACATCATAGTAAATATTTTTCCAAAAAGAGCATAAAATATGTTTTCTCTATTATTTTTTCTTCGTATTTCTCTCTTTACTTGCATATATCTTGTTCTAACAAATCTACGTTGTTTTCATTTTATTGTTATACCTTTTTTTTTTTTTCTATTTTCACTTTTAAAATGTCATCTTATGTTCATGGTTGGTTGAAATGAATTTCTAGGAACAAATTTTCTTGTGTTCATAGACAATGAAGTTGTACACTTGTTGGTGAAGAAGATTTGGATCTTGTTGGAGTTACCAAGTGTTAAGACATACCAAATATTCTATTAACGAATATTAGATAATCAAATAGTATGTTAGTTATAATTTAGATATTATTATAATTTGTGCAGATTTGTACACATATCATTCCTTTAATAGATGAAGAATTATATATATATACATATATATATATATATATATATATATATATATATATATATATATATATATATATATATATATATATGGTACTCTACTCTTTAAAATAATACATCAAAATTATTCTTTAAACTTTTTAACATGTTATCAAAGTTAGGTTAGAGCCTATATAGGGATATTTGTTGGACATATTGTTTCATCTGCTATTGGACCACCTATTCATGTCTAGTTTTACACTCGACGAGATGTATATACCTCAATGTGAATGAGATGTGTTGGAAGTCTCGCATCGACTTGAGATAAAATCAATTTATAATATATAAGTGAGTGTAAACTTTACTTTATAAATTGATTTTGTGGAGTTGAATTAGACTTAAAATTCAAACTAAAACAGTGGGATTGAATTAAGATTAAATCTATTTCTTAAGACCAAGTTGAATGTTATTATTTTAAAAGTATAAATTATATTGTATAATTGGGTTGGAGAAGAAGTGATTGAGTATCCTGGAACGAATTTTGTGCTCTGGCGATAGAGCATGAAATGGGAAAAATAGATTTTAAAAGAAAGAGCTGTAAATGTTGTGATAGAAGTTGAAAATGATGAATGGTGAAGTAAAGGTGGGAAAGATGTTAATATGTTGTTGAGTGGAGTGAGAGAGAAGAAGTGTTGATTCTGGCAGGTAGCTGAGTCATGTTATTTTAAATTGGACAATTCTATGTACCCTGTTGCTTCCTTTTTTTTCTCCGCCAGATTAATTAGTGACTTCAAATCAAACCCATCAATCTACAGCATCACTCCCTATGTACAACCACTTTCTTTCTCTACAAAAAAGTACACTCAAAAAAGTTTCACATCATTCCATATTATATTATTAAACACCAAAATATATTATTATACATTTTTTAAATTTCTCACTTTGCAGGTATTTTTTTTTTTAAGTTTTATGGCAATATATTATTTTATAATTAAGTTCATTGATACAATACTTTTGAATAACTAATGTAAAAATTAAAGAGTGTAATGGAGAATATTGCAAAACTTGATGGGTGGTGTAGTTTACTTTAGTTTATTTGATAATTAAAATGAATAGCTCCTATGCATACCATCGGTAAGATTTGTGATTAAGTATTTAAAAATAACATTGATTTTTTTACGCAATTTCTAAATGTTTTATAAATTATTTAAAGTTTAGTCCAGTAAGCCAAAAAAAAAATAGATTAAGAATAAACCACAGCTAAGTTATTTTTCAAATTTAAATAAATAATAAATTCAAACAAGTTTTAAACAATCTATTACAGCCACATTTTTTTAGTCTTTTAGTTCGATAATGGAAATAACCTTTAAAATATTAATAAAGAACGTAAGAAACATTCATTTCTTATCTAATAGTGTGGTTAAGATGGTTGCTTATGTTTTTAAACAGTTTACTACTTAGGATCATTTTTAAAATTAATGTTCACATTTTAATTGATGTAATAATTAATATAATTTATAATGGTTTTAAAAAAATAGATAAAACATTCAAGGATTTCCATTACAGAGATTAAAACTCGAATTTTAAAAAATTGTCATTAAAGCATATTAATTGAAATAATATGGAGAAATTTAAAAGATTTTTAAACAAAATCACAAATTCAGAATTACAAATATATTTTTCAGTTTTAACTATCTAGGTTTTATCAAATCAAAGTTTTGGATTGAAACAAAGAGTCTGGAAAATATGATAATAATAGATAGTGTGTCGGATTGATGTAATAGAAAATAGTGCAGCACAGTTGAGTTGAGTGGCACAAAAGATGAGAGAGAATGAGCTAAAGGGGGCAAAGAGAACCCCACCTTTCTTCCCACTATTCTTTTTATTTATTTATCTCTTTCTTTACAGTACTTAAACAGTACAGGTAGGTTGGATTTTATGTGTGTGTGTGTGGTAAGAGTCTCTTTCAGTTTTCAGGGAGGGAAAGAAAGAGGGTGTGTGTATAAGAGGAGGAAGACCTTCATCACTTTCTTATCACAAAGGAAGAAGAAACAAGAAAGAAAAACGCCCTACTTGTGCTTCTCCATATCTATCTTATCATGTTTGCAAAAGTCTCCTGCAAAAGAATTCCCTTGCTGGGAAAAGATAAAGATGATTTTTCCTTACCTTTGTTTTCTTTTCTTTTGGAAACAGTGCTTTGCCAGATTTGTATGTGTGGTTATGAGATCTCCAATCGCTTTCCTTTCTCTGACTATTATCAAGACAGTGACACTTCCCATCCTTTTCTCTCTCCCTCTGCTACTTCTTTCACACACCCTTCACTTCTCTTCTCTTCACTGCTTTCTGCTTCTGACCCTTTAAATCTCTCTTCCTCTTTTCTCTTTTATATCAGTTTTCCACTCTTTCATTTACCTTTTTATTTTACTTCTACAACTCATTGCCTCTTCTAATTCTGTTTTCTTCATCCCTATTGCTTCCCATTTTTTAGCAGTTCAACAAGCTTCAGATTGTAGAACTTTATGACAATGGTAAGGTTAAGTGCAAGATGCAGTATAGTTGGTTTATTTGTTTCTATCTGCATGTTATCTGCATTATATCACACAAGTTTACCTTTTAATTTTTCTGCTTGTGAATATGACACTGCATTCGTGTTCAAGTAGAGAAAAAAAGCTCTGGTTTTTGCTTAATTGGTCACATTCGTAATATGTATGCGTTGGTGCTTCACCTGTGCATGGATCAGCTGGAAACAAGGGTACACACTATTCTATTTTTTTTGGAAGAAATTGATCCTGAATTTTCTGAAAATGTGTTATGTCCAGATTTTCTTATCTGTTCCTTTAGCACTTAGGGTTAGGGTTCCTTGGTGGGGTACACATCTTTCAATATTTTGGAAGTCATATAATTCAAGTTTTAAAATTGATGCTGATTCAGATAAAATACAGTACTTTCTCTGTCATTTGATGGTGCTGGAACTTTGTAATTCCTAATTTATAAACATATATTCGAATGGGAAGGATGAGGGTTCTATGCAGAATATAATTCGTTCTCTTGTGAAATGATCTGATTTTACCTTCAACAAGTAAGGTTTACAGAAATACACAAGCCAAAACTATTTATGAAATACATCTGAAATATCTTATATCAGTACAATGAATTGGAGACTATGATTAAAGATTGCATGTAGTGTCTACTGACTAAAAAGCTTTATTTGATTAAATTGATTAGATTACTTTTGAAATTATCAATGAGTTCACTTTTAAAGATTGTATTGATACTAATAGTTCTGTTTCAAAGTCTAATTATATTTTGTAATTATCATTTTATTGTTGGGTCAGTGACAATTGTGATTAATTTCACTTATTTAGTAAAGATCTAACTTGTCATCCATTGTGTATAGTATTGTTAAGTTTTATGTTGATAAATGTTTAAGATGGAGCTATTATTAGAAATGGTTGAAGAGAGCTTCCTTCAGTCCACTCATGGATGGGTGAGGGGTTTGAATTAGCTGCTGACTCATTCATTCAAACACAATAGATCTGACATCATGGTATGCTATTGTGAATGTCTGAATGATGCAGGAGGTAAATTTCTTCCTTTTCTTGTCTGTGCTTGGACTGAAGGGAGCTCCCTCTAACTGTTTATAATGTTATCTTCTCTTTCTCTTGGGTTAGTTTCTCTTCTTTCTCCTTTTATTCTTAAGTATATATGAATGTATATTTGCACCTCACATAATCTTGCTAAATGCTTTTCAGTCTCATTCTAAACCTTAATGGAATTTCTCATTGTACAAATAATCATTTAATTAATCTGTTTTTGTTAGTAATTTATTTTCTAGCAAATTTTTGGCAGGGCTGTAACCTTAGTATTTTGATTTTTTCTTTCCTGGCTATTGTTGCATGCATTTTACTAATCTAATCGTTACACTTCATTTTGTGTTGGAAATTTTATCTGTGTCTTTGGATTATAAGTTTAACACACATTACATTTTTGGAAATGGTTAGTTCATATTGCAAGTTTAATCCACATAAATGTTTTGCAGGTATAGATCAATATTATAGCTACCCCTTGGAACCTCAAATTAAGGGAATAACACCAATTGCTTTGTTTTGGATTTAAGAAACCTCATGTTATGATTGTGTAAAAGTTTTTTTTTTTTTTAAATGTATAAAATTGCAGCCAATATAACAAAACAATTAGATGGTAAAAGTTTATTGGGATATTTTTTTAAATGGTAGTTAAATAGCTGCCTCCCTACAGAGTGAATTTTTACTTGTGAAATTGATATCTTTTACGTTTATTTTTCGTCTTATATATGCAATATAATTTAAACAAAGCTCTTGACTTAAACTCTTGACTTAAATTCAACTACTTACTAGTTTTAACTTATTTTTATGAATTATGTTTTGCTGAGCATCTATAATTTTCAATCACTTAATTATATATTTATATTTTTTTTCTTTTACTTCTACTAAATAGAACACAGGAAAACACATAAGGCATGCAATTTTTATGGGGTAGGTGGACAATTGTTAATGAAAAAAAACAATTTATATATTTTTGACATATTCAGAGTGAGTAGAAAAACTTAAAATCAGTTTATTGGTTTTTGTAAGTATTTTATAAATTACGTCAAAGGTGGAGTAAACGATAGACTGCATATACCATTAAATTATATTATAGATTATACTTAATTTGTTTTTAACAAGGGAAAATACTCATTGGATGTTTTTACAGAGTAAGAGTTTTACTTGTAATACACAGTAATATTTTCACTAGAAATTGAAAAAGTGAGGATTGGAAGTGCATTACCATTCATTATACATCCTTTGAACATTCATTTTGGTTTGGGTCACTTGGTTAGTTTGCTTGCTATGAACTCTCATATTTATCTTAGAAACATGCCAACATTGATTGCAGTGACTCTCACTTTATTCCCAAATGACTAAACAAAAGAAAACATTACATTGGTCACACGAAAAAAACTACAGATTTGCCTTTTTCATGCATTTATCTCATAGGAGGAGGCTCTTGAAGGCAAACAATGTCATTATCGTGATGGCAGGTTAATGGTGATGATTCTGCTTACAGGGGACTACATATTTATGTGTCATTTATCAGGTAGTGCTTTTACCAGAAAACTGTCATGATAGACGAAGGAAACAACTCATAAATAATGTATAATATTTAGAACAAATATTATAAATTACTAATTTATACTATGTGATGATATTACTACTTGAGAAAGAGGCTGTTATATAGCTGTTTATAGACTGACAATCTACATCTGTGTCATACTCTTTTTTCATATTTTCTTCTTGGAGTAACGTTGTTGTAATAATAATTGCATAACTGATCAATCTTCTGTACCCTGACCAGTTTTGCAGTGCCTGAAATTAATTAAATATAATTAAATATGAGCCGTGCAATCGGCGCCACAGACCCTGCCTTTTGTGTATCATTACTGTTCACTAGGCTGGGTCTAGCACTCTAGCTAGTGATTGGAACTTGGAGCTAGGACCTTCTAGTTTGTTTGACATTCGGAAGATTTAATTTTCTAATTTTCTCTTAAAATATCGTGCACTGTTAATACACTTGTTTCTCTCAATTTATTTTTCTTGAAAGTGTATAAAATATGGGCTGGTGGAAATATTTCTATCTAATAGTATTACACTATTCTGATGTAATAACGTTGACAGAAGTTTTAATCATGTTTCATGTTATGTGTTTTTGAGGATAATGTCACAGTACAGTATCATCTCAAACCCCAGCTCAGGAGTTTCATATACTTAGGAGTTTCATGATAAACTGTGTATTCCTGGATACTTCCAAAAGGACATGTTATTATTATATTGGTTTGCATGTGTATAACTGGACTAAAACTAGGCTAGTTACTTGAGGAGATCGAGATGAAAGTACAATTGAACTGAATCTCTTACTTTTTTATCTATTGAAATTTAATACTAGATATTTTGATAAAATGGGCATGTGATGTGTTAAAAGTCATGAAGTGCTCTTAAATCTGAACTGGATTTTCCTCCTATTCCCTTTTGTCCATATGTTAGAATCCCCATATATATCTATTTTTTTTATAATCATGCTCAGTGTTGAGTTAATGCAGGACCACTATTCCTTCATGTTTGTGCAGGGACGTGTATGAGTAATTTGTTTAATATTATATAATCAGTTGCATGTCACGTGTTGAAAAACCATTTGATAATTTGATTTTTAGAGAGTTTATATTGGTTAAAGATTTCAATACTTTTAATAATAATTCGAAAGTGGCACTTGTCTCCATTGTGGTACGGCTTTTTGTAAATACTTTAATTATGCAGCTCCTCACACTAACCCTCCATCAAGGGTGGTCCAAAGTAAAGAACGAATGTTGAATGTTCACATGATGAGTGCATGGCTGGCATCATATGCATGCTGGAATTCTTGAAAGAGAGATGGCGAAACAAGTTTTCTGGTACATATGCAAGTGGGGTGCATGGTCTCAGAAAGCTTTTCCAATCACTAAGATTTATCTGAGAAAGCTGAGCTTGAAAAGCCAACCAGCAAGGTTGGTGGAGAGGGTTTTGCATTCCACAGGACAAACAATAAGGGAACAAGGACAAAGAAAAGCAATAAGTATAATAGAGTATAACAAATAAAAAGCCCATTATGGAGTACATTGCATGTGCCATGAACAGTGGCATGTTTTCACTGCCAATTTTCTCGTGTTCTTCTCAAATGATATAAGGGTTTAAGCCAATAAAGGGCTTGATGATGATCACTGAACTAACACGACCCACTGTCTCATCTCTCTTCTTCTAAAGTGATTAATATATATATATATATATATATATATATATATATATATATATCCTAGTGTTGTGTGAGTTTGTGTTTAAGGCCTTCAGAAGCACATTAGCAAGAGCAGGGTTAATACTGATAGTAGTCAAAATATGAATCCATTTAGAAAGAACACTGGATTGTGAAGTCACATGATGTTCTTTTCTTCATGAGTCTTAACTCATAATAATCTGTAATATTTTGAAGATTTTGTCTGAGTCCATGAATCTAACATGGCCCGAGTCCTCGTTTTTCACGAAGAGACTTGAGGATGGTGACACCACTCTCAGTCCAAGTGCCAGTACATTAAATACTGTGTGTGGGGTTTCACCTGTGGTGGTGTGGTCCTGCTGAGTGTGATGGCAGCTGGGCCATCAATGATGCATAAATCTGGTAAAAGGGCAAGGGAAGTTATTCACTTGGATTATACTCTTTTTTAGGTTTTAAATTTATAATATATTAAAACCTTCAACTAGTGTTTTTGAGCTGTCCTTGTCACTGCTACTGTATAGTCTCTGAAAGCTTATGTTTATTCTAAAGGGTTAAGTTTCAGCCAAATTAATAATCTCTTGTTATCATTAGAATCAACTTCGGAGAATCTAGACAACAAAAATCTAGACAACATGGCTTCAGATTTTATTTTGCTAAGGTGGATGTCACTAGAATTATACTCTCTGTCTAGTATGCAGTTAACCTCTTAGCTGCAACACTACTCCTTCCTCCTAACAAATGAACTCATTTATGGAACTTGAATAATTAATGTTTAATTATTAGTAGGGGACAATTTGAATCTTTCACTGGCAATCTGCTTCCATAATATATCGTTTTTGCTACATTAAACATATATTTCAAATCATGCACTGGTTTTATACTTCTAGTTAACAATGGACAATTAGCAATGGACAATTTATCTTCCTCTTTCAGGTCTAAAATACATTTAAACATTACTAGTGAATCACATGTCTTTATTATAGAATGAAGTTTGAAATGTTTAGATTTTTTTTGAATAAATGTAAGAACTCGGAATAGATAAATATGTATGTTTTTCATAAATTAGAATCTGTCTACATATGAAAGAAATACTATTGTACTTGTATTCTTTTCCTCAGAAACTTGATTAGATGTTATTTGAGTTAATTTTAATGTCTTTTTGATAATGTTCATAAAATCATAGTCTAAATGTGTGTACGAAGTAATGAATAAAATTGCACAGTTGAAAATTATTATTATTGTCTTTTTTCTAACTTAAATTTCAGATTCAACATGAATAGATAACAGGAAATGGTGAATCCATTCACTTTTTGTCACAGGAAAATAGCAATCTTTATCAAATCACACCTTAATCTCTTCTAATAATATAACCATGATTGAATTTGTATAATGAAACATTAACTCTAAATAATGTGAAAATATACATATTGAAAACAAATCTGATGGAGGCAAGGCACATGAAAGATATACTATGAGGTGTCAAAGTAACTAAAATGTAAAAATACACAATAATACTTAACATGAAATTTTAAAATATATATATAGTTATATTAAGTTTAGCAACCATAAGCAAACAAAAGATTTGGATATAATAGAAATAAGTTTTGGTAAGATCCATAAAACTGTGTTCAATAAATCAGCAAAGCCAAAGTCAGTCTAAGCACCAAATAAATCTCTTGAGCATAATTAGCCTGATTATGGCTGTGTCACATTCAGTACTTGTACATGGTTGGAAACTTGTGACTGGTTCATGTTTGGACCAAACATTTATTCAGAATTTCCATGCACAGATGGGTCTAGTTTTCATTGAAACAATAAAATGAAGAGTAGACCCTGCTGAGGAGTTTCCAGATTCAGAAAGCAAGAAGTTTGAGCAGTTATGGATGAATATTACCTTTGCCTACTCTCTTAGCCTTAGCATCTCCCAATTTTGTCTTCTCAGTAATGGTTGGTGATGCAGTTCTTCCATCCAAAACTTGAGATGTGTTGCTGCTTCCTGACTTTTCTGCTAACACTGAAGATCCTCTTTGATGTTTCACTGCAAAACCAACATGCCATGTGAGGAATAGTGATGTTGGTGTTTATAGCTAATTTTGAAAAATCGGAAATTGGAAGTTTATTAAAAGGGTACAGAAAATAAAATTACACAAGCATCAAAGTGGATACTATTTCACTCCTGTTTGCATTTTTACAAATGATATATAAAATACAAGTTTAATTAAAGACCACTTAAAAATAATGATTGAAATTTCTATCACTTCATATATATATATATATAGATAATTCTACAACTTATGCAATAGTTTATAGAAGCTAGCGGATCAAGTACATTACTCGGTGAAAGGGCATCTTACAATGTAAAATAGACATCTAGAATGAGTTTGGCAAGTTTCAATCGTGTCTTTCAAAATTTAGAAATTGTTAAAAGTGGTTAAAAGAGGTAATGGGTGGTGTAGAAGTACTAATTTTATAGTTTTTATACTGCAGAATTATGCAGACTAATTATGTTAGTTGAATTGGCTAGTTGGGTGAGCCAATTCAACTAGCATGGGAAACTAGCTATTTTGCTCTAGTTGGACGAGTATAATTGGTTAGCTGAATGAGTTTTTGAGGTTTTTGGCGGAGAGTTGCAGTAGCTGAGCGAACCAGTCTAGCTGGGCGAGCAGAACTGGCTAGCTGGACGAGCCAGTTTGGTTAGCTTGGAAAGTTTGTTGTTTTGTCTCTAGTTGGGCAAGTAGAGTTTGTTAACTGGGTGAGTGAGTGAGTCTATTTTCTTAAGTGTTTTTTAATCTTTTTACCTATATATGTGATTTTAAAATATGTATTAGTTTGTTGTACGAAATGTAGAAATGTTTATAACTCATGTTTGAATGAAATGAGATGTATAAGAGTCCTAAGGAGATTCTTAAGAGTTGTTTCAAAGTGTTGATTAGTATGCAATGTAAAAGTGAAATGATACATGTATATGATTTCAAATAGTTTCAAAGTTATGAAGGTTAGTTCCAAGGTGGAACTTCTTGGTGTGTTTCAAATGTGTTAGAATGAATACAGGTAGCTTAGTCTTGGGAATCTTCCTAAGTAATGATCATACATTCTCATATAGAGAGGTTTGACACATGTGGTGAGAGTAGCATGAGGTCTTAGTCTAGGTGCTTCCGGTATGACCTATGACGCGGTACAAACTAACCTTATGATGTGTGGTAGGGTGAAACCCAATTGGTAAAGGCTTTGCAAAGCAGTAGTGGTCACCACAAGTGCATAACTCGCCATAGCTCGGTATTCATTCTAAGTCCAGACAATCGGTTTATGTCTTTGTATGCTAGGATGCTTGAGTTGATATATATTATATATATGATTATTATGTGAAATGTTTTAACATATATGATGTATTGTGTTTCAATCTAACTTACCCTTTTGCTTGTGGTTGTGTTTGTATGTTCTTTGCTTCTTCTCTTTGCTATGATCATTCGATGGGTGTGAGCAGAGGGAGATGAGATCGCTTTGAAACAGGCCTTAGATAGAAATGTTGCGAATGCTTAGTCTTATTTTAGTTTTATTCTTGTAGATAGTTTAGATTATAAATGATTTGTATATATAAAATCTCTTTTATGGTTATTAGATAACTATAATAACTTTATATTTTCATTTGTTGATTGATCTATTATATTAAATATGTGATTACTATTATAATGTTATATTTTGAGATATTACCTTTTCTATTAGTTCTATATGTTGATCTTTAGCAGTCCCATAAAATGCACATATCTTAACACATTTAGGACACTTCCGATAGTGGTAGTGTTTCTTTTGGGAACATTTATGTCGCATACAGTGAATTGTCTCCATGCTCTTCCTCGAGTGTTTCATATCTTTGTTTTCAGTATCAAGGATGGAAACTAAAATTAGTTACACTTAATCATTCAAACATAGAGATACTGTTAAAAAGCATTTTATTTAATTGTATGGTCATGGTTTCTTTAACAAAGAAACTGCAATAATAAGCAAACACTTCAATTGAAAAACTAAAGCAGCAAACATCACAAATCTTGAATTCGTTACAGAAATTCAATTAGCTAAAGATACACTTATCCAGTTTTGTGTCCTAGTTTCTTGGATCTCTCTAGTTTAGTTTTGTGTTTTAATAATGGCAAAAAATTGATTAGAAGGTAAAACTTGGTACAATTTAATTAATTATTTTATTAGGTACAAATGATCTAAATCTATCAGTATACAAAATAAGTGGGTTATAAGTTCATATTTTAGTTACTAACATGATAATGTTATGTTGTAAGTGACAAATAATAAGATAACTGATTCTGTACAAATAATAAGATAACTAGCTATTACATTTTTGATTCAGCATTAGTTGAATGATAATTCAGGGCAAATGATAAGATCACAGTGACTATTTTGAGGTGTCCATCCTTCTGAAACTGAGACATTTTGTTAAGAGATGGAGCCTAATAACATAAAAAATAGAAACTACATCACAAAGGACAAGTATACACCAGAATTCCTTACCAACAAAGGTTGTGTGCTTTCTTCTTCCTTCTCTGGAACTGTTTCGGCTCATCATAGGAAGAAAGTTCATCCTGAAAATGTTAACGGTCAGAACATCTTCAAAAACCTTTCTGTAAAGACTATACAAATATAATTTCACCATGAAAAAATTGATGATGATTTTCATTTCTTCAAGCACCTTGTGTTTGTGGGACTAACGTCCTTTGTGCAAACATGTATCAAAATATGCACTTAACTAAATGCATGAAGAAAACATCTGGTGGATCACCAAAAAAAAACTATGCATGTTCATATTTATTTATTTATTATTGATAATAAAAAATAATAAAATTATTATTGTTATTGTTATAATACTATAAAATTAAAGTTATTTTTATAATTTTATTATATGTTGTTTTTATTTATTTTGTATGTAGTTTTATGATTAAGAATAGTTAAGTTTAAAAAACAGTTAAAAACTAAAATTGATAAAATAATTATTTTAATTTGTATATATATGTATATGTTTTACAATGTTATTTGCACAAACCCTTTTTATTCTTCACACCTCTCCAAGTTTCTTTTAATTGTTAATAAAAGTAGTTTTTGTTGTGTTCTTGTCTAAATATAAAATAGAAAGCAAATTTTGTACTGTACCTTGTGAGAGTAAATAGAACTTAAAGGTATTGAGGAGGTTATTAAATTTGGACACTAAATCTTATAAAAGTTCTTATTAGCAAATTGATGTGATATAGTTGGTTATTGAAATTGAAAATTGAATATTATAAGATAGGGTGTTGTTCCCCGCACCTCCTCAAGTGGGACCTGTACCTTCTCATTATTTTAATTTATTTCAAAAATATTTTATACCTCCCCACTATTTTCTTTTATTCCAAAAATACCCTACACCTCCCCACTACCTTTTAACAATCTTTCTCTTTCTCTCTCTACATTAATGGAGCATTTACATGGCTCATTAATGGAGGATTTACATTATTCAAATTTGAACTTGTGATATATTTTCTTAAATAAGTTTGATTCAATCTTATTTTTACTATTGAATATATTTTTTCTTTTCAAATTACTTAATAAATGGTAAAATTTTGTTTTAAATTTCTAGAAAAATGTTTATATATGTGTGTGTGTTTTTTTACATATAATATCTATAATTTTTAACATTATATTATGTTTTAACTCACCAACATGTTTGACTCAAATAACATGAATAAAATATTTAATTTATTACATAAATAATATAAAAATATTATTAAATACTTAAAATATAAAAAAGTTATTTATTAAAGATTTAGAATTTATTTAGTTCTTTCGTCATTATAAAGTTAATATATAATAATAATAATATATCATTATTTACTATTAATATTATTATGTTTATTATTTTGTATTTGCATCTAAGTTTTAATTTTATAAAATGGAAATTGTGGAAGTACTAATATTGAAGTTTTCTTTGAATTTTATGTTAAAAATTATAGATATTATTTGTAAAAAAACACACATATATAAACATTTTTCTAGAAATTTAGAATAAAATTTTACCATTTATTAGGTAATTTGAAAAGAAAAAAATATATTCAACTCCATCAATGAGCCATGTAAATGCTCCATTAATGTAGAGAGAGAAAGAGAAAGATTGTTAACGATAGTGGAGAGATATAGGGTATTTTTGGAATAAAAGAAAATAGTGGAGAGGTGTATAATATTTTTGAAATAATTTAAAATAGTGAGGAGGTGCAGGTCCCATTTGGGAAGGTGAAGGGAGCAACACCCTATAAGATATTATGTTTTAAAATACAAGGTCCATAATTTTTACAGGTGTAAAAACATGAAAATGTTGGTAAGACTTTGTTATTAGAACAAAATTTGAAAAAATGTAATGAGTTGTTAAAAAGTGATATAAGATGGCAAGACAACATAAAAGGTGGGAATTTCCTTTAATATCATTTTATGGTAAGCATTATAACAGTGCCTAAAAGTGTGTTTAAATTGATTAGAGAAAAACAAAATGAAATAAAATTGGTTCAATTCAATATAACCAAACCCCCTCTAATGCAAATTTACAAATTTTATTTTTGAAGAAAAAATACATAATTTTGTAGGTAAAAGATATAATCTTTAGAAAATGGTAAGCGACATGACACATTTTATTATATTAACTTACATTAACCAAAAAATAGAAAAACTTATAAAAGAAATACAGAATGTACTAGTATCCGTTTGATGTTATATTATAACTAACAGTGATTTAGTAGGACAACAGAATGATTAATATTCTTGTCCACTATGTTGAATGTCTAAACATACGTTTTCAACAGTTACTAAAAATTATTCCATTGCATAAATTACTTATGCAGAAAACCATTTTTTTTATTACAAGAAATGCCTAAAAAGCACTTTTATTATAAGTCTCTTAGCCAAAAATAAAAGGTCCAATTATTGATGTGGGCTATTAAATTACACCTCTTTCATAATGGGAAAATCAACTACACCAAAAGCTGTTCCTGTTACAGTTTAGACAGGAGCTTGATTTACAAGAAATCACTTTTATTTAGTTGAAAGTACTTTAGTTTATGCAACAATAGATACCCCACAATCTATTATTCAAATCCAATAATACAAACTCTTGCTGTCAGCAGAAAGCTCATAAGACCTTCAATCATCTTGAACTGATGTATACAAGTGTTGCCTTTGAAGACCAAAAACTCACATATGTCGGTACAAAGAATTGATATACCATGAAATGACAGATGATATTCCATGCTGCAAGAATAGGCCTAGCTAAACAAATACAAAATGTACTACAGAGGCTAGGAAAAGCTTACAACAGACTTAGGTATCACAAAACTTCAAAATTGTAATGAAGTCATGGACTATTAACATTGCACAATGTCTTTTTCTCTCTGAGAGGAAGGGAGAAGCTTTCTATAACTTTTTATGCTCCCACATCAATGGCTGTATCAATTGCATCAATTGAGTTATTTTGTTGTCCCCACAGTTGTGCATATCTTCCTGCTTTTGATAAGAGCTCTTCATGTGGTCCTTGCTCAATCACCTTCCCATTTTCCAGAACAATAATCTGAACAATGGCAAATAAAGCTTTTTGATGTAAATAATGTACTTTTCAAAGAACATACAGAGATTTTCTTTAGGGTTCATCATATATCTACTGTTATGAAATGTGCTTTTTTTATGATGTCTTGGCTTAATGTAAAGATGTTCCAACTTCAACATACATATTATCACTATTAGAAAAAAAAATTAGTTGACTGTTCTGGAGCAATCTATGTAAGCTTAAAGTTTGTTATAACAAGTGAACATGAACAAACACAATATAGGAACCAAGTACTGTTTAAGGACACAAAAAGTAGATAGAGATTACCTCATCACACTGCATTGCAGTGGTAAGCCTGTGAGCAATGAATATGGAAGTCCGATTTTTTGCTACGGACTTTAATGCACTTAAAATTTCTGCTTCTGTTGTGCTGTCAAGAGCACTTGTAGCTTCATCACACAACCTAGTAACGAGACAGGACAAGGGCAAAGGGAAGAAATTAAAAAAAACAAAACATGACTAACATTCATTTATTCTATGTTGACAAACATTGATGCTTCTCACTTTATCTGAATCACAGGGATCTCCCATGATTGAAGAGTGGCAAAGTATATCTAATAATTTCTATCAGATTGCTAAATCAGTAATGCAGCATGACCACAATATCTCAGTGGGGACCAATAGGTTATTTATTTACCATAACCATATTATGATTATAATTTGATAAAGATAATACATCACAATAAGAGGCAATTTTAATTAAAATAAGTCAAAAGTCACAATTTCAAAATTCCCTTGTTGATGCAGAACATTCACAGTGTATGGTTGCTTATCTTAATTTTCTGGATCTTACAATGCCACATAGATTTAAGCATTCCACACAAAAATTCATTCTAATGGTAAGGTTGCTGAAGTAAATGCTTAACTTAATTTGTTAAGTCTTACACCATATTAATACTTAAAAACCCTTTCTCTAATTTTCCTACCTTTTTTAGTACGTCCTGATACCTGTTACGATATCCACAGATGGTTTCTTCAAGAAGGTTTCCTCAACAGCTATGCAGTAGAAAGATTACTTCTATTATGTTTTGGGGGTAGTGTTTGACACTTTTAAGTAAATTTACCTCATCATTGTGTACCCTTTATTGCTTGAGTAATTTTACTGTGTAAAAAGCAATTTGTTGAGTATTTTATTGTTACAAGGCTTTTTACGCGTAATGTATTTGTTCCTTCATCTACAAGGCCAATTCGAAATGAAATACTAGGGAAAATTCAAGTATTTCCTTGGAATACAGGTTGCCTATCCCAACAAGGAGATTTTCATCTCCAAAAAAAAAATGTGTACTTGATCTCAAAGATACAGATAAGTTGGGAAGTACAACTTAAAGAGTTTCTATTGAACAGAATCATAAAATTAGAAGTTAATAGAGCTCTCCTATAGAAAAGAACCAATACCAAAGATTGATAGGAAAACTCATTTATCTAACCCACACAAGACCAAACAGTAATGCAGTTAGTGTGGTAAGCCCATTTATGCATGACCCAAGAATAAAACACATCCAAACAGTTGACAAAATTCTATAGTACTTCACGTCAAGTGCAGGAAAGGAGCTATTGTTCAGGAAAGAAGACACTTTAATCACAAAAGTAGACACTAATGTAGACTATATAGGTTCTGTTACTAAGAAAATCAACTTCCGCATACTGTTATTTATTGGAGAAAGTATGATAACATGGAGAAATAAAAACATGACAGAGTATCTCTTTCCAATGCAAAAGTTGAATTTTGAGCCTTTGCTCGAGTTGTGTGTGAAGGACTTTGGATGAAAATTACACTAGATGACCTTAAAATAAAGATAGATAACAAGTCAACCATGAGCATTATCCATAATCCAATAAACATGATAAGACCAAATATATTGAAATTGACAAAGGTCTTGCGGTTACAACAACATATATCCCTGACTTCAGATAGTAGACATTTCCAACAAGGGCTTCCTCAGGGTAGATTACAAAATCTTATAATTAAGTTGAAAATGATCTACAGTCATTTCCAACTTGAGAGGGAGAGGATTAAATAGGGAATTATTAGGATAAGAATATCCCCATAGTGATTAGGAAAAAATATATTTAGAACTTTCTTATTCATTTTAACATTTATTTCCTTATTTTAAAGAGTTTAATTGTTAAAAAATAAAGCCAAGGATAATGTAATTGGTGTAATTGTTATCAATAAAATAATTTTTTATTTCCCTACTTAGTTCAAGTGTAATCTTTTTCTTCTTGAGGAAAGGTAATTCAATAAACACATTTTATAGAAATTATTTGATTACATCTTTGGAAAGAAAGTAGACAAATTCATTAAAATAATTTCAGTCCATAAAAACAAATCTTTTTCATCTGGAACGTAGTAAACATAAAAATACAAAGCCACACAACAAAAAGTGTCGAGTAGATAAAATGATTAGAATACTCACAGAATTGCAGGCGCTTTTAAGAATGAACGAGCCAAGGCAACACGTTGCTTCTCACCACCACTTAACTAATAAGACAAGCCACAAATAAAAATTGAAGAGTTTTTCACTGCAGACTTTTATCATTTGAAAAAAAATAAAATAATGCAAGAACATGGGATTGTATTTCCGAAGGTAGACATTACAACACTCACAAAAATAATTATCCCTAGGTAAATCTTTTACATCTTCTATAATCAGATCTTTGTAAAAGAAACTGAACGAGAGAGACGTCTGTAACAAACTAAACTGCATACATTTTATTAACCTGTGAAAGAGGAACATTACAGTCCTATTTATAGTTAACTACAACAGAAGAGATAGTTTTTCTTAGTAACTAACTGCTTTATTGTACATAACAAAATATAAAAGTACAAACTCTAATATAACTAAAGTACATACCTCTAATATTATTTAACACTTTAATCTAAAAAATGTCAGGTATGACTTTTGTAACAAAACCTAAATAGATATATAGAAATTTAGCCACAACAAAGGTCACATCTCTCACTTAAAGAACTTCTATTCTAATTTCTTTACACAATGCATTCATGTCCGTTTTAAATTAATTGTCGTGTCCTTTTGTAAGTTAATAACATCAGATTTTCTAAATACATCAAGATTCTGGGTGTTTATTTCAGTGATCTGAGATTTGCAATCCATAACCCTCCATACCCTGAACAAGTTTTTACCCAGAAGAACAATACTGAGAAACGTATATTTTAAAAAAGAAAGAATTTCTATCACCTTGAGCCCTCGCTCTCCGACAACAGTTGAGTATTTATCAGGAAAATTCATGATAGTGTTATGAATTGCTGCTTGTTGAGCAGCTTCATAGACCTGTATCCATATAGTAATAAATAAAACTTGGAACCAAGCAGTGGAAATTTGCAAGTTGAAGAAGAAAGCAGAGATACAGCATTACAGTAAAAGTTACCTCCTCTTTTGTCGCAGAAAGCCGACCATAGTGAATGTTGTGAAATATAGTATCATTAAAAAGTACCTGTCCACAATAGCTTAGGTTTCCACAACATGCAACATCTGGCAGGGGAAACATGCATGAGATTTTAGAGATAGGTGCTTTGTTCAACTTACAGTATCTTGTGGAACAACACCAATGGACTTCCGCAAACTCTCAAGGGTTACCTCCCGAATATCTTGATTATCTATCTTTATCTGTAAGGTACGAGAAAAAATGAGAAGGGGAGAACTATATAACCTCAATTTATATAGTTCTTCATATTGAAGCCTATACACACATCTTTAGAACTATATAACACAGGTGTTAAAAGTCATGCATCTCATGGTACAAACGGGACAAGACAAAACTGCATGTCATATATATCATGGCAATATAGCTTAAATTCACGAAAGTATAGATCAATTGATTCATATCTTACACTTCCAGAATTAGGATCAAAGAACCTGAATAGCAATCTAAGAATGGTTGATTTTCCTGTTCAGAATTATAAATTTGAAGCATGTCAGAAATGAACATGTATTATTATTAAAAAGCAGAGGATATTCAAAAGCCAGAAAACGCAACAAGCACCATATTTAAATTTGAACAGAGGCATTCCATGTTTTAGTAGTAGGTATATCATATAAAAACTGAATAATACTAAGCTTCAATATCATAGGAAAACCCGTTATGAAGAGAAAATTCTGTTCAAATGAGGTTGGCTATAACCTCCTATAGATGTTTTTATATTTTTTCATGTAACTGACTATTATAAATAGTCAGGGTTTTGGGAGGGAAAAAGGTTGTTGATTGTATTCTAGGAAGTAAGGGGTTGGAGGAGGGTGAGGACCTCTCGACAGCCCTTCAGTTGTTCGGTTCTTACTGTTTTCTTACTTAATAAAATCTATCAAGAATTGTCTTGGAGAGTGTTCTATAATACTTGTTGTTCCTATCAATATATGACTCAGGTTCCATATCTTCAAATCATGTAAAACACATTTTTCTATCAAGCTTCCTCCCCACAAATTTAGAAAGATGATATTTTCCATAGGACCAAACAGACCTATGCTTGACAGCAATCCCAGAACACAAGATTCAACTAGTCTGGAAAGGAAATGGCTACAAGCCATGAAGAAGGCCACCTAAAATGGTAGCAATTAGGGAAATGGATCCAAAACTTGCAGCGCAGATCAGCCCCTTCTAAATCCAATGGCCAGTTAATTCCAAAAAGAGTATACACCCACTAATGTTGTTGGGAAAGGTATAGCATACATGGACTAAGTCCTAAGCATACTTAATGTAGACGAGAAAATTATAATTATTTTTGCAACCATACGCATATAAAGCATTTGATCCCTAAAAATTCTATGATAAAAATTTTAAAGTTTATAAAGTCCTCAGAAGTTTTATTCTTTAAGGAGTATGACTTTTCAAATTTCATCTTAAAATCAATTTACATTATATGAACATATATTTATAAGCTGCACTCCAAGAATTGAAGTAGGTAATGTTGGACTTCTCAACAATCCCCCCTCCATAGATGCACGCAGGAACAGGTGAGCCTATCACGATGGGCAATTTACCAAGATCTGTTGCCTTTGATATGATAGATTTCATCTTAAAAACAATTGACACTAAGCGAAGTTGCCCAGCAACTATATAAGTTACACTCCAAGAACTGAGGTGGACAATGTGAGACTTCCCAACATAACTTAAGTGTTTTTGGACAAGAAAAGTACATATAACGCACATACATATTGCACTGCGATTACTCAGAAATAGTTGAGTTATGTATGCAAGCATCCATATATGCTTAATATAAGTTGTCTTAATGTTTTTCTACATAAGTGATCTTACCTTGAGGGTTTTCTCTTTAATAAAATCATCCACAACCGCTTTTCATAAAAAGAATTACAAAAAATTGTTATATGCTATCTCTATTATAATCTTCGACAAAGTGTTTTGTAGGAGCTAAAACCTTAAACTGCTTTCAAAAAACAGCCAAGTGATTCAACAATCATATATTTGTCTATCTTTTTGAATATTATGTTTGCATTTGTGAATTAGATGTAGCTATAAATTTTGTACAAGCCAATGAAAAAATATAAAGTCGCTTGTTAAAATATAAAGTTATTTCATTATTATTTGTGTTGTATGTACCCACCTCTAGGGTTAGGGTTTATGGTAAGTATGAAATAGTGAAAGAGATGAGGGGAAATCTACCTTGTGTTAAATACACACATAGGGTTCTCTATTTATAATAGAATAAATATGGGCTAAGCCCAAAATACAAATAAGAAATATAAACAAACTAACTAAAGATAAGAGATAAATATAAACTAAATATAATATCTCTAACACTCCCCCTCAAGCTGGAGCATACAGATTATATGGACCAAGCTTGGAATAAATAAACTCAATTTGAAATATATGATCTGTCTTCAAGAGTGTGCGACAAACAGATGCGCAATCACATGTCGACGAACAACTAACAGCAATTTATGGACAGTGGTGGACAACTGCGAAACTTCAAATAGCACCATGAAACTTCAAGTGGGGTGACTTTGACAAAATAGCACCATCAAGTAAGGATGAGGCTTGCATCAAAACTACAGGGATTGCCATCACTGACTGACGGGACCTGTAGTGGCTAAAAGCGACAAAACTACAAGGAATGCCATCACTCACTGATGGGTTTTGTAGTGGCTAAAAGCAACAAAACTACAGGGAATGTCATCACTCACTGATGGGTTCTGTAGTGGCTAAAAGCAACAAAACTACAGGGAATGCCATCACTCACTGATGGGTTCTGTAGTGGCTAAAAGCAACAAAACTGCAAGGACTGCCATCATTGACTAGTGGAGTCTGCCTAACTTGGTTCATACTCCCCCTCACGACGAACGGCGGAAATGACGGCGCGCCGATGACAGACCGTGAAAGTGGAAGATCATAATGAACTCTTATTCATCAAAGCACCCAAAAAACAAAAACAAAGGGTTGGTCATAATTTTAGTGTTGAAATTTCTTGGTCTTAACCACTAGCTGTCCTTGAAGACCTTTCAGAAAAGATAAGATAGCGGAAGCAGTAGAGGTAGGACTGGCAACAGATTGTGACAGCAGTGACTGATTGCAGTGGCGGCACAAGCAGCGGATGGCAAGAAGGTCCAATCGGTGCAGCACGAGAAAAGGGAATTAGAACCCATTCGTGGAGGCATACACCAGAACGCAGATACGAGAGGAAGATTCCGCAATGCGAAAGTGTGCGGCGAGAAGACGAAGATGCAGAAGACAATGACGATGGCAGCAATGGCTGCTTTGGAGGGTCATACCGGAGAGAGGAAGCTCTGGCGAGAAGACCGGCAATGGCGCGGTGTGATTCCGACACCGAAACAGCAGCACGTGAACAGTACGCGTCCAAGATCTGTCGGAGAAAGACGGCGCATGGAGGCGCGTTGAGCGGAGACGACGGCCGGAGACGGTGGCCGGCGGTGGCGAACAGCCGGAGACGGTGCCGGCGGCGGTGGCCGGTGACGGACGGCGGCGAAGGATGATGACCGACGGCGAGTAGCGGTGATGCACAGTGGAGGCAATGGCCTTTCTTGGCTTAAGCAGAATGACATAGGTTGAAATACTTTTAGTAGGGGCTGCCGGCGACCATGGCAGCCGGCCGCCGGTAGACAGCGAAGACAATGGCTAAAGAATCAGAGAACCTTGCTCTGATACCATATGAAATAGTGAAAGAGATGAGAGGAAATCTACCTTGTGTTAAATACACACATAGGGTTCTTTATTTATAATAGAAGAAGTATGGGCTAAGCCCAAAATACAAATAAGAAATATAAACAAACTAAATAAGAAATATGAACAAACTAACTAAAGATAAGAGATAAATATAAACTAAATATAATATCTCTAACAGTAAGTGCCTTACCTTAGTTTGAAACTCCTATATATGCATCAATAAAAAGCACAAGAGTGTAGTTTGAATACACTGGTTTTCCTCCATCTGATTTATTCAAGTTAGCCAGATAAAAAGAAAAGGAAGAAATGTGTCTTACAGTTATATGAAAGAGAAAGAACTTTTTCACAAAAATTGTCATGTTGTTAGACTAGACTCTCTTTCCTCAACTTTGTGCGGTTTGATATTTCATTTCTTTAATACATATAAAAGAGAAAGAACTTTTTCATAAAAATTGTCAAGTTTGTTGTTGGTGTTAGACTCTCTTTTATCAACATTGTGTGTTTGATATTTCATGCCTTTAATAAAGAAAAGAATGGGAAGAAGTTTTTTCTACTATGATTATCTTATCAAAGCTTATATAAGAAGACTCCCAGATCAAAGGATTCCCCAAACTTCAATATGGAAGAAACAATTCGGAAAACCTTCTCAGTCTTTTTTGTTTTGCTTTCTTTAAATTCATTTTTTCATGTTTAGTTTCATTTTTGTTTTTGTCGTCGGATTATGAACAAGTGCTTGAATGCAGCATTAACATCCATCTCGTGTGCAAAACCCTTCCTTGCAATTGATAGTACCACGAGAACATCATCCCTGTTTCTATTTGATCCCAAGAATTAACCAAAAAAAAGAACATTTATTGTACTAGTGCTTGTATACAACAACTATAGAAAGCAATGAACCTCAAGAGCTTTGTTTGTTCATATAATCCTAGGATTGTTCACTGCACTGCTATGTTCAAAGTGGTGCAACTAAAGAGAACATGTGCCAAGAAAAAGCATTCCATCCAATTCCTTTGCCACAATTTGATAATAAACAAAGGAAATGTATCAGAATTATATAGAGTGGGAGATAAAGGTTCATCATGCATATAATATAATTTGGATTAGGTTGAAAAATGTAAAGCTGTCTGTGTTGTCTAGTAGATTTCAGAATGGGAGTTTGGAGAACCTTCTTTTGCTTTGCAGTGAAGGAAGCATGTCAGTATGTGTGTGCATGTTCTTCAGACTATTCCAGAAAAAAAAAAAATTCTGGAACAGATTTTAAATGTTCGAGAAAAATGTATTCCAGAATAATGATGAAAAATATTCTTTGAGAGTGTTCCAGAACAAGTAACCCGAAACAGTTAAAAATAAATTTCAGATTATTTATTCCGAAATAGGTAAGAATGCATTCCAGAATCCTCTAGAATATGTTTTGAAGCTTTTTAATACATTCTGAATAGTATTTTCCAATATGTATAAGGATTTCCAAAAAGAATATCAATATTATCAAACATACATATATATTGTTATATAACACAAACAATATTTATGTAAAAATCCAAGAGCATCCTCCTACTAGAGCTGGCGAATCAGGTTGGCCAAGTGGAAACATTGTGCGGTCATTTTGGCCCAAAAAAATAAATAATATTGCGGTCATTTTGGCCCAAACCAAAAGAAAGTTAAAAAATTTAAATTCTAAATATTAAAAATATGCACTCCTAATCATTTAAGTCACAAATGAAATAATTTTAATTTTTAGATGTAGTAATATGATAAATAAATTATAATACTACACAAGTATATGTCATAATCAAATAATATTATTTTCAATTTTTTAAATTATAATTTTTATTGTAAAAAAAGACTTACCAACAAGCCTATGGGTCAAGCCGACCTAGACCCATTTGGAGAGTAGGATAAATGAACCGGATCAAAATTGGTCCACTCAAATTTAGACTCTTATAATTCCAGCCGAACCAAACCCATTTAACCAGCTATTTGGCCTAGCCCATAAGGCCAAAACAATTTTACTGGCTCTTCCTACTACTGCTATAAACTATTGGCAACTATGATGTACTTTATGTTTTGTTTATGTACAATAAATTTTTATTATTAATGATTTATTAGTGCATGAATTTTTATCTATTTTCCCTTTTTGAACATTTATAAATGTGTGTAGAATAATAGAATAGCGGTCATTCCACTATCAGCACACATCTATCCCACTTTAAGGATCATCCGCTTTGCTCCACTCCACTATCCGGGATTGAATTCTGTGGTAATACCAGCTGCTAGTTTGGTAGCACTTCACATTGCAAAAAGTGAAACACTTTGTGATGTGAATTAGTGATGGAGAATGGTAGTAGATAGTTACCGCTCGCAGACATTCTCAATTAATATGTGAAAACATTTGCAAAATAGTTGATAAAAAGTAAATCATAGGACATTTGCAATAGGCAGCAAGAAATTTTTTCTAAGGACAGCTTAGCATGCAAAATAATTTAAGAAAATAAGGAACTGTCATGCTGAATCTTACCACTTCCACTAGTCCCAACAATTGCAACACTTTTACCAGCTGGCACAACAAACGATATTCCATCCAGTATCTTTCTTTCTGTGAGGTAACTGGAGATAAAATGCATCAATATACATAAATCTGGCCTCTTAATTTTCTACTGCATTAATCTCTCTCTACTAATATTATCATATATACTAGCCGAAAGTCAATCTATATGAATGGTAAAACATCACGTAGTAAAGAGACAATCACGCACCTAAAATGTACATTCTCAAATTGGATACTCCCCCCATTATATCTAAGAGGCTGTGCATTTTCTTTATCCCTAACGTCTGCTCTTTCCTGTAATAATAATAATAATAATAATAATAATAATAATAATAATAATAATAATAATAATAATAATAATAATAATAATAATAATAATAAGAACAACAACAATAACAATAATAATAATAATAATAATATAAAAAGCAAATAAGCATTATCACAAAATCAGAAAGGTGTAGATCTAGTAAGCATGATCACATAACTAAACATATCTTTGAATAAATGAAAACAACAATACAGACGATATGGACAACATAACAAAGAAGACGTTTCTTTTGCAATTTCACCATGCTCACGGGAATCCAGAAAACTGATCAAAAGAAAGAAATAAACAAACAGCCAGGGAACAAAGAATACTATCTCGAATAAGAAGAAATTACATAATTATCTATGATGCCAAAAAGTTCTAGTAATAATCTGTATCTTGAACTCATACGAGGTGAAATAAAGAAATTTCATGATCAACAATACACATTTAAAAGTAACTTCAAGATAATTTACTAAAATTCCACACGGAAGATACCTCGAGTAACTGAAACATGGATTTCATGTCAACTAAACTCTGTATAGTCTCACGATAAACACTACCAAGGAAATTAAGTGGAAGAGATAATTGGAAGAGAAGCCCATTCACCATTACCTGCATATTGAGTTTAGATTAATTTAAGAAAAGAAGATATTTATTATAATAGCAAGAAGAAAATTACAAAGAGATTGGAGGATAAGGAGTTCTTTGTCTATGAAAGCAAACATAATCATTAAAGAACAAATAAAAGCTTCAATGGAGCAAAGCTACGCAACCCTCAAACTAGAACTAAATTTAAGAAAACTTGTACCAAATCACCAACAGTCAGCGTTCCATCCATGATCCCATGAGAGCACAGCACCATTGCTGATGAAAGAGCAGTACTAAATATAATATTTTGACCAAAATTCAAGACAGCAAGACTTCGTTGGGTTTTCAGAGCAGCATCTTCATATCCTAGACAATGATATTACAAACCACAGCAGGACAAACAACAACAATTATAAAAAAGAATTAAGAGAAGCACAAATAAAACTAGAGAAGCAAGCAACATCAATTATAAAAAAGAATTAAGTAAATAAAGTCAAGAAGCACCTAAATCTTGGAACTCAAAAGCTAACTTAAGCAAGATTAGATGCTCTCTTAAGTGAGTTCAAGGGAAACAATGGAAAATTAAAGGCTGGCTTAACCGAGGCTCATTACTAGCTTAACTGAGAGAGACCATAAGACCTATGAAATAATGGTCATACAAATAGGCCAAGAACAGTATATGAGCAATTACAATATACAAAATAACTAGTGCCATTTTGCACACCCAACTTAACAAGGAAAATTGATCACTTACTCTTTAGGTACTTGTCATAATTATCAGCTTCATAAACTTCATTATTAAAATATTTGACAGTCTGTAAAATAAGAAAAAAAAGAAGTGATAACAAAAACACTAAAAGGAAGATAACATTCAAAAACTGGCATTGATGACTGAAATGCTCACCTCATAATTAATAAGTGAATCAATAACCCTCGTACTAGCATCATTATCAGCCTTATTCATGGCTTTCCTGAACTTAGTCCTCCACTGAAAAAAAAAACAGAAAACATGAGTTCATGAATACTATAATCAATTAATTTTACAACAAATCCACTGCATCATACTAAAATCCATTTACCCCACCATGTCATTAGTTGGCCAATAAAAACAAATTATATGTTACTGAGAACTGAAACTTCATTTCACACAAAAGAAAACCGCAAAACTACTAAATGGGGTTTATTAATGAATTTGGAGGGATACTTTTTAAAGGGAAATTCATTTTTATAGAAAATTTGAAATGTTTTATGAAAAAAAGAGTTGTTCGCATGGATAATATTAAAAGAAATTGAAATTTCAGAAATTTACTAATAATTTGGTACCTTAATATTAGAGAATTTCAAATTCTTCCTAAAAACATTTTAGTAAAAGGTGTAATTTTGAATTCTTTTGTACACTTTTCTCTCAAATGCATGTCTCTCTGTCTTCATATTTTCTCTTTGATTCAATCTAAGTCCGCTTTGGTAAAGGACGTCATCGGTTTCTTGTAGTTACTTTTGGTCACTACTGTCAAGGTTATATTTTGCTGATATAGGTCAGCATTATTTCTCAATTGACACTAGTAACAGTTTTCTGTCAATAACAACAGGGTTTTTCAAATGATATGATACACAACCTTCAAGGTTAATGTCAACAAATATTACTTTTAGCCGAAGTCAGTCAAGGTTGTGTGCGACGAACATCAACAAGTGTGTCAGTCAGATTATTTATCAATCATGATGTTAATTAGCGCTTTCTCAACCAACACTCATAGGACTGTTTTTCTTTCTTGTGGATGTCGGATTGCATTTTCATCACAGCCAACAAAAATATCTTTCAGCTGATGTAAGTCAGTTTATTAGTCGACATTAAAAGGAGTTACTTCCAAGTTGTCATTGTTGGAATTATTAATTCTTGGAATTATTAATTCGCCAACGTAGGTCAAGGTTATTTTTTGGTTGATGTTTGTTAGGATTTTCTCAATCAATATTGGTGGAGCTATCATTGAGTGGATGTAAGACATTTTATCGTTTGAAGTTTGTAGTAGCTATTTTCTGTCCATGTTAGCAGCATTTTCTGTAATCAGCATCAATAATGTTATTTGGTAGGAATTTTTTTTCAATCAAGGTCAAGAATGATACCTAAACAAGAAAAGTAAAATTCAATAAATTTGAACTGTTTTATCCAAACAAAACATTTAAAAAAATAAACAGATATATAAGCAATTCAAACTCAATGTATTTAAATTTTCTAAAAATTCTAAATTTTCCTATTCTAACACAAGGTATGTGATTTTGGTAGTCATAAAGGGGCTAAACTTTTATGGCAATGTGTAATCCAAGCTACTACCAAGTGCTATTTCTAGGAGCATAAGGCTCATCACTTTACGAAGGTTTCATTGGCCTGGTATCATATACGATGCATGTCCGATACAGCAATATGCTTATTTAAAAGATAAGTGCATACTATATGTCATATGCATATTTAGAATTGTATAAAAATTCTTATAATATAATAAATCGATGTTATAAAAATCAGCAATAGTGGCATCGTGGCAGAAATCGGTGATACAGTTATAGCTTGTCGCCAAAAAATGGTAGAGGAGATGTGGCAGAAATCGCAAAGTGGCAGTACGGTGCCATGCAAAACAAATGAGGAGAAGCCTCAGGTCTGCGTGACCCGACTCAAGCCCCTAATCTTTTCTCTTTCTTTTTATTTTCCTACCAAGTCATAAACCTAGTCATATTGAACCAACAGCCTCCTTCATCATAGTGCAGTCCCGCTGTCTCTGCAGAAGCTAAGTGCAAGCCCTTTTCTTCTCTTTCAAATTTCTTTTTATTCAGTGCAACCCACCCCTTTTTTCAGGGTGTTTTGATTTGATTTTATTGAAATTTAAATTTCTAAACATGATATTATAATTAATTATGGTTGTCTTTTACTTTTGTATTGTAATTATATTTCTGCATTTGTATTAAAATATCTATTATCTACATGTATATATTGTTTTTTTTTACGTCCAATAACCCATTATGGCTTCAGATATATTTTCATAAAGGATTTTTGGGGTCTCCAATATTTTCCATTATCTTGGTAACGATAACACTAATAAATATATAATGACAATTATGCAGATCCAACTTAAAATCACATTTCTAAAACATTTCCAAAATAAAAAAGTATAAACCATTGTCATCATAAAAGTATTTGTTCTTCATAGGTTAGGATACTTCATCAAACGTACCAATGAAGTATCCTAGAGTATTGGTGTCGGATATGTAAAACAGATTAAAGTATCACTGTACAAGGTTGCCACAATGTCATTAACATATATAACAAGACCAGAAAGAAATACAAGAGAGTACCAAACATTTTCAAGCTTAACTACATTGCATAATTAGATTGGTTCAAGGCATGATACCTGTGTGATAGACAGAGTGAAAATAACATAAGCAGCAACTGATAAGGAAGTAATAAGCGCAAAGGGAGCTCCAAATTTGTAGGCGAGTATACCTGCTACCATAGATATCTGGATGTATACATGTTAAATCTGTTGAAGTTGTTAAAAACCCACAAGCAAGAGTTGGCATGACAAAATAATTTTCGAAGATCATTAAAGAAACCTCAAAGAGAACAGGAAGCCACAATTAAAATACGGTTCCTGCTAATTATTTTCTATGTTTAAATGTGAGCAACATTGGGAGAATACATCATTGAGCTAGGCAACAAGGAAACAACTGACGCATACCTCTATCATGGTAGGTACCACATTGAACACCATAGAATAGAGAATGAAATTTATTCCACGACTACCACGATCAATTATTCTACTTAATGCACCCGTTTCTCGGCTGAAAATAACAATAACTAGGTGAATGGGGTACTCAATTAAACAATAGACAAACAAACAAAAAACAAAAGACAATCACAAATAGAGGTGAATATTTTGTGACTTCGATGGTTTAGTTAATAACAATTCACATTTAAATCATTTAAATGTTGCTGTTCTAAAATGTGTGAATAAACACAATTCACGCAAGCAGACTGCAGACAAAAAAGTCCTAAATAGAGACTCGTAGGTGTTCACAAGAACAACAAAATAAGCCATGAATTAGAAGAGAAGATGTTCAATGCTCAAGCCCATTTGAATGGTTGACCTAGTTCTGCTTCAACCACAAAGCCTTCTTAAATTCCAAACATAGTATATTTTTGGTGTAGAAAGTCTAAATCAAATACAAACCACTATATAACAATCAGATCTTAATTAATAATATTCAAGAATTTCTTTGGGAAAAGAGGGAGCTAAGAAGAAACTAATATAACCAGAAACTAATTCAGAGATCAAGGAAAAATGCTCCTTTGGAAACTATTCACAAATAACTCGGCAAAGCCTATTAGAAAAGCAACCAAGAACTCCCAATGCATTCCATGGTGAGACTATAATTTCATTTTTAATCAAACCTTAAAAAAGACCTATTTATTATGAAATTACAATCATAAGGTAAAAATTAAAAAAGTTAATAACATAAAAGAGGGAAACAAATATACCACAATATCCTAAAGAGAAGCATCCATGACATAAATATCACATGATATCCGAAAGATGCATCACACACAGATCAAAAGTTTCGTAAACCAAGATGATATGAGCCCAGCAACATGGGAACATGACTATAAGCTAAGAGTTGAACCAAGGCTATTCTCTCTTCAGAAATGGTGAATATGTGTCAAGCAGCAGAGGAACACACAAGGTAAGGCATTAATCAGAACAAAGATTAAACAACCAGTGATGAGTGCTTCAAACAGCAAAATTGCTAAAAGATAAGGCCAACTGACCCCTAGAACAGGAAGAGAGGATGTCAGCAACAAGGTTTGTGGCAGCAGCACCACAAACCATGGCCTGGAAGGTAGTCTGTGGATGGCTTTCTCGTGGAGATGTTAAGGGATTAGTCTAATCTAGGCATTGCAAATACATTGTAGTTCTCTCATCTGATCAAAGCACTTTCCAACTAACAGCGATTCGAAGCTAAAGAGGAAGAACCTGGGCACTGGAAATAGGGGCTGTGGGTGCAATTAATGCAATGCAGGACTGGCAGCAATGAAGGTAGCTAGGGCCCTATGGACACAATGAAGGCAGCTAGTGTTTAGACAAAAGTAAAACCAGCCAAGGATCAGGTCCTCTCATAAAAAAGTGTGATTGCATATCATATATATAAACTCCATCTAACCAAAATTAAGGGAATATAAACTGCACAAATCAAATAAAACTTGAGCAATTATAAATCTGCCCAAGAATAACAGTAAATCCTAGTAATTATATTACAACACATACCTTAGATGATACCGAAGGTCAAGGTCATGCAAATGTGAGAAGACCTACAACAGTCAGATCCAAGCGTAATTTGAGTACTTTTAACATCATATAAGAACATAAAGTGTGATTTTGACAAAGACAGGGGACTGAAGATGTTTGAAAGAGGAGTTAACTCTAAAACCTTTGGATTTGCCTCCCCTAAAGTGAACAAGTGTGACGGGTGTATCACCCATGATTTATAAATGAATGTACCTCACAAAAACTAACCTCTCTAAAACAAACAGGGATGAACTGTTATTTTCTCGCTTAATCATTTTAGAAAAACCGAATCCAAAATAAATACAAATAGATATATTAAAAATACTTATATCCTTATTTGATGTATTGAAACCAAAAAGAAGCATGCATACCTTCCTTGATACTAATCGAATTGTTCGCAGTGCAACCTTAGAAAATATAGCAGTCCGCAATTCTGCCATAAGTAGTTGCATCCAATGAATAAAAATTTAGCAGAACTAATAATGAAAACACACATTTTCAAAGAAAAATAGATAAAAGCAATCAAATCATGCAGATATTCCTGATGGAGAGCCTCAGCTGCTGGAGCTGTTAATGAGTCACGCTGTCACTAGAGCTATTTGAGACTTGCATTGCTAACAGGTCAAAATACTAAACTCATTAATTCGTGAACTGAGTCTCCACTAGACATTTTGGCCTGTATAGTAAATGAGCATAGATTAACTTTAATATGCTCAGAATGAACTTGTAATATGTTGTTGACACAAATTTTTTAAGTTCATTAAGCTGAATTACTTGCGAGTTTTAATCAGTTGAGCTCAAGCCAACAAAATAAGCTATTTTTTTATTGAACAAATTACCATTGAACCACCCTGAGCCCAGCCAAGATAAATTAATTTCATAGTCTACCCCGATAGCAGTAACAGTAAAGAGTAATGAGTGTGTAAAAGATAATTTCAGTTCTCAATATCATTGAAGTAAGACCAGTCATTGACTTAGTTAGGTAGATTACTGGTTCAGACATTGAGTCATTGGTCAAACTGTCAATGCAGGTATATCCTTAATATCAATATTATGTATATAATTAATCTGAATATCAATTAAAAATGAAAATTTTCAAAATTCACAATAAGTATTTTCCTTTATTTCCTTTAAAACTACTAACAAAAATTATAGCAAAAACAATTATTTTGGCTTTTTTGATAAAGTTGACCAATTCAACCCTCTAAGCCATGTAAAGAAGGGAACTAGCAACTAGCACATGACCCCAAGGAGCAAAAGGTAATAAAATGTTTATAATATATTTAAATATTAATTTTGAAATTTGAAGCACCGTCTTCCATTTTCTAGTCCCCATTATGTTGACAGTCAGGGTAAACTATGATGAGAACAGAAAGAACATTGACAGATCTGTACCTGTTATGAACAAACAAAAGGCCAAAAATTGATCAGGTCACTGGCAGTAAAGAAGCACTAGACTTTATTTTGCAGGTTTGAACTTTAAAAAAGTTCGACTCAACCTATCTACAACCTTACCAGTTCACCAGTTCTTTTAGAAACCCACTAAGTCACAAAAGTTCATACGAAATTATGCATTTCTCGTCTCATGTGTCAACCCGAGCAAATTCCCTAGTTGGTTCATTTTTTAACCCGGTCCGTGTAGTCAGAGATTCATTTGTTAACCCACTAAAGATGCAGGTTGCATAAAAAGTGAAACCAGATAGCAGCAGAGGGTGTAATAGAGAGAGCACGGCATAGGTCTGGAAGAGAGAGAGAGAGATGGAGGGACATAGGCCTCTGATCAGGGCTTCACCCTTCACTTAAATGGAAAATATTCAGATTAATCAGCATAAAGGGTCGGCACCACTACAAAAATTGGATCTGAAGAAGAAAGGATGAGGTTTAAGGATTTCCGTTGGAGTTTTATAATCATGTGGTTGGTATGTGCAAACTTAATAATAATATGAGCATTGCCTGGGTTAAAATATAGTTATTATCAAATGAGAATTGTATTAGTTATTCTTGTGGGGTTGTACTTAATATTCAATTTGCTAAGAGATAAGCATCTCTAAAAGTGCATATAGCTGTTTCAAATTTTCCCCTCAATTTGCTTTGGGATGGGGATATGTTATCAAACTCTCTCCGGTATTGATTTTTCCTTGTCAATATGCAGACGGATTGGACAACCCTGCTCTACTCCTATTCACCAGTTTTAAGTTTGCTTTTGTGCTTGAGATAAGCTCATTTCGGCTGATAAGGATATACCTCCTCGCTCCTAATCTAGTTACCTCTCTAACATAAATATAGCTCCAAGTCCAACCAGCATAAACCATAACTTAAAAAGTTGTTTCGTTTGAGAATCCTAGACTTACGAATTTAGAATTGTAAAGCATGCAAATGCCACTCTCATAGATAAGAGCAGGTTTAGAAGGAAGATAAAACAAGTATATAAATACCGTTGAAAGCAGAAGCTCCTGAACGCGCGATCCCATATCCAACCAACACTGCCACTGGGGTTGCAAAAAGAGCCAACCCACTTGAACTCGAAGCAAGAGCAGCAGCATTCCCCGAAGCAGTCGTCAACGAATCAACTGCAAGCTTGAACAAGAACGGGACCTGAACATTCAAAACCTGAACACAGTTCCAACAAAAAGCAAGAGTCACCGATCACCATAAGCAAGTTAGCCGTATCATAAACCATGAACAGTAGCAACCAGGTCACGAACCTTAGCCCCAATAAGTAAGCCCAATGCGGCAATAACCCGAACCCGGAATTCAAGATTATCTTTCATCCAAAGGTAACTGGCAAGTGTGCGAAGGATCCTCACATCAGCAACTTGCCCATTAGGAAGTGATGGTGATGGTTTAGGAATGGTGGAAGAAGCAGCCTTTTGGCTTTGCCTCCCATCATCTTTAGCTGAAGTTGAGAACAATGCTCGCCCATCCACACTTGAACTCTAATCCACACAATTCAACAACCACGATCAGTATCGAAGTCATGCAATTTGAACTGATCACAGGCATTCGTTCAAGAGAACCAAGAGGGAAAACGACAAAACTTATATGCAGTATTTTAGATACTTTTGGTGGTGCTCTCCAATCAAAATCGAATTTTCACTTCGATAACCAATGTTGACCATTAAGGTGATCCTTTAGTATCCATATGAGGTGAAACTTCAAGTATAATCGAAGAACAGCAGCAAGAGCATCTAAGAAACTGCACCTAAGTTTTGCCCCCAAAGAAAAAAGTAGGTAATTGGACTAACAGGATGTGGTAAGTGAGGTCTGGAAACTCTGCCATGTGGAGAATTAGAATTTGATGAATCAGAGATGAACCCCTTTACAGCAAAAAGCAAACCTGGGCACGCTCTGTGTTTTGGGGTATTGAAACCGATTCCATAACCATGACTGTAACATGTTTTAGTGCGACTTGGGTAGGTTGTGGCGATCACAGAAACTGTAAAAAGAGAGCGAACTCGATTGCCACTGCCACTGCAAGCACCGATACTGGCATCGCGTTGAAGAAGGTGCCGAGAAGCTGAAGCAGCAGCAGCAAGCATTTTAGAACAAGTTTGAAGCTTGTTTGTGTTTCCTTTCCTTCCGCAAATGGGTCCAAACCAAAGGTCGGAACTTCCTAGAGTTTGACGGATTTGGGAGTTCAGAAGAAACCCTAATGGGATTCGAATAGAAGAATGTTAGATGAAAAAGGAAGGGGAGACATTCCTGTAGGAATTTGAAAAACATAAGGATTCGGAAGTGTAGATTTTTGGTATGAAGTTAGTGCACACATCATTCATTCCCCCACGGAATAACCTGGAAAATGAAACATAGTCAATTGCTAAAGGTTTCTCTGCTTTAAAGTCTGAAAACCATGGAGAGAATTTAAAAATTGTTTTTTTAAGAGGAAAAATATGGTTTTAGTTTTACCTAAATTCTATTTAATGAAAAAATTAAAAATATTTGTGGTATCTCAATTAATTTCAAGACAAGTTAGTCTTTTTGGGTAATCTACAACAAACCATGGTTTTCATTTATCTAAATTTTATGTAAAAGTTATTTTTTTAAAAAAAAACTTAGATATATACTTTTATCCTCCAAATTTAAAATTAATTTTTGAGGTTTTTCTTACAATTTCAAGAAAAGAAGTGTTTCGAACCATCAAATCAAGTTATTAGTCTTATTCAAATTAACAACTAAAAAAATATACGTGTTCGTATAAGATGTCAAAAGTAACTTAAATCGTAATTCATTCAGTTTTAACCATATTTGAGTAAAAAAGACTAATACATAATTTTTTTTCAATACTATTAAATTTAAATTTAGATTAAAAAGACTTACTTTCAATTTAGAAATTAAAACTCATTTAAGTTTTTTTTACAAAAACATAACTCTTTTTACAAGAAATAACAATTTAGATATTTGTAAGTTCATAAGTTGTTTAAAATATTATAGAGAAGTACTACTTTTATTATTTTGCTTCAAATTTTGATATAACTTTTGTATATACATCTCAATTGAGTTAACCAAAATATACATTTTAAATAACTTTAATAGAATTTTGTTAAATAACGTATAATTTAATTTTATAAAATTATTTTATAAGATGAGATTTGAACCTTTTATATATATATATATATATATATATATATATAATAATTTGATTTTAGCTACATTTATTAGGTTTTCCAACACTATGAATCTTTTATTTTCATTCATACTTGCATTACTTATTTCTTCCTACCCTAAGTTTGCTTACTTCCTTTCTTTTTATTATTTGGTTTCATATCCTTGTTTTAAGATTTATTGCTTCCTTTTTCAATGGTAGTTTCATTAGCTTGAGAAGGTGTTTATGGGTTGAAGAAATCAATTTTAGCATCAAACAACTAAGGTCATTAAACTAATTCACTTCACATTGATACCTCATATGAAAGTTAATTCGTTAATTTAATTTAATGACAGAAAATCAATTGTTTCAATTTTTTACTTTTAAAAATTTAATTGAAAAAAAAATAAAAAAAGAGATACGTGCTGCGAAAATGGTTTAACCATTTATTTTATGTACAACTTTCATTTCTAAAAAAAACAGCACGGCATAACAAATTTAGATAAATATAACACATTTATAAACTTCCAAGTAAAATATAACTAACACATTATTAAACTTCCAAGTAAAATATTATTACCAGATATATAAGATTACATTTTCCTATCTCATTCAATAAAATTGCACAATCTCAAACTAAACACTTGTAGTTCGGTTACGTCCCTTGAAACTTTTAGTCTTTTTTTTCACACATTTTACAAAAGCTAATTTTCATAATTCAATGTCTAGCTTGCTTTTTGCTAAACGATGACTATTACTCCAGTTTAACACCAGAATATTGTCAACTCACTCCACCACAAAAGTAGATAGCAGGTCAGAAGCACTGTCACACTTTGAGAGGACCGAGATAATTGAAGCCAATCCAATTTTTACAACATTCGAACAATCAAATACACACATTTAAGCTTCGAACATTCTGTACTGAGTAACCATGAACACCAACTGCAAAAAGGCCAAAGCAAATGAAGTTCCTTTTGTAAAAAAGTAGATATGATTAATTTTTGACAAAGAACAAAACATTTCATCTAGATGTAGTGTACATGAAATTCTATTTCAGTAAAACCATTGCAATGAATTTACATATAACATCTTCAAATAAGAAAGCATACTGATTTCTTTGAATTGAAAAATGCTATAAACAGCTGAACAAACACAATCCTAAGGACCTACCTTAAAAAAACAAAACTATTCTACTTTTTTTTTTCTCTTTCGATACAAAAAGAATAATATAGAAATAAACACCTATTCTAAATGTTAATTGGTAACTTCTAATATCTATTCCATCTATAACTTATGCAAAACATTCTAATTAACTGTACAGAATCTTTTACAGTGATGCGCGTGAAAAGAAAGCTTGCTGGACACCCTATCTGCTAAACTCTTCAATCCACTTGGACCTTGGATCAATAGCTTGCAAGTAATTCACAAAAAATATAATGGTTTTGCCTGCACAAGGAACATACTATAGTCTCCGTTTTCCACGTCTTCTGGTGTCTATATCAACAAGTCTTGACGATGAAGGAGCAGGCATGGCTGTCAACAGACCAATAGATTCTGGGATATCAAGATTGACTCCCAGGGCTGGGTCTGCCATTGCACGCTTGATGTCCAAATCGTTTAATTGGTGGACTTGAAGTCTTATTTTGTCAATCTGTAGATCATTGTGATGAAATAAACAATAAATAACTAAATCCAAGAGACATACTGCATACCGATTCTTTGTCGAGATGAACTTACTATTTCAATATGATAAATGGATGCATGTGCATCAGCAAGTCTCCTCTGCAAATCTTCTGTTTTTTTTGCCTGATACTCCGCATTCTCCATTTCGTTTCCCCTTTCACCTAATTCTTTATATAAACCTACAAGAACCAGGAAGTATATTTGAACATTTTTTTTAAATAAAAGAAACCTAATAAGAAACATTGAGATACATACAATTAAGGATGACCATTGTAAAAACAGGAATATATATATATATATATATATATATATATAGAGAGAGAGAGAGAGAGATGATATAATAAATATATAAATATATATATATATATATATATATAGAGAGAGAGAGAGAGAGAGAGAGAGAGAGAGGGAGAAGAGCACTTAGTGCATGATGCTCCCACTTGATGGGGTTTGGGGAAGGTAAGATGGGCACAGCCATACACCTGCCAATGGAGAAACTGATTCTAGGATTTGAACCAGCACCTCCAATTAAATATACCGTATAAAGCCACGACACCATGCAAGAAATTGAACAATTTAATTATTATCCCACTTACATACCAGCCAATCTACACAAGTTTTATCATAAAAAAGTTCAAACCAAAAATGAGCACAATAAATAAGCAAGAAACGCATGACACTCAGACGGCAATCTAAGTACTCGTCTACAAATTGTGCAACTAGGGAGCACTTAAAGTCATAATAGATTTGTTGCATTCACAAATTAGGTAGTCTTAGATAAGATAAAAGTACCGGTCAAAACAGATAGCACCCAAATCTGAGTAGGAATATCATAAAGTTTCTTTGCTAAAGTCAAAGAAGATCTCAATATCTCCCTGGCTTGTACGGTGTCACGTAATGCAAGGGCCAAACTGCCTAGGATTGTCAAATACTGTGAAACAAGTTGAAGGTTTCCCAAATATGTATGCGACAGCTGCAATCCCCTTGCCAGGCGATTTCTGCAACAAATTTGCAACTTAGACAAAGGAAGAAGTAGAATTTATATATGTCAGATGGAGGTAAGAGATCAGTCACAAGTGAGATTCCATTCTGGAGATTACTTACTTTGGAGGTCCATTTAACAGTCAAATCCGTTACATTACATGACATAATCATTTAAAGAAACATCCACCAACTAAGGTGTAGCACTGATAGCACCGGTTCTTTTATATGAATGAAACCCAACAGAAGGCATAGTAATTCTTCCCATATCCATGTTTCAAAAACTGATGCAACGAAGTAATCCAGTCAATAGTTCAACCGGGGATCTTAACATATAACGAAAGTATAATAATGAATAAAATAAATGCAGGTAAAGTGCATTTTTCCAATTTGGATGCATAGTTAAAATAAGCTAAATTAAATATTTCTTCATTGCTAATTTTTTATTGTAATTTACCATTTCAAGGTGTTGTCAATATTTTTATAAACATATGTACTAACAAATTTACTATTAAATTAAAAAATAACAAACAAATACACTAAACTCTAGATTGTAAGCTCAACGTCTGTGCAGGCTATTCCATTAGTTATTTAAAAACTTACCTTGCTTCTTGTAGATCCTGTTGCTTCATCAATAAAAGACCATAAGCAAAAAGAACACCTGTCTTTTCTCTAACTCCTACAAAAGAATCCATTACTCCATAAACTGGGCCGATCAAATCAAGTGCCTGAGGGAAAAATATCATTCAATAAAAAATCTCATGGAATAAACTACTTCAAAAATATGTAGAACCAATTTAGTTTGTGTTAGAGGCATTTCTCCACCTGTGAAGAAGATTCAGCATCACCAATGCAGATGTAAGAGACAGCTGCATAAACTTGGCACATAGCTTGCATTGATTTGCTGTCTGTAAGCTACACAGAAATATGTAGTCATTGCTTGGATACTATGAAGTTATCTTCATCAACAATTTATAACAAGCTCTACAGACAAAAACATTAATATGTATGTAGCATGCCAAATCAGCATATATATTTGGCAAAATTATCAAAACTGCAGAAACTACATCTTGTTCACTACTAAAATATCCCATCTATGTTACAGATATGTCATATGCACACACACACACACACACACACACACACACACACATATATATATATATATATATATATATCTATATATATATACCTTCACTGCCTCGATATAATGAAAAACAGCTTCGTTGTAACAGCCAACTGAATGAGCATATTGACCTCTAAGCATCTCAATGATGCATTCACACGCCTGTAATATGGTTGGAAACCGCATGAACCAATTTTTCATCTGTACCAAAGCCTGAAAAATTGCAGTGGTATTAATTAACTATTTCAATTCCGGAATGTAATGGAATACAACCTTATAAATCCACAAGAACAGGAAAAATATCAGCAGAAGCAAGCCAGCTAACAAGGTGGATTATTATTTAATACTAGCGACTTTGAAATTGTATGGAATAAATGCAAACTATCATGTCTTTTCATCCTTGGTGCTGACAAAATATACCATAGGAAGATAACCAACCTCCTGTGCTTCAACAAATTCTGCTCGAGTGAGTTCAATAGCCACTTTGTTTTCAAGAAACTGAACTAGTAGCATTAAGTACACACCAGCCATCCAGATAGAAGAGTGTTGTAAATCCACTTCTGGTAAAAAAGAAGGTTCAACAAAATTGCATTAGAAATTCTTGATTGCATGACAGCCTAACCATCTTACAGCAGACAAGTTTGGAATAACAAATCTCACCTCTAACACCATCAGTAATTCCAAGCTTTACTAACTCATCTGCAAGGAAGTACTTGAAAATATGAATAACTATATATAATTAAATGATTTTACATATGTTGGCCATTTTAACATATAGACCTAAATACTTTAGTGCTGTTTCAAATTAAAACCTTTTATGTATATGACAACTAATAATCATTAGCATAGAAATTTGTAAAATACATTATTTACAATATTTACAATGTGAAACACAATTACAGAAGAAGATATATTATTTTCATAAGGAAAATAGTTTCAAAGTGGCTACAACTTCACTCTCCAAAGCAGGCCATAAAACAGCTGCGACTAACATGGAAACCATTTGAATAACAGAAACAACTCAACTCATCAATCATGCAATCAGAACAAATAATTCAACAGAGTAATGCTTCTAATCTGTTGACACTTCCAAACACATTTCACATTAAATCCTAGTTAAGAAAACTATAAAAAGTACATTTTATGGTTGTGATTGGACATATAGAATAGTTGAAAACTGATAGATGGTGGAACTGCGAGTAAAAGGGCATAAATCAGACAACATAAAAAATTATCACAGGGCTATTTGGACAGCAAAATACAAATTGATTTCACATGAGAAATCATTATTTTGTACTTAAAAGAAGTAGCAGATGTACTTTCAGGAAAGCAATAAATTGGAACAAACCCAAATGATGATGAAAAAAACACACAAACTCACTAAAAGAGTTGTTGAACAACCTTGTATTATATGCATCCCAGATTGTATGCGTTTAGCACATTCCTTAAAAAGTCCCTTTGGGCGCCCAAATACAACAACTATTAGATCAACCAATGCATAGACAGCACTTTTAGGAAGCCATTCACCATCAATGGGAGGAGGTGCTAATTGAAGCTTATCTCCTATGGTCCTTCTGATATTCCCAAAATACACTGGTTGCAGTGATTCCTGCCCAATTAAATTCAACCCAGTCATGCTGCTGAGTTGCTCCTTAATCAGTGTTTGCTTTCTAGATAATGCTGTCCTATCCCTGTAGTGAAGGTCAGACCGTGAGAGACTTTGATCTAGAACTTCAAGTTCCTTCACTAGCTCCTGTATTTGCTGTGTTTGCTGCATATCAACCTTCATAGCAGCATCCAGATTGTCTACATGGGGTGCAGCATTCTTGTAATCACATAGTCGCAATCGGTAGAATATGTGAAGTAATTCATTATAAAATAGTAAGCCAGGGCATTGTCGTCGCTGAGAAGTGTTAGGATGCAAGAGAGAAAATAAATTAGAGCAAAGGTATAAAAAAAATCATGATATATCTCACTTAAAAACATGCAGTCTCTACAGTTGTGCATTGTCTGCACAAAGAAAAGTAAAAAAGTAAGAAGCTAAAGAACATTTGCACTCACTTTATCTAGATCAATTAACTCCCAAATCTCGTTGCATCTATTAACAGCTTGCTCTACCAAATTATCATCATCCCATTGCATGAGTCGGACATGCAATATTGAAGTGGCAAAAAACATCTGCTCCTTGTTATAAAACAAGAAATTACACACAGAGCTGATGGGCAATATTATATTAAACTCAACAAATGGAGTGCCTTTTATTTTAGCAAAGTAGAGAGTTAATAGTTGACACACACAATAGATGTGAAAGACAACAGACTTTCAGAGGGTTCTATCTATTAGAGTTAGAAATTCACCACCGAATTGGTGGCAATGAAGAGAAGGAAGCAAATAACACGCCTTTCCACGTAAGTTGTAAATTTGTAACTTTTGACAGCATACCTGCAACTCTGGCAAGCATACTTCAGTAGCACATACAAATCCACACTCTAAGGCAGAGATTGAACCCTGGTAGTCCCCTTCAATAGATAAAGCATTTGCAAGCTGTGAATTGAAGTTGCAAGACCACAACTTCATTGAAATCCTTCAAAAAAAAAACTAGACACCATGAATACGTAGCACCAGTAGTGACAGTAGTTGTAGTAGCAGTGTTAGTCAGACTTGAAAAAGGTAAGGGAAGAGTTAGATGGACAAGAAACTCTGATTTGGATTCTTAATATAAACTGTACAATAGGCTACAACTCTGGAAATAAATTATTGAAATAAATAATTTTTCTGGTTTACCCCAACATTTCCCACTTGTCCAACTGTTGCCGAGCAGTTTTTGGATATCAAACGGACCTCTCCAGAAGGTAATTTTAATGTGGCCGATTTCCCCTCTTTTGCAATTAGTTTCGCTACAACACCAGCTGCTCTAGCTAATTGTCCACCTTTTTCGAGTGTGATTTCTATGTTATGTATGGCCGTGCCTAAGGGTATATCGGTTGAAGTAGATTCTTTTTTTTGATCGATCAAAACCTCTTCCCAAACTGTACAAGCTTCTTACAAAGCATACGGCTTAACAATTAATAATTATTCATCCCGGATAGCCCCAATCATTAATAGTATTTTCTCATATCTCCACCCCTTCAAGCTAGTGGACGGATATTTACCATTTGCACTAAGATCCTTATAAGAAGTCCCTTCGTAAAGAAATCTGCAAATTGAACACCTAATGGGATATTGTAATCCGTTTTAAGAACATTATCCATTTTTTCTTTGGAGTTGTATTCGTTATTATAGTGGACTACATATATTATCCCAAAAGAGAATTATAGGTATTTCACATTACACAATCATAAGAAATCATTCACCCCTTGTGCCATTAAGTTCCCATCCAATATTAGAGATTACAACTAAATTCTTCTCCATGGTATTGTCCAAACCCATCTAGACGGTGACAAGAATATATGGTCACGGTCTTTATATCAGATATAGAAATGAAATGATCTTTATATCAGATATAGAAATATGAAATGAGTATGTATACATTTCTTTCTATTTAAATTACTAAACATTATTAGTTAATTTTTTGAGAGATTTTTTTTACTACAATCCTTACTTTTTGTAAGAAAATATTTAATAAATATAAGAACGATACCTGTCATCCAAAGGTGATGGAGATGACACACAATTTCCATATCCATTCAGAATGAATTTATATTTCGAGCACGGTAATTTTTAAGATTAGAAACTGAAAAATATATTTTTGGAGAGCTTGAAAATATCCTCTTATATATTAGAAAATTTAATACAAAATACATGATAAATAAAGTAATCTTAGACACAATATAATGATGATAAATAGAATAACTTAGACACAATATAATGATGATAAATAGGATAATCCAATACACAAAATAATGATGATAAATATTCTAACAGTTATAATCAAACCCGCACCTTTCCTATAGTCAACCGATGCAATCCCATCATAGTCAAAACCTAGCATAGTCCACATCACTACAAGCTAATTTCAATTTATGGATAAGCACATTTCATCATTTTTCTTCTTATTTTTTTCTCCTAGAAGAAGTTTGTCCAAACAAATTTAATGGCAACAACAGATGGGCATCGTCCAAACTGTGAAGCATAACATCAGACAATAAAGTGCAGTGACAACAACCATTTATGGTAAGAAGCAAGCACGCTAATAACAAACATTGAAGCTACAACTACGTTTCATTCTCCAAAGTCCAAAGTGCAAACCACTAGTTTAAGATGAGCTAAACTAAAACCTAAACTCAAAATACCAGAGAGAAAGATCTAGGAAAGAGAACACATACTCGTATCCAACAGATGCAGTGAGCTCAAGTCCCTTGTGCAAGACCTGTTTCTGCGGTGGAATAGCTCCGACGAGATGGTAACACTGGCTGAGCAAGCTATACGCTCTGCACTTCAATTCGAAGCAAGACGGAATAGACTTCAAAAGCAATTGCTGCAAAAAAGAACCAAAACAGATACCATAAGCAAAGAATTTGAAGTAGTGGAAACTAACAACAACGAGAAGGAGAAAAAGACTAACGGAACGTTCGAGGTGAGACTTGGCGTGGTTGACGTTGTGCGAATGGTGGAGGAGAAGTGTGGCAATGCGAAGACGAGTCTTGACCTCAACGATTGGGAAAAACGAAACCTCGCTTTGGCATATGGCTTCCAGGCACTTCACTGCTTTCCCAATTTCTCCTCTCGTCTCGTGGTACTCTGCGAGTCCCCATAGACCCTCGGCCACCGCCTCCATCGAAACGCGATCCTGCTCCTGCTTCTGCGGTTATGCTAATCCTGTTTTCCTCTCTCTCCCTCCAATTCAAACTCGACAATTCCACATCCAAATTCAACAACCGCTTTTGCGTTTCGCTTTTCCAGTTTCTCGCTTGCTACTGCTTATGCTTAGATGTGAAGTCAAAAGTCAGCCACGAAAAGGAAAAGAAAAGAAACGAAATTTGAAGAAACAAAACAGTTCGGCTTTTCGTTTAGGTGTCGTGCCTAACGGGCCCTCCTTGGGCTATTAAAACCTTAATGTGTTTATATTTATTATACTTAACATCCAAAGATATCAACAAGTTGCGGGGATAGCTCAGTTGGGAGAGCGTCAGACTGAAGATCTGAAGGTCACGTGTTCGATCCACGTTCACCGCAAATCTTATAAAATTTTAATTTTTCTGTTTCGATTTAAAAATATTTAATTATGAAATTTAAAGTGTTTGAATATGGATAATATTATTTTTACATATTTATTCTATTCATCACATTTATTTATTACTTTTCTGATAATTAATTATTCACTGAGCTTTGAATAAACGAATTCATAATAATACATTCATTTCTATTCTTATCTTAATCCATATCGCCATTGACCCCTTTTTTGTTTGGTTATATTTTATATGGACATAACCTAATATATCAATTTGAAAAGAAATGTAAAATATTTGAAGAAATTTTTTTAATTAAAAATTATATTTAACATTCTGAATTCTCGTTTTAAAGAACTTTAAAATTAATTTCTTTTGAATGATTTGAATAATATTATATATATATATATATATATATATATATATATATATATATATATATATATATATATATATATATATATATATATATATATATATATATCATCCGAACTAATTACTTGTAGTTTTAAATTATATTTTAAATTTTTTCTAAGTTTAAAAGTTATTTTTATAGAACTAAATGTGTATCATGTAAACACTTTTAATTTAATTTTCAAGATATTTGTACTCTTTTTTTAGTAGTTAAAATGAATGAGTTGTGTATCTAGAAGAAGATATTTTGAGGTGCAACTCAGTCTAATGCGTTAACAAGTAATAAATGTGATAATTAATTAATACAATTAACATATTTAGTAAGATGTACTTTTATACTAGTGTTAATTGAATCTATTGGTCCAAATACATATTAACTTTTGAATTATCATGATTAGTTATTGAGTATTGTGAATAAGTAGCTTGTGTAATATCATATAGGTTGAGTAAACATGAGTTGAATATATGTTGAATTAGTAATCCGACATGTCAACTTAGCAGTTCAATATGTATTAGTCAAGAAATGAATCCATACTAATATACTTGAAGAATATTTTATAACTATAAATAGTTCTATAAAAAGATAAATCTATGTAACTTGAAATTATTTTATGTATAATTTAATTTATAAAATCTCTTTCATTTAATTTTTAGAAAATTAACTTTTAGTTTGTGCATATATTAATTTCAATTTGTTAAAAAACTCAATTTTTCTTCACTTGTTTGATTGCTCGTTTTATAATTATAATTGGATAATTTTTAGGTTTTAATACTAACTTTATAAAACATTTTTTGATTATCTTTTCATTATATTAGTTTAATTTTAAATAAAAATTACGAAAATAAATAAATTGTTAAAACTTTACGAGATTGGTAACTAATGCTTGTCGGATACTTCAAAAAATTATAGGCTTAATACCTCCCTTGGTCATCGTATTTGTCAGCCAATCTCATTTTGGTCCTCAAATTTGAAGTTGTCTCAATTGAGTCATAATATTTGAAAAAATGCATACATTGTACTCCTTCCGTTAAGTGGTACCAAACGGCGTTTACTGTAGATGAGCTGTAATATATGCTTTTACCACGGGTCATTGTGCAAGTAAATTGAATGACTTTGTTGGTTTATCCACGTGGATGACCAAGCCCTCAGATTTAAGGGCATCCCTTTTCTTTGTGACCTAATTTTCGAGTTGGGGAAGAAGAGGTCTTTCATTCGAGTGTGGTGTTGAGGTGATGGTAAGGAAATGTCTCGTTCATCAACATCTTGTAAATGTTTGGGTTCGTCCATGCAACACAGTAGTGGGAGTCTGAAGAGGTTGGGTGCAAAACCAACATGCTTCTGTGGTGAAAATGCAGTGTTTCGTATTGCAAGAACCCCTAAGAACAAGGGGAAAAAATTTTGGGGTTGCGCTAACTTCAAGGTGAGTTTTCCATAACCATGAATATGTGGGGTTTCCCTAAATTTTGGGTTTTGACGATGGACATCGTGTTGTTCTTGAACAGGGTGGGAATGAGGAATTGGTTGGGTGCAACTTCTTTCAGTGGTGCTCTGAAGAAAGAAATGAAGGAGTGGTAGAAGAAAGGAGTGCTACTGTAAGACGTGAAGAAGTGGGTGTCATGACCATGGAAGAGTTTGTGCTGCAGATGGAAGAAAGTAATCTTCAAAAGATGCGAATGGCTGCTACTGAGAAAAGCCTACTTAAGTTGGAGAAGTGGTTGAAAATCATAGTGGGGATGTTGTTTGTGATTTTTTTTCTGAATGTAATTTTATTTTCTTTGGTGAAAGTTGGATGAAACTTGTCTTGCTGGGGAAATATTTGTGATCTTTTTTTGCATTTCAGTTATGAAACTTGGCTGTGAGTATGAAGTTAATGTTGTGATTTCAGTAATGTATTTGTAATGTGCATTTCAGTAATGAAGCTTGTTGATTACAGTGATGTTGTTTCTGATTTATTTTGTGTTAATTATTTTCTTAATTATTTTGGTACTTAATTAAGTGAATGATCATTAAAGATGATGACTCATAAGGAAGTCATATCCAGAAGACATCAAAATATATTTCAAAATCACAAATGATATCCAAAACACCTGAATATTCATATCCAAAATATATCCAAAACACCTGAAGTGATTACATCATAATTATATCCAAAAGATGATTACATCCAAAGATCATTACATCAAAACAAATTCATATCCAACACTGTCATGATTAAATCCAAACATCATTACATCCATGATATCCAGACCTACTTAAATCCAAAGATCATTACATCCAAAATGGTAACATGATTACAAAATATAATAAAGTTTAGCAGTTCAGCAGCAACAGAACACAACAGAATCATTCATCATTCATCACAGTAGATAGCACAATGGATTCTTGAGTTATTGGAACATCATTTGGTGCAGCTTGGGTGGCTTGTGTTTGTTCAGTGGCAGATTGGGCTGTAGGTCTTTGTGGACAGCCTTTTTTGTTGTGTCCAAGCTCTTTGCAGATGGTGCATCTTTTTCTTTGCCCACCCTTTCTTAATTCAAAATCATTCTTCTTCAACTCCCACTGCTTCAATCTTCGTTTCTTCTTGGGCCTTCCTGGCATTGTCTTCTTCTTTGGTGGTAATATATCTGAATAGGGTGTAACCTCCCAGATATGTTGACCATTAATAGGGTAAATTATGCCGTTGTAAGTCTCTTCATAAGTGGACTTTCTAAACCAGTGGTCAATGTAATGTTCTGCATTGATGTTCAGAAACTTCATTGCAGTTATGGCATGCGTACAAGGAATGCCTGTAATTGCCCATTTTCTACATGTGCATTCCATGGTGTCCACATTGACAACAAATTGGTGACCAAATTGTGAAATATGTATAACTTCAAACAATTTGTCTCCTGACCACCTGTATTTCACACAGAATTTACAACAGAGAATTTAGAACACATCAACATAAATGATTTAAATGAATTCACATACTTTATAACAAAAATACCTTGGTAACCAATATCTTCCTAACCAAGACTCCTTCTGAAATCTGTTCCAAACCTTAGGGCAGATTGTTGCTTGATATTGTGTCATCTTTTTCCTGTTGGCAGCCCATCTATTCATAATGTATACCCTTATATCTTCTAACATGCTAATAATAGGCTTAGACCTACTATCAACCAACACACTATTAAAGGCCTCACACATGTTATTCACTAGAGTGTCACATTTTGATCTAGAGGTAAATCTAGATCTTGACCAAAACCTGACATAAGTAAATATAAATTGTCAAGTATTATAACATGAGCTACGAGTAGAAGAATAAAAAATAAGAAGTGGTATACATACATAGGTGGAATGGAAATCAAGTATTTGAAAGCCTCTAAATTGATGGCTTTAATATTCCTCATTTTAGTTTCCCATTCCTGTGGATGTGTGGCTATTGCTGCCCTTCACATCAGACGTTTAAGGTTTTTTCCAAGAAATGTTTTCCTGAAATTGGAATACAGATGGCGAACACAAAATCTTTGTTCTACCCTAGGTAGAACATCTTCAAAAGCTGCCAAAAGACCCTGACATGTTCAACATATTTAGTTACATATACAATTTATTGTGTATTGAAGATAATAAGTTCCAAGAACCAAGTCCAACTGTCTTTATTTTCAACCTCAACAACAGCGTATGCAATGGGCAACATTTGCTCGTTTCCATCTCTTCCCACTGCTGTTAGTAACTCCCCTCCATACTTGCTTTTCAAAAAGCAACCATCCAACCCAATAATAGGTCTACAAGAAAGAAAGCTATCCTTGCATGCTTTCAAGCATGCATAAAATTTATGGAAAATGACCTCACCATTAATGTTCTCAACTTTAATTTGAACTGTTGTACCTGGATTTGTTTTCAGGAGCTCATGACCATAATCATGAAGTCTTCTATATTGTTCAATGAATGAACCTTCAATATTATCTTTTGCCATGGCTCTTGCCCTAAAAGCCATATTTCTTGATATCCCTACATTCCATTTCCTAGTCACTTTATCCCTAATGTCCATCACTTTCATAGTTGGGTTTTCTCTCACAAATTTCTCCATCCTTTGACTTAACCACTTAGAAGTCATCAACTTTACATTGAAATCCCTACTACAACTGTGAGTATCAAGCACTTTTCTAAGTTGCCATGCATTGACATCAATCATAAAGGCACAATAGGCATACCATTTACAGTTTCCATTTCCACCCATGCACTTGGCAGAAATCCTTTTCTTGTCATTCTTTATAAATTTCAGGTTTCGTCCATTACTTAGTGCATAAGTTCTAATGGCATCTATGAATTCGTTTTTTTCAGCGAAAAAGGTTCCTACGTCCCATTTATAAGCCTCCAAACTTCTAGGCATTTTAAAAGTGGGAAAAATTGTCTTACTAGACCCATCATTGTTCTCACTTTCTGATCCACTCATAAGGTCATCTGACAGCCACTCATTGTCAGACAACCCACGCACATCATGCATATTTATGTCATTGTCAATTGATTGAGAAGACTCAAGTAGTGGACTTGAATGTTCATCTCTTACTTTAGATGTCCCAATGTCACACTGGACTGTGACATCATGTAGATATTTCTCCTCACTGTCTGCCTCTATATCCTTACCCTCACTGTCTGCCTTTATATCCTCACCCTCACTGTCTTCTACATCATCATCATCCTCTCCTAAATCTTCTATCTCAAAATCCTCTTCCTCAAAATCATCTACCTCAAAATCCTTTACCTCAAAGTCATATACGTCTTGGACCTCACCATCCTCAAGCCGGACATCAGCAACCTCAACCTCCCAGACCTCACCATTCTGGAACTCACCATCCTCAACCTGGACCTCACCATCCTCAACCTCTTGCACCTCACCATCCTCAACCTCCTGGACATAACCATCCTCAACCTGGACATCAGCACCCTCAACCTGGACCACACCATCATCAACATGGACCTCAGCATCCTCAACATGGACCTTACCACCCTCTTGGGCATGACCTTCAGCATGCACCTCAACATCCACACCATGACCCTCTTGGGCATCACCTTCAGTATGCACCTCAACACCTTCATCAGCAGCTTCACTACCAACCCATTCAATCATTTCAATTATTTGTGGTTCCACCATATTATGAACTACATACAAATGGACTTCGTCATTTAACCTACCAATGTTCAACATCTGCATGGCACCCTTATCATCAGTTAATAACTCTAACCTATCTGGGTGCACAGACTGACCTCCTAAACCATACCATAATTCTTTGACGTTCATATGACCTAATTCTTTCACTGAGGCTACTATGCCAAAATAGCTCATGAAGTCTGCATCACAAAACCATTCTGCTATCTCTCCATCAAATTTGGAGTCTCCATTATCATCATTCACAAAATGTCCACTATGGTGGACCACAATTTTAATTCGTTCATCATCCATATCTAAAACTTTCTTTTTCAACCTGTACATTATGGGGGAGACAAATATTATTTCTAAGTGGGACACTCACTCACACCGACACCGACACCGACAGGGGGACATACAACCCCACTATAACTCATAAAGAATTCAACAAAGCATATTCGGGACCACAACGAAAACGACAATTCAACAAAGCATATTACTCTAAAGTAAAATCTAACCACTCAACATCAGAAATTGGGACCACAAATCATTATCAACAATGCAAACCCAAATATCGCACATGCTCGTAAAACGAATAACACATTCAAGTGGGTTACAACAACGAAAATGACATAGCTTACCTCCGTTCACGTCAACAGTACACTGGATTCTCTTCGTGTTCTCCAACAGTGAAATGCGTGATCGTCTTTGGCTTCGTATCGCAACGAGTTGAAGAAAGCCCCAATTTCAATTCCAAATCCCTTCCCAATTTGTGAAGTCTGATATATTTAATCCCTAAATCCCAATTCTACTGAATGCCACATCACCAATCAGAAACAGTGTCCACGTTAACAAAAAATACACATAACCACATTCTGAATGCAACACATGGACTACAGTATGCAACACGTCAACTACAGTAAACGCCGTCTACTACCACTTAACGAAAGGGGTACAATATATGCATTTTTTCAAATATTATGACTCAATTGAGACAACTTCAAATTTGAGGACCAAAATGAAATTGACTGACAAATACGAGGACCAAGGGAGGTATTAAGCCAAAATTATATATACATGTTATGACTTTAAATTTCTTAAAATAAGATGTGCTAATTCTACTCTACTTTTTCCATTTTGTTAATTTATTTTGTCTTAATTTGTCGTTTAATTTTAATTTTGATTGAAAACTTTCACTTTTTTTTTCAATTAAGTTTAAATTTTTTAAAATTTGATTGAATTAGATTTTTATGGTTAGTATTATAGGATGTTAAAGAGATGTCACATTTAAGTTAATAACTTTTCTAGTTTTTATTTATTTTATTTTTGCATTTTTTTTATTATTCTTATATCAGGTTCATACATAATATATGGTATTGACAATATTAACGTATGATACTGATAATGTAATGTGACATGTACCATTGACAATACTAGCATGTAACATGTCATGACAATGTCACTTGTGGACAATGTTACTTGTCAATATAAGTAACATTTGTGAGTGTAAGTGCATTTGTCATTATCTTATATTTAATTTAATCTTTACATATGTTTTTTCTTATATTTATTCTTAGTTGTTTTTAAAATAGAATAATAAGAAAATTTGTTGTTTTTATTAATGTTATATAAATATTTATATTTTGGCTTTTTTATTAAATATTTTGAAATTATTTTTAAACTAATTCTAAGGACATTATTGGATACCATTTAAATAAATTACTTTTAATCTTATAAACTAATACAAATTAATAACATAATAATTTTAAATAATTATATAACGAAACTTAAATTTATTTAATAAATATAATAATATTTATATGATAAATAACAAATTATTGTCTGATTTAAAATAAAATAAATATTTGTGTGACTTGAAAATATTAAAACTTAAAAAATCAACTTTTATTATATAATTAAAAATGTATAATAATTTAAATTATTAATATTTATAAATTATTTTTTATTATTCTTCTTCTTATTATTATAATAATAAAGTAATTTAATATGTTAAAAATTTAATTTTAATAAAAATATTAATGTAACATTTATAGAAATAATAAATTTTGTCTTTCACTTAAATAAAATTTGGACTTAAATTAAATAAAATAAAAACATACGAACTGAATTCAAATGACACATAAAAACAAAAAATAAAAAAAATTATAAATCGACACATAACATGTCTTTGACATATCTAGTATTAAAGAAAAAAATCTAATTGAATTTGAATATTTTTTCGAAAATTGAAACTTAATCGAAACAAAAACAAATGACTAAATAAGTTTTTTTTTTTTTTTTTAATTTGAACTAAAATCATGTCAATTTTATACAATTTCACTTAAAAAAGTCTGAAATCGTTATACATGCGTAACTTCTTCGCAATGCAAACATGACTTCTATAGGATAAAGTTGCGTCAGAAACACGAGCTACCAATATGTGTAAAATTTTGTAGAATTTTTGTTTAAAGTTGCACTAATATGGTGAAAAAAACCTCAATCTTTTAGTTTTGAATCTCTATGAGATGAGATGACAAAAATTAAAGAGATTAAAATAATACATGAAGAAACTAAAGTGACTTATTATCACCAAGTATAAAGGACATGAAAATAAAGTTTATACAACAACTAAAAGGAATAAATGAATAATGAAATATTTTTCTTATTTTGTTCACGACGGTTAATGTAAAGATTTTATCTTTAGAAACCATAAGTATGAATAATACTAAAAGAAATGTTAGTCGGTTAATCTTTGCGCAAAACATCCTCCAAATCCTGTTCCACCCCAAAGCGATTTCTGAAAATGGTTTTGGCATTCAAAGGTTTATGGCACCTGCATCGGAGCTCATTGAATCTGTCAACATCAAAATTGTAGTTCTTGTGAAGGATCTTCTGTCTGGAGTGAAAGAGTCTCTTCATGAAATCTTGGTAAGTTGGGTCTCTAGAAGTGAACAAGAAGTAGGCATAGCCTACCACCAAACCAGTGGAAGTGGTGAAATATGTGATAGGTTCCATCACATCCCATGAGAATTCCCAGAATGTCAGCCTGAAGAACAGTCCAACAGTAAACACACCAAGTCCTAGTCCAGACCACAGGACTCTCCGAACCTGCTTGTGTGCCAACGTGTCAATTTCTCTCTTCTTCTCTTGCAGCTTCTTTAGCTCCTCCATCATTGGATCACTATCTTCTGTTAGTGCCACTGGAACTGCTCTTCTAACCATATCCACCACCTGATATTCACCATGCAATACAAAAGGGATCATCAATCTATAAATCATACAACACAGGGCTTCTTATATGGAAGGAAAGATTTGGTATATTTATAAACTAGATCTTTTTGGTAAGTTTTATTTGGATGATTAATATAATAAAGGTTTGTGTACAAGCTCAATATAAGTTGGAAAAACAAAATTCCAATTTTAAAACAACAGCAACACAGAAGTACTCAACAAATTGCTGATAAAAACAATAGATTTGTGTTTAACACAGTCACAGTTTTGAAGAATCCATGCCTTCTATCAACGAGTGTACCAATAACAATGTTGTACTCATTTAATAAGGTTGGCTAGGTGGATCACACAATATTATTCCACTTGATGAAAGATCATGTTTTGGTGAGTTTGTTGAACCAACTCACATTAATGCAGACAACAGAGTTTCCATGCCAAAAGGTGAAGTTCAAAGATTAACAGCAAACACAATCCATTCATCCCCTATCATAGAGACAATCTATTAATTTGCAACTCTCACAAATTAACAAAAAAAGGAATGTAGCAATACAAAGTATTCTAAACTTCCAAACAAAGCCTAAAAGCTAGGGGACCATGAAAAGGGGTAATGAATGGTATCTCCTGGCATTGAATACATGCTTGATTTGGCCATGTTTTAAGAGAGCCACACGGTAACAGATTCAATTTTTTCTTTCTGAGAAACAATTATCAAACACTGAATGATAGAATCATATGATAGAGAGCAGTCACCTTATCAGGATGCAGATAGACCTTGTCTCTGAAGAGGAGAATAACCCCAGCATCATCGAGACAATGTGCAAATGTTGCAGCCTCCTCAGCATCTCTTGCAACACCCATTTTCTTACACTCTTCAAGAAGCTCACAGTAGGGAATAATCTCCTTCTCCTCCCTTTCAAGCTTCTCCTTTAGCGATTCAACATTCGCCAATCTCATTAGCTTCTTAGCCTCACGGAAGGACATAGACCCTTTTTTTCCATTCCCATTATCATCATTACTCCTATTATTATCATTATTATTACTATTCCCATTCCCACTGACACCATCAGCAGGGTGTGAAACTGAAGCTGTAGAACAGACACCGCTCTTCATCTGCCTCAACACAAACGCCACCCCTCCTCTCCTTCCACCACATGCGCCTTCAAAACCCCTCAAAGGATCAAAGGGCTGAACCTTTCCCCCACAACCATGGCTTCCACTAAAAACAAAAGACACCCTTTGCCTCAGAATTGATCCTCCACCACCGGCACACCACCATCTACTCCACATCCTGAACACGCCAAAAAAAAGGCTCAAACTTTTATCTACCTAGCACGGTAATTACGACTTACCATCCTCAAAATCAAGCGTTAACACAACCGATCATAGTTCTGAGATTTGCATGATAAGAACTTTTGTAGAAAGATAGAACGTGTGCATTTACTGCTACTAAAAATAAAATGAAAAAATACAAAATAGAAGAGGAAGGGAGGAAATAGAGGCAAAGACATCGCGGAATGGAAAAAAGAGAAAGCAAAACCTAATTCGGGAAAGCAAAGGCAAAGCTGGTGAAGTGTATAGAAAGAAAAGACGTATACATGCAACAACCACGAATTATCAGTGTTCCGTTTCCGTTACATGCCGTCTGAATAGCTAACAGTCTTGCACCACAAAATCGATTGGTAGTTGACGGTCTTCAGCAGAGATAGCAATGACGTTTAGAAGTTACAAACAAACACCATTTGTACTTAAAAGATAATTTATTTTAAATATAAGATCATATATTAACAATTTTTTTAACAAATTTTAAAAATAGATAATATGTCACTATTTTATTAATTGTATATTTGAAATAGGTTAATTATAAATTATTACATAAATAATTATAAAAAGCTGTAAAAAAAAATTGTTAAAAAAACATTTCAACATACGAAATTGATGCTCGTTAATTCTTAAAATTCTTACTTAGGTGTCGTGTAACATAACCGAAATTGGATTCGTGGCTAAAATGTTCATTCTTCTTTGGAATTTTGGGTACCAGATTTTGTAAATTGCTTATGGTGAACGTGATGCTTTCTGATGTGATATATACATCAAAATGTTATTTTGTGCTTCAGAAGTGAAGTATCGGAGATCGCGACAGGACCACTGACCAAAATACAAATGAGTTTAAGAAAAGATGTTGGGAGATGTCATGATCATTTATTACAGAAAAAATATGGAAAAAGAATTTTAAGTTGGGGAATCGATTACACGTAATAAAGGTGTTAGCACCTTACCACTCCTGCCGAAAAGCAGTACTTCTAATTAAATGTACAAAGTGGTTTTTATTAAAATATTTAATTTTTCCCAAAAATAAAAATAAAGTAAAATAAAAGAAATTATTAGGAACAAAAAAAATATTTTTTGTTTTATGAATCCGATAAGGATTGACCTTATGCCTACATATATCCATTTATAATGGACAATCAGGGATCACATAGTTCTTTATCTAGAAAAAAGTTTGTGAGTTTGTTTAAAAAAAAAATTATGGATTGTTTGAGATTTTTGAGAAGGATTGACCTTGCGTGATAGAGAATCAGGATCACGTAGTTCTATTAAAAAAATGTTTAGTTTAACAAAAATTAACCTTTTTTGATTTTAAATATTTTGTATTTTTTTATATATTTTAAGAATGGTGGGAAAAAGAAAGAAACCGACATATCCTTCATTTTATTATTAAAAAAAACATTATTTATGTGTAGTAAAAACCCTTTGAGAAAAAAAAGTTCAGAGCACAATATAAAAAGAATGGTGCTGAGATACCTTTTTAGTTTTCGGTATTCCCTTGTTTTTTCTTTAGTGACTGCGGTTGATAGAACCCTTATGTGCCAAAATGTCAGTCTCTCTTTTTTTTTTCTTCGTTTTTTTCTTCTCTTTTCTTTCTATTTATGTACTAATTATTGTAATTATGATAATCTTGCCTTAATTGAGAATTAATTGAATGGACAAAATAGGGAAATAAATGGTCCAAGAAAAATAAATCAAATAATTGATTATAATTATTTCCAGAGAATTGATTCAAATTATTACCATATTATAATTATTGGCATTTAATGATAATATTTTTTTGTTGTTTATTTGAATAGATTTGGAGGTTTGGAAGTAAATTTTTTTAATCTTTGACATAAATTAAATCTTACCTAATTCTCACAAATTTTACTTTCAAATCTATTCTCACTTACCTCTAAATCTATTCAAATAAACAGAAAAAAAAAATTAACTCTCAAATCCTCTTAATTACTCTCCCTTAAATCCACTCAAGTGAACAAGACCTTAAATAGCACATTTAAATATACATCAAAAAGTAATTTTTTTACATTTTAATTTTTTAAAACTTAAAAAGATTTTTCTACTTTTATAATCGAAAATCTTAATTTTCATGACATAATAACACATTTAAATAGAATGTTTATAAAAATAATATTTCAAGATTATGTGTCGGACCATGATTTAATTTATTTATCTGAAATATTTTTCATTTTGAAACCTTATTTGACAGAGTTTTATCATTAAGAAACACTGGATAAAAAAAATATATTCAAATTGTGTATGAGATTATTGAGTTTAGTAGAAAAACAACATAACAACACTAAATTCTCATTCATAATGGGTAACTAGCATTTTCCATAAGTTAGATCCTTCTAGCTTACCAACTGATCAGTAAAAATAGGAAGAACCTAATTTAAGTATTGTTATTAGAAAAAAAAGGTAAGAAAATGATTGAGGTCATATTTTGACACTAAAAGAATTTCAATTGAGTATTTCAAATTTCAAAATATACAATTGAAGTAAAGCTTACAATTTGAGGTTAAAACAAGAGTGTTGATTGTAACTGTACTATAAAACAATTGTTGGCCATGTCAAGATACTATGTTAAGAGTATATTGTCATGCTCCCTTGTTGTGTTTTGTCTTAGTGAGAGTTTTAACCATGCCCTTTGCAATCTTCCAGAACCAAAATATGTTCATCACTGCCAACACAGAAGGCACCATAATCAAGGTGTAAAAGCCAAAAAGAAAGACCTCCTGCACCTAAAATAAACCATATACAGTTTTTATTCAGTGCAATAACGAAGGAAAAATTGTAAAGAATTATGTAACAGGGTCACAGTGGATCATAGAGCACATGCTAACCTCAACCAAATGGGTCCATATATGGTAAAAAAGGAACATGAATAAGAAAATCCTTGCAACCTACCACAGAGTAGATAATAATTAAGGATAGAAATTTCAAGCGGTTGAATTGAATTCACTCTGCACAAAAAAGTTCATTAAGGTCTAACTGGTTTGCACCTGGAACTACCAAGAAAAGTAGTTCCATAACAACCAAAAAAACCAAAAGTCACAACAACGTTTGACATTCTGCTAACATTTATTCTAAGGACTAAATTTCTGCATCTGCTGTCGAAAAACAAATAGCTTCAGCATTTTCAGATCCATGTTTTAGTTGGTTGATACATACTTTATCTGTACATTTTATCATTACAATGTTCTAGACAGTATACTTAACCTACTTAGCAGAGTAATTAGAGTTAGGTGAAGACAATAATTATCAGACAGTAGTAGTACCAACCACCCGAGGAACAATGCAATGCCATTCCAAATGTAAAGTTTGGAACTCTTAAGGCCAGCAATATCCAAGTACCTATATATAGAACTATTGTTATAAGTAATGTTGATAAAAAGTACATGAAGGTAAATGAAATTCTGAACAAGAGATTTACCATCTAAGATTTACAAAAGGAGTAGTGCTCTCAGAGAAAAGAACCATTAGTATGTAGATATGAACTTGACCACTTAGCAGGGATAGTGTAATGGAACCTATGGATAGCCCGTGGTGTAGAACCTAAATATTGTGTTAGATACTGTGCATTGATACTATTGTTAATGTGTTAAGAACAAGAACAAGAAAGACTGTATCTACTTACATATTCAAGACCCCCTAAAGCTGGAAACTTCCAAAGAATCATAGCCAGATCTGTTAGAAAATAACCAATAGAAATCTGTGCAGGGAAGTATAATGAAAAACAAAACACAACAAGTTAACATTCATATATAAATTTCACATAGTATGACAGACAGAATCTTGACAACAATGTTTCAAAACAAGTGACATTATGTTTTGAGACTAACAACTAAATTTTGCTTATATCTTCAACTTACCCCCAATACTGTATCTGATAACCTTGATGATTTATTAATAACTACCTCCTGTGAATTCTCATTGAAGACATCTGATAAGAAGATGAGGTAGAAAGATGCAGATGATACAAAGAGAGCATGAAACGTAGAGAATCCCCTGCATTACAGATTATGTTAATACTCAGTTAATCAATATGCAAACAGGAACGAATATGCAGAAACACTTCACCTGTTATTCCATTCAATTTTCTCTGCACTGCTCAATTTGCCATATCCCTTGATCAACAAAGAACTCAAAAAAGCAGTTGATGTATAAGCCTTCAAGAAGGAAGAAAAGGATCAGGCTTTAAAATTGCCAACAAAAAGTTCTTCATTACAACCAGTCATTCTTAGAATTAACCCCTTTAAGATAAAACTGAACATATGTTTGACAAAAAGAAGAAATTGAAGAGGGAAGAAACAGAAACTCCACTCATAAAACTCACACACAACACAACTAACGAGGAATCTGAGTTCACTTACAATAAGACAGAAGATTATGCCAGAGAAGATAGATGCCAGCCATAGCAGTACTTTGGTTGGACTAGCATACTCATAAAAGGAGAATGAACCAAAAGAAGAAGTGAATTCCATGAAGCCCTTTTGTTCTGATTTTCTGTATCAAACCAAACAGCACCGAAGACATTACATGATATGAAAAGTATATTCTATTATGAGGAAGAGATACGATAATGGTATTGGAGGAGTCTCTCCTCACAAAAAAAATACAAAACATGTCCATAATAATTCGTAAGTAAATTATTTTTGTGTGAATTTTGCCACCGTAAGTACATTATGGCCATCCATTTCGCTTTTTCCCACTTCACAAAATTCCTTGGGAAGCAAACAAAACCCACCAAAAGGGATAGGAATTGGGTGGGACAAAGACAAGAACACGCTTCTTTTAATGTTTAAAGTTGGAGCAATATATATATATATATACACTGACTTTTCCATTCTTAATGATTATACATTTACATTGTTAATGATGCGTTTTAAAGAGAGTTCATTGGAAAAATGTATATTAAAATATTTTGTGTGATAAATATTTCAAAGAAAATTGAAGTATAAGATGTTCTGAAGAATTAAAAAGTAGGTTTTATGAAAATTTTGAAATGAGAAAAGAATAAAATGTAGCTAATGAGTAGCAATTATGTAGCATAATAAATAGAAGTGAAGATGAGGACGCAATGGTGGGTTCTTGACGCAGAAGCTTCACTTGTGTCCTCTGATCCATTCTACAAGCCACGTATGTTATTGGTTGTGACTTTTGCGTTATGTTAAGCTTTGACGTGATTTGTTGTCGGTTATTCAAAACTTAATAAAAGATAGTAACAATTACTGTTTTTTCTTTGCCTTTTTAAATTATATAATTCGATCAGTTATTAAAGAAAGAAATAGTTTATACTTCACACTTCTATCTCCAAAAAATTACAGAAAAAGAGTACAAGTAAAACTTTGAAAATACAATTATAACTACAATTGTTTTTTTGGAACCGGAGAATCAGAATTGCAAACAAAGAAAAATAAAAGGACGATTTTCTTCTATCTCTTAAGTTTTCTCTATATATCCAAATTTTTGTAAATGTGTAAAAATTACTTTTTTGATATGGTGAAAAGAATAAAAATTCCCTTCCATAATTATCTCATCCAATACTTTTATTCCCACATTTTCTCCTTTCTTCTAATATAGTGCCACAACACCTCATACCCAAAGTGCTCTTGCTCTCCATCCAGCACCACATCTATCACCACCACATGCACATGTTCAACTTTCAAACAATCACTCAAAGGTATATATTCGTTTACATTTCTTTCATTTACAATTATTTGTAAATGTTTAGTATAGTCAAAATTCGTAGATGAACTTATGTAGGAAAAAAATTGGAAATTTAGGGTTATCAATTCATAGATTTAGTGTTGATAGAGAGAAAAATTTTCAGTCTACAAGAGATCAAAGCACAATTAGATGCGTTGACATATGATTTGGGCCAGTATGAATCACATTGGATTAATCGTCAATTAGTATGTTCTCTGACTGGATCAGGGTAGGTGTGATTGTACATTGACATTTGTTTGAACACATGTTAAGACAATTTGGTTATGAGCAACTGATCTCGCAGTTGTCAAACGTTGTTGTAAAGGTTGACTTAACAACCATTGATCATTGTTGGTTGTGCTTTGCTGAACACATGTTAGTAAATGTCACAACGGTGTCCTCTCCGTCTACAGGTGTTGAGAGATACCTCTAAAGGTTTAGAAAGGCATTTTATCCCTATATTACTCCTGGTGTAGCCGAGTCTCGTACCTCGACTTCGCCAACATCTTTTATATGACATTCCAGTTTGTAAGAGATCGAAGTCTGAATTTGGTTTATTGGTATGTAATCGTACAATGTTTATGTGTTTATGCTATTAAAGAATGTTAATTAATTTGTTCTTACCTTCATTGCAGAACTTTATCAAACACGTTATGAGAATCTTACAGACGATGATGGATTGTTGTTATGTGAGTGAGGGCATTGTAGATTGACACCGGACTAATGAGGCATTACACATATTTTGTGCAACGTTTAAAGAACATGACCTTAACAACAAATAAGGTTGCAATGTACGCAATAAACATCCATCATCATCTAGCTAGCAACGTTTTTTATTATGTTTTGATTGTTTTGGATTTCTAAGTAATATTTGTAATTAAATAACTTCATTTTATATGATTAAACAACTTCGTATTTGTTGAATAAACTAAAAATGGATGGGACCCACCCACATGTTGGAATGATGAAAATTGGTTTTCCTCTCTCTGCCACTCCACCGAAAGTTGAAAACCAAATTAATTTGTCTCCCACTTTTGCTCACCACTTGTTGTGAAAGTGAGAAATAATGCGCCAAAGAGCAAGTTGCAGAATGAGTGAATCCACTAAAGAGGCAAAGTTGGAGAATGTGTGCGCCGAAAGTTGTTTGCAAGATGGGAAATGGAATCTGCAAGCTACCATTGTTTGCCCTTCATTTGGCTATAAAATGAAGGCAAACCGTGGAGGAGAAACACACCAACAGAGTAGAACAAAACCATCGTGAGAGAAAGAGAGTCACGGTGAAGGAGAAGAAAAATTAGAGAGAGTGTTCTTGTGAGTGTGTGGAACTGAGAGTAATTTGTATACCATCCGAGAGGGTGAGATTTACTGTGAGATCCTCAGAGAGTGAGAGAAACACTGTATTCCTACTTTCATAGTGAAGATATTTTTCTGGACTAGGTCCCGTGGTTTTTTCCGAGAAGATTTTCCACATTAAAATTTCCGGTGTTAATTTTCCCTACACTTTCATTTTACGCTTTCTATTTCTACGCTTCCGCATAGTGCCCATTTTGGGGTTCACAGAGGAGGGAACATATATCGCTGTTTCCCAATAGTGGTATCAGAGCTACCGGTTCGAATAAGTCAGAATCTTGTGAGACTCAAGATGGAAGGAGACATGTTCAAGCTAATTGCGGATAATTACTCCTACTGGAAGCCGATGATGGAAGATCATCTATACTGCAAGGATTTGTATGAGCCGATCACAAATCCGGAAATTCCAGAAGGGAAGACTGAAAAAGATTGGGAGATTCTGAATCGTAAAACAGTGGCTATGATTCGGAAATACATCGACAAAAGCTTGTTTGAGCATGTATCGACTTATACCGATGCGTATGAGTTATGGACAAAGCTTGAATCTATGATTCAAAAGAAGACTCTGAGAAATAAAGCTCACCTTGTCAGGCGACTCGTAAAGTTGGAGCATTCTGACGACCAAAATATGATCGAGCATCTCAACACCTTCAAAGGTATTGTGAACCAATTAATGAAGGCAGATATGAAGATAGATGACGAGTTACAAGCTCTTCTACTCCTTAGTTCTCTACCGGAGAGTTGGGACACGTTGGTAGTCACTCTCAGTAACTCAGCACCAGATGGAAAGCTCAGTCTGGATAACATCATAGACAGTTTACTGAATGAAGAATCCAGAAGGAAAGAAAGGGGATCGAGTAGTTACTCAGAAGCCAATGTTGTTGAGAATAGAGGAAGGAGTGAACACAGGAGCAAAGGAAAACGTGAAAAGTCACGAGGAAGATTCAAGTCTCGTTCCAAAGGTTTGACATGCTTTTATTATGGGAAAGATGGTCACAAGAAGCCAGAATGTAGATTCCTGAAGAGAGATCAGAAGAATGGAACTGTACACCCTGATGTGGTAGATCCCAAAAAGAAGCTGGAAGAAAAGACCACAACAGCGGTGGTATCAGATGATGCGAATGTGTTCCTTATCAGTGAGGTAAACTATCTAAATATTACTTTTGATGATTGCACTTGGATAGTTGATACCGGAGCATCTTTCCATGTTACTCCTCATGAGGGATTCTTCTCATCCTACAAAAAAGGAGACTTTGGAACAATGAAGATGGGAAATCATGTCACAAGCAAAATTGTGGGCATAGGAGAAGTGACTTTGACGACAGAAAATGGAACCAGACTTGTGTTGAAGGAGGTAAGACATGTACCAGAGATGCGTCTAAACCTTATTTCAGTCGGCAAATTGGATGATGCTGGAATGAACAACCAATTCAGCGATGGAAAATGGAAACTCTGCCGAGGAAGCATGATTGTTGCTCGAGGCAAGAAGGAAGGCTCCTTGTACTGCATGCAAGGAAAGACATACAAAGGAGAGACGAATGTTACTCAAGAAGAAAGTAAGGAGTTGTGGCACAAAAGACTGGGCCACATGAGCGAGAAAGGATTAGAGATCCTTGCGAAAGATCATCTCCAGAGTATAAAAGGAAAACCACTTGAATTATGTGAAGATTGCTTAGCAGGAAAGCAGCGTAGGGTGTCCTTCCGTAGAGCTGAAAGTGGAAGAAGAAAAGATCATATTTTGGATCTTGTACACTCAGATGTTTGTTTAACATCTGAAAAGTCCCTTGGTGGAGCTCAATATTTTGTTACCTTCATTGATGACCACTCCAGAAAGCTGTGGGTCTATCCATTGAAGAGAAAAGATGAAGTTCTATGAATCTTCAAGGAGTTTCACGCCTCAGTTGAACGTGAAACTGGTAGAAAGTTGAAATGTCTGAGAAGTGATAATGGTGGAGAGTATAGAGGTCCGTTCGAGCACTATTGCAAGACTCATGGGATCAAACATGAGAAAGTACCTCCCAAGACACCTCAGATGAATGGTGTAGCTGAAAGATTCAACAGAACGATTGCCGAGAAGGTCAGGAGCATGTTGTCTCACACAAAACTTCCCAAGTCATTCTAGGGAAAGGCAGTGGTGACAGCAGCTGATTTAATCAACTTACCACCTTCAAGACCATTAAATGGAAAGATTCCAGAAGAAGTATAGTCTGGTAAAAAGGCCTCATACCGCAACTTGAGAGTCTTCGGATGTAAGGCATCAGTTCACATTCCGAAAGATGAAAGAGCAAAGCTTGATGCTAAGGCGAAAGACTGCATGTACCTTGGTTCTCCAAGAGATGAATTTGGATTCAGATTATGGGATCCTGCAAACAGAAAGATTGTTCGAAGCAGAGACATGGTATTCTTTGAAGATCAAACGATCCAAGACATCAAGAAAGTGGAGAAACCAACACTTAAGCTGATAAGTGATCAAAGCCCTATTGTGATGAACAACTTAGGGGGAAAGACTCGTCAAGCTGAGACAAATCAGGAGTTACAACTTGATGAAATGGCTGAGCAGATCAACCTAATCTGACAAAAGAAGATCAACCAATTGAGGATGCTCTGCAAGAACCCCAATTGAGACGATCAACAAGGCAGAAGCAACCGTCAAGAAGGTATTTTTTAGATGAATACGTTAATTTTACTGATGAAGGTGAACCTCAAAGCTTTGTAGAAGCAATGGAGATGAAAGACAAAGAAAAATGCTTGCAAGCCATGGAAGAAGAGATGCAATCCTTAAAGGAAAATCAGACTTATGATTTGGTAGAATTACCAAAAGAAAGAAGAGCATTGCAGAACAAATGGGTGTTCAAGCTCAAGAATGAAGGGAACAACCCAAGTCCAAGGTACAAAGCACGAATTGTCGTGAAGGGGTGCAACCAGAAGAAAGGAATAGACTTTGATGAAATATTCTCACCAGTGGTGAATATGACATCCATTAGAGCAATTCTCGGTCTAGCAGCAAAATTAGACCTGGAGATTGAACAACTGGACGTCAAAACAACATTCTTACATGGAGACCTAGAGGAAAAAATTTACATGAAGCAACCAGAGGGTTTTGAAGAACCGGGCAAAGAGCACTTGGTGTGTCGTCTGAAGAAAAGTCTCTATGGTCTGAAGCAAGCTCCAAGACAATGGTACAAGAAATTTGATTCCTTCATGATCCAACATAATTTCAAGAAGACCTCCGCAGACCATTGCGTGTTTGTGAAGCATTATGAAAATGGTGAGTCCACCATACTTCTCTTGTATGTTGATGATATGTTGATTGTAGGGAAGGATAAAATTAAAATAGCTGCTCTCAAGAAGGCATTGAGTAAGTCTTTTGCCATGAAAGACCTGGGTGCAGTGAAGAAGATACTTGGAATGAAAATCTCCAGAGATCGTTTTAGAAGAATGCTATGGGTATCTCAAGAAGATTACATTGAGAAGATTCTCAAAAGGTTCAACATGCACAATGCCAAATCTGCTCGTGTTCCAATTGCTGGACATTTCAAACTTAGCAAGTCGCAATGTCCAAAGAATGAAGAAGAAAAAGAAGAAATGAGCAAGGTACCCTACTCTTCTGCCGTGGGTAGCCTTATGTATGCAATGGTTTGTACAAGGCCAGATATTGGCTATGCTGTAGGAGTTGTGAGCAGATTCCTGTCAAATCCAGGTAAGGAGCATTGGGAAGCTGTTAAGTGGATACTAAGGTATCTCAGAGGATCTGCCAAAAGAAGCTTGTGTTTTGGCAATGGAGACCTAAAGCTAATCGGATATTCAGACTCAGACATGGCTGGAAATGTCGATTCGAGGAAGTCAACATCAGTTTATCTGATTACTTTTGCAGGGGGAGCTGTTTCTTGGAAGTCAAAGCTACAAAAATGTGTGACATTGTCTACTGCTGAAGCAGAGTATGTAGCAGTGACTGAAGCCTCTAAAGAGATGTTATGGATGAAGAATTTCCTAAGTGAATTAGGAGATAATCAAGACGATTATGTGGTGAACTGTGATAATCAAAGTACCATCCATCTAACCAAGAACCCCATGTTCCATTCACGCTCGAAGCATATCGACGTGCGGTATCACTGGATACGAGAAGCGCTGGATGAGAAGAAATTAAAGATAGAGAAAATCCATACAGACCTGAATTGGTCTGACATGATGACTAAGTTAATACCAACCAAGAAGGTTTAAGACTGTTGCCAAGGTGTTGGTATTTTGGTACCTTCAAATTAAGTCAAGAAAGGACAGAAGACCCATTTTAGTTTATGGGAGAGTTTTGTTGAATAAACTAAAAATGGATGGGACCCATCCACATGTTGGAATGATGAAAATTGGTTTTCCTCTCTCTGCCACTCCACCGAAAGTTGAAAACAAAATTAATTTGTCTCCCACTTTTGCTCACCACTTGTTGTGAAAGTGAGAAATAATGCACCAAAGAGCAAGTTGCAGAATGAGTGCATCCACTAAAGAGGCAAAGTTGGAGAATGTGTGCGCCGAAAGTTGTTTGCAAGATGGGAAATGGAATCTGCAAGCTACCATTGTTTGCCCTTCATTTGGCTATAAAATGAAGGCAAACCGTGGAGGAGAAACACACCAACAGAGTAGAACAAAACCATCGTGAGAGAAAGAGAGTCACGGTGAAGGAGAAGAAAAATTAGAGAGAGTGTTCTTGTGAGTCTGTGGAACTGAGAGTAATTTGTATACCATCCGAGAGGGTGAGATTTACTGTGAGATCCTCAGAGAGTGAGAGAAACACTGTATTCCTACTTTCATAGTGGAGATATTTTTCTGGACTAGGTCCCGTGGTTTTTTCCGAGAGGATTTTCCACGTTAAAATTTCCGGTGTTAATTTTCCCTACACTTTCATTTTACGCTTTCTATTTCTACGCTTCCGCATAGTGCTCATTTTGGGGTTCACAGAGGAGGGAACAAATACCGCTGTTTCCCAACAGTATTTTCATTTAAATAATTTGTTTTATATAACACAAATATAAATTCTTATGTAAGTCTACATAACTAGTATTAACATCCATCAACTCTACAAATGTTTGCATCCTACTGACATAAAAAGATTACCACGCCCACGCCTTAGGGTAACAGTGGTAGACAATATGATATCCACCATCGATAAAGGAAAACTTTCTTGTAGGTAAACCTGTAAAGATAAAATTAGTAAATGAAACTTATTTTATAATGGTAAAAAATAATAATCACTTTACCTACATAAAATGAGAACCTTAAATATGTCATAGACTGATTAGTTGATATTGTCTTATATCAGATGGTGGTGTAGTACGTAGGGGAAAGATCGTAGTATTTCGACAATATGACAAACTAACTAACACGATATTATATCAATTAACAATAACATAACTAATGTTTGGTATAGTCCTCAACTTATACATATTAGCCTCTAATTGATGAAACAAATTGTTATGAAAGAAAGAAGTAAAACATAATAAGTAAAGTGTAAAGTATAACAATATGTACCCCAATTGTGAGTCGACTAGTAAATACTTCCTTAGTTGTTCTAGTCAATCACAACCTCCCATTAATCTTGCGTATTCATCATGTCACAAGCTAAGTTCTTTAAATAAATCATGTCTAATAAGAGACCATGACTCTTCACCCATCTCCAACAAAGCAACAATGCATCTATACCCATAATGACCATCAACAACAACATCAACAATATAAGGGTGACAAATAAGATGAAACTGATCTAACTTATTTATATTTCTTTTTTTACTATAGAACTATCATGTATGGGGTGCAAGGCATCTACATGCTTGAAATATGAGGGTTGACGCTTTGTAAAACTTTGAGATCGATGAACTTTAGTCTTTTATGCACCCTTCGTTTTAACTTTATGCATTAGAGATACCATTAATGTCATAGCATGAAATTTTTTTTAAGTAACTTATGTTTAAAATATTCACATGTTAACTTCTTTTAAATGATTAAACACCATATCGAGTTTCTTTTTGTGATTCATTTGATCTAACTTATTTATATTTCTTTTTTTACTATAGAACTATCATGTATGGGGTGCAAGGCATCTACATGCTTGAAATATGAGGGTTGACGCTTTGTAAAACTTTGAGATCGATGAACTTTAGTCTTTTATGCACCCTTCGTTTTAACTTTATGCATTAGAGATACCATTAATGTCATAGCATGAAATTTTTTTTAAGTTACTTATGTTTAAAATATTCACATGTTAACTTCTTTTAAATGATTAAACACCATATCGAGTTTCTTTTTGTGATTCATTTGATGAAATATTTGAAAAGATCAATCCAGTCTAGATGATATGAATTTAAGACACAGGAATCACCTTAAGGTAATATCTTGCTAATTCACAAGCAAATGGTAGACCATATGTTCATTTTAAAATGCACTTACAACTTCCATCATCAAATCTCATATGCTAAACTCGATCGAAGTCCTGAGAAATGAGTCACAAAGCATATTTTGATACATGTTTAACCAATCGTTTATATATGTTTGGTTTAAAAGCGTCACTCGTAAGATTTGGATTTTTTTTCTTTTCAAATGATGCCTTTATCTCATTATGTTGCAGGATGGTAATGTTATGAATTACATCTTAGCATGGACAAATGTCTCTTATATTGGTTCCCAATACTTTATTCAGGCTCACATGAGCAAACTTAACCTAAATACAAATGACATAAACAATATCATAAAACATATAACAAAAACAACTAAATAAAATAATATTAAAACATAATTGTTTGATTATGTGTTTTCTAAATGCATTACTCAGTTTGTCCATGTCTTTACACAATATTTTTTATACGGAATGATCCAAGAGTCATTGACTCATGTTTACAATCCATAACATTTTTTCATGCTTCCATGACGTCATCCCATCCTTAACAGAATTGATTAACATTTTGCACTCGACTTGCACATTTTTTTGAAGGTGGAAATGAAATAAGAGATTATAACATTCAGGGAATACAATATCAGCGACATTCATGAAAGGTGGGTCTTTGTCGCTAACGATGCTTATGGATCACCACTAGATGTAAAAAGTAACCCTTTTAACCTTCACAAAGTCCAAGTGATTTTTTTTTCGTTCACTTGATAAAAATACAAAGGCATTTGTGACAGCCAACCCTATTGATGTGACTCTAACTATCTCAAGCAATGAAAACCAATATTTGTTGGTTTTATATGTGTTATTCATTAAGAAAATAATGTTAAATACATTCAACAATTTTACTACATCATGATGTATCCAAAAGAGGTCATTCACCACCTCAGGTTCATCGATACATTACTCCAATAGGTATTTATCATGTTCTAACATCATCATCAATTGTTTAATTCATTTATTGAACCTTTCAATGATCGTTTATCAGTGTATATTACATTATATACTTGTTTAATTATTGTCACATTACAATCATTATTTTCTTTAAGTTTCAATTGACTATTGGTTATATTAACAAGCAATGAATGTTCAATGAAATTTAACCTCTCAGCAAAAAGGTGACCAATTAAAGTCTTTGCTAATCATGGTTATATATGATACATTACCTTCAATACCCACTCTCTTCATTTGAAATTGGATTGCCTCTCAATTTAAAAAGACACCTATATTTTCTTATGCCGAATATACTAGGATGAACATCAAATTTTTATTTCTTGTGCTTTCCACCCTTTCACATGTTAACAATATAAACGCTTTTGTCCCTAATTAATATCAAATTCTATAATCACAACAACAAAACCAAAATTAAAAACAATTTCTCTAACTCATTTAATTAACTCAATATGTATACTTGGAAGATAAAAAAAATGAAAATAACCGAATTAAAAGAAAAAACAAAGACCATAAATACTACCACTGAATGAATAAGAAAGCTGAAAAAGACACACATAGACTTGGAGGTGCATGAGGTTTAGTAAATATAGAAACTATAGTAAATAGTAATTATTATTTAACTAATTTATTTTATATATATATATATATATATATATATATATATATATATATATATTTCAAAGGTTAAATTTGTTTTGAGAGTAAAATTTGGAGATACAGAAAGGACCCTTGGAGGAGGAAGAAAACCCACTTGTAAAGAGAACGTGTTGCAGAAAAAATCTCGTTTTTAAAAATTCCTTTTAAAATATATTTCATGGGTTTTGAAAAGCTTGCTTTAGAATGTTTATTTTGGAAAGTTTATTTCGAAAAGTATTATATACATTTTAGAAAACTTATTCAGAAATCATATTCTCGAAAACTTGTTTCAAAATCCTATTCTATAAATCCTGTACTTGGAAATCCCATTCCAAAGAGCATGTCCAGAAATTCCAAAAAACATGTTTCAAAAATTTTCTTAACAAATAATCCAAAAATTACTTTTATGAAAGTTAAAATAGTCATTTTGAAAATTAGGGTTTGTATGAGTGAGTTTGAGTGATTTAATGAAGTTACAAATAAATATGTTAATTTATAATTATTTGACTCACTCTATTACTGCCTTGAATTATCTTACAGCATTGATTCTTTGTTGGATTTTTTTATTATGTAACGAGAGAAGGTTTTTTTTCTTAGAATGAAGCAAAATATACGTGATTTTATAGTATATATCTACCCAACATTAATGATATAATATCTTTTTTATTTTAAAATATAAAATAATTTAGAAAAGATTACCTATAAAAGTAAAAGATTTATTATTTTATTTGATGATTTATAAGTGCAGAGAAAATGAAGAGTGCGAATCTAAAATTTTCCATTTTTATGAACGTAAAAAGTTGTTTTTATTCAAGTCAACCTACAACCTAAAACTTAATGATACAACACATCAATAAATGACGAAATAAAACGTTTTTATTTAATATTTAGATGTAAAACTTAAAATTTTGATTTTTTTTTCTATTATTAATAAAATATCTAATCTACAAAATAATATTTTATAATAATTATAACTTACAATATTTTATGTGAATAATTTTATTACATATAATTTCAATTTGGATTCATACCATAATAATTATATATTATCACGCTTTTAAAAATTACTATACATTTTTTTCAATACATAAATATCTCACATGTCATATTTTATTATTTTAAAAATAAATTTATTGAGTACAAATTATTTTTAAAATAAATGAATATCATAATTTTCTTTTATTCATAAATTTTTTTTAATAGTTACGAATTATAATTTTATTTTTCAAGGATTAAAAAGTAAATATCAGATAAAATAGCATATACTTAGACGACAGCACATTATACTGTCAATATATATATATATATATATACACACATAATTTCTCTAAATAAATGGAGTTCTTTTTTTATTTTCTTAATTATTTTCAAGCACTTATTTGAAAATATTACGTATAAAAGTAACATATTAAACAGTGGCATCCATGATAAGGCAAAAAGAAAAGTTACCATCTGCAGAGTGCAGATTTGAACTTGCACTCCATGAACAGTGAAACATGTTTTCGAAAGTTGAAAACAGATTCAAACTGCATCCAGTTGTTATTATTAACATGCTGCTACACCATTGGGGTTAATGTTCATAGAACTGAAATCACAAACATATTTACAAGCACTCAGGCTTATTACTTAATCCAAATTAGCTTGAATGCTCTTCAGGGATTTTCATCATCATCATCATCTAATAACCCCCTTGTATGAAAGCATTCAAACGCTCAACCTCTTGACGGTGCTCACGCACCACAGCACGAACCACATCTCCAATCGACACCATTCCAATCATCCCCTTCTCATCAATCACAGGAATGTGCCTGATTCTGTTATCTGTAAGAAAATGCAGAATAAGATCTCAAACATGAGTTACAAGCTTGTGTAATCATAAACTTATATGATATCTTTCCGAATGAACAATAATATATACATGTAGTAACAGTGTGAATTTTGGTCCTGTTATAATAATATCCAATTACAAACAAACTGTGATTATAATAATGACTATCTCAGAAGTCATACCAAGGATGATTTTCAAAGCTCATACATACCAGTCATCAGTTGCATAGCCTGTAGAACTCTGGTATTGGGAGTGACTGTGATAAGTTTGTTCTGCAGTCACAAAGTTAAAATTTTAGTTTAGTTATCTGGAACACCACTAACAAGGGGAACAGTTTAATTATCTGAACACATAACATAGCACAAATTGCAGGTTCACTACAGAATAACAGTATGTTTGGCAAAGCTTAATTTTGGAAAAACAGTAGTTTATTTCTCAAAAGCTCAGTCTGCAAGTTAGCAGAAATAATAAAATCTTTCTCCAAGTTGAAGTAAACACAAGAAGTACCATAATACACATACCTCCTCTGTCATAATATCTCCAACCTTGGTAGACTTGGAAGATCTTCCCTGCACGATGATCTTTCTCAGGTAATCTGAATGACAAAAAGACCAAATAGTTAACACAAATGACCAAAGGATGAACATACAGTGCTGTAGATAATTAAGACTATTTAACTGTGTCGAAAAATATATTGATAAAAAGACCATACTATGCGCAAAGGCTTTTCCTGGATAATTAGCTCGTTAGCCAATTAGACATAAATCATTTTGCATTCTCATCAGAGCACATGCAGGTATTTACTACTTACAGCACATGATACACAGAATCTCGAAAGCCAAAAGCACCATCGAGTGAATACAATACAACCCTTTTTAGTTTTTACAGGGTGCCAAGTGTGTCAAGCATACCAATCTCATTTTTTCCTGTTCAGTTTGGCAATTATGTATATGATGCTCAATGGCTTAACATATAAAACATGCAGAATATATAGAACTGAACTATTCTTACCAAAAATATTGCCCCAAAACTAAATACAATTTTAGGATCTCATATGTCATTGATAGGGAGAAACAGATGAAGAGCTTTTCCCTCCTCTTTCTTTGTTTCTATAATATAGAAAATCTAAGTTCACTACTTTGCATTTCCAAACAATTTTATCGAGACATTAGCGTAAAGAATTGCATCAAACATAAGCCATTATTTTCTAAAGAAAACTAAATCATCCATTAGACAATTTTTACGCCAATCGGATACCTCTTTCGGTTATAATCCCTGCAATTGCCTTATTCGCATCAGGTTTCACAACAACCAGAGCCCCAACATTGTTTTGGGTCATCTGCAATGGATGTCAATGTAAGAACATACATCAACCCATTGTAAACGCCCAGATTTATTCCAAAAACAATTGCAATAAAATCAAATACACGTTACCGATTTAACAGCATCATAGACAGTATCATCTGTGGTGCACCAAAGCCAGGATCCATCAGCACCCTTGCCTTTGTCTTTCATGATGTCTGCAATTGTTGTGCTCTCAAAACCATGTTCCTCAATGCGAGCAGGTGTAACAGATTCAAACCGTGAGGAGGCGATTGGCTGTAACAGGGGATTCACCATGCGAACCCGTTGCAGAACAGCATTTTTAATGACATTCCCGTTGGACAAAAATGTTCTCAATCCTCCTTGCATTTTAGCTGTCTAAAAACCAGATAGAACATCTTAGAATTTTCGATTTTGCAGTTTAATTAGTCTCAAGTATATCAATGCACAGATTTATGACAAAATTAAGCGATGAAAAATATCACTCCGAAAAGAACCGTACAAGAACAAACTACATGCAAATTGGGAGATTCTATAGAACTAGTTTTGGAGTCACAGAAACCATAACTCCAACTAGATCCAGGATCTGTGTTCCGAGAACAGAATAACCCTCGTGTCCAATTAACAACTAGTTGGCTCAAATCATAGGAATCATTTGATTTACTTATCTTCTATATCCATAGAAGAATCTCAAACGGGAAAGTCGAGACATGTTAGAAGAAAAAACAATCACCTATCAGAAGCTGAAAAATATGTCAAAATATTTACAGAAAAAAACAAAAAACAGTGAAACATGCAGAATTTGCAGATCCAATCACCAGATGGACACAAAAAGTTGAATCACACTCTCATCTCACCTCCCTTTGCTGTTCAGATTTCTTTCTTAGATCGCCAAGGGATGAAGGTTGGATGTAAATATATAAAAGCTCACAAAAAGAAAACCTGGTCCCGAGAAACCAAATCAATAAACACACCACAACCCTACCCACATCAGCATCAATACAACCTTAACTAAACTGAGAAGCCTTTATTTTTTTTTTTCATTCAAATCTGACCAACCAGTATCCCTTTCGAATTAAATTAAGATGGGTGAGACGTGGACCCTTATATTTTACATTGATGATCACCCAAAATAACAAGATATCAACCACAACTCAAAAACTGTTCAGATCCTTATTTTTCAAACATTACAAGGCTCAAACTGAAAGAATGGTACATGGATCACACAGGACGACGGAAAGGCGAGATGAGATTACGAAGAAGAAGAATAAGAGGAAGAAGAAGAATACCAGAGAGTAGGGTGAAGGTTGTGAAAGAGAGTGTGAAGGAGCGGCGTGTAGATAGAATGGCTGAGCTGAGCCCTACCCTTGTAAGACACTGACAACACTTGACTTGTTCCTCAAATCTCACAATGACCGTGAAAGTGGGGCCCTCTCTATACTTTTGGATCATGACAATGATGACATTATCCAAATTATTATTATTATTATTATTATTATTATTATTTATTTTATACCTTTATTATTTCAATTTGCAATTTGGTAAGTTTTGAGTGATTCTGACAACCTATCTTATCAGCTGCCTAAGACAATATTGTTGTTATATATGCTGCTGATTGATTGTGCTAAATTATTATTACATTTTTCAGGGAATCTTCATATTTGTTATGGCAGTAATCTAGTTTTGATTTCAGTTATTGTTTTTCATGAATTCTGTTATTGGCTGAATTGTATGAATATGTTTTAATCGCAATAAATATTTAAAATTGGATTTCTCATATTATATTTAATTATGTTAACAAGAATATTAGGAAAAAGTCACCTCCTTTAAATTTGTGTAACTGTTGAATTCTAAAACTAACCTAAAGAATTTTTCTTACAGGTAGGTTTGGACGAAAAACTTACAAGTGTTGGGTCCAGAAATTATGGATGCTTTATGTAAACTGGTAGTAAGAAAAGACTACCTTGTAAAAGTTATAAAATAATAAAAATGCAATAATACATACAACATTATAGGAAGCTAAAATTTATTGTAAAATAATAATATGCAATAATACATATAGGAAGCTAAAATTCTGGATGTTTTTACGGACAAATTGGTCTGATATTAATTTAGATATGACTCTATATTTTTTAAATTCATTTTATATTGAAATTGATTTGGATTAAGTCATTGAATCATCAAATTATATATATATATATATATATATTACTATTATTTTTTTTGCGTGATTTATAACAATTAGAGATATACAAATATATTGTAATATTAAAGCATAATATAAACTAATTTTAAGATATTGAATTATACATAATTCTACTCCTTATTAATATGTTATCATAAAATTCAACGTTTACTTTGACTTAATCTTATGAAATTGATTTAGTAAAATAAGTAAATTATTATATGTTTATATATATATATATATATATATATATAAAGGTTTACTAACTTGCGTAAGCTTTTTTTTTTCAGTTAATACATTTTAACAATGTATATTAGGTTTTAGTAGACAAAAATGTCTTCATATATTATGGATTATAAGTTTTAAAGTCAAGAGTATTTGAATAATTTTCATTCTCAAAACTAAAAAAAAAAAAAAAACAAGAGACCCCAAACCCTTACCGGCATCTCTCCTCTCTACCTTTTCTCTTTCATCTCTCTCACTCCAACCTTCTCTCTATCATCAAAGCCCTAACTGAAAAAATCATAAACACTCACTTAACCCTAATCTACCTTCCTCACTTTTCCAATTTGTTTCTCTCATATTCATCCTCTCACATCCACACGCGGCAACCCATGATACCACAATTTGTTGTTCTTGCTTTGTTCGTTCATTTGTTTTCCACTTTAATAACAAAATAATTGATGATGTTGATGTTGATTTTTTATTAAAGGGCTGCGTTATATCTTTTCCCTTCTGATTGTTATTAAATTTTTAAAAAACTAAAGTCTACACTAATTTCAATAATTTCAAAACTAAAACAAAAACAAAACCCCCCACAAAAAGACGTTAACATCAACCCATAATAGTTGCAAAACACTTAGTTTCTTAATACCAATTTTGATACAATCATAGAAATGAAAGGAGTAGAAGTTAAATAATAAGCGTAATGATAACAAATTTATTAAGTTTAAATTCCAATTTGAAATTCAATGCGTTTTGTTTTTCTTAATTTCACTTCTGCGATAAATGATAAATCAAAATTATAACATCATGTTTATATTGACCAAACAAGTTGGAGATGTGAATTGTTTAAAATAAACTTACATGATGTGATTTACTTTGGAAAGTCATTTTCTGGTACAATTGAGAGTTAACAAGTTCATTATGACTAGTTTACTAATTTTTGGTTTAGAGTTAGGCGAATGTTTATGATTTTTTCAGTTGGGGCTAGTAGGGATGACAGAGAAAATGTTGGAGTGAAAGAGATGAAAGAGAAATGGTTGAGAGGAATGAAGGAGGTGATTAAGGGTTTGGGGGGTTGTTTTTTTTTTTAGTTTTGAGAATAAAAATTATTCACACACACTCACCCCCTCCTCCCTCAAACTCCTGTCTCAAAGCATTAAGCATGGATTTCTTTATGTGTGTAATTTCTCCAAATTTAAGATTCAGAGAATCCCAAAATATTTGGACGTACTCCTGCCGAAAATTTGTTCGAAAATAGGTCGATCAATAGCTTGGAAAAGTTAATGCTTTACCTTATGATCCGCAAGTATGGATTTCTCCAACTTTTACAACTGTTCATTAGTCCGAGTTGTGCCCTCCACCAGTTCCTCAACACCAGACTTGACCAAGTCCCAAAGCCCCTTTGGCACAAAGTAGATTTTCCATTAATTCACTCCAATGGTCATAGTGTTGACCATCAAAGGAAAGGATTTTTGTGGAAAATTTCTCGCTTTGCATTCTCAAATTTGTGGTTTTCACTGATAAGTTGCACCTTGTGTATCAAGCCCCGTGAAGCTCTGATATCAGTTTGAAGAGTATATGAATATTTTGGTGCAAAACTGTGCTAATTTATTTCGTCAAAATAAGCTATTATGTAGCCAATCAGAATACATAAAATTTAGTCCACGTATAAATTACGTGACCATGTTCAAAACAAACTATTCCTAAAATAAATCATGATATAGGGAGGAACTTGTTTTTAGGAATAGTTTTTTTGAACATGGTCACGTAAGTTATACGTGGACTAAGTTTTATGTATTCTGTTTGGCTATATAATAGCCTAATTAATCAAACTAGATTTTACGAGGGTATACTATTCCTAGGATACCATATTAGGACACTTGGTCATTGACTTGAAATATATTTATTGCCTACTCTATTCCAACTGTTTATTTGAGAAACTGACTCAATACGGCATTGCTCACAAAGACATGGTGTGGTGAAGGCAAGTTATAAAACTAAGTGATACTTGCATACTCAAGTGCCAAGTATACAAAAGTTCGTGCATTTTTTGTCTCTATAGAGGCTTTTCCTTTCAGAGAAAGACGCATAAGACCAAAATCAGCAACCTTTGCCCTCATATCATCTCCAAGGAGAATGTTTGAAGGTTTTAAGTCCCTGTGTATGAAGCGTTGATGGGTCAAGCCATGGAGGTACTCGACACCCTTTGCCACATCTAAGGCAATCATCAATCTTCTGTTCCACTCTAGTTCTAGTCCTTCCTCTGGCCAGTTGAAAAGATGCCTCCTCAACGTTCCTTGAGGCATGCACTCATACACAAGCAACTTCTCATTCCCTTCCAAGCCATAACCTAGAAGAGCCACAACATGCAGATGGTGAACTTTTGTATAAACAACAATTTCAGACTTGAATTCTGCTGCACCCTTCCCTGTTATTGCCCCATACCCCATTCGTTTCACTTCTATTCTTGTACCATCATAGAGCTCACCTCTATAAACCGTTTCAAAACCTCCTTGTCCCAATATGTTCTTCTCACTGAAGTTGTCAATGGTCATTAACTTGAAATATATTTATTGCCTACTCTATTCCAACTATTTATTTGAGAAACTGACTCAATATGGCATTGCTCACAAAGGCAGGGTGTGGTGAAGGGAAGCTATAAAACTAAGTGATAATTGCATACTCAGGTGCCAAGTATCCAAATGTTCGTGCAATTGTTGTGTCTATAGAGGCTTTTCCTTCTGGAGCAAGACACATAAGACCAAAATCAGCAACCTTTGCCCCTCATATCATCTCCAAGGAGAATGTTTGAACGTTTTAAGTCGTTGTGTATGAAGCTTTGATGGGTGAAGCCATGTAGGTACTCGACACCCTTTGCCACATCTAAGGCAATCGTCAATCTTTTGTTCCACTCCAGTGGTTCTTGTCCTTCCTCTAGCCAGTTGAAAAGATGCCTACTCAACGTTCCTTGAGGCATGTACTCATACACAAGCCGCTTCTTATTCCCGTCCATGCAGTAACCTAGCAGATCCACAAGATGTCAGTGGTGAACTTTTGTAAAAACAACAATTTCAGACTTGAATTCTGCTGCACCCTTCCCTGTTATTGCCCCACACCCCATTCTTTTCATTTATATTTGTGTACCATCATAGAGCTCACCTCTATAAACCGTTCCAAAACCTCCTTGTCCCAATATGTTCTTCTCACTGAAGTTGTCCATGGCATTCCTCAGAACTTGTATGGAAATGACCATGTTTCCGGCTTCAACCATTTAGATATCTCCTGCCTTACTGCTAGGTATTGTTTGCGTTTCACTAGCTCCACCAACACTGAGGCTTTGTGGTTTTCATTGATAAGCTACAGTATGTGTATCTGGCCCGTGGAGCTTTGATACCAGTTTGAAGAGTATATGAATATTCGGGTGCAAAACTATGTAAAACTGTACTACTTTATTTCGTCAAAATAGGCTATTATATAGCCAAACAGAATACATAAAACTTAATTCACGTATAAATTACGTGACCATGTTGAAAACAAACTATTCCTAAACTAAGTCATGATATATACGGAGGATCTTGTTTTTAGGAATAGTTTATTTTGAAAATAGTCACTAAGTTTTATGTATTTTGTTTGGTTATATAATAGCCTAATTAATCAAACTAGATTTTACTAAGGTATACTATTTCAAGAGTACCATAAAAAGACACTTGGTCATTGACTTCAAATATATTTATTGGCTACTCTATTCCAACTGTTTATTTGAGAAACTGACTCAATACGACATTGCTCACAAAGACATGATGTGGTGAAGGGAAGTTAAGTATCCAAACGTTCCTGCAATTCTTGTCTCTATAGAGGCTTTTCCTTCCGAATCTAAGAAAATGATGAAAACAACTAAGATAAAAAAGAAGAATTCAAAAGTGATGAAACATTTCATTCCAATTTAATTGAATATAGTACATAAAATATAGTAAAAAAAGAATACATGGATCTCAAATTATATTTCATTTCAATTTCCCAGTATTTTAGTTTTTATTTTTTATAATATTGTTGCCCTAACCTATCCATGAATCTAAAAAAATTGCGAGAATTCTTTATTTCTCTCAATATCTCTCTCAATTCGAAAATATAGGATTTGAATTTATGTCCTTTCATCAAACCCTCCTAATCGCATTTATTTATCCAAAAGATTTCATTTCAATTGGAATTGTGTGGGTGAGAGTATGGAGATGATAGAGAAACAAATTGGATAAGTGAGGAAGGTGGTTTAGGGCTAGGCGAGTGTTTTTGATATTTTCAGTTGAGGCTACAGTAGGGATGACAGAGAAAAGGTTGAAGCAAGAGAGATGAAAGAGAAAGGGTTGAGAGAAATGAAGGAGGTGAGTAAAAGTTTAGGGGTTTCTTGTTTTTTTTTTTAGTTTTGAGATTGAAAATTATTCAAATACCCTTAACCTTAAAACTTATAATTCATAATATATGAGAGTTTTTTTTTCTATTAAAACCCGGTACACATGACTAAAATATACCAACTGAAAAAAGAGTGTACGCAAGTTTTATATATATATATATATATATATATATATATATATATATATGAGAATTTTCCACCGACAACATGTATACATTATATGAATATATCACAAAATATCTAGGTGGATTTTTGGATCAAATAAAATCTCATTAAACTTCCTAATAATACTTACAAAATATTACATTACTTTAAATTATAAAATATAGCCAATGGAGCAAAAATTATTTAATTAATTATCAATAACTAAAATTTTAACGTAAAGAAAGTTAAAAAATTAGAGAAAGGATGCATAAAGAAAAATTATATACTTAAGAAATAGAGAACAAATATGACTTATTTCTCTCTTTTGAACAACTCAACTATACACTAGAGAGAAAAGTCGAGGACTAAGGAAGTTTTCATTCCCATATATGATGTAATGTTTTGATCTAAAGTCTATTGAGTGATATTATTAGGATCAATCATTGTATGTGAGGTATTGCTCACTTAGTCTGAAGTTTTATCACCGTTTTGGCCTTAAAGGTCTCTAGAATAATTGAAGGAGAAATAAGTATTTAAGTTGTTATTGACCTCTATTCTTAATGGATGTGAGACAATCAAATGAATCAAAAAAGTAAAAATTTCATCTATAATATTCAAAATATGTTCGTATAACTCCTAAAATAAAATCAATCCAATATGTTACAATTTTTTTTTAATTTGTAACAACACCTTAAATTTCAACCAATCAAACATCGTTGAACAACTCTGTATCATTTAACAACAAACGATTATGTACTTTTGTAATCCTGTAATCCACCGTCCAATTCAAGTTATTACTAATAAATCCAAAATATATAAAGGATTTTTTACTAGATCTTCTTAGTTAAGGATTATTTGTTCAACCACAAATAACAATATTACGGTTAAAAAGTTGAAAGTGTTTTAGCCATGTGTACTATACAGGGTTTACTGACCAGGACTTGAAGAGCAACGATCGGGTAAGGGCATGAGGTTACTAGAGTCGATTAGTCGATTAGGCGAAGGCACCGGTCGGTTACGCATGTACGTTGGAAAGCATTAATGGGCAATTAATGTGAGTAATTACCATATTATACGCAAATATATGACATTTATGAATGATTAGCGGTATATATTGCCTGAGATATACTAAATATATGATGTTAGTGACTAATTAACGAGTTATATTGCATAAAAATATACTGCATTGATGGATAGTTAATGGGCTTGACAGCTACAGAGCCTATAAATAAAAAGTCAATGATAATGTAAGAGGATCTTATGCCAAAATTATACTGAGACCTTCTTAATAAACATATCTGACTTGAGCGTCAGAGTGTTTTCTGTAGGTCCACCCATACCCAATTACCGAAGAAGTAAACGACTAGAGGATTGCAATAAGGAGCGAGTGCAGGATTACGGAGTAGAGTGATCGGAGAATGAGTGAACTCACCCTCTCAACCGAAACACCATGAATTCTCTTTCTTCGTTTGTTTGACATTATTAGTCATTTGACAAAACGAAAATGACTAGCCAAAGGTGGGCTAATTGTTTTGGTATTCCTCGTGTTAAATATATGCAAAACACGGCGAATGTACTTTGCTTGAGATAACTGAAAAAATTCCTTTTGTTTATCTTGTGTGATTTTTATTCCAAGGATCTTCTTTACAAGAACTAAGTCCTTCATGTCAAGTTCTTTGGACAATTGTATCTTGAGGTTTTTAATTTCATCATATATGAACTTGCTACTAGCATATCATTAACATAAAATAACAAAATGATATAACTAAATTCATCTTTAAGAAACAACAATCTTTTGAAAACCTTCCTTGTGCATGAAGCTTTCAAACTTCTTTTATCATTATTTTGGAGCTTGTTTCAAATCATACAAGCTCTTTTTTAATCTACATACCATGTTAATTTTTCCTTGTTTTGAGAAACCTTTAGGTTGATGGATGTAAATCTCTTCATTTAAGTCTCCATGAAGAAATGTGGTATTTATGTCTAATTGCTCAAGGTAGAGAGCCCTTCACATGCAACAATACTTAAGACTATCCCGATAGTATAAAGTTTAATAACTAGAGCAAAGACTTTTGTGTAGTCAATTCCTTCCTTTTGTTGAAATCATGTGACAACTAATCAGGCTTTGTATCTCTTGGAGTTGTTATGCTCCTCCTCTACTAGATACACCCATTTGTTATGAAATGCCTCTTTCTTCACAAACAACTTTGCTAGTTCTCATGCTTGATTAGATATTAAAGACTTCATCTCATCTTTAATAGCAAGCTTCCACTCATTAGCATCTGAAATCTATCATGCTTCCTCATAGTTTTCAAGCTCTCTAACATAAGTAAATAAAATATAATTTAGATATTTTCTGTTAAGTTTATGAGGTCGAGAAGACCTTCTCGAAATATGAATTGGTGTAGAAGGCTTTGGTGTGTCAATTTGTTTGTCATTGTTATTTTCAATTGATTCCTTTAACTTGGGAGTATTAATTATAAGAGTTTCTAGAACATCATCCACCTCTATATACATTGGACCACTCTTTTCTAAGTTTTTAGTGTATGTGTTGTCCTTATTCTTGTACATTACTTTTTTCATTGAAGATCACATCTATACTACGGATAATATTATTTTTTTCCACTATACCATAAATAGTAGCCAAACTCATCTTCACCATAACTGGTGAAAGTGCATTTTCTTCGATGTTTTACCTCTTTTCCACTTCATACCTCTCCTCATATCTTATGCTCCAATGGTACTGATGAACCTCGATTGATTAAGTAAGTTGTTGTGTTGATTGCTTTTGCCCATAACTGCATTGGTAAGCCTAACTACAAATATAGGCATCTAGCTCTTTCAGTCAAGGTTCAATTCATACGCCTAGTTACATCATTGTGTTGAGCCATGCCCAACACAAACCTATCCATTTTGATCATATGGTCATAGTAAAACTTTTTAAATGTATCATCATCATCACTGTTGTTTGTTCCAATATTTTTTATCTTCAATCCTGTCTCATTTTTTAGCATTGCTTTCCAAATCTTGAAAGCCTCAAATACTTCACACTTGTGTCTCAAAAAGTAAACCCATACCTTTCTAGTGATCATATATAAAAGTCATAAAGTATTGTTTCCCATCAAGGGAAAGTCGTTGGCCCCTAAACATCATAGTAGACATAGCTCACACTCAAATTTGATTCCCTTTAAATGTTTATAAAAATAAACAATAATAATAATTTAGCTTTGATACCCATTATTAGGAAATAACACACATTTTCTATAATCAAATTTATGGATGTAGAATAATCACACACAAAATTGATAATAGAGTTCACACATATGTCTTTAGGTTACTGCTAACCTTTTATTTCAAAGAAAAAATTACAAAACACTAAATTCATAATCCAAATAAACACAAAAATAAAATATTTTTCTTTTCTCTCTCTTATTTTATTTTGTTTTGTCATCATAATTGCATAACATAATGTATATAAATCTCATATTTTGTTGGCTATAATTATGTATTAAAAAAAATTAATATTTTAAGGAAATAACACTCCCGTACAATATTTTCTTTACTTGAATAAGTTTAATAATGGTGTTTTTTTATGTGTCAAACGTGTTTTGTGTTAACGGGTTTTTGTGTTAATAGGTTAGTTGTTTACACCAGTTGACATATTATTATTTTAATATAGTATGAAAAAGTGTTTGACACAACTTTTTTTAACTTAGATTAAAATGATTAAGTAAATTTAATTTTAAAATTTAAGATTAAAATATATCAAATTTCATACATAAATAAATTTTAATTTCACAATAAAATTTAAAAACTAAAAACATATTTAATCTTAAAAAATACCTTACTTTAATTTTAAAAACATGTTTTCAGGTGACCCATATACTATTTAAAAAATATTCATTCATAAATATTTAATTAATGAGATATAATAACAAAGATGAAAATTAATAATTTTAAATTTGATTTAAATTTGAAATAAATTAAGAAATAGTATTTTTTTTATGAGAACTAAATTGAAAACTCATTCATTTTATGTCAACTATAATTCTATTTAGGTAAAAAAAGTGAATAATAATGTTTAGAATATGCATATATAACTAAACAATAAAACTGTAATTATTTCATACAAAAATAATCTATTAATTATTTTATCTTTTGAAGGAAAATAAAAGGAATTATGGATGCAAAATAAGAGTGAATAATTTGAAATCTGTGGTGATGGCGATTGGGTTGATACGGGAACTTGTGAAGTTGTCTTTTAGTGGGGAAGGGCTTTTGGCAAATGTCCCTGAGTTATTACTCGTCTTCATCTGTCTCCAAAACCAACAAACTCATCACACTTAAATAATCTCCTTTCTTTTCTGCATTATTTTTATACAACTGTTTTCTTTTATTTTTTTTATAAAACATGTTATAATATTTAGGTTTAATTATAATTTCCCTTCATGATAAATTTATGTAATTTTAATTGAATTTTTATTCAATCTTTATGGTTTATTCAGTTTTTAAAATTTTAATTGAGTTTATGTAGTTTAGATATATTTTGGTAATTATTTTGTATTTTCAATTATTGTCACATAATATTTTGTTTTGTTGTAAGGGACTATTTCGTAGAGATATTCCTTCAAGATTCACTGTATTTAATCAAAATCGTTTTAAATTTAGTTAACATTATAAAATATAAAATATGTAACTATAAAATTATTATGAAATATGTAACTATAAAATTATTATGAAATCGTTTTAAAAATTACAATTTAATAATTTTATATTTTCATAATTTCAAAATTTTATAGTTTCACAATTTTATAATTTTGTAATTTTAGTTTTATAATAATCTCATTTTAAAATTTTATAATTGTATATTCGTATATTGTAACATCCAAAAAAATATACTATAAAACCATATAAAAGAGTCATTACATATATGATAAGATAGAACAGTTAAATGTCAAAATATAAAGTATAATTTTACAGTCATCCAAAATAACCATAAAATTTAAACTTTATAAATAGCTAGTCTACTATAAAACTATATATAATGCCGATCTAACTAGTCTATGCTGCTGCATCACCTCCGTCCAAAGGCTGCTCCAAAGAAACCTCTTCTCCCTCTGCTCACACTCACAAGATGATCATTACAAAGAAAAACACCACACATACAGAACAAAATCACAAATAGAAGGGAAGCTAGATATATAAAAAAAAGAAATCATACATTGATATAACATACAAAATATCTATAAATATACATACAAGATAAACTACTTCAAACATCCTAACATGTTATGACCTAGACTTAACCGTTCGGACTTAGAATGATTGTCGAGTTATGGCGGGTTGTACACTTGCGGTGACCTTTATTGCTTTGCAAAGTCATTCCCGTTTCACCCTACCACACTTACAAGGTTAGTCTGTTACAGGCCTTGAGGCATACTGGAAGCCCCTAAGACTAAGATCTCCTGTTACCCCAAGTCTAGACAAGTCATAATAGGTCTAACAATACACTCTAAACTCCTTGAAACCGTTCATAACCTTTTCCTCAAAACCCCACTTTTACACTAAAAACACTACAAAACTTCCCTGATGAATTACTCCTTTTGTTTCATCTTAGATTTTAAATCAAAAGACACATCTAACAAGTTTCAAATGACATAAAACAAGACCTGAAATACCATATATACGACTCCAACCCTTATCTTTCAAACTTGTCTATCAAACCTCCACTTTTAACTACACAATTTCATAACTTTGATAGCTCATTGCACCTTGAACATTTTAGTCAATTCACAACAACAACACAGCTTCATAACACACTGTTCATCATCACAACAACATCAATATCACATTATAAAAACCAATTATCAACTAACCAGATAAAAGGGGTTCGACAGGAAAGTCGTTTCGATCCAATCCATTCTTGGGGTCAAAGAAAGACAAAGGATATGTCAGTGACCTAGCACGACAAAGCACTCTCCGAGGGCATGGAATGTCTAATTTTTCGGTCAGAATCTCGACAGTAATGTCTCTGTTAGATTCTCCGGTCGAAATACGGGAAAACTCCATTCAATTCTCGATGGAAACGGAGTTTTGCGAATTCTCCCCGGAACTGGAAGATCATTTCGAGATCTTCGAACATATTCGAGGGTTCAATGTGACTATTGTCACTTCGGCCAACACACAAGATGAGACTTTACCACCGTGGAGCGGCTTTTTGCAAAAAGATGAGGGAGAAACTCAGTAAGAGATGTCGGAGAAGCGAAATATACGAGATAACAAACGCAGATTGCTCGCGGCTAAATATGAATTGAGACGAAAGCTTTATAAAGCCTTTTGTAAAGATTCCGATCTTCCTAGTGATATGCGGGACAAACTTCGTTATAAGTTTTCCAAGTTGCCAAGAAATAGTTCCTTTGCACGAGTAAGAAACCGATGTATTTCCACGGGTCGCCCTCGTTCCGTATATGAGTTCTTTCGAATTTCTCGTATCGTTTTTCGTGGATTAGCATCTCGAGGTCCTTTGATGGGCATAAAGAAATCGTCTTGGTAGCAACCGCCAAACCAATAGAACAAGGGTTAGCTCTGCAGCTGGTCCACAAGCAAGGTAAGTAGGTCCATTACCGGCCGGCTCCGGACCGAAAAGACCTAACGGAGTAATCCCTTATCTCGGATCGGAGATGCTATGCTAACGGGGCTGGAATCGAAGTGGGGGACCTATCTACCGCCTGTGTCTATCTCCTGTCAAGTATGCTCCCCAGACATAGACTACGTACAGGGTAGTACTCTTGGATAGAATATCACCGCGTGAACATAACATTAAGTTACGAATGTAACTCCCGAGGGATCGACCACTATTCTAAATAAAGTCAGGCGGAGAACTGTTGTTCATTGGAGCGCCGGAGTGCGGAGGTTGTTCCCATCATGGAATAGTGTGGGACTGAGCCTTCCGAGAAAAAAAAGTGCTTAGTTTCGTTGGAAAAACCAACGCAAATAAATATCATATTGACTTTATCTCGCCCAACTTCTAAGGATAGATAGAAAAGGTTGGAGAGTGACTTTCTTAAAATCTCTCCTTTCTAAAGCTGCGCAAGGCGGCCCCACCCCTCTTTTCCCCCCTTTCATGAAAGACCCTCGCCCGCCCCGCTTCCTATTCATTTTTGGGTCGGGACCCGAGGGCCTTTTTTTCTCAAGAGGTGATTTCGAGAATCAACCAACCGACAAATCCGTAGCCCAGGTGACTCACAGCCTCCCTCTCGCCCAAAGAAAATGGGATGAATTCAAAAAAAAGAAGCTTTTTGATTGATTCAGGGCGCAGCGAAACCAAATTCTTTCAAGGCAAAAGGGGGGCTTACTTACAATAATGGATTCTTTTTTTAAGTAGGGCCCCAGAACGAAAAAAAGGTGGGGGAACCAGAGTTGTCACGATAGGAAAGATCCAAAAATGACTCTAAGGAACCAACGATTCTCTCTTCTTAAAGAACCTATATCCTCCACACTTAATCAACATTTGATAGATTATCCAACCCCGAGCAATCTTAGTTATTGGTGGGGCTTCGGTTCGTTAGCAGGTATTTGTTTAGTCATTCAGATAGTGACTGGCGTTTTTTTAGCTATGCATTACACACCTCATGTGGATCTAGCTTTCAACAGCGTAGAACACGTTATGAGAGATGTTGAAGGGGGCTGGTTGCTCCGTTATATGCATGCTAATGGGGCAAGTATGTTTCTCATTGTGGTTCACCTTCATATTTTTCGTGGTCTATATCATGCGAGTTATAGCAGTCCTAGGGAATTTGTTCGGTGTCTCGGGGTTGTAATCTTCCTATTAATGATTGTGACAGCTTTTACAAGATACGTACTACCTTGGGGTCAGATGAGCTTTTGGGGAGCTACAGTAATTACAAGCTTAGCTAGCGCCATACCTGTAGTAGGAGATACCATAGTGACTTGGCTTTGGGGTGGTTTCTCCGTGGACAATGCCACCTTAAATCGTTTTTTTAGTCTTCATCATTTACTCCCCTTTCTTTTAGTAGGCGCCAGTCTTCTTCATCTGGCCGCATTGCATCAATATGGATCAAATAATCCATTGGGTGTACATTCAGAGATGGATCAAATTTCTTTTTACCCTTATTTTTATGTAAAGGATCTAGTAGGTTGGGTAGCTTTTGCTATCTTTTTTTCCATTTGGATTTTTTATGCTCCTAATGTTTTGGGCCATCCCGACAATTATATACCTGCTAATCCGATGCCCACCCCGCCTCATATTGTGCCGGAATGGTATTTCCTACCGATCCATGCCATTCTTCGTAGTATACCTGACAAATCGGGAGGTGTAGCCGCAATAGCACCAGTTTTTATATGTCTGTTGGCTTTACCTTTTTTTAAAAGTATGTACGTGCGTAGTTCAAGTTTTCGCCCTATTCACCAAGGAATATTTTGGTTGCTTTTGGCGGATCGCTTACTACTAGGTTGGATCGGATGTCAACCTGTGGAGGCACCCTTTGTTACTATTGGACAAATTCCTCCTTTTGTTTTCTTCTTGTTCTTTGCCATAACGCCCATTAAATGAACTAACGCTAACATGCACAGTGAAATTATAATTAAATCAATTTATCCTACATGCAAGCACTAAACTTATACAACCAATGTAATTTAAAGATACAAAACTAGCTTCCCTTATCTAAAATTCTTATTCTTCATGGCAACACCTAAGATCATGAGACGCGAGATGGAAACCCTCTTTGAAACTCTAAACCCCAAATCACCACAAATCAAAAAGAGGAACGAAACTCTAAATTTGAACCCTAAAACGATTGTGAAAGAACGTCATGTCAGAGTCACCAAAAACTATGAAGAAGTCACAACTCCGTTGTCGCGAAGAGAATGTCACGCCTCCAAACGAAAACCATCTTTCCACGGGGAGGAATAAGTTTCCTTTAGTTGTTCTTTTCTCTCAGACTAGGGTTTTGCAAAGAAAAGAAAGAAGGAGAAGAGGAGAGTGTGAGGGAAGAAGAAGAGAAAGAAAAGAAAATGAAAGAATACAAGAGAAGAGAAAAGAAGCATGTAGAGAAAAAGGATAAAAAAAAGAAAGAGAAAGAAAAAAAGGATTCATACAAAAATAATATATATATATATATAATGTAAATTAAATTAAATTTTAATTTTAATTAATTTTAATTTAATAAAAAATAAGATACAGTTTAATTCTAATTAAATTTAATTCAATAAAATATAAAATAAAATTTAATTTTAATTAAATTTAACTTGATAAAATATAAATTAAATTTTAAATTTAGTTAAGTTATTAAAATATAATTTTAATTTTAGTTTTATTTTTTTTTCAGATAATTGATAGTGCGAGAATTCCTTATCAGACCATTGTTTCAACTGATATATTTTGAATGAAATCTTTTCAATGAACCCAGAACTTGCCTTTTGTTTTATGGGCATTACTCACTATATGCCAAACGAGATTCGCTTTGTTATTTTGGAGTTGCACCGTCTCACATGTCTTAGTTAACAAACTTCTTTTCTTAACCACACTTTTTCTCATAACTCATTTACCAACTCTAAATTTGTTAAAACATTAAATATAAAACAAGATAATAGTTGCAACATCCCAATAAATATATATAACAAAAGATGTATATAATTTATTATAGAAGTTAACATGAATAATAATGAAGAACAGTGGAGATGAACAAGTAAAAGAAGAGGAAGACATAATATCATATAAAGATATAAACTGTACAAAGTAAAGAAATCTGAATTCCATTTACAGCTTTAGACCGAACGGCCTTGGTATAGTACATGACCGAAAGGTATTACAAAAGAGATTCCTAGGCCGAACGGTTTTACAAAATACTTAACCGAATCGGTCTGTCTACTTTAAGTATAACAAGAAACCTATTCTAAGGACCGGACGGTCCTGCACAGCTCTCTGACAAAACGTCCAGGGGTTGCTCCGTTTGCAGGGCTTCTTCCAAGGTTTCTTCTTGAGCACCCTCTGCTCACACCCAAAAGAATTATCATTGCAGTGAAGAGAACAAACCGAACGGTCAAATACCAAACGACAACATAGGCAAGACAAAACAGATAAGAGTAAGCTTATGAAAATTCAATTAATCATTTTCATACACTTTAAACATTCACATAAATCACTTACATCAATGCCTTAACTATAAATCATCATTAAAGTATATCCAAATAAAAATCTGAACAGAAAATCATCAATATATCAATTTTCTCTAGACTCTGTCCGGACGGTATGACTATGTATGCTCGCCGCTCTCTACACTCGGGTGGACCTAGCTAGGATACACTCAACAGACCGCCACCCGAGGTTAGTCCAGTGGAACCACCTCGATATAGAAATACCCTGAGGCTAAAGGACCTCCTGCCATTCCCACACATGAGTTACCCTTCTCTACCTAAGAAGGCGTAATCACGGAATATCAGGATAGAGTCAGAACCTGAGCCTTAGCCACAATCATACTTTACCAACCAGCATTAATCATGAGACATTCCTCCTTGGAATTCTCTTACATAAATAATCAAACTGGACGGTAACTCGATAGGATTATAACATTGAGGATTAAATAGACTAAGTCAAAGAGAACTGGACGGAAGAATCAATAGAAACTCAATAATGAAAGCAAAAAGGACTCGACCAATGAGAACCGGACGAAAAAGATCAATAGAACTAAACAATGACAGTAAAGAGGACTTAATCAATAAAAATTGGACGAAGAGATCAATAGGGGTTCAACAATGGGAATAAATCAGGACTAGTTAATGAGAACCGGACGGTTAGAAAGAGACTAAACAAAAATTCAATGAAAACTCAATAATGAGGGTCTACAGCTTAATCAAAGAAAATAGACTTAGTCAACGGAAGATTAGAATGAGATCGAACGTTTTAAATAAAAGAGTTCTCTTCAATAAAGTGAGTGTCAGTACAAGACCGGGCACTCCATGAGGAATCAAGTGTCAGTGTAAGACCGAACACTTTTCAAATAAATGATATTATTATAAACCGGACGTTTTTAAGAAATTCAAGTACTGGTATAAGACCTAGTACTTGTCAAATAAGTAATCAACAATAGAAACTGAACGTTCAGTGTATGACCGGATGTTCCGAGTGGTTAATATGAGGTTTAATACTCAGTCTATGACTAAGTAATTCTGTGTCGGACGTTCCGTGTAAGACGGGTGTTCAGTGTAAGACCGAACAATCCAAACGACTAACTAATAGCGTATTTTAATGTTCAACATAAAGGGATCAGCTCAAATATTTTAAAGGAAACCGAACGGTCCTAATGACCTTTCGATTACAGATTCAGAATTCACTAAGTTTTATAACCTTATACCCATTTCATACCACAATTCAAACATACATTTTCACCATAGCAAAATCATACAATCAACACCATATACATAAGAAAATCATGCATACGAAAATAGTCATAATCAAATTTATAAGCTTCCCTTACCTTAAATTCAAGCTAAGCTTCTAAGTCTTGGGCAACAACTACTTCTAAGGCTTTCAAAGTCCAAAGTGCTCCAAACCAGATTCTGATCGGTGCAATTGGAAAGTCTTGATGCCAGGAAGATTTAATCTAAAAGGGGTGAGGTGGTCGGAGGAAGAGAAAGTGTTAGAAATCTAGAGAGAAGTTGGAAGTTCTAGAGAAAAGGAGGAGAAAATGAGATTTCTGGAACTTGAGTTCAGAGGAAGAAGAAAGGTTGCATGCAGAAAGGTGGCAAGGTTTGAAAATCCTACCTTAAATACAACCTTCAATCCGGACGGTCGGTTCATCCTCCAACTGCCACATGGATTCCACTAATCAGAAGATCTTCATTCTTCTTGCAGCCGCACGGTTCCCGAGACTGGGAATTAAATGCACATCAAAATTCTGTCTGCCACTCAATCTTAAGGAGCTGAAATGGTAACAGGTGGACGACACTGAGAAGGGCATTAAATATGGGGTGTTACAATAGTGTCTTATAATAACCAACTAGATTGAAAAATATGAAAAATTTAAATATTCAATGTATGAATAATTTAATAAAAATTAATTAAAAATATTTAAATTTATTAAAGTTTAAAAATTTAATCAAACTTATATTTTAATGTGGCTTATAAATGAGTTTTAAAAATATTTTATTTTAATAATTTACATTTATGAAATTTATTTTAAAATAATAATTTTGACAAAAGGAATTATGCTGAAATAGGTGTAAGCAAGTTATGGTTGCATCTAGGGAGTGACTTGCTGAGGTTGTAACTGGTGGAGGGTCTAATGAGGTGAGCCACCGCATTTCTACTTTTCAATGGTTAAAGAGCAGTTTTGCTTCTTTCGAAGTATTAAGGTACAATTCAAAATAGATTATTTATTTATTTATTTATTAAATATTAGGATTAAATATGTTTTTTTTTTCTAACTTTAAATAAAAATAAAAAATAATTATTTTTATATTTCTTGTACAATTTACTTTTCAAGTTTATAAATATGTTAATTTAATTATTTTAATGAATTATTGTTAAATTTATTTTATGTTTTAAAGATATTTTATATTAATATTTGAATTATTTATTTTATTTGATATTTTTTTAATATTAATTAAAATTTTTAAATAAACTTAAAAAAAATTAATTAAAAAGATTAAATTTATATTATTATAAAGATAAATAAATTAATTAATCCAAAGTTTTTTTAAAAAAAAAACTAATTCTAGTTTTCGTTAAAAAAAATTAATAACAAATAACATAGTTAACGTTAAATATTATCTCAACCAAATGTCAATCAGATTATAATTAATCTTTCATGATAAAAGTTAACCAGTTATTTTTCTTCAAAATGACTTTTATTTAACATGCATCATCTCATATTTAAAACTTTAATTAATGGTTTAAACCCTTGAAATTTCAAGTGGATCCTATTTTTTCAATAGTCTCAATTGGATCATATATTTATAAAATTGAGTTAATAAAACCATGTCCATTAAACTTTCCGAGACAATGTTAACCGATTCTGACGGATGCACGTTGATGTAAAAATATTTTATTAAATGGATTTTTTTTTCAAAATTAAGAGTTTTTGACGTAGCAAAATTTATTCCTAATCGAACCAAGGATTTTTTTTTCCAGATCTGGTTAGACCCCTCCACCACCCACTTCATTTTTAGTTACTTATGCTATAACTGAAGACGAAACTCTCAAAAGGTTGAAAGCAGCATGGCTCAGGTGGTTCTGGAGCCACACGGCCTAGTTCGACCTCACCACCTAGTTTTATTCGATCGTGCGCACTTGTCACACTATTAGATGCGAGACGGGACCGGACACCGACGACGGTGACGGCATCCCGAACGATGTCATTTTCGAAGGAAGTATCTTTTGGTCACGAGGAGGAGGTTTAGGAACGGCGAATCCGAGAGTTTGGGTTTGGGGCTAGGTTCAGGGTTAAGGTTGTTTTAGAAATTGAGAATGAACTCAATGAAGGAGGGTGAAATACAAAGTGAGGGTGGTTGTGTTTTTGCGGTTGTTGTTGGGAAGAGGTTGATTCTTGCGGAGCTTGTCTTGGGGAATAGGAATGGGAAAAATGAGAGGGATGATGGTGGTGGGTCTCTTGTGGTTTTAAAGGAGATTCAATGTATGGATGGGGTTGTTAGTGCCATGGTGTGGCTTAATGATTCTATCATTGTTGGTACTCTAAATGGGTATAGTTTGATTTATTGTGTAACTGGGCAGAGTAGTGTGATCTTCTCGTTGTCGGATGTGTCGCGGGAAAGGTGAGTGTGAGAGAGGTAAGAACTTCAACCATCAAATTGTAACAAGAAGTTGATTGGTGCAAGGTTTTTTGCCAAGGGCTATGAGGCTGCGTTTGAACCCATCAATGAAAGTACATAATCAAAGCCCCAATTCATTGCAACCATGGCAGAACGCGAACTCTAATTAGGTCTTGAGCTTGAGCTTTCCAACCTGGTCATTCAATGAATCATCCTCTGCTTGGGTCGTGTTCAGTGCAAATGAGTGGTTCACCGGAATTGAAAAAAATCATCTATGAGATTTCAATTCGTCTTCTCACACAAATTAAATCCCTAATTCCCTTTCCCTAGCCCTATTTCATTAAAAATCTCTTAATACTAAGAAATCATTATACAAGACTTAATAACAAATAAAACAAAGATCCACTTAAAATTCTCCAACAAATACGAGGAATATGAAAGGTTTAAACCTTTCTTTAATATATTTAAACCCGGCTTCAGCAATCATCCAAAATAAATGCTAATATATTAAATATTATATGCGTATTGTTAAGTTAACTTATGACATTGATTATTTTAGTTCTTGAAATTAAAAAAAATAAAATCTACATTTGTAAACTTTAATTAATTTAGGATGTGCCTATTTTAAAGTGATAAAAACGTATTTAAAAAGCAATAATCATAGCACTGTATTTATATATCATTGCATGTAATAGTCTGTTTAATATCTTTTTCCTCCGAGGAAAAGAATGGTAGATTTATTCGGGTGCCTTACGATTTTTATAGAGGGTTTTGTCATTAATCACAATGATCTATTGTGATCTTACACCTTCAAAATTATCCACCGAAACAGACAATATTTTCATAATTTTGAAAAATGAAATATTCTTGACTCTTCTGAAAAACAAAATTAGTGAAAGATGAAAATGAATATTTTGAAATAAAATATAAAATTCAGACCGAGAAGCACCTAAAGTTACACCAGTTGTACCGATTTCCGCAGTCATGCCAAATGATTGGAGGCGTGGAACTGTCCAAGAACAATTTTGCTTCTTCAAGGTTTAGTTTCTTCTCATTCCAACTCCAAACTTAATACAATTATACTTCCAAGCAAATTTTTTCTTTATCCTCCAAAATTCATATAAGCATAAGAAATAATAGAAAAATAATAATATTTATAATAATCATTATTAATGTTAACAGAGAATAATATACTCACTTAAGGTATGTAACTAGGTTAAGAGTTATCTGAATGAAGTCGTGGTAGGTGGAGGCAAATTCAACAAGGTTACAAATTTCCACTCGTCTATAAATTCAGATCCGCACGTTAAACAAATCGCAATTCGCACTTCAGAGTCCTATCGCTTTCCACGTAAGTCACACAAAAGCTCCAAAAACAGAAACACTGAATTCACCGCCGATGGAGATCGACGGCAACGTTCTCGCCGCCAAGTCGTTGGTCCGCTTCGGCGTGCGCCATATGTTCGGCGTCGTGGGAATTCCGGTGACGTCGCTAGCAAACCGCGCCGTCGCCCTCGGCGTCCGATTCATCGCCTTCCACAATGAGCAGTCCGCGGGCTACGCCGCCTCCGCCTACGGCTACCTCACCGCGACCCCCGGCGTTTTCCTCACCGTCTCCGGCCCCGGCTGCGTCCACGGCCTCGCCGGCCTCTCTAATGCCTCCGTCAACACCTGGCCTACCGTCCTGATCTCCGGCTCCTGCGACCAGGCCGACGTCGGCCGCGGCGACTTCCAGGAACTCAACCAGATTGAAGCCACCAAGCTTTTCTCCAAACTCTCCGTCAGAGCCTCTCACATCTCCGAAATTCCGGCCCGTGTGGCCCAAGTTTTGGAATGGGCCCAATCAGGCCGGCCGGGTGGGTGCTACTTAGATCTCCCCACCGATGTCTTGCATCAAAAGATATCAGAATCCGAAGCGGAAAAACTCTTAACTGAAGCGGAAAAAAACCGCGCGAAACCCGAACCTTATTCTATTTCCAATTCGAAGATCGAAGAAGCTGTTTCTCTGCTTAGACGTGCGGAGAGGCCGTTGATTGTGTTTGGAAAAGGAGCGGCATACGCGCGTGCGGAACACGTCCTTACGAAGCTGGTGGAGACGACTGGGATTCCGTTTCTCCCCACTCCGATGGGTAAGGGGTTGTTGCCGGATACTCACGCGCTTGCTGCCACCGCTGCTAGGTCACTCGCGATCGGGAAGTGTGACGTGGCGCTTGTGGTTGGAGCGAGGTTGAATTGGCTTCTCCATTTCGGTGAGCCACCAAAATGGTCGAAGGATGTGAAGTTTATCTTGGTGGATGTGAGTGAGGAGGAGATTGAGCTGAGAAAACCTCACTTGGGTTTGGTGGGTGATGCAAAGCACGTGATTGAGGTTTTGAATAAGGAGATTAAGGATGACCCGTTTTGCTTGGGGAACACGCATCCGTGGGTGCAAGCGATTTCCAACAAGGCGAAGGATAATGTAGCAAAGATGGAGGTTCAGTTGAGGAAGGACGTTGTGCCGTTCAATTTTTTGACGCCTATGAGGATTATACGCGACGCTATTGCGGATTTAGGAAGTCCTGCTCCTATAGTGGTTTCCGAAGGGGCTAATACCATGGATGTGGGAAGGTCTGTGTTGGTTCAGACCGAGCCCCGGACGAGATTGGATGCAGGCACGTGGGGGACCATGGGAGTTGGTCTTGGTTACTGCATTGCCGCCGCTGTTGCTTCTCCGGACCGGCTCGTGGTTGCTGTTGAAGGGGATTCTGGATTTGGGTTTAGTGCCATTGAAGTTGAGGTACATTCTTGACCCATCATGCTTTGTTTATTATGCATAGTAATTACTTAGCTGTACTTGTGCAATAAGTTCGTATGTGTGCTTGAGAGAGACATTTTCATTTCTATTCGTTTTACTGTCCTGTGCAAACTGAACCAAGTCCTGGAATTGAGATGGCATATGTGCCATCTGTTGGAATAGATTATAGGATGGTGTTCCTGAAGGTGTAAATAGATTTGTTAATTGTGACGAATATATTCCCCTTCTTCTCCCTGTCATTGGAATAGTGGTTCAGCCTACACTGGACTAAACAGTATTTATTATCCCAGTGTTCATTTACTTCGTAGATGAGGGAGTAAAAAACAAAATGGATGAAAAAGTACCTGAGTTCTAAGTCGCATTTGGCTTGCTTAACTGTAGTATCTCAGTAGTATGCGATTTTGACTTCTTTTGAGAACTTCCAAACAAGGTTTTTCTGTTCTTGTTTGTTGTAATTCTGCATTTTTCTGTTTTCGGTTATCTTTTCTCAAAGACTTGAGAAGTTTTATATCTTTTAGCCTGAACCAGGAAAATAAGTTTCTTCAAGTTTGAAATGAGAATGCTTATGGATTTTAGTTTATCTAAATGGTTTTCTTGTTTTAATAACTAAGAAACTCAATTTTTGTTCCAACCATTTATTTTCAAGTTTATAAATTGTTGTTATTATGATATGTATATTCAAATTCTCTCAATTAACATGACTGATTTCGTATGTTTTTAATGTCATTGTTGCTACTGACGCAATTAATTTTTCGGGATACAAGAATGCCATGTGATGCTTTGTCTTTTTTCCAGACATTGGTTCGGTACCAGCTTCCTGTGGTTGTGATTGTTTTCAACAATGGGGGTGTTTATGGCGGTGACCGTAGACGCCCAGAAGAGATAGATGGACCTCACAAAGGTGATCCTGCCCCCACAGATTTTGTCCCAAATGCAGGATACCATGCTTTGATAGAAGCTTTTGGCGGAAAGGGCTATCTTGTTGGGACGCCCGATGAACTCAAGTTTGCTCTTTCAGAATCGTTCTCTGCTCGGAAACCAACTGTAATAAATGTTGTGATCGACCCCTATGCCGGTTCAGAGAGTGGGAGGATGCAACACAAAAATTAATTTCACTTACTTAGTTGCCAAATGCTATATATCATCCTTTCCCTTATTTTACTTCTGGTTTTGAATAACACATTGATTGTACTCCTAAGGTTTTTCATGCTTGAATTATCTATTTCAGCATGACCATCAAGTATATTTCACTACTATAGAATTGTTTATATAAAAGCTCTCAACTTTTTTTCTCTGGATTCCCCTTTATCATTGTCAAAGTATACATAATGATATTGGTTGAGAGTCCTCAAGGATTCAATGCAATCATGGAGTCTAGTAATTTATTCTAACATTTTCTTTGATGGGGAACTGTTATGTTAACAATAGAGCATAGGACAAGGAGTGACAGCAATTGTTAAAAAGGAACGAGACTAAAGTAGGGACTATGGGGTTTTACTTTGATAATGAATTGAAGCACCTTCTAATGTTTTTTTTTTTTTCTCATGCTTTTATCTTTCTTGTCTATGGTCCTTCAAATTCATTGTTCATTGTGTCCCTAATTGTCATTGGCTTTTAATTTTCAGCATACTTTTGTTGCTATCTTTATTGAACGATAATGCTATTCTTCTTAATTTTACTATTCAGTGACTTGCACTTTTGGTCATGTATCTGCTGTGGATATGTCAGATTGGCTCCAATAATAGGTCGTAATCCTAACCCACGTGAGTTGGGGTCAAAAATCTCCACAGGATCAAAAAAGTCATTTATTAAAAAAGTTTTCAGAACTAAAAAGTTCCAAAACCTTCAAAATCCTGTGAATCAGGATCAGTCCATGGATTTTCTTTTTGAAAAAAAAAGCTTTTGTCTTAAATCCTCAAGTTGCTCAGAATTCAAAATGTGGGTCAAAACATTTGCCTAAAACAGCTAAATTATTAAAAATGATATGCTAGTTCCTTCATTGATAAGCATTCACACTTACAGCAATAAATACAAAACACTAACAAATATATGATCAGGAAAAGCTATGCAACTGACAGAAGTATATATACCCAATTTACAGATCTTCAATTCCTTAAAAGAACTAACGTGAATGTATGATAATTCCACAAATCATAAAAAGAGTACTTTTTATAATTATCAATCAATCATTACACCAACCAAAGAAATAACTAATCAAATATAGAATAAAATGAGAATTTAAGCAATCAAAACAAAGAAACTGACATTGAATTGAAGCCACAATCAACTTTAAAAAAATAGAACAGAGAAATGCAAACTTTAAGAAAATAGAACAGAGAAATGCAATTTCTAATCATAAAAAACAATCTATACATCCATCTCCCAATATAAAACTTCTTAAAATAATAACTTGAAAAGTTCAAATGTGAGAATATAATTTTGAAAATAACATGACAGCAAAAGAATAAGCACAAAATGCATATTGCATCTGACATGTCACAATGGATCTTAGTAACAGAATCACCACGCCCGAGCTCTGAAGGAAATCCATACGCAACCGTCAGGTAACTTCACAGCAAGGTTAAGAGCACCTTTGAGAGGATCGGTATATTCCTTGAAGGGTAAGGATGATATGAACTCAGCACAATGACGAGGCAATTGCTCCTCAGATAAATTAGAAGGTGGCCAATCCTTTAATTTCAAAATTTGAGGCCAACCACGCCAATCCATTCGACCTTCTGTATACCCAGTAAAGAATTGGTGGATATTAATTCCCCCTGCATTTAAAACAATGCAACATCCTCTTCTTGATAATGAAAGTACCATTTCCAGAAGATGTACAACAAAGAAAATGTTTTTCCAAAATAAAAGAGGAAAGAAAGAAATCATTGTTACCTTGGATTATCTACTAAGAATCTGATAGCAATGATCTAAGCTTTGGCTGAGAATGCTGAACTAAGTAAACAAGTAGATATTGAACATGGCCACAACTGCAACAGATTAATTTAATACCAAGAATCAAGCTACACAATTAACATACAGATTAATTCACACAACAAATTAATTTAATACCTGTGATTACTTTCACAGACCACAATGTTGAAGACTTTCAACATCTTCTAAATGTTTAGACTTATCAATTTCCTCATGACTAAAAATATTTTCAACAATTTCATCTATCACAAGCAATTGAAATACAATCAAACAACTAGTCTATAATTAATGTAAAGTAATTTTAAAAATAATAATATACACTCACTGCTAGGATTTTCAGAAAATCCATATAGCTAATTTTGAGTACAAATCAACATTTACACATGCTCAAGAAGAATGGAGCTTCTATATTTCGAAAGTACACACTCACCTTTGCTAAAAGCTTACTCTGATGCCACTATAGTGATGGGAATACTAAACACATCTCGAGCCATTATAGACAATATGACAAATTTTTTCTCATTAGTCTTTCAATATTTGAGCACATCATAATCTTCATTGTCTTCATCATCATCTACTGCTCGTTCATCTAAATAAGCATCTATCTCGTTCTTTCCAATGATAGATTTTGATTCATTTTGATACATTTTAAAATCCTACAATGCATTACATATTAATTATCAAAACAAAACTAGAAAAATTGTAAAAAAAAAATGAACACTAGATATAAAATGTTTACCGAAATAATCCTTGATCTCTTAAACCTTTTCCCTTCAGTATTGGACTGAGACATCAAGATGGATTCAGTAGGTGATTGGGAAAGAGAAACACTAGAGGTAGAAAAGTTCTTTACATATTCTTCAAATAATCTCTTGAACTTGTCTAACACTTTCTTTGTTTTCTCTGTAGGGGATCCAATTTTTTATAACAATATGTTATAAAATCAACCTTTAGTCGTGGATCAAGAATAGCTCCAAAAGGTAACCCAATACTATACTCCTTCTAATACTTTTGAAACTTTTCTTTCATACTCATAGCCATATTCTTTAAGGTCACATCTTCATTCAACAAATTCTCTTCAATGATAAGTTGAATTTTCCAAATTTGCATAAAATACAAGTTTGAAGTGGGATAAGATGAACCAGACATCATATTTGTAATCTCATAAAATGGTTATAAGAATTGACATATTTTCTCTCCCCTATCCCATTCCTCAGAAGATGGACAATTTTTATAATTTCTATCGACCACTTTGAGAATTTGAAAAGCTTCTTTATATTTGATTGCACTTTCAAGCATTAAATAGGTTGAATTCCATCTTGTAGTCACATCCAATCTCAAACCCATGCTTATATTTATGCGAGCATCACTAACACATTCTTTGAATCTGAGAGTTCTTCCATATGACGATTTAACATACTTAATACTCTCTCTAATACTATGGAGTGCTTTGTCAATCACCTTTAAACCATCTTGAACTATCAAATTAAGAGTATGAGCACAACATCATACATGGAAAATTTTCTTATCAATACCCCATTGTTTTAAGCAATCAAACCCCACACTTTCTAGTTCAGTATGTGGTGGTTTCATGAGACAAAAATTAAGAATCTTACTTGTTAATTGTTAAGACTTTGGCAAGTGTACCAAATCGTGCAAGTAGTAAAACCGGTAAGACTGTATATTGTTTCCCAAGAGACTTCGGTATTACTTAACTAACGTATAATTACTAACTAATCTAAGTTAAAGAATGATTTCATTTTTAGTGTGGAAGTATGCAATTAAAACGGAAGTTATGCATGAGTAACTTTTTGAACTACTTAGGGCCAAAACGTGTGAAAACAAGATGATTAACAAATGAGTTGGAATAAAAATGTTGGAGAATGACTTAGGCTAATTCCATCCTATGCAAATGCACCACAACACTCTTCTTCAATTACTTATTCTTGTCACTAGCTAAATTACTAAAACCCAATCCCTTGGTGAGATAGCCTAGGTTCATTTGATAAATTCCAATCCCTTGGTAACCCAACAAACTCACCCGCATTAAGAAAAGAAGTTTGAGACAACTAACGGTCCTAGCTCTATCCCCAGACACTATTTCCCTTAGGTGTTTAGTCTAGTTCAAGTTTCACCCAAAGTTTCCCAACCTTAAGTAAACCCCAAAATCAAGTTATGGTTGATCAAGTCATAACTAGCATTAAGTAAAAGATACAAACACCAACAAGTAATGAATGAAACATTTTTCATTTAAAAGCAAGTGCATTTACATAAGAAGTTCTTAGTTTACATCACTCTCCAACACTAATGAACTTAGTTCTCCATTAATGGAGAGCTTGAGCTTACAATGGAGTGAAAATGGTGAAGATGAGACTCAAAGAGGAGGAAAGGAGAGCTCCCACTGTCTAAAACCAGCTCCAAGAGGTGTAGGAACGCTCCCCCAGGTCTCAGCCGCCAAGAAGATCCTAACCCTCGAAAACTGTGTGCCTTTTATAGTTCTCAGGTGCCATCTCAGCAAGGATTCGCGCCCAGCGCCCTTTCCTGGGGCGCCCAGGCGCCAGAAACACAGCAAAAGTGCGAGACAACTGGCGCCCAGCGCCCTCTGGGGGGCGCCCAGGCGTGAAGAATGGGCAAAAAGTGCGAGTTGAAGGGTGTTGGGCGCCCTTCAGGGGCGCCTGGGCATGAGAAATATGCAAAAGTGCGAATTGAAGGGCGCTGGACGCCCTTCAGGGGCGCCTGGGCGCCACTTGTGCAGGCTTCCCTCTTCAATTCTTCATCTTTTTAGCTCCTCCTTGGTTCTCCAGTCTTCAAAGCTTGACTGTTCTTCCAAAGCACAACAAGTTCCTACAAAATGTGAAGTATTAGTGATGAAAACTACTGTGTATAACCTAAGCTGAGTTTATTCACAAAGTTAGATCATCCAAGAGGATTAAGCGTGTTTAAAGCTTCAGGAATGTTGATTTGGTATGACAATTGTACCATAGATAATGGTAATATTTACCGTTATCATTAATTTCCAATTTTCATCAACAAAGTGTACAGTTAGACAAATATATCCCTCAGAAGTAACTGCAGTCCAAACATCAGAGGTTAAACAAATTCTATTAGGAATCCTAGACATTATTTGCTTAACTTTATCCTTCTGTTCAAGGTATTCCTTTTCCACGTCTCAATCAGTAGTGTTCCTACATTTCATGTCAACATTAGGATTAATATACTTTATCCATTATTCGATTCCTTCATATTCAACAAAATTATAAGGAAGACTATGTTTAATTATGGTTCTTGCAAGTAACTTCCGATGAATTTTTTGATTGATTTTTCGAGTCCCAAACTTTCCTTCTTGGTAAAGACCCACGTCTAAGTTTGCAATACTTCTACATACATTTACATGCCAACTTAAATGTGAAGTTCCATAATTGTTTTTAGTAACAGGGTGTTTCCCAACCTTGTAGTTATTGTCACAATACTTACATGCAACCTTTTCAATGTCATCCTCATCTTTTCCTATTTTTGTGAAAAAATTCCAAACATTTGAGACTTCTTTTTTGTTAGTGATAGCACTCTCAGATGGACCTGAAATAATAATAATAATAGTAATAACTATTATTATTATTATTATTATTATTATTATTATTATTAATATTATTATTATAAAAAGAAAAAAATCATTATTATAATTATTATTATTACTATTATTAATTATTATCATTATTATTAATTATTATCATTAATATTGTTAATTATTTTCATCTTATGCGATTTAGAAGATATAGCGTAATGGTTTAGAAGATATAGCGTAATATTAAAGACACGAGAAGAATAAACATTATTATATGAATTTAAACTAAAATTTTATAATGTATTAAATACTTAATAAAGAAAAACAAGTGAAAAGAAAAGGTAATTTCTGTGAGTCCATAAAACTTACACAATGCTGAATTAGGTAATTTTATCATACAACAATATGGTAAGCCATGATAGCAACACCAATCTTGATCCATTTTCACTGCTCTCAAAAACAACAGTAATCTAGAGGAACTTGAATTGGCGGGAATGGGCCTTGTGGGAAGGTTCACCGATTTCTCCCCAGCCAACTCACCAACATAAGAACCCTGCTACTGCAGGAAAACCAAATTTTTGGATCAATTCCTCGCAACTTAGCCAACCTTTCAAGGCTTTTCATTAGTGTCTCAATCTGAGTTTATTGGATCTGTCACATAACCAATTTTCAGGTAGGATTCCAGACAGTTTGGGAAATTTGGTTAGACTAAATTCATTGTTTCTCAACAATGATCTTCTCTCAGGAACAATACCTCCCACATTGGGACGGTGCAGTAATCTGTACAGACTTGATTTATCCCACAATAGATTAACAGGAAGCATCCCACTGAAAATGGCAGGCTTGCGTGAGATCAGAATTTTCATAAATGTTTCGCACATGAACGATGTAGGAACCATGGACGAAGGATGCAACAAGCTTGAACCGTGCTTCGTAACCGGATACAACACTTAAAACCAAAGGTTGTAACCGGATATAACCAAGGCGTAACTGGATACAAGTTTCTCTTTTCCTCTCACTTTGTAGCGTATCCGAATACGCAAACCTATAACCGGATACAACTTCGTTTCTGCAACCGAAAACGCGAGCCTCTCCATCATCAACGTTTCTTCCTGCTTCAAGCTCAAATCCCCCATCTTCAAAGCATCTTCATCATCAACACCACCACCAGCCACGGTCGACGATCACCACACACCATTCTCCATTCATATTCATCATCAAATGGCTACCTTTTCAACCTCTAACCTGCAAAAATTTAACAACCATGGCAAGGCACTATGCAATCGACAACACTGTTTATTAAGCACGCTGAATACCCAGGCTGGATTCGAATACCCTGCATGGTTTTAATTTTTTCTCAGCTTTGCAAAAGTGCGGGTGATAGAAAAAGGTGCTATCCCGCAATTCTCTTCAATTACTCGCTCGCTAATCAGCTCAAATGAACACGATTTTATCTTGTATTCATCGCTCGCAATAACACGTGAACAGTGTATCACTCTCAAGTGAACACAGTCTTAAGGTAGTCCATATCTAAAAACTATTGCACACAGCTGCATAAATAAATAAAAAATTAATGTCAATCCTATAAAACTAAAAATAAATTTATATATATATATAGCTCATCTTTCAGCTAAAAACACTAGGTGCTTATAAATTCAAACGAAAAAAAGAACGTTATCTTAATCAGAAAAAAAGATTAATGTATCTTTATCTGGAAATTATGTTTAAAAAAGCTAGTCACTGGAGAAAAATATGTTCAGAATTGACATATTTTCAGTGCATATTCTCGATCAGCATAACTGCAATGGATATAAACTAAAAATAATGTCAGATAGAGTTCCACCTTCATAACCGACATTATTTTCAGTGTCTAATTCTTATTTCTTCAATTTAATGTGATAGAATAATCTTCACTAGTTTTAATCATATTTGGCAATATGTAAAATCTAGTGGAACAGAGGTAAGTCAAATAAACCCAATAAGTAGAAGCTCTGTTTCCATTTTAAAACGTTTGAAAAGTAAACAGTAACACCTTTGTTATTTTTTACCATTTATTGTGAACTATTAGTAAACATGAAATAAAATGAAAACAGAGAAACATTTGCTTAATTAAAACAAGAAAAATAGTTAATTTTAGTTAACAAGAAAAAGGGTCTCTCCAATCAAACACACCCTTAATTAAAACTACAAGAACAACATCTTATTTAATTTTGAAATCAATCAAAAGAAATTCTTAAGCATAACTTAACAGGAAAAATAAAACATTGTGACATATCAGAATTACATAATATTGAATATGATATACACATATATCTGTGCAATAACAAGAACTTTAGCCAATGCACCTTCTTCAGCCATGTCTGAATAACATAAATGAGTTCAAGAACTGTTCCAGAACATTACTAACTGTATCATTGACTTGTGCTGATGCAAACAGAGTATGGACAATAGCGGAAAACTATTTAGAAACTATACTACAGGTCTCCAAAAGTTTTATATTTTTTATTCAGAATATGATTTGTTTATTCAGCTCCAAAAGTATAATATGAAGATTCTCAAATTGAGAAATGCCTCTGCAACTTGCTTCATGGTTGATATACACCTTTTTTCTTTGTTTTGAAACTATACATTGTCCTTTTGTGAGTTAAGAAGTGAATGAAGTTTCAATAAGTTTTTTATTAATCAATTTTCTAAAAAGCATAGTAAAAGTATTCTGATTGAACACTATTGTGCTTTTCGCAAGCATGTTTTGTTACTAATTCTGATTAAATCTTGTCTTTCGTCATCGTGATCAATATCAATACTATAATTTCAACAGTTAGTTTTTTTTTTTTCAAATTCATTAATAATAATCAAACATAAGAAATTAATTAATATTCATGAATAAAATTTGTCTAATGTTTAGCTAGCATTGTCAAACAGAATTCACACTTAGCATTCGAATGGTATTAAAACATCAAAGCATATCAGAAAACAGATAACATATACAAGTAACTACAAGTTGATCAGGTCAAACAGAATTCTCGCACCCAGAATGTAAAATGTAAAGCATACCTGCTTAACAATAAATGGCTCCTCAGCAAGACTCAATGGCTCTGTCAAAATAGTCAGAAACAATGTGAGAAACGAAGTGGGTGTGAGACAAATAACATGAAATGGGTGTGAGAAACGAAGTGGGTACCTCCAAAATGTTTTGCAGTTCTGAGAAATTCTGAGCTCGTAAGGGTGATTGAGAGAATGGAGGTTTTGCACTTCAGAAAATCTGGGTGATTGAGAGAAGGGGGTTTTGCATTTCAGGAAATCTCTTAGATGAAGTGTTTGTTTCGTAAAGAATGAAAATACTTCGTAGCCCCCTCATACGTGGGTCTTTCTTGCACATTTCGTAAAGAATGGAAATCGGATTAGGACAATGGGGGCCTAGGGGCCAACCCGACCCAAGTCAATGCCAGCCCATTTCAGGGGATTTTGGGGGTGGGGGCTTTAGAAAAGTCCCCTCATACGTGGGTCAAAAAAAAAAGGAGCTGATTATATAAAAGGTCAGAGCTGGCCTTGGGGTTAAGAAAAAAATGACAGCTCTATATGTTGAATACTGTCTAGTAGATATCTGTCTCACACCTTTGGTATGCTAACAAGCAAATTTGTGTGGTTTTTGACATTAGAAGAACTGTTGTTTCTTTTCTGTTTGACCTGTGTGACCTATACTGTCTGTTGGGCCGTGACCAGTTATTTGAGGTTTGGTGATCTGTGGTCTGGAAATATTATTGTGCATTGGTGATAAGCTTAAACTGGCCTTTTTGCATTATAAAACGTGTCGTTGATATGTATGTTCTGGTTCATTTTCTAAGTGTGCAATGCTAACTGTTTTGGTATGGTCATGATCCTTTCTGAATCAAATCTTATACTGACATTGGGGTTCCCGCAGTAAGCCAGGCTGCCTTGCATGGACATCCTCTTTCCATTCATGTGATACATTGTAGTTTTGGCCTATATGGATTGGTCGTACTCCCAAAATTTAAAGTGCACCAACATCTAGTTTTTTTATCAGGGCGTAATAGTCTTGATCCTGCATCTTCATGGTCTCTCTCACGGTGCTTTAATAACATGTCTTTGACTGAGTCTCTCATGTGCCTGACCAGTTTTCATACAATACTATATGTTATTGTTTTATCTTAGTTCATTGAGACTAAAAATAATAAACTAGAGGTCTGCATTATCACTAAGTAAGACATAGTAATTTCTTTCCTATGCATCATTGGTTTTCTTGTCAGAGCATATTTAACCATACCTGCTGCATCAGAAAACAAAAGGAAGAAACCAAGATTTTCCACTACAAGCTTCTCCTCGTAGATGTAATGTTAACCATGATGTTAGATAATAGAAAACCTTGTTGTCCTTGCTTCATTGTGTTTGATCGTGCCCTTCCTTGCATTAAAACCTCATTGTGTTATCTGTATGTAGCATGATAGCAGAGTGATATATTTTGAGCCTTTTTTTTTTGCTATAAAGCCAAGAGGAGACTATTGCTTGCATCTTCTATGGTATTTATTCTACTAATTGTTAAATGCTAGATCATGTTGTTGTATCACGTGTGGCAAGTCAATGTCATTAACTTTTAGACTTTAAGAAAGTTGGTAAGGCACCTGCACTATCTGTTAAAGCCCATGCTGCACTTTAAAAAAAAATATAGTGATTGGTTCGGTGCTTCTCGATAATAAAATCAGTGGTGTGCATTGTGAACATATACCCTCATCATTATGCTGTTATAATCCAAAACCACCAGATTCACCTGAGAGTGATTTCACCAAGCAATGGCCTTCGGAGCTCTGAGTACCTGAATTTAGATGATGATCAATGGTCATACGACACAATCACACATTATAGCAACTAAACACTGTAAAAATAAACACTATAACAGCTAAGACACCTGGAATAGTTCTTATAGCAATTATCCCCCTGTAATTTACACTCTAAGCAACCCGTAACAGATTGAAACCTTCCAACCTAAGCTTAACATGTTCATACTAGAAGTTATTCTGAGTGTTGTTATGAGTGCATTTGGTTTGCAAAATGGTTTTCTGTCCATGTCTGAAATTGAATTATTGTATGAATTGTGTTGTATTTGCTCTGAACATGTTAAGTCTTGATGGATGCTAATATCACTCCTAGTAATTGTGAGATTTTGATTTATGCATAAACGTGTATAAGTGTTGTGCTAGCCATAATGCATCATAAGTATGCTGTAATTTTGTCGGTGTGAATGATTTGATAGAAGCTATTCCTGCATATTTTTCTGAGTGGTGGTGATTGTATCTCGGTCAAGACTGCTTCCTGCATCATAATATGTGCCTGGTTTTATGGTTTGTTTCGGTGTTGATTGACTTCATGACCTGCATTGAAACTGATTTGTCACGGTTGCCTTATGCATTAAATTATTTTGTTCACATTGTTTAATTGGTTCTATTGTTGATAGGTTCGAATATTGAAAGATATAAATTTATAACCTGAACAATGTGAATACATTTAACTTAATTAACTGTCTAATATCAAGGATGCGTGAATTATATGCCTGGTTGTTAATTTATAATCTGGTTATGAAACTTTATTTGAATGATGCAAATTGAATGATGAAACTGTTTTAGGCCAGGAACATGAATCTAGTTACCTGAAATTAACTATATAAAAGTGCTGCCAACGCATGGTGGTGAAGTTAATAGAAGCGAACCCATTGATAGTGCAAGGTTGTGACGCCCTGCTTATGTGATTGCACATATATTGCTTATGATGGGTAGTGCATTTCATCTTTCCTCTAAAAACATTTGTGTTGCTGGTAGTTTCATTACAATATGATCTCTATGTTGGAATTATGAATTCCTATGATTGTATTAATTATTTTGTACCCTGATGATGTCCAAATTGATTACCAAGAATTAGTGTAATGGTAATGTTTGTATTTTTGTTAATGATAAGCTGTTGAGGATCAGTTAGTTGGTAGTAAACCTTAACTGTACTTTGGCCTAGGGCTTTCTATGGTGAGGTTGTTATTACTGCCAGAATTAAGTGAGAAAATGGTTGGATCAAATAAAACTGGTCTTACCTTGACAATTATATATTAATAATGAAATTGGTTGATTACGTTTGAAGATGTAGGAATACTATAGGTATTATTGATTCTGCAGAATTAATTTCAGATTTAAATATGATGGATTGTGATATGAATCTTGATGCTGGTGAATATAGATTGATAACTTGTGATGTAGGGATTGTACCATGTATTACGTTGACAACATTTTTGCCTTTCTCCGTACTAAAATACCTTTGACCTTTCCTTTCTCATTGAATGGACATACACCCTGATTATTAGAAATATATTACTCTGCTATTTAATCTAATTACCACACTATATCATATCACGGGATAGCATAACAAAGGATTTGTTGGCCTAAAACTACTAATAGACAGAAACAGTCATTTGAATTCTTTGATAATTTCTAATCCACTTTGGTATGCCTATTCTTTGTCCAGTTGCCTTTCCGCACCAAAGATTTTGCACACTAAACCAGTTTCAGAAACACCAAAGTCTAACCTAGCCCTATTACCTATATACTGACATAGACCTAGGCTTAATTTTATATCAGAATCAGCAACCATAACGCAAAACTATCGTTTTACATTTCAAAAGTAACTGGTATGTGTTTCTTCTGAACCAAACAATAGTAATCACGATAAACACATGTAAAGCCACTGGACATACACATACACAACACATCCCACGAAGAATAAGAACAGCACCAACTAAAGCCTTGTACAAAATGATCGTTTCATCACAAAAGTAAAATTTCCTTCGAAAATCTTGGGCACAGAATTTAAACTAAGCATTCACATACAATGTCTGATAACATCAGAGATAATACCTAAAGAGGGGTTTAATTCTTTTACACCCCACCAACTGCTCTACAAAATAACCGAGACAACAGAACAAATCAAACCCCTGTAGATCCAAACCCACCTTCACCCCTCACAGTTTCATCTAAATCATCAACCTCAGTAACACTAGGAGTGACAATCTTCTCAATGATAAGTTGGGCAACCCTATCTCCAACCTTCACTTCAAAATCCACATCAGAATGGTTGAACAGTATAACACCAACCGGCCCCCTGTAGTCCGCATCAATCACTCCGGCACCCACGTCGATTGAGTGCTTCCAGGCCAACCCCGATCGTGGAGCTGCAATTTAATACAAAAAATAAATTAAACTATAAAGGCAAAAAACCATAAAAAACTGTGAATGGCCATAATCGGAGAGAAACTTACCAACGCGTGCATAGGTCCCTTCTGGAATCGCAATGCTGATGTCAGTGGCTACCAGAGCCTTCCCTCTCGCAGGCACCTTTGTCTCGACCGCACTATCAAAATTTCACATCATGTTTCAGTGACCTACTAATTAAAAGCAGAGAATGATGAGAGAGCGAAGTGTGTAGTTATACCTAGAGAGATCGTAACCGGCAGAGAGAGGGGAAGCCCTGGAGGGCAAAACGGCCTTATCGGAGAGCTTTTTGACGCGTAGAAAGGGAGGGGTTGAGGAAACGTCGTCGTTTTGGTGAAGTTTTGGGATTTTGGGCGATGGCTGGCAGGAGCCGTTGGTGGCGTGGGACTCTGGTTGAGGTTGAGCCATTATATAAACTGAGCGATTACAAATTGACGTGGGAAGAAGGGATGGAGCGTAGGGTTTATATAGAGGAGGAGGAAGAGGAACAGAAAAGGCGCCCAATGCTCTTGTGTCACCAAATTTTCCCGCCATTTTGTTTTTCGTAGGGTTTGAATGGTCAAGAAGCAGAATGTCTACTTGCTGCTGCTGCCACAAACCTTGTTGCTGACATCCTCTCTTCCTGGTTGTTTAATCTTTGGTGTAATAGTTTATTTTGTTTATAGTTTTGCTAAATTTTGTCAAATAGGTTTTGCTAAATTTTTAAAATACTTAATTCTAAAAATAAAAAAATATATTAAACTTTGAAAGATATTTTCAGAAAATATATTATGAAACATTCAATTCAAAATACAATGCACCTCCATTTATTTCCTTCCTTTTATTCCAATTTTTTTAAGTTTTTTTTTATACTCTGCAAAAAAATGAGCTTTTAAAATATAATTTTATGTTAGGAACGTATTTATAGATATCCCAGAAAGTAGATTGACATGTATTTGATAGGAAACTAATTTTGGTAAATGTTGAAATGGAACAGTTTTTACAACTAAATTGATGAACTTCTAGAAACTTCTTTTATGGAAGTCAAAGGCTACTTTTGATTATCTTCTTCACTTTACTTTGATTGAACTCTCCAAAGTGCATACCATTGCTCAAACTTCATACTTTGCTTCCACACAATTACTTATTTTATTAGATAAATAATTATTTTTTATTTATTAAAAATTATCTTTTTTAATTAAAATTTAGATAAAAATTAGTTTTTAAAGGGTGTATGTCTTCCTATACTAATACAGATAAATTCATTTTTATTTTTGTAGTTCAATCCTTACATTGATTAAAATTTAACAATTATAAAAGATTATAGTGTACAAATTTATTATTAATTCTAGTTTTGAAATTTAAATTGAATGAAAAAAAGAGAAGGATAATTTTTTTATTGTTAATTTTTCTTTTCTTCTGTCTTGAAATAATTTTCAAACTATAAGTGGTGTCACTCTGGAAATAAACTATATATTAGACAGCTGCAATTATCAGTATATTATGTGGCAATAATTTATTCATTATATTTATAATAGTTTTTACTTTTCATTAAAGGAATGTGGTAGCCTTTTATGGGTACTCCATAGTTCTATTCGAGAAAGAATAGTCCATTTAACTTTTCCCTCACTTTTTTCACAGAATATCTCTTTTATGACTTTCTTTTCTTCCAAACTTCATTTCAATAATCTTGAAAATCAAATTCTTGAATATAGTTCCACATCTTATTAATTACTCAGTAATAATCCTCAGAGGATTAAGATAACAGTTGGGATGGAGCATTTATTAAAAAATATAATCATTACACTTTAATTAAAATGTTCAATAAAGTACACAAAATTAAAAATTTGGTCAAATTTGAGAATTTATTAAAAAGTAAAGCGATAAAAGATAATAATACATTTTGTTCTCTCATAAGGTTATGTTAAACAAAAAAAATACAATATTTAGAATGAGTATTTAAGATTGATATGTTTCAAATTAGAGTAATTTCATGTTGAGTATGAATTTATTCTTTACTTATACTAAAATAGATAGTATAAAGCAATTGAATAATATAAGATTAGGAAACAAAACTTATTAATCTACTCTGTTTAAATTTTGAACAGTAAAATCTTTTTTTTTTTACTTCCGTAAATTATCGGAATAATAAAGAAGTTCGAACATAATATATGAAATTAATAATATTGATAATATTTAAATACATTCCTTGGTTTAACTTAATTAAAGAATGATTTACTGTTTAAACTGTGTTTATTTGGGATGATGGAAGGTGATTGGAGAAGAGTGATTGAATGAATTTGAATGTAATTTTTGTTGTTATTTATTTGAGTGAATTTGGAAGTAAACGAGAGTGAATTTTGAAATAATTCAATCACTCTCCCCCAATCAACTCCGATCACTCCCGAGTGAACACACTTGCATCCTATACATACCAGCCATAATCAAACATTTATCACATATTAAAAAAAGAAAAAGGACTAAAATTAGAATGTATATATTCTTATTTATTTTAAAGTTTATATTTTTATGGGTTAATTTTGAAACAAAAGTGGTATATAAATTTGAGGTAGACATATGAGTGAGTGTAAACATTCTTATATAAGGCCCAAATACCAACAACAATCCAAAGGAATATAGCCGTTGCTCATTTTTTAACCCTTTAATGCAAAAAATCTCTCAACTTTCTAGGTTTACATTGTTTCTCTATCCAAACAAATTAAGCCGTTATGATGCGAATTTGAATCCTGAGAGAGAAAGACAAACACAACATGTTACGTCGGAGTTACCCATCTGGCAACTGCACCCAAGATCCAATTTTTTTGCAAATTATTTAGTTATTTCAGAAAAAAGTTAACAAATTGAAGGTTTTGTCTCAGTGGGGTCATCTGGGTCACAGAAAATTTGAATTCTTTTCCTCTTTCTTTGGTTCTCCCCCTCATTATTAAAGCTAATACCAACATAGTATAATTTTTAAAAAATGTTTGTTGGACAACGTTCACTTTCCACGAGCCACAACCTTTGTTCTGCTCTGTCTCTTTATCTAATCTAATTGAAATTCAAATCTTCTTAAACACCTTTTTCTCTCTTACTGGGTGCCCCTGTTCCTTCCACTTCAAATTCTATCTCACTCTGTTTGTCATTTACCACCGTTTCTGTAGCCTCTATGGGTACATGTTTGAGCAAGAAGAAAGGGTCCTCCTCCTCTGCTTCATCCAAGCCAGTTTCTCATTCTGAGAACTGTGTCAGTGTCACCTTATCCAAATCCACTGAGCCAGAAGTGAGCCTCAAGAAGAAGTCACTGCAAGAGAAACAAGACCCACAATCACCACCACAACATGAAGGTGAAGTCAGGAAAGAGGTATTCATCATCAAACACAGGAAGAGCCATGATGATAGGGAAAGAACAACAGCAACAACAACTTCCAAATCCCTACCTTTCATTGCTCAGTCACCAACACCACAAAAAGGTGATGGGGCTTCCACCAATGAAGAATCTATCGTTAATAACATGATTGCGCCTTCCACTCCGAACATTGGTGTGGGAGTGAGGACTTCAAGCTGCACTAAAGAGGAGGTGGATGCAATTCTGATCCAGTGTGGGAGGCTCAGCAGAAGTAGCTCTTGTAGGAAGTACTCGGGCTCCAAGAGAAGTTTTGATTTTGATAACTGTGACAATGACACAACTTCTGCTGAGGATGAACAGAGGAGAGCCAAAGGCAGTGGTAGTGAGGAGAACGACGTGGCGGCGGAGAGCCGCGGCCACCGCCAGTCCCCGAGGCGTTCTCAGGGAAGGAGAAGAACCCCAAGTAGGGAAAGAGACCAATCCAGTGGCAAAGAAAGAAGAGTGAGTAGATCTCCCGGTAGAAGATCATCTGACACTGCTGCAAATGCAAGCAACAAAAATGCAAGTTCTAGGCCTGGGAAAATGGTGTCTGTTCCTGCCACCGTTTCATCTTTGGCTATGGATAAGAGTAACAACTGTGGTGGAGAATCTGGCACCAAGAGGGTCACTGTTAAGAGAAATGTTGGAGATGTTGGCTCAAGGGGTGCCGCATCACCACGTGCTCAGTCTCCTGCTAGAGTTAATGGGAATGTGGCAAATGCTAAAGTTTTGAATGAGAATCAGCAGCACCAGCAACCCTCTCTAAGCCGCAATAACTCCTCAAGGAAAGCAGAACAATCTCCTTACAGAAGAAACCCTCTTAGTGAGGTTGATACCAACGTCAAGGTGCAACAGAACAAGCCCAAGATTGAAGCAGAAGTCATGCAGGTAATCAGAAACAACTGTGTTATTGTAGTGATTGTGCATTTATGTTGATGAGAATATTGATTTGTTTTTCATGATTAGTTGTAAAGTGTAATCATTACCTTTCCTAGTCATTCATTTATTTAATTTAGATAAGGAAGTTTAAATAAATGGCCTAGTTAAGGTAATTTAGAAAGCCTTAATTAATTGTGTGATTAGATTAACTTGGAAAGCTGATAATTACATGGAAAAACCATTAGTTCTCGTCAGTTATTGATGGTATTAAGGTGATATTTTGGCATTCCCACTGCAGAAACCAAATGGCAGAGTTGCACTGGAGAAGGGTGTGTTTGTGAATTGCAAGACAAAGGAGCACCACGAGGAAGTGTCTTCAGAAAGTGCTGCTGTGAAGACAACGGTGGTTTCATCAGGGGTTGACAACCTTAAACCCCAAGGTTTAACAAGAAGCAGATCTTCTAGAAGATCTAGAGACCTAGACATGAATCCTGAAGCTGTGGTGAATGTGAATGCTACACATTCCTATGCCTCCCTACTGCTTGAGGACATCCAGAACTTCCATCAAAAGAACACACCACAACAACAACCTCAGCAACCACAGCAACCTTCTTCTATATCTCTACCAGCTTGTCTAACCAAGGCTTGCTCTATCCTTGAAGCTGTTGCTGATCTCAGCTACACCACCAGCTCCAATATCTCTGGTGCTTTCCCTGAGGACAGAAAAAGTCCATCCACTCAACAATCTATTAGGAATGAGTACTATGGAAAGAAAGTGGAAGGTTCCAAGGGCCCTTTTGTGGAATCTGAGGTAGTTGTTGGTGATGATGTGATGGAACCAAGCTTGCACAAGTATGTGACAGTGAAGAGGGGTGGTGGGGTAGTTGACATGGATGACCAAGAGTCTTCAGGAAGCAACAGCTTCACTGTGAGCAGTAGTGGTCAACATCACTGGGGGGGCGTTTCTTGCTCTTCATGGGAACCAAACTCTGCTGACTCAACAGATTGCTGGAGTTCAAGATTGAGCTCAAGAGAGGAGGGACAATGTAATTTGTCCTCTGAAGTGAAGAAGAAGAAGAATTTGAATAGCAAAAGAAGAGAGTGTGATCATGAACACAGCAGTGGCATTGGACGTGGCAGGATTGGTTCTGAGAAGGGCGTGTGTGTGTGATTATGATGATGCATGAATTCCACCTTCTTTTGTGTTGTATCTTAGATACTCAACCAGGTTGACATTTCTTATGTTGAGTTGCGTACTCGCAATTGTTATTTCTTGTTTCATCAAGGCCAATTCAAGTTGATCTCTCATCTTTTCCATTTTACTACCTCTTCCTGTTAATCAACAATTTGTGCTATTCTTCCTTGAACTTGTGTTCTTGTCTTGTAAAAAAAAGTTAATAAAAAAATTACATTTTTATAAGTATAAAAGTCATCAAAATTGAGATAACAAAGAGTTGATAAGATTTTGTTTCTAGTGATGATAATGATGTAACATTTAACCGTACCTGGATTTTATATATAAACTTTTAAAAATAACAGCAAATAAGTGTGTTATGGTACGAGGTTGAGTCGCCTAATCTCTACATAATTTCTCTATACAACTAATTGGTCTTCCTGCACCACCTTTAGTTTTGTTCTCCTAAGTCCGGTCATTTTCTTCAACTCTCTTCTAATATGTCCGGAAGGGTACCTCTCAAAAGTTATCCCATGTCAAAGTTAGTAAAATGTTCAATCAGTAATATAAAAGCTGTATCAAATTTGTAATAAATGAATATACCTACCTCTTACCTTTGACTTATATTTATAGTGTTGGTTGGATTAAGAAAACCTTAATCAAGGCCCAATCACAGTCCAATAACTTTTAATCTCCTTTTACCTTAATCACATTTGGTAAACCTACCTGTAATGGCCGTTTCGTCTGTCATAATTGTTCAGTCTTTCTATTGTTTAGGAACCGCCGGCCCGCTCGTCCAGAGCATCCGGATACAAAATGTAATGATACCATGATACATTTTTATATTTATTATTTGACACATATTATAAGGATAAAATAGTTATAAAAGTGTAATTTTTTTATTTTTTTTAAAAAGAAGAGAATAAAAAATAAGAAAAGATAATATCAAATATAAAAATTTTAGGAATGTAATATTTTTCTATTAGAATTTAAAAGGCATGACTTTGGCATGGTCTTTTGAAACATATTTTTCTATTGTTTAAGTTAACAATAGAAACGTTTTATCTGTAACAAAAAAAATGATGTATTTATTGTTGTGACTTAAGACTTTTTAAGGAATATTTCAGCTTTTCGTTCAAGTCAAGGAAAACAAAAGATTTATTTCTTAATTCTCAAATGTTTAGATTATTATCAGCTAATTCTATAATTCTATAATTTTGTGAATGATTTATATGATGTTGTCACATTTATTCAGTGCGATAAAAGAATTATTATTGTACAAATCATCAATTAAGATTATAATACTAATTTTGTCTAACATTTAATATTTATTATATCCATATGGGTTTTCTAACCTACTCACCAAACTTCTAAGGTGGCTAAATTTTTGAGACAATATTTTAATAGAAAGAGAATACATAGATATAAAAGTCTCACAAAAGAGAAAAAAAATGCCTTATTTTTAGAGTCATTGACAATTACTGCCTTCAATATATATATATATATATATATATATATATATATATTTGGTTTTATTCTTAAATACATTTGAAGAATATGTAACGAACCATATTAATTATATAAATATCAATATACTAGTATGTACCAATTGAATAAATCAACTTTCCTGTTTGAGTTCAATTTTTTATTGTGCGCCTGATTTAACACGCTGTTATTCTTTTCAAACAACTATCATTTACAGCATAATAACTTAAAAGAGTAATGTTCTGATGGTATTTCTATTATAACCATTTTAAAACAATTTATGCACATTTTATATTCTGCTCGTGGAACTTTAATCCATTCTTCTTTTAATAGAAGAAAATTCTAAGACAAAAGGATATCTATTACACATGGTCATTTATAAAATGTCACCAACCTATTCATACTCAATAATATATTATAACAACCTTATTTAACTATTATAATTTTTCATTTGGATCCTTAGATTTTAGTGCTATTATTTTGCCTTAAATATAATTTGATTTTAATATTTTAAAATATATTAAAATCAATGTAATATAAAGGCATAATAAAAAAAATGTCAAAAGTTCAGAAAAAAATATACGAAATTTATTTATTTTTTCAAAATTTTTAATCTTTCTTTTTTGTTGCATACCCTCAGATTTTGCGTGTAGCCGTTTAGGTTGAAGTTTTTGGTGGAAAATTGTGAAATTGACCTACGAAAGGAAAGTGGTCTAGAAAGCATGACAGAGTTACGTCATGCAAATGAGAAACCAAGAAACTAAAGAAAGAAGCTTCGGCGGCATTATCTTATTTCTACAAAGACACAAACATTGAATATTAACCTTAACATGATATAAGAAAGAAGTTACACGTTTGAACAGTATCAAACGTAATTTCTTCAAACACTATTTTCTATTCAAATTTTATGAATGAAAGAAATATATGATATGAAAAAGAAGTCACACTTTTGGCCATTTGAGTCATCATTGGGAAGCTTCAAATCTTCAAACTCTTCTTTATAAGACTTTCTCAAAACGTGTATATGTCAACCTTTGCTTCTCTCTACACATATATAAGTACATTGATTCCAAACAAAAGATAAAAGAAACCAACCAAAACAACCTCAAACACAACTCTGTGAGATTGTCCTAAACCAAAAATCAAGATGGCTGCAGATCCTCAGAAAATTCATCCTGTCTATGATGTTGAAGCACCAAACCACCCTTCAGCACCTTTGGTGCCAAGAAGCATGTCTAAATCAGATGCAGGTGATCCAGAGAGAGTAGTGCTACAACAACAGCAGCAACAGCAACAACAACATCCTCCACAACACACCATTCCTGTGATGCATTCAAGGCCAACAAAGAAAAGAAGAAGCTGCTGCTGCAGGTTTTTCTGTTGGTTGATAAGCATATTGGTTATTCTGATTGTGGCCATTGGTATCACAGTTGGGATACTATACCTTGTGTTCAGACCAAAGGTTCCAAAGTACTCTGTGGATGAGCTTATAGTCACACAGTTTGATATCTCTGACAACAACAGTTTATCTGCCACTTTCAACTTGACAATCACTGCCAGAAACCCTAACAAGAAGATTGGAATATACTACAGAGGTGGCAGCCATATAAGTGCTTGGTATGATGACACAAAACTGTGTGAAGGGTCTTTACCAAAGTTCTATCAAGGTCACCGCAACACCACAGTGCTCAGTATCCCTCTCACTGGTCAAACACAGGATGCTACTGGTCTGCAAACTAGCCTTCAGCAGCAGCTGCAAGACACAGGAAATGTGCCTCTCAATTTGAAGGTGAATCAGCCTGTGAGGATCAAATTTGGGAAGTTGACACTGTTTACAATCAAGTTCAGGGTTAGGTGCAATATTGTGGTGGACAACCTTAGTGCTAATAGTTCTATTAGAATTCAGAGCAGTAGTTGTAAATTCAGGTTAAGGCTGTGATTTTTATGATCTACATATATGCATGTTCATTATACTTACCAGAACATGCTGATTGCTTCAATATTACTATTTAATTTGTTTTATTTCTTTGTGTTCCCTGATTGAGATTTCTCTTTTGATGGACCTTTGTTTCCATCACCATTTCGAGATATTACTGTTCTTGTATTTTAATTCTTGTTGTTCAGCCACTTCTCTTGCAGACTATACTTAGAATATTGATATCTATATGTTCAATAACGAAAATCTTTGTACTTTTATTCACTGGATCTGGACCCACATGACACAGTAGCATACAATTTATTGGATGTATTTTTTTGTTTGTCTCTGTACAAAAATAAAATAAATCGTAAATTGGTAACGCTGGTTTATAAGGTCTGATCAGTTTTAGGACGTATAGTTGATCTTACACTAGAATGATTTTCATCTCCTTGGCTCAAAGAAGAATTCTTTGAACAATGGCTTAACATTAAACACAATTCTTTACCGTTTTAAAATCAAAACTTTAGTTAATCCAAAACTTGTATCTGATTGCGGTATTGTTCGATTGAAGTTATTTTTATCAAACGTATGAATACAAAAGCGAATAAAATATACTAACTTGTGTGATAATTTATGATGTTTGAATAACTGCGAAAAAACTTTACAACATAAATAAAATTTCAATCAAATTCAATAAATACGTAAAATCCTCGTGGTTAAAATCGACAGAATTATTATTCTAACTTTTTTTGACGTTTAAGTAGGATATAGTTCTTCTAATCCCACTTCAACAGTAAGCATGTCGCACAGTAAGAGAATAAATATGATTTACAGTGTCTAGGATTACCTTACAAAGTTTCATTCGTAAAATGTGTTTTATATCGACACACCACATGATATTGTTTCACTATCCAAGATAAAGACATGGTCATATCACTCCTCTGAAATATCAACTCTTGGTTTACTTCATATGTTAACAAGGGTCACTAGATAGATCCTTCAAGAGCCCACTCAAATATAAGAGGAAGAGTGTCACCATATATGGCCAATAACCTCACTTCATTCTCGATCAAAACCCACACAAGTGAAAAACTCAACCTTCAATTGAAACTGGCATCAAGTGAGCAGCATCTTTGAAGCCACGTCTTTGGACAAATCTCTGCTATAGCATTCCACCATGCCCATTTCAGAGGAAAAAAAAGGCACAGTAGCACAACATATTATGGGAGTGTTTAAAAGAGTGTTGCTAACATTCCTATGTTATTATTTAACCAAGTGCCACACATTTGGAAAAAGCAAAAAGACCAAATAAATTATGAAATGAAACCAGGACAGATTGACCAAATATTCACATTTAATCCATTTGTTGCATAAGGCCTAGAACCAACTGATAGAATACTCAATCAAAATGGATAAATGACCTAACTAAATAGTGCACCAATTTTCTTCTATGTTCCAATTTTATTCTGTGTTCTTGCTCGGAAATGTAAAATAAACATCTTTATTCTTTTATCTCTGCAATGCCATGTGGTGTTATACTTCCAGCATTTATCACATCAGACTCTTGTCATATTAATGGTTTGGATATTATTTTTATAAATTTTTGCACTAATTTAAAGATTCATCATTACCTTCATGAAGAAAGAATGCTACGAAGAGAACCAACAGTGCCTCGTGAACCAGCTGTGCCTCGTTTCCTCGCCTGAAACAGGACATGCAAAAGGTTAAGGTAGATACTCAAAAATCAAGATTACGTATGGACCAGATCTCTCTCTCTCTCTCTGGGCTGTGGGAGGAGTATTAGACTCACCTTATCATTATTAAACAGGTCATCTGCGACAGCTTCCATTTTCTTTCGCCTTTTCTCCTCCTTCACTAACTCAGACATTTCATCATCCCCACAGTCAGAATCCCTGGGGAAGTAAAAAAATGAACTATCAAATAACCATCACTAGGAGAAAAGAAATGAAGCATAGGCTAGCTAAATTTTTGGTCAAAATAACATCAGATTTAGTATTATTCTTACTTGTATGGATATTTTGCAAATGGAACAAGATTGTCAAAGCTATTACCAGACTGAGTGTGTGCCTGAAATTCCATTTAAAAGAAAAGTGGTCAGGGTAGGCACAGGTTTCATGAACCATGACATTAATAATAAATGTTAAAATTTAATAATTGCCATTGCATGAAGCAACAAGGTTTTTAGGTATTTAGATGTCAAGATAAAATTTAATTACAAAATCAAAACATGTTTGGTTTCAATTTTCAACAATAAGCAGTTTTTTAAGCTGAGATGCGGCATCACAACTACATACCTTTCTGAAACGTTTAAAATTTGGAAAACTGCTGTTTGGTGAAGTGCTTATGCTACTCCCTATGTTTGTATCTCGAACAATTAAATTTTGGCTGTAAACAACATCTGAATGTCCAGGTTCATTATCATCAACCTTGTCTTTCTTTACTTTGACACCATCGTTATCATTCCCGAAGTTGATGGCATGTGATCTGACAGAAGCACCATCCAAGGATGTTTCTGTTTTTGCACGTTTAATGTCATGCAATTTGGTTAAAACATCATCTGAGGATGCCTCTATACTCTCATGTTTTCTCTTACCCAAAGCATAAGAATCATCATATATTTCTTCCGTTTTTTCATATTTTACATTATTGTCATTGCTGAGTGCCTCAGTGGAGCGGGCCGTCGTGGCTGTTTCAACTTCAGTATCTGAATCTGCAACAATTGTCTCATCTGTAGAGCATGATGACGAAACAAGTACTGCAACAACACAGTGCTTGTTATAGGAACACTGAAATACAAATTTATTTAAGATTACATGCTAGTATATATAAGATAATATGCTAATTAACATCCCTACAATTAGGGATTGTATTGTAGAATATCGCATTTAGTTAGTTAATTTATTCCCTGCAATAATATCTAATTACATGTAAGTGTGTGCACATGTGTGTGTATTCAGTGATGAGGTGATCAAACAACTAAGAAATCAAGACGGTTCTTATATTTTCAAGTGACCACGTCATTACTGCAAATGTGTTCATTTTGTTACTTGCTTTCATGAAAAGTGATTTTGATTAATAAAAAACCCAGAAGAGATTCTTCATCTGAGAAGATGCAAATCGAGACGGGCAATTTCTCTAAAAGTTGGCAATGCCATTACGCTATTTCATTCCCCTCCCCCTTTTCTTAGACCCAAGTCACACTTAAAAAGAAATCATGGAGAAGCGATAGCAGAATCGTATTAATTCATCATTAGTTTGATAATATAGACATTCCAACTTAGACAATAATGCAATAAATAAATGGAAGTTACCTCCTGTGAAACATTGATTTTTCAGTATGCATAAAACAGCATACATATAACAAAACTTATTATTAGTACCAGCAAACCAAAATTAATTTGAAAGTCTTTGATTGAACAGTTTCCCTCTTATAGCCAATTTCATCCCCCTTTTGCGGAATCAGAGCCTTAAACATAATTTTACACTCAGCAGCAGCAAACAAAGGTATAACAAAGCAAAGAAAAATAATTTTAAAATATTTACTGATTTGGGCTCTTCATTTTTGGAGAGGAAAACAAAGTTTTAGACCATGCAAATATATTACTTGAGATATAGAGAATAGTAATACTTACTGCATGGTGATTTCAAAATAGACAGATCTAGCTGTCCACTCAGAGCAGCACAAATTATATCCATCTCACTAACAGTAAGCGAGGAACTCAGTTTAACAAAGAGATTAGACTTGCATGCTGGTCCTTCTGGGATGACACAAACCACACGATCATCCTCTCCGTAATTTGAATCCTACACGAAACACGTGAGAATCACAATACTGAAGTACATAACTTTGATGCAAAGATAATCGGCCTGAGAATATGTGGTGTTGAAAACAGAGAAGTCAGAGTTGTTGACTAAGAGCTTGAAGTATTTTTCTATTCAATGATGACTATCTTTCTAACAGTAGAGAGGTTGAGATAGTCAACAATAATAGACTTATTCAACTAGATGAAGTCAAGTGCAAGGATCACACAATTTCATCAAACTTGGTTAAAAATCAAATCCTCATATATAAATCATCATGAAATCCATTTTAATAATTATCTAATGTCTTTTTTCTTTTCTTTCAACCTGTATTCACAAGGTAAAAGTCATACATACTACTCCCCTCAATAGTGCCAATAATGGCCTTTTATGCATGTATAAACCCCCTTAACCGAAATTCATGCCAAATTAATATTGCCTTAGTATACAATCATTCTATTCTGTATCATGTATTTCTTGTGTAGTCATATATTCATCTTAGCACTCACTTTCTTTTTTTTTCCTTTTGTTGTTCCTTTAAAATTCAACGTTTATTATTGTTAGATATATTATCTTTATTTTATATTTATCTTTTATCTTTAATTAGTTTGTTATTATTTCTTATTTGTATTTTGTATTTTGTATTTAATCCATATTTCTTCTAATATAAACAGAGGACCTTATATGTATATTCAACACAAAAGAGATTAATCTCATACATAATTTTCACTACATTTAACAACTACCATATAGACTATAGTTTTTTGTATAGGATTATAGTGATATCAAAAAAATTTTCTTTGAGCTTCATATGCAATTTGTAGTCACAAATAACCCATGATGTATTTATCCATTTCAACCACCTAGCTCAATCCTATGTGTGTTATCTTCATTAATTAACCAACATTTTATGATATTGAACTGATATAATGACATCTTTAATTTTCCCCACTGCGTCAATTTTCTCCTGTTCGTTACTAAAATTGCAATACAACTCTGTATTATTCGTATACCCCTTTGATTTCAACATGTCCCAAAACCTCAATTTTAATGTTATGTCTACCCTTAATTCCTTTTAATCAAAACATTATCATTCACACACAAAAATTCATATATAGAAAAGACAGAAATGAAATACATACTTGACTATTTGAACAAAACTCTCCGGAGGAAACAACTTTTGCACCAGCCACTTCCAATAAAGATTTTAGCTGATCCTGAAATTTATACTACAAGCAAGAAGAAGAATTAAGATAATAACCCTGTCAAGACGAGCTATGCTTCAAAATTATCAAGATGTTTCCATCTTAGAGTTTTAAAACCTCCAGCATATTTACATATGAACATTAAAAGAAGTTCCAAGAATAAAGTAAGAAAATGTTTCGGCATATTATTTAAAAATGGAAATCTCAAAACTAGCTAGTACTATAATACTTAAGTTGGGTTTACAGTGAGTATAAAAGACTTTGAATAAGAAGTACCAAATGATCAGATTCCAACAAAAAAGTGTATCCTTTCAAACAATCTTCACGTGATCTGGGGTCGGCAATTTTTATAGATTCTCCATCCACTGACACTGTTGGAATATATCTAATTGAGAAAGAAGAGGAAATAGAGAAGAAAAAAAAGCTTCTTCAATTAAATAAACTGGTCACAATGTCATGGAATATAAAGCTAGCATTACCAAACTCTAAAGTCAAAGCAATACTCACGAATGACAGCTAGGAATTTCAATGCTGATATTCTTTTCTGCAAAAACCTACAAGGGAAAAAACAGTCACAGGTTAAAATTCAAACATGAGAAAAAGTTCTCTACTGGTTGGAGACTAAATCATTCAATCAAATCTCACAATTCAAGACTATGATTAATGTTTACCCTTGATGATTTGTTATAATAAATGAATTTTATCATTCTATGGTTTTACCTATAAGCAACAATTAATACTATTACCATAGGTCACGACTTGGAATACAAATTCTGGCATACTGTTCAGGGTCTATGCTTTTAGCAAACACAAAATAACTAGCGAAACATGTAAAAAATTTCATACTCTCGGGGCACTATCTAACCTTTAAAGTAGACCAAATCATGAGACTCTTATATGAAGAGAATGGTCCACAAGCTACATGAAAAGTTATGATTATAAACTTATGATTGTAACTTATTCTTGAATTGATTCTTAGCAAATCATTCTGACAATTTAAGAAGGTAACAGAGATCTAAATATATCATTGCTGTGTAAACTATAAAAGAATCTTCCAGCATTAACTCCATTACATCAGCTCTCCTTTTACATAACCTATTCTACTGTTGTAAAATGCTATGTCAATCTTAAAAGATTTTCAAAGGGCATGTTAAAAAATAATAAAATAATAAAGCAAAAGAAAAAAAATAAAATTCGAATACAACAATTACATAAGAAACTAACCTTCATGCTATCAAACTGTGAATACACGTTATCACTTGAATGTGACAGATAAATGAAAAGTTACGAACAAAAATGCAAACCAAAATGCTTAAATACCTCAAGCCAATTATTAAGAACACAAGATTTTTTTGCCACAACAGCATCAACAAGATCCTTCTTCAACGGCATGAGTTTATCTACCAGTACATGTGTGCACCCTTCACCTAAGGTATGAGTAAAACTAGCACCTACATTGAATGTATTAGTTGGTCAATATCCAGCATTCACATGAAAACAAAGTCTGGTCTAGTGCTTCCAAAAAATAATTATTTTTCCTGTTTGGAGGGAAAAGCACATTAAATTTATAGCTCATGTCACAACATAGTGTGAAGTTTTTCTGAATAAATTGAGTCTAGTACAGCTTATGTTGCAAGATAAAGCTTTTTCTGAACATTATAATTTAAATTTACATAATACCAAGTTACCATCAAAGATATGCAAACTCTACTTCCATTCCAACATATATATCAGTTTCTTCTCAAAATGATAGACAGTGTTAGTTGAAAGTTGAAACTACAAAAATTTAGGCATTTCATAATATCAAAACTGCACAACTAGCATGGGATAAAATAAAAAGAAAATTGATAGATGCCTTTCAAACCAAGGGTCGCTTATCACACAGTAAATACTGCTTCTAGCACAAATTTCCATTAGCTCAGTGTTTGCTTCTTTAATAGTTTTAAGTAAATACAATATCATGTGCACGTAAAAAAATAATTTAAAGCAATTACACAGCAAGCATTCATGAATTATAAGAACTGAAGAACCTTCATATGTTCTTTACACCACTGACCAATTGATGAAATTTTCTCTTGAAGGGATTGATCCACTTTATTTGAGGAACAGATGAAGAAAACGAGGGGTACATGGCAAAACCTGTCAGATCAAATTTGAAAGCATTTAAGCAGACATACGATGAAAGACAAATGTTATGAGATTGAGTGTACATATACATACAAACTCAAATCTAGAAAGGTACTGCAACAGTATTTTCTAAAATTAAAAGTGAATGTCACAAAAAGAATGTAAGGAAATTGATGACATAGTTGACATACTTGTAGGTAGCGCTACCAGTGCCAAAAGAGACAAAGTCACCATCCTCTAGTGGTGTTTGTTTATTTGGTAGCTCATGAACTTTTTTCTTTGGCCCAACATTTTTGCTAATAAATGTCCCATACTTGGAGCAATCTCTAATATGTATGTTGCGTGACAAATGAGAACATTCATTTGATAAAGGATTTAATAGGTTCATTGTATTAACAACTATTTCTGCATGAACCCGAGAAACACCTTTATCTTTAGCGATTATCACGTCACAACCTATAAGAAGTTAGTTGCAAGTTCATACAAAGCGTCACCATGATATTCAAAAAATAAATAATACGTAATAATCATCATAAGAAAAAGCTTAAAACTTGTGAATGAAAAATAAATGGGAGAAACTTGTCTTAACAATCTAATCTGAGAAGCCATCTCCATGTCATTTTGCTCTATAGAGACAGCACTTTAGCTTTAAAATTTAGTTTACTTTATTTGCTTTATTTCAGTTACATGAATTTTAGTCCTACTAAGAGGAGAGGGGGACTATCAAAATATGTTGTCAGGAAGGATCTCATGATAAATAATATCTCTAAAACCTTGGTCTTTGATTGAGCCAAATGCTAACAGACCTCCCCACTTATTGGAATAACATTTTGTGGTTATTGTTGTTGTTGTTATACTTGTTTTTATTTCAGTTAATTAGCTTCAAGTGCACCAGTCATTCACTAATGGTTCTGTCCTAAATCTGGACAATGACATGTATTGCTGTAGTTTATGATACAGACTACAAAATAATGGAGATAAAAATTATTAAAAAAGCATCTGCATAACATCCAAACTTGGGTTAAACGGTCATAGATGTGGTATGAGAGTCTCTGTGATCATGTTGCCAGGAGGGTATTTCCTGAGCGTGCGTATTAGAAGCCCTGATGGGATAAGTTTTTTTATCATTGTTGTGCATGTTAGAGGTAAAATTCACTCACGGGCAAGCCCTCATCTTAATGCCGTAAGCCCTTCTTCCAAATCAGTCTTTGTCAAAAATACTCATACCCAATTTCAACATTTTCACTCTATCAAAGGTAGGTTACTTTAGAATGCCAGAAAAGAGTCCCATGTGGATACTCTTTTCAGCATTAGCACTGAAAATCAATCAAACACTTCAGCCACACTGTTTAGATAATTGGTTAACCATTAACTATGTGCAAAAGACAAGAGTTTTGAAAATAATCAGAAGGAACGGCAAATTACAGTACCTTTTCGACCAACTTTGTAAATTCCAGTTTTGAAAATATAATACTTATCTTCACCTGCCATAAAAATTTTCAAAAATAAAAAATACAATAACTTTTTTTGGCGCACCAATAGTATGTTAACAGAAACTGTCATTAACCTATAATCTTACAAAAAAGAATTAAAAAGATATATATCAGTTTCCTTTCATTGGAAAAAATGGATACCTGAAAGAGGATCAACGGGGAAGAGTCCCCACACCATGATTCTTCTTTGTTAAACTCTGAAGCACTAAAGAGCGACGGGAGAAAGTAAATAATTGAAAAGGAAGAACTTAAGGTCGCTATGCAACGACGCGCCGTGTTTTCCATTCAAAACGGCACAAAGTCTATCTATTTCACAACTAAAACGAAGTGCCGTTTTTAATTTGCTTAAAATTGTCCTTAAAGAAATATTTTAAATCCATAAAGTAAAAAAAAATAAAAAAATATAATTATATTCATCATACTAAATCGACTATTCATACAAATTAAAATTAAGCAACTATATTTCAATAACTAATAATATATTTAATCTTCTAAATTCCCTAAAGAGGACAATGTCAACTACTTTCGACCAACCTTATAAATAATACTCAATCTTCTAAATAGAGTGAATTTTTCTAACCATTGTAGATTTAAACAAATTATTTTTGGTGGTAATGAGCTTTCAGAGTTGAATTTGCTAAAGGGTTTGGATTTTTTTTTCTTTTTTGATTAATTGAGAAAAATGTATTTCAAATTATTTTTCACTTTTTTTATATTGTTAATGAGATAAATAATATTATTAAATGTATCATCAATTGCGTGTATAATTTTTATTGTTTCAAATACTAAATTTAAATTGATTTGAAAAATACATTTAATAATACATGTAATTAGAAGTTGGTGAAAATTATAAGTTGCACTCTATTAATGTGCTTATATATTCACTATCACGTAGAATAAGTTGTTTGTTGGCTTTTTTCTTATTTATTATGTACATTTTGCTACCAATATAAATCTAAATAATATACAAAATTTATATAGTTTGTCAAATGTAATAAGTTTCACTTATGTTGGTATTTAATAATTCTTATATAAAGTTGAGCAAATATTTATCAAAAACGATTTTTTATATTATCTAAGATCCGAAACTTGACATACATATCCATCAATCACGAATGCAGTTCAGGGACAGTTTAATACATATTAAGTAATAATCATATCAATGAAGGATTGTGGATTTCATAAATTTAATATCAAAGAAAATTGTTACACATTCTAATAAATTTAATTATTTTTGCATTTGTCCTTCTCTACGTCTCGTTGCTAAGTTTCTCTTGAAGAAGAAATATTATTTGTGTAACTATATTAGAAATTTTACCTGAAAAACAAGATCATGTAGTGTTGCAGCTTGATAATAGTTTTGTTGTAAATAACAGTGTTTCGGACGTAGAATCGAAGTCAATCACTTAGCTCAATGTTTTTTGAGTTTTTAATAAGGTTTAAATTTAAACCCTCAGTTCGTCCTCATTTTTGTATGGTAATCTCAGTTGGGTCCTCATTTTTGCAACTATCTCAATTGGATCATATTTTTTGTAAAAATGGACCAATTTTACCTTAACCGTTAAGTGCTTTCAGACGGCGTTAAATCTAGCTAAGCGGTATTTTATGTTTTGATGACGTGGCATTGTGGATTAAATTGATTAGGTGATGTGTTTTATAATCATCAAATCCACGTGGCGATGGTGCTTCTTCTTCCCTCCAACCACTGATCACCTTTCACCTCTTTCGCTCCTTCGCCCAAGCTGCTTCCTTCCCACTTCCACCATCAAACCCTCACTCTCCATACACACACCCTTTCTCCCTCAACCGAGGGTAAAATTGTTCAGACTAAAACATTTTTACTGAAATAAGATTAGAGAAAGAGAATTAGAGATTTGGTCAGTGGGAGAAGAGGAATTGGAATCCTAGAGAAGACAAAGACAATCAACTACACTCTACCAATCTGAAACCCATTAGGGTTTTTCGCCTCTCTCACCAGACCAATTGGTCTCTGCATCCTCCACTTGAATCCAAAAGGGAACTAGAGGAACCCAGAAGCTTTCATCTCCTCCGCTCATGCGCGTCCGCCTCAGCCTCTACCCAATCGACCACCGTGAGTTGCGGACCAAGGCGTCACCAGCACCGCTGTTCACCATTGAAGGCATCGTCGACCATGGCGTTGGGTCCTCCCTTCTCCTTCTTTTCTTTGTGCGTGAGAGAGAAGCTCTCCCGTTCCTCTGTCAATCGCCTCTTGTGTGAGCTCGGCTGCCGCGAGGCGTGAGCCAGGGTGCCACCAACGCCACCGGTTGCCGCCAAGCTCGTAGTCGGTCACCGCGTCAACATCACCGACGTTGACTCCTCCCATTCACTCGCAAGCAGGGAAACCCTTTCCTTCTTCTTCAAGTTCGAGACTACCGTCACCAACGATTACGAGTTCGACACTTGGGTGATGCACAATTTGTTGATTGTGGGAAGCCCTAACAGATAAAGAGTTTGGCGTGGACAACATAACTGTATCGTTTTGTAGCAGTTTGAGAAGAGGTTCGAAAGGAGAGACAAATCCCTTCTTATGACTCAAAGCATGTACTTAGAGATCACCTACACATGACAAATATGGCTGATGCTGAATCAATTTCGACTCCTATGACCTTTACATGCAAGTTGTCTAAAACAAGTGGTGATAGATCCAAATCTTTATAGATTTGTAGTTGGTGCCTTGTAGTATGCTACTCTCAGAAGATCTGAAATAAGCTTTACAATTAAAAATTATCAAATCTGGAGATTGTTCTTGAAAGATGCATTCAGACAAACCTCATTCTTAATTGGGAAAAAATGTCATTTCATGGTGACTGAAGGTATTGTGCTGGGTCATAAAATTTCATCTAAGGGCATTGAAGTTGACAAAGCTAAAGTGGAAGTCATTGAAAAGCTTCCTCCACCGACGAATGTGAAAGGGATAAGAAGCTTTCTTGGGCATGCTGGTTTTTATAGAAGATTTATCAAGGACTTCTCCAAGATTGCTAAGCCATTATGCAACCTTCTGGTAAAGGACACTCCTTTTGTGTTAGATGAAGAGTGTTTGAATGCATTCAGGATTTTGAAGGACAAATTAATCTCTGCACCAGTGATCATTGGCCCAAATTGGGAACAAGAGTTTGAATTGATGTGTGATGCCAGTGATTATGCCATAGGTGTTGTCCTCGGCCAAAGAAGAGTGAAGGTCTTTCATGCCATCTACTATGCCAGTAAAGTTCTAAATGGAGCTCAACTCAATTATGCCACAACTGAGAAAGAATTTCTGGCAATAGTGTATGCTTTGGAGAAGTTCAGACCTTATCTCATTGGTTCAAAATTCATCATTTACACTGACCATGCTGCAATTAAATATTTGTTGACCAAACCGGACTCCAAACCAAGATTGATAAGATGGGTTCTTTTGCTACAAGAGTTTGATTTAGAGATCCGAGATAAAAAAGGAAGTGAAAATGTCATTGCAGACCATCTCTCCAGGCTTGTGAATGAAGAAGTTACAACTAAGGAGAAAGAAATTCGTGAAGAGTTTTGTGATGAGAATTTGATGATGGTGCAACAAAGGCCCTGGTTTGCAGACATAGCCAATTTCAAAGCTGCAGGAATCCTCCCAGATGATCTTTCATGGCAACAAAAGAAGAAATTTTTAAATGATGTTAACCAATTTGTTTGGGATGACCCTTACCTCTTCAAATTAGGTGTTGATGGTCTATTGAGGCGGTGTGTTACTGCAGAAGAAGTAGCAGGCATACTGTGGCATTGTCACAATTCGCCATATGGTGGACATTTTAATGGTGAAAGAACAGCCGCCAAGGTTTTGCAATCTGGATTCTATTGGCCTACAATTTTCAAAGATGCTTATGCTCATGCAAAGAGTTGTGATAAGTGCCAAAGGGTCAGTACCATCTCAAGAAGGCATGAAATGCCACTACAAAATATTCTTGAGTTGAGGTCTTTGATTGTTGGGGAATTGATTTTGTTGGTCCCCTACCTTCTTCATATAATAATGAGTACATTCTAGTTGCAGTGGACTGTGTCAGCAAGTGGGTGGAGGCAGCAGCATGCCAAAAGAATGACGCCAACACTGTCATTAAATTCCTAAAAAGGAATATTTTCTCAAGGTTTGGGGTGCCTAGAATCCTAATTAGTGATGGCGGATCTCATTTCTGCAACTCTCAGCTAGAAAAGTTACTAAAACATTATGAAGTGAGACACAAGGTCGCTTCCCCATACCATCCTCAGACCAACGGCCAAGCCGAGGTTTCAAATAGAGAGATCAAGAGGATTCTTGAGAAAATAGATTCTTCTTCAAGAAAAGATTGGTCAGCAAAGTTAGATGATGCTTTATGGGCCTACAGGACTGCCTTGAAGACACCTGTAGGGATGATTCCATTTTAGCTAGTCTATAGAAAAGTCTGTCATTTGCCAGTGGAGATGGAACATAAGGCGTACTGGGCTTTAAAGTTTCTGAACTTTGATCCTACCTTGTCTACCAAGAAGAGGAAGTTACAGCTTCAAGAGTTGGAAGAGATAAGACTAACAGCCTATGACAACTCCAAGAATTACAAGGAAAAGGTCAAGTTGTATCATGACAAGAAACTTCTAAAGAGAGACTTTCAATCTGGTCAACAAGTTCTTCTCTTCAATTCTAGATTCAAGATCCTTCAAGGCAAGTTGAAGTCAAAGTGGTCTGGACCTTTCACCATAAAGGAAGTAAAGCCTCATGGAGCTATTGAATTGGTTGATCCTTCCTCAGTTGATCCAGAAAGAAGTTGGGTGGTAAATGGTCAGCGTTTGAAACACTATTTGGGTGGTGAGATTCAACATCTCACCACAATTATCCATCTTTCTGACCCTTGAGCATAACGGTGTCAGGCTCGTGACGTTAAACAAGCGCTTACTGGGAGGTAACCCAGTTTTCTAACCTTTTCTCTTGTGTGACTTTGTTATTTGAGTGTGTTTTGATTTTGAGAATTTGTTTTAATAGGTTTTAGTTGATTTCTTGACTTTTGAGTGTTTGAGTTTGGATGGTAGTTAGTAAGGTGTGACCAGTGCATTGTTGTTAATGTTTACTTTTGTTGTGGAAGAGTATGTCTTGGAGTGTTTTTATTTGTTTTGATGTGCTCTAGTGTGATTTAGGATGGAATGAATTATTCTGAATTGGTTAAGTGTGTTGTGTTTGCAAAAATCTGGTTTTGACATTTTTAGTTAGGCACATTACCATTTAGCTTGTAGATCCATGCATTAGATTATTTTCATGGTGCATTCTTGGTGTTTGTAATTAGTATAAACATGAGCATGTAGTTGGAATGTGTTTGAACGGGTGGCAAATGTCAATAGTCCAAGAGCTCGAGTCCAAAACACTGAAAAATGATATTGTTAGAGGCCCGCTTAGCGGTACCTACGCGCCATACCAGCAGAGGCAATGTATTTACATTCTCTGATACGGCGCTCAGCTGCAAAAAACTGTGCAGCCCAGCGCCAACGACGTGTACTGGTGCAACCCTGTTTGACCCTGTTTGACCGTACAGCCCTCCCCCTTTTTGACTCACTTTACCTTTTAAAACCTAATTCCTATCACTTTCCCTTTCTCTCTTTGCCAAACCATCATGGTCTAAACCTCCAACCTCTACCTCACTCTCACATTATCTCATTTTCCACCACAATCTCTCTACACTCCACTCAAATGTCACATACACGCCCTGCCAAATCTGTGCTCCCATTCCTTCTCCTCTTTCAAACCCATCACCACACCTCACTCTTTGTGCCTCCACACCCACAGGCAAAGCTTGTTCCAACCTTTGAAGTTTTGTTTTTTCTACTCATTCACTTCCCTCCAAGTAGGTTGAATTCATTGTTGATACTCATTCTCAAATTTGTTTGCAGATTTTTAGAATTTTATGCAATAAAGAATTTGATAACCCAAAGTGTGTTTAATGTTGTTGATTGCAATTGCATAGAATAAGGTTCATTAAGTATTCATATTGGTTGATCTTCTGGTTCATTTTTCTTGCTTAACCATGCTCCAAAGCATTCACTGATGCACATAGAATCAGGGCATTTTTTAGCCCTCTGTCAGGTGCCGCTCAGCTGCACGAAACCCGTGCAGCCCAGCGCTGGCGCTGTAGGGCAGCCACCTCCCTTCTTCAATTTTTTCTGCAATTTGATCTTTGTCAGTGTAAGGCTTGCTGCTAGCCTTTTTGTTGCATGTTTATGAAGCTGTGTGATTCTATAACACTGGTTTTGTGCTGATTTTTAATGTCCAACCTCTCAGTCACGCACCAGGGCACACAACGCCCCTGTCCAGTGCAGCTCAGCTGCACAAAATAGCTGCAGCCCAGCGCTGGCGCTGCAGGGCAGCTGTCCAATTTTTTTGCAATCTGGTTCTGTTCGATTGGGGCTTGCTGTCAGCCCTCTTTTCTACATATTCTTCCCAATTATTTGATGCCACACTAATGGTTATGTGCTGAGTTTTTGTGCAAATTCTGTTTTTAACCACTAACCATAAAAAAGCCATTTTTCCATTGGTTGTCTTTTATGCAGTATGGCGTCTTCATCAGGCAAACGGGTAAAGATGACTGTTGGGCAATCTTCAAGAGGTCAAAAGAGGAAAGAAAAGTTCTACTCCGATAAGTTCTTGACCAAAGATCATAAGAACCACTTTGCCTCAGTTCAAAGTAGAAGGTTACTCATGGAACGCACTGTCACTTTGAAGCTAGAGGAGGTTCCTGATTTATTGGAGGAGTCTAGTAGAAGAAAATGGAACAATTTGGGCAGCTATCCTGAACCGACAAACATAGCTATAGTAAAGGAGTTTTACACCAATGCACGAAAATTTTCTGAGAATGATATTCCTTTCTTGAGCTATGTAAGGGGAAAGAGAATCCCTTTTGATGCTGCTACCATTAACTCCTTCCTTGAAACTGATTGGGAAGGTGGAGACACTTTGTGTCAGTTTGCCCAACTGCAACAAGAGGATTTTGATTATCAAGCTATTGAGAGAGCAATATGCCGCCCAGGGGGTACATTCAGACGCAACAGGCAAGGGCAACCAGTGCACCTCAGGAGATCCGATTTAACACCTTTGAGCAAGATTTGGATGACTCTTTTGCTCTCCAACATTTCTCCTTGTTCACATGTTTCAGATATTACTGCAAATCGATCTCATGCTGTTTTGCATCATTACCAGAAAGACACTCAATCTGGGTGATCTAATCTCAAAAGAAATATATCAGTGTGCCCATGTAGCGGGTTCCAAGGCTCCCCTTGGACATCCTTCTCTCGTTACTCACCTATGCCAGCTAGTAGGGGTTGATGTCTCCACTCCACCCTTTGAACGGCCACGGAAAACGATTGACTTTGCTTTCTTTATGCAGTATTGCCTTCCTGATGATGATGGTCCGGTTGCACCACCTCCTCCATTGCCAGCACGCCGACATGCCCGACCACTGGCTGCACCTCAGGTCGACCTACTCCCCTATCTGACATCCATTCATAGGGGTCAGCTCGCCACTTATCAGATGCTTCGTGAGCTTACCTATGCGATGCCCGAGCTTAACATGATGTCTGCTGCTGAATTTGATGAGTATGTTGCTTGGCCTGGGGACCAGTCCCATTCTGTTGGGGGAGGTGGAGCAGCAGCTGATGAAGATGAGGAAGAAGAAGATGATGATGATTCCGAAGAGAGTGATGACAACATTTCTTGAGCGATGACAGGACCTTTGACTTTATTTTATTTTGTTGCTTGTTTTTAAATTTGAATGAACCCCTTACTTTTTAGTTTGTGGAAGTTTTGGTTGAGTTATCTGGCTTGATAGACTATGCTGATGCATGATACTGATGCTTGACTGTGAAATTATGCTTGAGATTGTGCAATTGAGTTCAAATTGTGGTTGTTTTCATCATGACCAATCCGAGAATGCTTTTTGTTTAACTGCGATCAATATTCAGGGTAGTTGCCTAATGATGTTTGTGGAACCTTGAGTTAACCATGTGAGATGTTGTGCCTTAAATTTTTCTTGTGAATGCTATCATGATAGATCACAACTGACTTTAACTGAGTTTCTCTGGTTTGAATAATTTACTTGCTTGTCACACATGATCAAGGGCATGTTTTTCTTCTACCTCAAATAAGCCAATATAAACCTCTTGGACCTTAATGAAAGATGTTTTCCCCTTTGAACCTCAAACCTAATGAAAATTCCCTGATTTTCCTACCTTGAGCTTGTCAATACCCAATTTCGTCCGGGTAATTAAACAAAATATCTAGAGTTAAGGAAAGGTAATAAAATAAAAATAAACGACAAAAGATGAAAAATGATGATGATTTTTGTTTTGTGTTCTGTTCCTATTTTTATTTATTTTGTTTTTACTTTGTTTTGTTTTTACCTATTTTATCCCCTACTTTTATTTTGTTTTACGTTATTTGATCTCATTCTATTTTATTTTATTTTATTTTATTTTATTTTATTTTATTTTAGTTTAGTTTATTTTATTTTATTTTATTTTATTTTATTTTATTTTATTTTATTGTAGTTTAGTTTATTTTATTTTATTTTATTTTTTTCCATTCTATTTTATTTTATTTTATTTCATTCTATTTTATTTTATTTTATTTTATTTTATTTTATTTTATTTTATTTTATTTTATTTTATGTTATTTTATGTTATGTTATTTTATTTTATTTTATTTTATTTTATTTTATTTTATTTTATTTTATTTTATTTTATTTTATTTTATTTTATTTTATTTTATTTTATTTTATTTTATTTTATTTTATTTTATTTTATTTTTTTCCATTCTATTTTATTTTATTATATAAATATTTGTACTAAAAAAAAAAAAAAAGAAAAGAGAAAAGATTCAATAGTCAACTGTGTTTCTTTCGGAAAGAAATTTTTTGGATTGGCGGTCCTTCCTACTACGCTTTCTATCCTGCAACACACAACGGCGTGTACCTCTACACGCAATCAAATTTCCGTTTCTGGAAAGAGCCCCTGTCCACCATGGTTTCTGCCACTGATTATACATCAAAGGGGAATAGCGTTTGATAGTGGTTTTGCCGATTCTCAGTCTATAGTGGCTGGATGACAGCGTAGCAGGGACTGGACCTTGGCCGGTGATAAGGAAAGACTACTCTCAACTCCACAAAAAGGGAACTCTCTATTCACACTCCACACTACACAGTCTCGGTCAGCACTACCAACTCAGATTCATCTCCAACACCTCACAGTTAGAGAAGAGAAGAACCATTTCGCCTTCACCAGAAAAAGTGTTTGAAGCTGCGGAGGTAAGTCTTCGTGTACTTAAGCTCTGGTCATGCTCATGAATTAGCTTTCCACGCGTGTTGAAAGATGAACGAATGATACTTGCTTGCTTGGTATGTATAGTTGTGTTCGTTTGCTCTGTTACATACTCTGTTAATCAGAACTTTATAGCTTCAATGAAGATTCATCTAATATAGCTAACAGTAGAAAATAAATATATCCTTTCCCAACATGAAGACTTCAATATTCCCTTTCCTTGCATCCAGAAAAATACTCTAAAAAATGAAAAAATAGCAAACAGCGAAACAGAAGTTGCTTTCTAGCAAACCATGGGTTCCTTCAGGCTGGGAAGCAATATCTGTCACAGCCGCTTTCCATCCTAAGGCATTCTTCACCTGTATCAAACAAAACGAACCCAGTCAGATCGTGAAGCTAAACTCCTCATACCTCTGTTCACCTCTCATCATCAACAGAAGAATTGAATCTTTAAGAAAAGAAAGCCACCATAAAGTGAAATCAACCCAAGCAAAATAAAGGACAAATACCAATTTCCAGCATCTACACATAAGCTCATATCACACCTACACTAAACCAAAACTAAAACCTGCAACCAGATACAAAACCCCCATCATCCTTCATCAAATCTTCGCTTATACCATGAAAACCCCTACGACCATTTTTTTTTTCTGCAAGAGAAAAGCTTAAATCCTTCTTTACAGATTCATTATCTTCCCATTCCAAATTCACCCAGTGCCCTTCCCTATAGATTGACATCTCGAGCTCCATGCTCAATGTCCTCTACAACCCGTAAAACAAGTCCATCAGATTAACCCGAAATATCCCAGTAGAAGAAACTTCAATCAATAGAACAACATTCAAATGAATAACATTCAAAAGAAAATGAGAAAAGAGAAGGAAAGGTGCTTTCGCCCTTGACACCGTCGGTGGTGTTACTGGAGATGCTTGGTTTTTGAGGAGGAAGACCCTCGATTGGCGAAGGAGAAGAGCGGTGTTGGCGGTGCCGGTGAGGAGGCGATTTCCGGCGAATACAATGGTGACTAGCTTCGTCGATGGGGTTTGGTTTCGTTGGTTTCGTTCGTGACCCAGGAAGCAGTGATTGGAGCAGCGATCAACGGCAACCATGGTTGTCAAGCTTGTAACGCTTTGGTGTATGGGCTCGCTCAGACTACGTTCGACAATGGAAGGAGAGAGTTTCTCGCGCAAAGAAAACAAGAAGTGTAGAAGACCCGACGGCCGGCGGCGGCCCCGGCGGCGAGCAGCGTCATCGGCGCAACCTTGGCTCGGGGTCTGTGGTCGTGGATTTCGTTGGCTATGGCGAGAACGGCGAGATCTCGGAGTTGAGATTGTTTTCGCGCGAAGGAGAAGATGCAAGATGGTAGTCCGGCAACCGGCAGCGGCCCTTCCGATGAAGTCGTCGGCGACGTCGTGGACGACCCCTCACAGTGGTCTTCGACGGTGGTGGCGCGGTGGCCGGCCTGATGGGTGGAGGCTAGGGCTAAGTGAGATGAACGACAGAGGGGAGAGCCTTTGAGTTTTCTTGCTCATAGAAAGAGACCCTGGGTCTCATTTGTGTCAAATGAATGAAGAAGGAGAGAACCCCTAGGGTTTTTTGAGCTGAAGTTTGAAAAGGCCTTAGGCCTAAGCCTCTGATCCAACCCCTTTTCTTTTCTCTCCAGCACACACCCCCCATTTCTCACCTTTGCACCCCTACGTCCATTCCTTGTCTTGGGCTCAGGCCCGTTCTGTTTCCAAAATAAAAAATGAATATCTTCTGCACCCCCGTTTCTTACTCGCGCACCCCTCAGGTCCACTTCTTTGGACTGGGCTCAAGCCCATCTTGTTCCTAAAAAACTAAAAAAGGGCTAATTTTCTTTTCTTCCTTGGGTACCCCTTTTTTCATTTAGGCACCTTTTTTTCATTTACTTATTATTTTATTTAGGTTTTTTTTTCCTTTTCCTTTTTATTTTATTTTCATTACTTATTTATTTATGTATCTTTTTATTTCGTTTTTATTGTATTGTTTTCTATTGGTATTATTTTATTTTGTTTCCATTTTAAATATGTATCTACTTTTTAAATATATAAAATGTTAAAAACAGAAAAAATTATTTTAAAAGCTTTAAGCGCAAGTGCGACCATTCTGTCTGCCTTGTGCTAAAATTTTTTTTCTTCCTTGTTAAAAAAAATCATAAATTGTTTTAAAGGGTTTAAGCACAAGTGTGACCATTCTGTCTGCCTTGTGCTAAAAACCCTTTTCTTCCTCTTTAAAAAAAATCATAAATCGTTTTAAAGGGTTTAAGAACAAGTGCGACCATTCTGTCTGCCTTGTGCTAAAAACCTTTTTCTTCCTCTTTAAAAAAATCCTAATTAAAGGTTTTAAGCACAAGTGCGACTATTCTGTCAGCCTTGTGTTGAAAACCTTTCTCTTCCTTATACAAAAAAAAAAACTTCAAACACAAAACATCATTTTCCAAATAACAATCAATTTTTCCAGAACTACGTGATCCTTGATTCTCCACTAAGGGTGGAGATACGTAGGAGCAAGGTCAGTCCTTGTCAGGTTCACTTCCCAAAAATCCAAATATTTTCCAATCTGATTTTCTCAATAATTTCACAAAAATAAAATATATATATATATATATATATATATATATATATATATTTGTCTTCTTTAGATTTTTATTTTTAGGGGAAATTAAACGTTTTGCAAACCACATCAAGTTCGCATATTTAATTAAAGGTACTGTCTTCGGGCAGGCGTTGTAGGGTGCTAACACCTTCCCTACACGTAACCAACTCCCGAACCTAAAATCCGGTTTTCGCAGACCATGCCTTATCTTATTATGGTTTTTTCCGTAGTTTTCCAGAATAAACTATGGTGGCGACTCCAAATCTCTTTCTTAAAAATCGTTTCCTTTTTGAAGATCGTCGTCCCGTCGCGATTTTTTCCGGTTGCGACAGATGGCGACTCCACTGGGGACATTTATGAGAGTCAAGCCATTTAATTAACTATGCGATTTCGATGTGGTTTGTTTGGTGTTTGTCTTCCTTTTTGTCTTGTTTGATTTTTGAAATAATTGCGTGCAAATAATCGTTGGATATTGAACCCTAGGGTAGGAAAATATGTTTATATCTGCCTGGGAAAATTTTCTGACTGTTTTGCAGGTGTGGGTTTGGGGGTATGCATTTATTTTCTCCCTTCACACACACACTTTATATACATATCATGAGTGGGGCCCTATACCCGGGTCCGAGTGTAGTTTAGAATTAGAGGGGTTGTGTAGCGGTGCCACTTGGGCCATACTGCCTGTTTGGTTATCGTGAGAACCCCAGCTAGAGTTTGTTCTCTTCATCTGTGTCCTCACACCTAGTTGATTACTCGACTGTTGTGGAGATGCTATGACGGGGGCCATGGCTCTAGTGACCATTGACCTTTAGGTTCAGGAAGCCACCCTTGTGAGGTTGCATATACTCGACTCTCAATCTGAAGCATTGAACCCTTTGATTTTAGGGCACAAAGGGAGACGTATGTATTCCTATAACCCCCACGCTGTTTTGTTTTCTTTTCAAACCAAAATAAAAGTAATATTGTCATTTACATCTTCATACTATGCATGCATTTTTGTTAGTCATATTTTTCTTTATTTCATTATATCGCCATGCATTACGTTCATACATAATTTGATAACATGCTGGTTTTAGGGGAAATCACAGGTGTTCACTTGATCAGATACAAGATGGAAGTTGGCGCGAGGTCTAGTGCTACACGACAGACTGACTCTGCCGTTTTAAGGATAAAGCCTCGTTTGAGAACTCATGGTGGAAACTTAACAGGGTTGATAAATTTGGGGAAAAGACTCAAAACCATGAAGAGAGAGACTTTCAAAAAAAAGTATGGGAATCTTTTGAGTCTAATGGAAATAGAAGTGCAGCTGCCTGCCATTACAGCTTTAGCTCAGTATTATGATCCTCAACTGAGATGTTACACTTTCCAGGACTTCCAGCTGGTGCCAACTGTAGAAGAATTTGAGCATATCCTAGGTCTGCCCCTGGAGGGTACCTCACCATATCAGCACTTGGAGCATCATGCCTCCATTCCTACCATTGCTGCCATCATGAAATTGCACCCAAAAGAATTAGAAAGTAAGATGGTAACAAAGAATCAAGTGCATGGGCTGACGCAAGGATACCTTGAACAATATTTGCATGATCTGGGCGATAGGGAAGAATGGGAGACCTTCATGGACGTGCTAGCCCTCACTGTGTTTGGCATTGTCCTATTTCCCAAGCTGGAAGACTTTGTAGATTACACTGCTATTAATGTCTTCGTGGCGAAAAAGACGAGATCAGAAAATCCTGTAACAGCGGTCCTCGCAGATGTGTATGGGACTATGAGTTTTTGCCACGAGAGAAAAGGGAAAAAAATCCTTTGTTGTTTGCCGGCGCTATATGCATGGATGACTGCACGCATGTTTAAGGGGGCAGTCGATATTAGGAGTTCATCTGAGGATCCGACACGACGAGGGGGCAATGAATGGGCCCAATTCCTGGCTAGTTTGAATGGAGGGAAAGTAAAGTGGCGTCTCCCTTGGCTAGAGATGAAACCATATATCCAACATTGTGGCAACTTTCCTAACGTACCTCTCATAGGTGCTAGGTATTGTATTAACTACAACCCTGTTTTGGCCCAAAGACAGTTCGGATACCCCATGAAGGGGGCGCCTTCACCAGATTATCTCACAGCCTTCTTCATCTACTATGAGGACGGACATTGTACTGAAGTGTTGAGGAGGGTCAGAAGTGCCTGGGAAAATGTGGTGCGAGCAGAGAAGGACTTGAGGAGTGGAATGATGGATAGCAGGGTTAGTTATCACACCTGGATTCTGGAGAGGGTAAAAGAAGTCAAGTTGCCTTTCAAGCCAATCAATGATCAATCGGCTAGTGAAGGACCATCCCAAGCCCCAGAAAATGAAGAGGTGAAACAGTTAAAGGTTGAGATGGAGAAATTGAAGATGAGGAATGCTAGGTTGGAAACGGAATTACAGAGGGCGCGCAATGATTTTATGGATATGAGGAATGATAATGAAGAAAAGTCACAAGCTTATGAAAACATTGTCAAAAGCCAGAAGGCTGAGAGGGATTATATATTCTGAGTGAAGCAGGATCTTGCGGCCGCGAGTAAAGAATTATCCATGAAGAATGCGGCTTTAGAAGAAGGCAGACAATGGAAACAACTCTATGAAGAAGCCAAGAGAGATAAAAGAGAAGCCCTAAAGAAGCTAAGAGAAGCGCAAGTCCAAGTACAAGAAGCAGGGCATCAAGTGAAGGAAATGGCTACATCATTTGAAGCGGAGTTGAATCAGGAGCGCTGGAAGAGGGCAGAGGCTGAAGAGGAGTATCGAGCCATGTTAAAGCAGATGGAGGATTACATCGAGGAGCAGGAGGAGCGATGGAGGTCGATGGAATTTGAAGAAGGGCATCAGGCCTTGATAAAGCGAATGAAAGAGCACATCGTGGAGCAAGAAACGACTGTAAAGCATTGGAAAGAAAGTTTCTCTCAGTTGGCTGCTTTGGCAAATGGGGCAATTGAAGACATCCCCAGAATGGTGTTGGAAGCTGAAGCGAGTACCCACTTTTATAGCCCACCAGTAGAAGTAGAGCGTTTTATTAATCACTGTAAATGGTTGATAGGCGAGATGAAATCCTTCATCACTCGGGCTAGGAATTGATGTATTTAGAGAGCTTTATGTTTTGTTTCCTGTAAGAAATGTAATGAACTTGTTTTCCTTTAAGTGAAAGAGGAGGGATGTTTGTTTAGCATCTACTTATGCTAATTTCCATCAGTTATGTCATTGTGGTTCTGTGGTTTCCCCCTATCACTAGCATGCATTGCATTTTTCTTTTTGTTTAGCATATATATCATTTTCACCTAATTTGAATAAATTAAAATAATAAAGCAGTATAAAAGTGAGGGAAAACAACGGCAAAACGTCCACGACATCCTTACAGGACCCGGGCCAATTCGAGAATTATGGAAGACTGGGAGGAAGCACACGAGGTTGTCAAAGCCGATATCGGCCAGCTGAAGGATCAGATGGGCCAGATCCTTGCCGCCCTAGAGTCTTTGAAGACTGCGGGAGACTCATCGTCAACGCGGATCGAGGGAAATGTCCCCCCTTTTCCCCCATTGTTTAACGCCTTAAGTCCGTCGATTCCTTTCCCGATGTACGGTTTGCCGCCAGGTTATACTCCTCCCGTGGGAGATTACTCGGAAGCGGAGCATGTGTCTTTCTCTTTTCCCACAACCGCAAACATACCGCCCATCGGTACCCAAGGTCCTGTCTTGGCTTTGGCACCTATGACAAGTTTAGCAATGAATGAGACAACCGCAGTTGAGGGAACACGAGTGACGGTAACGCCACACGTGACCGCTAAAGAAGACTCTCCAGCAGGGGCCGCGCTGCACACCACGGTGGTTGGGGGGTTTGGTAGCTTCAGTGAAGCTAAAAATAAGCTGGAAATTCTGGAAGAAAGGTTGAGGGCCATAGAAGGGGTCGAAAACTATGGATTCGGTGATGTCGCAAGATTGAGTTTGGTTCCCGGCGTAAAAATACCACACAAGTTTAAGGTGCCAGAGTTTGAGAAGTACAAGGGTAATACATGCCCTAAAAGCCATTTGACCATGTACTGCAGAAAGATGGCTGCTTATGCCTATGATGAGAAATTACTCATCCACTTTTTCCAAGACAGTTTGGCTGGGGTAGCATTGAATTGGTATACTCACTTAGAGCCATCTCGCATACGTTGTTGGGTGGACCTGGCCGACGCCTTTGTGAAGCAGTATAAGTACAACATGCATGTCGCACCCGACAGGTTGCAACTACAAAATATGACGAAGAAAGACAATGAGACTTTCAAGGAGTATGCTCAAAGATGGAGAGAGTTGGCTGCGCAGGTTGAACCGCCTTTGTACGATAAGGAGATGGTGGCTATGTTTGTGAATACACTCCAGCTGCCGTTTTATGAACATATGGTCGGAAATGTGTCCTCCAATTTCGCCGATATCGTCATAATAGGTGAAAGAATAGAAGTTGGGCTGAAGAATGGAAAAATTGCGTATGGCCCGTCTGCGGCAGTAAGCTCTAAAAAACCAAATTTCAGTCCAGGGAAGAAGAAAGAGGGAGATGTGCATGCAGCATTAGCAATGCCTGTATGGAGAGGTCAAGCTCCTATTCACAATTATAGACCATACCTAGGCCAACCTCCATATGCAGCTAATGCGGCATTTGCTCAGCCAATTAGGCCTCAGCAACAACAAGGACTTTATCAACCGCAACCTATCACAAATAACGCTTGGAGGACTGGGACAAGCGCGAATCCAAGCCCGAATGTGGGTCAAAGCGCCTACCCGAGGAGGACCCAAGAAAGAAATTTTGTTCACTTCACCCCTATCCCTACAACTTACACTGAATTATTACCTCACCTCGTCAAAAGGGGTCTGGTTGCTATATGTCCAATGATGCCTATGCAACCTCCATACCCCAGAGGTTATGATGCCGATGCCAAATGTAGTTATCATGGGGGAGGCGTGGGTCACTCAACTGAGAAGTGTATGGGCTTCAAACATAAAGTGCAAGCCCTAATTGACGCCGGGTGGTTGAAGTTTCAAGAAGATAAACCTAGCATTGAGGCTAATCCACTATCCGGGCATGGGAGTGCCTCAACGAATGCCATTGAAGTTAAGAAGCATGAATCGATAAGGGATGCAAGTGAAATCAGAAGTTCCAGAAGGTTTATTTTCGAGATGGTGTTGAAGCTGGGTATTTTAAACGGGGATTATGATTTGGGAAAAGCATGTGGACTTCATCCATGCGCCGGACACTCTATCGATGAGTGTGTCGAGTTCGAGAGGTTTTTACAAGACTTGCTTGATAGGAATTTGATGCAGGTATGTCACGAAGATAAGAAGGAGGAGGTGTTCGCACAAACTGATGGGGAGTATGATGTAACTCTACCAGAGCCGTTGGTGTTCCGTTTCACTCGAACCACCCCTACACCAGTAGTTCAAGAAAGATCGTCTGTCGTTATCCATACACCATCCCCTTTTCCTTACCAGAGTGAGAAAGCTGTCCCTTGGAGGTACGGGACGCATGCGATTGACGAGGGACATTGCATTGAAAGTCAATCCTTCGGCCATGATCCAGCTATTGAAAATATATCGGGCATCGGCGGAATGACAAGGAGTGGTCGAATCTTCACGCCACCGAATTTGATGAAAGAAGGGACTAGCAGTAATGAAACAACGACGGTCGCCAAAACTAAGGAGTTTTTAAAAGGAAAAGGGGTGCAGACAGAGAAGACCCCCGACAGGGAAGACAAGAAGGAAATATCTGAGGAGGAGGCTTGCGAGTTTTTGAAATTCATACACCAAAGTGAATACAAAGTGGTGGAACAGTTGAATCGCATGCCAGCCCGAATTTCCCTATTAGAATTGCTCATGCACTCCACCTCCCATAGAAAACTGTTGATGAAAATACTGAGCGAGGCCCATGTAGAGCAAGGTATCTCCCTGAACAAATTCGAGGGCATTGTCAGCAACATCACTGCCAATAATTACCTCACCTTTACCGATGAAGAGATACCTACTGAGGGGAGAGGGCATAACAAGGCTCTCCATGTCTCCGTTAAATGTTTGGACCACGTCATAGCACGGGTGTTAGTAGACAACGGTTCCTCCCTGAATGTCATGCCCAAAACGACATTAGAGAGGCTACCTTGCGACGGAATGCATATGAAGCCAAGTTCTATGATCGTACGAGCGTTCGACGGCAGTAAGAGAGAGGTAATGGGGGAAATAGAGCTACCGGTTTAGGTGGGCCCATGTGTTTTTCAGATAACCTTCCAAGTCATGGATATCCTCCCGGCCTATAGTTGTCTATTGGGTCGCCCGTGGATCCATTCTGCGGGGGTTGTGCCTTCCACCCTGCACCAGAAACTGAAATATGTCATGGGAGATAAGTTGATAATAGTATCTGGGGAGGAGGATCTCCTTATGAGTGGGCCTTCTTCCGCCCGTTATATTGAGGCTGCTGAGGAATCTCTCGAGACGGCTTTCCAATCATTGGAGATCGTGGGAAACGCTTATGTGGAGCCATTCCCAATAAACCCGCATTTTTCATGCGCCTCTATCATGGTGGCCAAAGTCATGCTGAAGGGAGGCTATAAGTACGGAAACGGTTTAGGCAAATACGGGCAAGGGCGGACATTCCCATTGAAGGTGGTCGAGAACAAAGGCAGGTATGGCCTGGGGTACAAGCCCAGCAAGGAGGACAAGAAAAGGCTGATTGAGGAAAAAAGAGAGCGCAGTCTGGCTCGTGTGGAGAGACGGGAACCAAGGGTGAGAAAGATTCACATTGGCAATATAAAGGAGAGCTTTCGCAGCGCTGGATGGGTGAACACTAGCCAGATAGCAGTCGTGGAAGATGAAGCTGAATCTGAATGCTCGAACTTCGTGTGGGCTTGCTCCCTAGATATGCAACTCAACAACTGGAAGACTTTGGATTTACCCGTGATGTTTGATTCAAATGAAATGTAATATTTTAATTAATCCTATTGCTTTACCCGGAGCCTTAGGATTCATGACTTACGGGTTGACGCTTTTATTTTACTTTCAGTGTGATAATTGAATCGTGTTCGTTTTCGTTTTTACCATCGTTTTGGCTTTCTCCATCGTTTTTCTGGTTTATTTATTCTTTTTTCGCAAACTTAAATAATGCAGATATGACAATGAATGTTTTGAAAATAACAATGTCGATATCCCTAACTTTGAGCACCCTGTCGATAATACGGAAGATGATTATGAAGATGGTCCGGAACCCTCTCCGGAATTAATGAGATTAGTGGAGCAAGAATCTAAAGAAATAAAACCCCATCAGGAAGATGTTGAAATACTCAACTTGGGCGAGGAAGATGAGATAAAAGAAGTGAAAATCGGTACTACCATGAGAGAGGAAGTAAGAGAAAGGTTGCGAGTCCTATTAAAGGAATTTAAGGACGTGTTCGCTTGGTCATACAATGATATGCCCGGTTTGGATGCCGATATCGTGCAACATAAACTCCCTCTTAAGCCAGAATGCCCTCCGGTCAAACAGAAATTAAGAAGAATGAAACCGGAAATGTCCTTGAAAATCAAGGAAGAGGTGCAGAAGCAATTCGATGCAGGATTTTTGGCTGTGGCAAAATACCCACAATGGGTGGCAAACATCGTACCAGTACCCAAGAAAGATGGTAAAGTGCGGATGTGCGTTGACTATCGGGATTTGAATCGTGCAAGTCCGAAAGACAATTTCCCACTACCCCACATCGACACTCTAGTAGATAATACAGCCAAGTTTTCGCTATTTTCATTCATGGATGGCTTCTCGGGATATAATCAGATCAAGATGGCACCTGAGGATATGGAAAAGACCACGTTTATCACGTTATGGGGAACATTTTGTTATAAGGTGATGTCTTTTGGGCTCAAGAATGCTGGGGCAACGTATCAAAGGGCGATGGTGGCACTTTTTCATGATATGATGCACAAAGAGATCGAAGTGTACGTGGATGACATGATCGCAAAGTCTGAAACGGAAGAAGAGCACATCCTCAATTTGAGGAAATTATTTGAGAGATTGAGGAAGTTTAAAATCAAATTAAATCCTGCGAAATGCACATTCGGCGTGAAATCCGGGAAATTGCTGGGTTTCATTGTTAGTCAAAGGGGGATAGAAGTGGATCCTGACAAGGTAAGAGCGATAGCGGAAATGCCCGCGCCTAAGACGGAGAAGGAGGTACGAGGTTTTCTGGGTAGATTGAACTACATTGCTAGATTCATCTCCCAATTAACTGCCACTTGCGAACCGATATTCAAGTTGTTGCGTAAGAATCAGGATGCGTTTTGGAACGAGGATTGTCAGGTCGCTTTCGAAAAAATCAAACAGTACCTACAAGACCCCCCGGTGTTGCGTCCACCTGAACCAGGAAGACCACTCATTTTGTATTTGACTGTATTGGATGAGTCAATGGGTTGTGTACTGGGCCAGCATGATGAAGCCGGAAAAAGAGAGCATGCCATATATTACTTGAGCAAGAAGTTCACGGACTACGAACGACGATATTCGCCGTTAGAGCGAACTTGTTGTGCATTGGCATGGGCTGCTCACCGTTTAAGACAATACATGCTGAATCACTCTACGTGGTTGATATCAAAAATGAATCCTATCAAGTATATTTTTGAAAAGCCCGCTCTCACTGGAAGGGTAGCTCGGTGGCAGATGTTATTGTCAGAATATGACATTGTATATGTTACTCAGAAATCCGTCAAGGGTAGTGCTCTAGCGGAATACCTGGCTCATCAACCCATTAGTGATTATCAACCAATGCAGCCTGAATTTCCCGATGAAGATATCATGGCCCTATTTGAAGAAAGCGGAAAAGACCGAGACGAAGAAACGTGGACACTATTGTTCGATGGAGCCTCGAATGTGATGGGGCACGGAATAGGGGCAGTGCTTATCTCTCCAGAGAAGCAGTACATACCCATGACAGCGAGATTGTGTTTCAATTGCACGAATAACATTGCGGAATACGAGGCATGCGCTATGGGTATTCGAGCAGCAATCGAAGCCAAGGCAAAGATTCTAGATGTATATGGAGACTCAGCTTTGGTCATCCATCAGTTAAAGGGAGAATGGGAAACTAGGGATACCAAATTAATTCCCTACCAAGCCTACGTCAGGGGATTAATGGAGCATTTCGACTCCATCACATTTAATCATATACCGCGAGAAGATAACCAATTGGCAGACGCGTTGGCTACCTTGTCGTCAATGTTCGAAGTTGACCAAGACGCAGAATTACCAATGATTGAAATGAAAAGCCACGCAGAGCCAGCATATTGTCAATTCATCGAGGAGGAGGTAGATGGTAAACCTTGGTATTTCGATATCAAACATTATCTTAAAACCCGAGAGTATCCTGAGAAGGCGTCTGAAAACGATAAAAGGTCATTAAGGAGGTTGGCTGGCAGTTTTATTTTGAACGGGGACGTTTTATACAAGAGAAATCATGACACGGTTCTCCTCAGATGCGTGGATGCAAAGGAGGCCGAGCTGATACTGAAGGAAGTGCACGGAGGTACCTTTGGCACACACATGAACGGGCACTCAATGGCCAGGAAGATATTGAGAGCTGGTTATTTTTGGTTGACCATGGAAAATGATTGTTGCATACACGTGAGAAAGTGCGAGAAATGTCAGATGTATGCAGATAATATCAATGTGCCACCCATGACCTTGAACGTGTTGTCTGCACCGTGGCCATTCTCGATGTGGGGAATAGATGTTATTGGAGCTATAGAGCCAAAAGCGTCAAATGGACATCGTTTCATACTAGTCGCAATTGATTATTTCACCAAGTGGGTTGAGGCTGCTTCTTATGCCAACGTGACTAGAAAAGTGGTGACCAGATTCATAAAAAGGGAGTTGATTTGTAGATATGGGCTACCTAATAGGATTATCACTGATAATGCCACCAACCTAAACAACCAGATGATGGCGGAATTATGCGAGGAGTTCAAAATTCATCATCTTAATTCTTCTCCTTACCGTCCGAAGATGAATGGGGCAGTAGAGGCTGCTAATAAGAATATCAAGAAAATTGTACAGAAGATGGTGGTCACCTATAAAGATTGGCATGAAATGCTTCCTTTTGCCTTGCATGGATATCGCACATCAGTACGAACCTCAACTGGGGCAACACCTTTCTCACTTGTGTATGGGATGGAAGCAGTACTTCCATTTGAGGTGGAAATACCATCTTTACGAGTTTTAATGGAAACACAATTGGAGGAAGCTGAATGGGTTCAAGCTCGGTTTGACCAGCTCAATCTCATCGAAGAAAAGAGACTGACAGCGGTGTGCCACGGACAGTTGTACCAAAGAAGAATGAAAAAGGCTTTCGACAAGAAGGTGCGCCCAAGGGAGTTCCATGAAGGCGAGCTGGTACTAAAGAAGATTTTGCCTATACAGAAGGATCATAGAGGCAAGTGGACCCCAAATTATGAAGGACCACTTGTAGTTAAAAAAGCATTCTCCGGTGGGGCACTAATTCTCACAAGGATGGATGGAGAGGAGTTACCTTTACCGGTTAATTCCGATGCGGTAAAAAAATTTTACGCATGATGATTCCGCGATAGGGGATGCTATTAAGGGATATTAACGTTGTTTTCGAATTTTGTTGTATTCTGTGTTATTTCATTCAATAAATACCATACGATTTTAGCCATTGTTCCACTTTTACGTCTTTCTTTTGACACGATTCATGTCGCACTGAATTTTAAGCTAAAATAAAGGGAGAGGAAAATGATAATAATTAAAGCATCACGGGTATATTCATTGAACACAAGCTCGGTCCGGGAGGATGTCGTAAAAAAAAAAAAAAAGGGGACAAAAAAAAAAAAAAAACGAAAAGAAAAGACACATGTTGAATTCGTTGCCAATAAAGTTGTCGAAGGCATAGTACTCTCGAAAAGCAAAAGCAAATAAAGTTTCGACAAATACCGGTGTCGAGTCTTTTCCTGATTCAAGGTTTCGAGAGTAACCGGTGTTTCTTTTCCTGATAAGGCGTCAGCCTTCATATTACTTGAACCCTTAACCATCTTGTTTCCCTTTAAAACAAAGGACTGTCATGAATATAATACTGGGGCAGTTTCCATCATGGTGCGCATGCCCAATGATCTGTTGATCGGGGAGATAAAAGATAAAAAGAAAAATGAATGAAAAAGAAAGAAAAAAAAAGAAAAAGAAAAAGAAAAAGAAGGAAAAAGAAGTTGATGTGTCAACCACTACAGAGTTTTGTTCCAGGGTTAAGGTCGTGAGAAAGTAAGGTGAGCAAGCCTTAGAATGACGTGTGGCCATTTTGTTTCTTTCACCCCCAAATAATAAAAGAAATTTATCCAATTGCACCCTTTTTGAGCCGTAAATTTTAATTGTTTTCATCACCCTCGACAAGAATCAGTAGTATGTCGGTGTCGACCTAACGGTACGTCAAGAGCATCCAAAACCAAGGAGAAAATGAAAAAAAGAAAAGTTTCAAAAAGGGCCGTAGTAGGGGCAACTGAATGAATGGTTTAAAAGAAAAAAAAACAAACAACAAAAAAAAAAACAAAAAAACAAAAAAAAAACAAAACAACAACAACAAGAACGATGTCAGAAGTTCCAATCTCCCAGAGACAAGTGACTCGACACATTGCAAATGATTCTTGTTAAAATAATCTAACCATCAAACACCCATTTGGGCCTTCATTATCTTTTTCTTTCAAAACCCTTAACCTTCGGCCGCGATACAAGCCAATTAAAGTCCACGCTGACTAAAGAATGTTTATCCCAATCTTTCTCACGAACTTAACTCTGGAACAAAATGATGTGCCGAATGACGCAATCGTTCAAAAAAAAAAAAAAAAAAAAAAAAAACAACAACAACGAAAACAAAAAAGGATAAATACTGTAATGTCTCCCCGTCAATCGAGAATCGATAAACTGGGGCAATTTGTCCTTTCCCAAACCTTTCCATCTTTCCAAATCATCCTTGCATGTTAAATACATCCTCCCCAAATGAGGGACGCCCCAACTTTAATATTGCTCATGGGTAATCAGTTGACCACCCTCTGCCTTTCATGGCCATTTTTCCACGCCTTCTCGAGTTCGAGTCAGTTTAGATTGCTGAAAGCGGTAAAGGGAATTTGAACTAATGGTTACACTTTTTTCCTTTTCATCAAAAGACTCATTGGTTTCTTAACACTGTTTTCAACAAATGCATTTTTGAAAGTACATCAGGTTGGACGACAATATTGACAACAGATTCCAACATGGAATTTTCAAAAAAGAGGTAAAAAAAAAAAAAAAAAAGAGGTAAAAAAAAAAAAGGGAGAGAGGAAGAGAAAAAATGAAGGAAGAGAAAGTGAGGGCAAAAAGAAAAAATGACATAAAGGTCTCATGTGTTTACGCATCCATACATCCTCATGGCATTGCATCATGCATCATTCAAAAGAAGCCAAGAAAATTGTTCGAAAAAAATCCTCAAGTTTTGCTCAGCTTTTACCAACTTTTCAAAAGTGTTGATCCAAGTTTTTCCAAGACGTCGGCCCTCTGCTTCGCAATGGTCAAATTTAAGTTTTCTTCTGCGATTTTGGCCCTCTGCAAGGCAATGGTCAAATCCAGGTTTTTTTAGTTTTGTTATCGGCCCTCTGCTTCGCAATGGTCAAATTTAAGTTTTCTTCTGCGATTTTGGCCCTCTGCAAGGCAATGGTCAAATCCAGGTTTTTTTTTAGTTTTGTTATCGGCCCTCTGCTTCGCAATGGTCAAGTTTAAGTTTTCTTCTGCGATTTCGGCCCTCTGCAAGGCAATGGTCAAATCCAGGTTTTTTTAGTTTTGTTATCGGCCCTCTGCTTCGCAATGGTCAAATTTAAGTTTTCTTCTGTGATTTTGGCCCTCTGCAAGGCAATGGTCAAATCCAGGCTTTAGTTTTGTTATCGGCCCTCTGCTTCGCAATGGTCAAATTTTAATTTCTTCTTTTGCGATCTTGGCCCTCTGCAAGGCAATGGTCAAATCCAGGTTGTTGTTTTGGTGAGTCGTCTCTCTTTTGGCTTTGGTCAAGCTTTTGTTGCGTTGTAACCTCCCTTTTGAATTTGATCAGCGTATGCTTGAATTAGTTGAAATTCCGACGAAATCGGTATTTCTATCTTTACTTATCTTTTTCTCAGACAATATAAAAACTTTGTTTGTCATATTGTCTAGAAAAGTCTAAGTAAAGAGGGGCAGCTGTCAATACCCAATTTCGTCCGGGTAATTAAACAAAATATCTAGAGTTAAGGAAAGGTAATAAAATAAAAATAAACGACAAAAGATGAAAAATGATGATGATTTTTGTTTTGTGTTCTGTTCCTATTTTTATTTATTTTGTTTTTACTTTGTTTTGTTTTTACCTATTTTATCCCCTACTTTTATTTTGTTTTACGTTATTTGATCTCATTCTATTTTATTTTATTTTATTTTATTTTATTTTATTTTAGTTTAGTTTATTTTATTTTATTTTATTTTATTTTATTTTATTTTATTTTATTGTAGTTTAGTTTATTTTATTTTATTTTATTTTTTTCCATTCTATTTTATTTTATTTTATTTCATTCTATTTTATTTTATTTTATTTTATTTTATTTTATTTTATTTTATTTTATTTTATTTTATGTTATTTTATGTTATGTTATTTTATTTTATTTTATTTTATTTTATTTTATTTTATTTTATTTTATTTTATTTTATTTTATTTTATTTTATTTTATTTTATTTTATTTTATTTTATTTTATTTTATTTTTTTCCATTCTATTTTATTTTATTATATAAATATTTGTACTAAAAAAAAAAAAAAAGAAAAGAGAAAAGATTCAATAGTCAACTGTGTTTCTTTCGGAAAGAAATTTTTTGGATTGGCGGTCCTTCCTACTACGCTTTCTATCCTGCAACACACAACGGCGTGTACCTCTACACGCAATCAAATTTCCGTTTCTGGAAAGAGCCCCTGTCCACCATGGTTTCTGCCACTGATTATACATCAAAGGGGAATAGCGTTTGATAGTGGTTTTGCCGATTCTCAGTCTATAGTGGCTGGATGACAGCGTAGCAGGGACTGGACCTTGGCCGGTGATAAGGAAAGACTACTCTCAACTCCACAAAAAGGGAACTCTCTATTCACACTCCACACTACACAGTCTCGGTCAGCACTACCAACTCAGATTCATCTCCAACACCTCACAGTTAGAGAAGAGAAGAACCATTTCGCCTTCACCAGAAAAAGTGTTTGAAGCTGCGGAGGTAAGTCTTCGTGTACTTAAGCTCTGGTCATGCTCATGAATTAGCTTTCCACGCGTGTTGAAAGATGAACGAATGATACTTGCTTGCTTGGTATGTATAGTTGTGTTCGTTTGCTCTGTTACATACTCTGTTAATCAGAACTTTATAGCTTCAATGAAGATTCATCTAATATAGCTAACAGTAGAAAATAAATATATCCTTTCCCAACATGAAGACTTCAATATTCCCTTTCCTTGCATCCAGAAAAATACTCTAAAAAATGAAAAAATAGCAAACAGCGAAACAGAAGTTGCTTTCTAGCAAACCATGGGTTCCTTCAGGCTGGGAAGCAATATCTGTCACAGCCGCTTTCCATCCTAAGGCATTCTTCACCTGTATCAAACAAAACGAACCCAGTCAGATCGTGAAGCTAAACTCCTCGTACCTCTGTTCACCTCTCATCATCAACAGAAGAATTGAATCTTTAAGAAAAGAAAGCCACCATAAAGTGAAATCAACCCAAGCAAAATAAAGGACAAATACCAATTTCCAGCATCTACACATAAGCTCATATCACACCTACACTAAAGCAAAACTAAAACCTGCAACCAGATACAAAACCCCCATCATCCTTCATCAAATCTTCGCTTATACCATGAAAACCCCTACGACCATTTTTTTTTTCTGCAAGAGAAAAGCTTAAATCCTTCTTTACAGATTCATTATCTTCCCATTCCAAATTCACCCAGTGCCCTTCCCTATAGATTGACATCTCGAGCTCCATGCTCAATGTCCTCTACAACCCGTAAAACAAGTCCATCAGATTAACCCGAAATATCCCAGTAGAAGAAACTTCAATCAACAGAACAACATTCAAATGAATAACATTCAAAAGAAAATGAGAAAAGAGAAGGAAAGGTGCTTTCGCCCTTGACACCGTCGGTGGTGTTACTGGAGATGCTTGGTTTTTGAGGAGGAAGACCCTCGATTGGCGAAGGAGAAGAGCGGTGTTGGCGGTGCCGGTGAGGAGGCGATTTCCGGCGAATACAATGGTGACTAGCTTCGTCGATGGGGTTTGGTTTCGTTGGTTTCGTTCGTGACCCAGGAAGCAGTGATTGGAGCAGCGATCAACGACAACCATGGTTGTCAAGCTTGTAACGCTTTGGTGTATGGGCTCGCTCAGACTACGTTCGACAATGGAAGGAGAGAGTTTCTCGCGCAAAGAAAACAAGAAGTGTAGAAGACCCGACGGCCGGCGGCGGCCCCGGCGGCGAGCAGCGTCATCGGCGCAACCTTGGCTCGGGGTCTGTGGTCGTGGATTTCGTTGGCTATGGCGAGAACGGCGAGATCTCGGAGTTGAGATTGTTTTCGCGCGAAGGAGAAGATGCAAGATGGTAGTCCGGCGACCGGCAGCGGCCCTTCCGATGAAGTCGTCGGCGACGTCGTGGACGGCCCCTCACAGTGGTCTTCGACGGTGGTGGCGCGGTGGCCGGCCTGATGGGTGGAGGCTAGGGCTAAGTGAGATGAACGACAGAGGGGAGAGCCTTTGAGTTTTCTTGCTCATAGAAAGAGACCCTGGGTCTCATTTGTGTCAAATGAATGAAGAAGGAGAGAACCCCTAGGGTTTCTTGAGCTGAAGTTTGAAAAGGCCTTAGGCCTAAGCCTCTGATCCAACCCCTTTTCTTTTCTCTCCAGCGCACACCCCCCATTTCTCACCTTTGCACCTCTACGTCCATTCCTTGTCTTGGGCTCAGGCCCGTTCTGTTTCCAAAATAAAAAATGAATATCTTCTGCACCCCCGTTTCTTACTCGCGCACCCCTCAGGTCCACTTCTTTGGACTGGGCTCAAGCCCATCTTGTTCCTAAAAAACTAAAAAAGGGCTAATTTTCTTTTCTTCCTTGGGTACCCCTTTTTTCATTTAGGCACCTTTTTTTCATTTACTTATTATTTTATTTAGGTTTTTTTTTCCTTTTCCTTTTTATTTTATTTTCATTACTTATTTATTTATGTATCTTTTTATTTCGTTTTTATTGTATTGTTTTCTATTGGTATTATTTTATTTTGTTTCCATTTTAAATATGTATCTACTTTTTAAATATATAAAATGTTAAAAACAGAAAAAATTATTTTAAAAGCTTTAAGCGTAAGTGCGACCATTCTGTCTGCCTTGTGCTAAAATTTTTTTTCTTCCTTGTTAAAAAAAATCATAAATTGTTTTAAAGGGTTTAAGCACAAGTGTGACCATTCTGTCTGCCTTGTGCTAAAAACCCTTTTCTTCCTCTTTAAAAAAAATCATAAATCGTTTTAAAGGGTTTAAGAACAAGTGCGACCATTCTGTCTGCCTTGTGCTAAAAACCTTTTTCTTCCTCTTTAAAAAAATCCTAATTAAAGGTTTTAAGCACAAGTGCGACTATTCTGTCAGCCTTGTGTTGAAAACCTTTCTCTTCCTTATACAAAAAAAAAAAACTTCAAACACAAAACATCATTTTCCAAATAACAATCAATTTTTCCAGAACTACGTGATCCTTGATTCTCCACCAAGGGTGGAGATACGTAGGAGCAAGGTCAGTCCTTGTCAGGTTCACTTCCCAAAAATCCAAATATTTTCCAATCTGATTTTCTCAATAATTTCACAAAAATAAAAAATATATATATATATATATATATATATATATATTTTTTTTTTGTCTTCTTTAGATTTTTATTTTTAGGGGAAATTAAACGTTTTGCAAACCACATCAAGTTCGCATATTTAATTAAAGGTACTGTCTTCGGGCAGGCGTTGTAGGGTGCTAACACCTTCCCTACACGTAACCAACTCCCGAACCTAAAATCCGGTTTTCGCAGACCATGCCTTATCTTATTATGGTTTTTTCCGTATTTTTCCAGAATAAACTATGGTGGCGACTCCAAATCTCTTTCTTAAAAATCGTTTCCTTTTTGAAGATCGTCGTCCCGTCGCGATTTTTTCCGGTTGCGACAGAGCTGAATAGAGAATTCATGTTTGCTGCAGGAGAATGGTTTAAAGTTTGGGGGAGTTTGTTGTGTAAGGGTGTATTGAGAAAAAAAAATGAGGAAAAAGAAGAAAGAAAAAAATAAAGAAAAAGAATTGAATAAAAGAAAGTTGGGATATAAGTCAGAAAGTGGTTGTAACTTAAGTGAAGCAAAAGAGAAACTTACATGCATGATTGGAATTGTTTAATCTCTTAGCTCAAGGTTCTTTGTTATCCAGAAAAACCATGTTTCTTTCTTAGCCCAGCCTCAATACAAGCCAATGAAATTCCTTGTGATGTTGACTTGCTTGTGAATGTGTTTAATTTGGTTGAAACGAATGGCAAAGTTGATTTGTGTGATATTGTGATAGTTGAGTGATAGATACACATCTTCATACACCAGTGCATCAGAGTGAAACACTACCTTGGGTGAGGATTGGTTCTACATCATTCAGTAAAGCATTATGTCATGATTGTTGATCTCTTTTAAAAAATGCGGCATTTGACTGATTGAATGTATTGTGAGCACCACAGTGGAAGGCTAATCTGTTACACATTTCTAGCCGTTTCAAGTCAAGCAAGTGTTATGGACTCTGCTGTGTCTGTGAAAATATTCTTTGTGTGAGAGTCAGATACCTTTTGCTTGAGGACAAGCAAGGTTCTAAGTTTGGGGGAGTTGATAAGGACATATTTTACCATGATTTCAGTATTGAATTGAGAGAAAATGTCAACTCTTTCTTAACTTTGCACCTTCTTTATGCCTCAATTTGTTAAGTTTGTAAGTAGCTACACCTTAAGTTGAATTAATGTAAATTTCATCACTAATCCCCACTTTTTGGTTGTTAGATCATGTACATGAAGCTTGTTGGCCGAACCGAGGAATGGAAGAATCACAAAGTTTAATTGAATGTAAAAGAGGAAATTTTGAGCAAAGAATATTGTTGCCGCTGGGGTGCAGCTGAGGTACAGCTGAGCCCCATTCTTCTCTGGAATGCTGTAGTTAGGGTGCAGCTGGGGTACAGCTGAGCGCCCAGCTCTCTGGAAGTCTGCAGCTGGGGTACAGTTGAGCGCCCAGCTCTCTGGAAGTCTGCAGCTGGGGTACAACTGAGCGCCCAGCTCTCTGGAAGCCTGCAGCTGGGGTCTAGTTGAGCGGTGGCAATGCTGATGTGGAAAAATTAGGTCTTTTTAGACCTAACACGCGAAGGGATTGGGATCTTTTGGCACCCAGATGCATTTTCTCTCTTTTGGAGCTCTTGGAGGAAAGCTTGGAGCTGTGGGAACGGTCCATCTTCATCCTTGGGTCTTCTTCCTTCTTCCATTTCCTCTATTTTTGTAAGCTTGAGCTCTCCATTCATGGAGAGCTAGTTTCATTATTGTTGGGGATTGATGTAACCATGAATATCTTATGTAATTGCCTATGATTTGAATGAATATATGTCTCTTTCATTGATTGTTAGTGTTTAATTTCATCTCTTAATGCTTGTTGTGAAGTTGCTACCCATGACATGATTTTATGGTTTGCTTGATATTGGGAAATGTTGGGTAAATCTTGACTTGGGTTAAACACCTAAAGGAAATAATATCTAGGGATAGAACTAGGACCTTTGGTTGTCTTAAAATCTCATTTCTTAATGCGGAAATAATTATCAGGTTTTCCAAGGGATTGGAACCTAATGAGGAAGTCTAGGCTCTTTCTACCAAGGGATTGGTGTTTGAGTAAATTAGTAGATTGACATTGACATATTAATGAAGAGGAAGTAATTTTCTATACATAAGAGTGAAGTAGGTGAAATCATACCCCCAACAATATCATTCCATATCATTTCTAATATTACCATTTCCAAGTGTTTGAGTGCTTAAGATCACTTTTATCATTTGTGTTTTATAGTTACTTTAATTGAACCAAAACTCAATTTATGGAAGCATTCTTTAGTCTAGGTTAGTTAGAAATTATACGATTGTCTAGTGCAACGAGTCTCTTGGGAAACGATATCCGATCTTACCGGTTTTATTACTTGAACGATTTGGTGCACTTGCCAAAGTCTCAACACGCGTCATATTAGAATGTTACTTACAGAAAGTATGACAATATTAAAATTAAATTGTTTAAACAATTAATACATATTAAATATTTTTATTTATTTTTTATCTCATATATGTATTTATAAATTTTAAAATAAATTTCAAATAAGTAATAACATAATTATGATACAATCAATAATAATTATAGTTTGTAAGATAATTTTTCCACAACCAAACAATTACAATAGAATGTTTGACTGTCTTAACCATCCAATTCATAACTGATGAGATACAGTACAAATAATTTTCACTTGCAAATATAAAAGGTGTGAAAAAGAATATGATGAAAGCAATTTATAAAATCTTTTTGAGTGATTTTTTTATTATTTTTTTATATCTCTCTTTTTGGGTTTTTCTCCCCCAACAAAACTTTAACTTTTATCTTCTCCCATGACCAAAAGACCAATGGAGTTTTTATTCCATATTAAAAAACATAACAAAGCACGAAGAAAAAAAAAGAAAAGATGAACAAAATCTCATTATTCACCTATTAGACTCTCATGCAAATGCACATTACTTTTTCTTCATTTAAATGCTCATGTCAACCTACTAAGTTACTCAAACTCAATCCCTTGGTAGAGAGAACCTATATTTACTCATTAAATCTCAACCCCTTGAAAACCTAACAAGTTCATCCGCATTAAGACTAGAGGTTTAAGACAACTAAAGGTCCAAGCTCTATCTCTAGACACTATTTCCTTTAGGTGTTTAGTCCAGTTCAAGGTTCACACAATATTTCCCAATATCAAGCCAACCCTAAAATCATGTTATGGTTGATCAAGTCACAACAAGCTTTAAGCAAAGGAAATAAACACTAGCAAATAATGAAAGAAGTTTGTATTCATTCAGAACAAGTGCATTTACAAGAGAGTTTCATAGTTTACATAATTCCCCAACAAAATGAACTTAGCTCTCTATTGTCATGGAGAGCTTGATCTTACAATGGAAGAGATGGAGACCCAAGGAGAAAGAATGGAGAGTTCCCACTGCTCAAAACCAACTCCCAGAGGTCCAAAAACGTGTTTTCGTGCTTCAGCCGCCAAGAAGATGGCACTCTCGTTGCATGAAAGCTTTAAATAGGTCTAGGGTGCCACATAAGCAAAATTCGCGCCCAACCCCCCTCTTTGGGTGTGCCCAGGCGCAAGGGTTGCGCAGGAGTTGCGTGAAGAAGGGTGCTTAGCCCCCTGTCTGGGGCGCCCAAGCGTGGTAATTACGCAATAGATTGGGCTCCGCCCCCTCTAGGGCGCCCAGCGTGAGAAATGACTTCTTGTGCCTTCTAAACACTTGCTTTTGAAGCTTTTCTTGGGTTTTCGCTCTTGGTAGTTTAGATGCTCTTCCAAAGAACAAAAGTTGCCTACAAAATTTGAGGAAATTAATGATGAAAACTCCTAAGTGTAACCTAAACTAAACTTATTCACAAAGTTAGATTAAAGAGAGGATTAAGCATGTTTCAAGCTTCAAGAGAGTTGATTTTGTAAGAAAATTGCACCACAGATAATGGTAAGAATTACCGTTATCAACAACCCCAAACTTGAAACTTTACTTGTCCTCAAGCAAAAAGGAAATTGGCTTAGACAAACAGCTCAACTACAATGGTCTAGTAACTCAAGAAAGCACTTTCAATCAAACAAGTAAATCAATCATGTTTGCTCATCGTGGAAAGACCAATCAAGAGATAATGAAGCCTGCGCACATTAAGGTTCAACTATGGTGCTCACAAGACAAAGATTACAAGACAAATGCAAAGGCTTTATAAGGGATCAACAAACATGGCCAAATGTTTTCCTCAAAAGCATGGAACCTGTCATGAGGTGTGTCTTTCACTCTACCATCATAATGTCACACAAGTCAACTTTGCCCTTCATTTCAATTTATGTCAAACACATTCACATGCAAGTTGTCATCACAAGGACTTTTTGAGACTAGTATTGTGGTTGGGCTAAGAAGAAAAACTGATTTTTCTGAATGCAAAACATCTTGAGTCAAGAGAGCAGACAAATCCTAAATGATAACATAATTCTCTCTTTTGCTTTAAAACAAATGAAACCAATTCTCAACTCATTTTCCAGCTTTAATTCATTGAATTCTTTTTCTTGATCTTGTTCTTCTTTCTTCTTTTTCTTTTATTTCTTTTCTTGTTTTTCTCAATGCTCCTTTGTAGCATGATTTCCCCAACTACCCCAAACTTAAACCATTCTCCTATACCAGAAATGAAAGCTCAACTCAACTCAAGGTAAGGAGGTCAAATATTTTTTTCACATCAAGCTCAAGGTTCAAGGAATGACAAAGTTCTTTCTCTTTTTGGGTTCTAAGGGATGAAATTTGGCTTATTTTGCTCAAAATGTAGAAGAAGGAGAAGAAAATATGGCCCTGATTATTTGTAACAAGCAAGTGAATAGTTCAAAAGAAGAAACTCGGGCAAAGTAAATTGTGATCCAACGTGATAACATTAAAAAAAATTGAGGCACAACAGCTCACAGGTTAACTCAAGGTTCCAAAATCTATCAAACAAAATGCTAAGAATATTGACCACAATCAAAATCAATCATTGTCCAAACAATTATGAGCAACCATCATCTATGCTAATAGCTCAACCAACATCAAGGTTAACTAAAGGTTCCAAAATCTATCAAACAAAATGCCAAGAATATTGACCACAATAAAAACCAATCATTGTCCAAACAAATATGAGCAACCATCACCTATGCTTAATAGCTCAACCAACATCATCTCAATTGTTGAAATATATTGTATTTTATAATTGGCCTTTTAGTTTGGGCTTTTTAGGTGCTGGTCCATTGTCCCTTAAATAGGACATTATGTGTAATAGAAAGTTAAGAGCAGTAATAATATTTTTACTATTCAATTTTCTCTCCCAAATTTTAACATGGTATCCAGAGTAGTTTACGGTTTGTCGTCCGCCACACTCACTGCCCGCTGCCGCATCCGCCGTCGTTCACCGTCACTTCCGCCGCCGCCGCCACCACCGCCGTCGCCACCGCCGCCGTCCGCCGTCGCCGCCGCCGCCATCGCAGCCTTTTCTCCGGCGAAGTCAAGGGTTTGGTGCGCCTCGACGAGCGTGACCCACCCTGGTGATCGCCGCCTCATCCTTCTCTCGACGCGCCGTCAAACGTCGTTTCTTTCTGACCACTCTCGGGCGCGTGGGCTTCACGCACCGCCTCTCCCGTGTCGGAACTTCACCGCGCCACTGCCGGCCGTTTCGCCTCAGTCTCCTGAGTGTGTTATGGTCTCTAATTTGCTGTTCCGTTGAGGGTTGCTTCGTTTAGGGTTTCTTCCCACAATCAATTTTTTTCCCTCTTTTTTGTTTGGCTTTATAATGGCTGATCTTGGAACACCGTCTCTCTTTACTACTCCAACCATTACTTCTGCAAAACTCAATTGGAAAAACTATCTATCTTGGTCTTCTTCCGTGGAGTTATGGTTTCTTGGTCAAGGATACCATGATAATCTTGAACAAGATGTTTCCACCGTTCCCGAAGAAGAGAAATCTCAATGGCAGAAGCTTGATTTTCAACTATGCGCTGCCCTATGGCAATCTGTTGAACAAGAAGTCTTAGAAATTTTAAGACCTTTCAAAACGTGCTCCTCTTTTTGGAGAAAAGCATAGGATATCTTTGCTAACGATGTGCAACGTCTCTTTGATGCAACTCAAAGAGTGACTTCCCTCAAACAAAACAATCATGATATGGTTGCTTACATAGGAACGGCCCGTGCTGCTGTAGAAGAATTGAAGAATTTCTTTGTTGCTGATTCTTTAGAAGGCCTAAACAAGAAGCTTGATAAGTTTTACATGGTCTTAATTCTAGGAGATCTACATTCAGATTTTGATCATGTTCGTGATCAAATGTTAGCTGGTGATCAAGTTCCATCAATGGACAACTTAGTTACTTGATTTTTCGGTACCTTCATTAGTTAAAGATGAAAGTTCAATTGGTGGTATTGAAACATCAGCTATGGTAGCACCACAAGGAAGAGGAGGAGGCAGAAGCAACCGAGGAGGACGTGGTGGTCGTGGTATGCGTCCTTAGTGCACATATTGTAAGAGAATAGGCCATACTCGAGAAAAATGTTATCCCTTACATGGATATCCAGACAAAGCCACTCATGTTTTGAAATCTAATGATCTCGAATCCAAAATTTCAGATGAAGAGTACCAAGAATTTTTGAAGTATAAGTCTGGAAAATCTTCTCCTGGCCAATCCTCCTCCATGTCCAATGTGCCAACTGCCTGTATATCTCAATCTGTGGAAGGTCACAATCCATGGATCCTTGACTTAGGTGCCTCAGACCATATCTCTGGTATTATTTCTTCATTTTCTTCCATGTCCTCTCAGAAAATCCCTCATTCCATTACTGTTGCCAATGGATCCAAAGTTGCATCTCAGGGAATTGGCAGAGTTTCCTTATCTCCTTCACTAAATTTAAATTCTGTTTTGTATATTCCTCATTGTCCTTACAATTTAATCTCCTTGAGCCAATTGACTCGTTCCTTAAATTGTTCTGTAACCTTTACTGCTAATTCCTTTGTTATACAGGAACATGGTACAGGTCGCCTGATTGGAGAAGGACATGAGTCTCGAGGACTTTATTTTTTGAAACATAGCTCTTCAGTTTCCTGTTTTGCCACTTCATCCCCAAACTTTTGCATGATCGGTTGGGCCATCCAAGTTTATCCAAGTTGAAGATGATGGTTTCGAGTCTCAAGAACACTCAAGTCTTAGATTGTGAGTCGTGTCAGTTAGGAAAACATGTTAGATCTTCTTATCCTAAAAAGTCTGAGACACTATGTAATTTTCATTTCTCAACTATTCACTCTGATATTTGGGGACTAAGTCGTGTTACTTCTTTTGGTTTTAATTATTTTGTAACCTTCAGTGATGAATTCTCTCGATGTACTTGGTTTTATTTAATGAAAGAGAGATCTAGACTTTTGTCCATATTTATGTCCTTTATTAATGAAATTAAGAACCAATTTGGGAAGACAATTAAAATCCTTCGTAGTTATAATGCTAAGCAATATTTTTCTTCAACATTTTCTTCATTCTTATCTTCCCAAGGAATTTTACATTAGTCAACATGTCCTCACACTCCACAACAAAATGGTATTGTAGAGAGAAAGAATAGACATCTCATTGAAAATGCACGCTCCTTGATGTTGAATACTAATATTCCCGTGCATCACTGGGGCGATGCAGTCCTTACTACCTGTTTTCTAATCAATAGGATGCCTTCTTCCTCTCTTGAGAATAAAATTCCTCATTCTGTCATTTTTCCAAATGACACTCTATATCATGTCTCCCCACGTGTATTTGGGTGTACATGTTTTGTCCATATTGTTTCTCTAGGTAAGCTATCCGCAAAGGCTATTAAGTGTGTCTTCTTGGGATATTCTCGTCTTCAGAAAGGGTATAAATGTTATTCTCCCTCCACCAAGAGATATTATATGTCTGTTGATGTCACATTCTTTGAGGATACACCGTTTTTCTCGTCCTCCTTGGAGGATCGTTCATCTGTTCAACAAATATTTCCTCTACCATCATGTGATCCCTTGGTTATTCCTACTTCTATACCTCAAACTCAAAATGTGAATGACATTGTTCCTCCACCTCTTCTCACATATCAGCGTCGGAGACAATCTTAAGCTCAGAACAATGAAGATCCTCTAGACTCATCTTCTCCTCCATCAGTTCACCAGACCATGGATCCTTCATCCTCCTCATCTTCTCCTGACTCAGATGATAATTTTCCCATTGCCCTTCGGAAAGGTATTCGTTCTACTCGTAATCCATATCCTGTTTATAATTTTTTGAGTTATCATTGTTTGTCTTCTACCTATTTCTCTTTTGTTTCCTCCTTATCCTCCCTTAAGACTCCTAATAATATTTATGAGGCACTTGATCATCCTGGATGGCGTCAAGCCATGGTTGATGAAATGCAGGCCCTTGACCACAATGGTACTTGGGACCTTGTCCCTCTTCCTCCTGGTAAGAAGCCTGTTGGTTGCCGATGGGTTTATGCTATTAAGGTTGGTCCTACTGGTGAAATTGATCTCTAAAAACTCGTCTAGTAGCTAAGGGATATACTCAAGTTTATGGCATTGATTATTGTGATACCTTTTCTCTCATGGCTAAAACCAATACAGTTCGTATTTTACTTGCTATGGCTGTCATTCGTCAGTGGCCACTTTACCAATTGGACATTAAAAATGCCTTTCTTCATGGTGATTTGGAAGAGGAGATATACATGGAGCAACCTCCTGGGTTTGTTGCTCAGGGGGAGTCTGGGTTAGTTTGTAAATTACGTCGTTCCCTCTATGACTTGAAACAATCACCTCGTGCTTGGTTTGGTAAGTTTAGTCGGGTTGTGCAAAATTTTGGATTGAAACGATGTGAGGTGGATCATTCAATGTTTTATGGTCATTTTTCTCCTGACAAATGTGTTTATCTCATGGTGTATGTTGATGATATTGTTATTACAGGGAATGACAACACTAAAATTACTCAATTAAAGAATCATTTGTTCAACCACTTTTAGACTAAAGATCTGGGTCGTCTAAAATACTTTCTTGGTATTGAAGTGGCACAGTCAAAAGAAGGTGTCATCATTTCACAAAGGAAATATGCTCTTGATATTTTAGAGGAAACAGGCTTGACCAATTGCAAGCCCATTGATAGTCCTATGGACTCAAATCAAAAGCTAATGAGAGATCAAGGTGAACCTTTCTCAGATCTAGAGAGATATAGAAGGCTGGTTGGAAAACTCATATATCTTACAATAACAAGACCTGATCTTTCTTATCCAGTGGGAGTTGTGAGTCAATTTATGCAGAATCCACATGTTGACCATTGGAATGCAGTGATTCGCATTCTCAGATACATAAAAGGAAATCCAGGACTGAGATTGTTGTATGAGGACAAGGGAAGCACTCAAATTGAATGATATTGTGATGCAGATTGGGCTGGTTCTTCAATTGATCGAAGATCTACTACAGGATATTGTGTTCTACTTGGAGGGAACCTTGTATCTTGGAAAAGTAAGAAACAAAGTTTTGTTGCTAGATCGAGTGTTGAAGCTGAATACCGATCTATGGCTTTGACTACATCCGAACTTGTGTGGATCAAGTAACTTCTCCAAGAGTTGAAATTTTGTGGAAATGAGTCGTTGAAACTGTACTGTGACAACCAAGCAGCTCTTCATATTGTCTCCAATCCAGTGTTTCATGAGAGAACAAAACATATAAAAATTGATTGTCATTTTATTAGAGAGAAGTTGTTGACTAAGGAACTTGTTACTGAGTTTGTCAATTCTAATGAACAACTCGGAGACATTATGACCAAATCTCTAAGGGGGCCTAGGATTCGATTTATATGTTCCAAGCTTGATGCATATGATCTATATGCTCCAGCTTGAGAGGGAGTGTTGAAATATATTGTATTTTATAATTGGCCTTTTAGTTTGGGCTTTTTAGGTACTAGTCCATTATCCCTTAAATAGGACATTATGTGTAATAGAAAGTTAAGAGCAGTTATAATATTTTTACTATTTAATTTTCTCTCCCAAACTTTAACATCAACAAATTTTCAAAATCAGAGCAAACACAAGAGATTTTTAATTCAAATCAAGCACAAAATATACTTCCTTAAAACCAAACCATTGCAAAGGAATCATCCAACTAGCCAAGTTCAACGTCAAAGACAGTAACTAAGACTAGAATTTAAAAACTGAAATTAAAACATGACAGAAATTTAAAGAGTTTAAAGAGTTTCCACAAAATGCAGTGCAGTGTCCTGATCCATGAGCCTCAAGAGACACTATCATCACTCCCATCATCATCAAACACATCAATCTCCTTGTCATCATCCTCTTCCATTGCCTATGCTCCGGAAGATCCACCTCCCTCGCTCGAGTAGGTCTGTTCCCCAGGCCAAGCTACTCTAGCAGCATAGTCTTCAGGAGTCATAAAGCCTGGGTGGGAGGATGCATACACATGCCTCATCATGTTTGCTTGAGCCAAACCAATCCTGTAAACGGCCTCCAACTTAGCATCAATCAAGGCCAACCTCATATCAAACACTTGGTATGGATCATGCGGTGCAGGCTGATCATGCTGAGCAGGCTGAGCAGGCTGATCAGGCTGAGCAGGCTGATCAGGCTGAGCAGGCTTATCAGGCTGATCAGGTTGGGCTGGCAGGTGACGCCTATGGGGCTGAGGAGGCTGGGGGGCAGGAATGCATCTCATGATTGCTCGGTCCCGACAACCGTTAAGTAGAGTCAAGGCGCAGTCAATGTCATAATGGCTACTGTCAAGTGGTTAAAGTTCGCATTAATGATCATTAAGAGGTAAATTAATTGGTCAAATTCTTATAAACTATATAAATAGGGATCTAATATCGAGGTAAACTCACTTTGACTCACTATTGAATTATTAAAGACCTATAAAAGAAATTCTAACTTGAGCGTCCGAGTGTATTCTGCAAGTCACCCCCTTATATTGATCGGTTATCTGGAGCAAGGAGCAAGGATGAGGTTATTTAGAGACAGGAACTCTTCATACGGTTATCCCCGTCCCATCTCAGCAAGAACAATTATCATTTGACATTTTTATAATGAGTTAAATATGTTTTTGGTCCCTTAACTTTCAGTGAAAATTGGAATCAGTCCCTCTTCAAAACTTTGGCCTAATTCAGTCCCTCAACTTTAGAAATGTATGAATTTAATTCTTTTAACTAAATTTTGTTAGATTTATTTGATGTTTCAAGTACGTTTCATGATAACATTTGGGTTGTTTACAATGTTTAACACATTTTTGGTTCAATGCTAACTGAGAAACGTGTTTGAAACAACAAATAAAGTTAACAAAATTTGGTTAAAAGGACTAAATTCATACATTTCTAAAGTTGGGGGACTAAATTAGGCCAAAGTTTTGAAGAGGGACTAATTCCAATTTTTACCGAAAGTTAAGGGACAAAAAACATATTTAACCCTTTAATAATTGATAATAGGCTTAATAGCTTACTTGGTCCCTATGTTAAGTGGTTTATTTGTTCAGTTTAACACCCAGTTTTAAAAATGCACACACTGAGTCCCAAAGTTGTCAAAATTGTATAAATCAAATCCCTTCCGTTAAATTGGCAGAAACGGAGTTAACTCCCAACTGACGTGGCGAATGAAACTTCTTCTCTCTCCTATGCTTTTCTTGCAATATCCCAACTTCTTTTCTCTTTTCTATATCTTTATTAGATACTTTTTTTCTCTCTCTCATTCCTCCACAACCTCTACCTCAAGAATTATTAGATAGGTACAAAAGAGAAACTGAATTATTAGATAGGTAAAGAAGAGAAGAAAAATGTACAAATTCCTTTGCCACGTAAATTAGGTGTTAATTATATTTTTGTTGTCAATTTTACGGAAGAGACTTGATTGATATAATTTTAATAAGGGTTAAATATGTTTTTGGTCCCTTAACTTTGAGTGAAAATTGAAATTAGTCTCTCTTCAAAACTTTGGTCTAATTTAGTCCCCCAACTATAGAAATGTATAAATTTAGTCCTTTTAACTAAATTTTGTTAGTTTTATTTGATGTTTCAAGCACGTTTCTCAATTAACATGGAAGTAAAAATGTGTCAAACAGTGTAAACAACTCAAATACTATAATAAAACACGTTTGAAACATCAAATAAACCTAACAAGATTTAGTTAAAAGGACTGAATTCATACATTTCTAAAGTTGGAGAACTAAATTGGTCTAAAATTTTGAAGAGGGACTAATTCTAATTTTTACTGAAAGTTAAAGGATTAAAAACATATTTAACTCTTTTAATAACTTTAAAATCAAATATATACACTTTTAAAATTGATATTAAGCTAAAAAAAACTACTTTTAACGTAGGAATCAAATAGGCTTAGTAATATCACATTATTAAAATGTCTAATAATAGTTAATCTTTTATTATATAAAATTAATTATATTCATATTATTATCGCATGCAACGGGGTAGTTGAGCATGCAATTTTTTGACGTAATAAATTGGTTGAGTATTTTTATAACTTTCCTGTTACACATAATGTGGTATGATGAAATTAAATGCTTTTGTCAGATGTTCCACTACATGTCAGATGTAAATTATATACTTTAAGTGATATTGACATTTTAACACCAATAAATATAAATATAGAATATTCTATTAGTTTTAAACGATATTTTATAAGTAATAATTTCATTTTTTTACATATGATATTACTTTTTTTTTACTTTTTATTCTTTTTTAAATATAAAAATTTACTCTTTTATAATATATTAAATAAATGTAAATATGCATAATTTTTCCATCATTTTTATTTTATACCTCATTCAAACCTTTTATATATATTTTAATATTTGTCATTAACAAGTTTAAGACCAAGCTTTTCAATTTGAAGGAATAAATTAGTCGTTTTCAATTAAAAGTAATTAATTAACAAAATCAAATCTGGAGACTTAAAAAAGGTGAAACACGCCAAACCAAACCTAGAATAGTTGTTTAGTACAGTACAAATCGTACTCTACATGCGACTGCGTGTAGCCAAGGACCCCATACCCTGAGCCTCCTTCCTCAGCACGTGCTTCAGAATCTTCCCCGTCGGCGTCTTCGGCAGCGCATCCTTGAACACCACCGTCTTCGGCACCATGAAGTGAGCCAACCTTTCTCTGCAAAACTCCACCACCTCCTCTTCCGTTGGCCGCCTCTCCAACCGCTCCTTCAGCTCCACAAACGCGCACGGGGTCTCCCCCCAGAACTCGTCCGGCCGCCCCACCACCGCCGCCTCCCTCACCGCCGGATGCGCATACATCACGGCCTCCACCTCCACGCTGCTCACGTTCTCTCCCCCACTTATTATCACGTCTTTCGACCTATCTTTTATCTCCAAATACCCATCCCCATGCACAACCCCTACGTCCCCCGTGTACAACCACCCATTTTCTCTTACGCACCTTCTCGTTCCTTCCAAATCCTTCAGATAACCCATCATCACGCAAGAGCCTCGCACCACTACTTCCCCTGAAGTAACCCCGTCGCGCTTCACGCTTACGCCGCTCGCCGGATCTACAACGTCCACTTCCGACATCGCCGCCGTCCTCACCCCCTGCCGAGCCAGCAGCCGTGCCCTCTCCCTCACTGGAAGCCTATCCCACTCCCTCTTCCACGCGCACGAGACCACCACCCCCAGCGTCTCCGTCATCCCGTACCCGTGGCTCACCACAAACCCTACTTCCTCCGCCCGAGCAAGAACCGACGCCGGGGGCGTCGAACCTCCGATGAGGACATGAACCGGGTTTTTCAGTGGTTCTGCTCTCGTGAGCAGCATGTTGAGAACCACCGGGGCCGCGCACATGTGCGTCACGTTGTGAGACTCGATTGAACGGTAGATAATCGGAGCGTTGGTTTTACGTATGCAGACGTTGGTGCCGCCAACGGCTGCAATCCCCCACGCGAAGCCCCACCCGTTAGCGTGGAACATAGGCAGGGTCCATAAGTAAACCGGTTGTTTTGGCACACACCAGTCGATGAGAGAGTCAAGGGCTATCATGAACGTTGCGCGGTGGGAGTGTAACACGCCCTTGGGAGACGCTGTTGTGCCGGAGGTGTAGTTTAGGGTTATTGGGTCCCACTCGGACTTGGGCCGTGCCCATCGGAAGTTCGGGTCGCCTCTGCTCAAAAGGCGCTCGTAGGTGTCTATTGCGTGCGCCGCCGCGACAGCATCCGCATCCCCAGAGCCATCGTCTGTGATAAGGACGAGGGAAGGACGCGGTGTGGTGTAGGGGAACTTTGAAAGAGTGGTGAGAATAAGAGGGAGTGAATGAGAGTGGACGAAGACAAGTTTTGATTCGCTATGGCGCAGGAGGACGGAGAGCGCGTGGGGGTCGAGACGGAGGTTGAGATTGTTGAGAATGGCGCCAGACATGGGAACTGCAAACTGAAGTTCATACATTGAGGGAGTGTTTGGGGAGAGAACAGAGATGACTTGGCCACGTCCTAAGCCCAGAGAAGTGAGGGAAGAAGCGAGTTGGAGGCATCTACGGTGGGTTTGTGACCAGGTGAAGGAAATGTGGTCGTAGAGGATAGAGTGAGAGTCACCGTACACGATTGCCGCTCTTTCCAAGAAGGTGAGTGGAGTGAGGGGTACTGAGTTTGCAGGGTTTGGTGTTAGCTTATCCATGGATGAGTGAAAGCGAAGTGCAGTGTTCCAGAGGAGAGTGAAAGTGTGTGAGTGTGCTGTTGTGTTATGCCGTGTTTGGTTAGGTGATGTGTTGTTAAATAGTGAGTTAAGGATGTCTCCCTTGTGTGCTCAGTCAAGAAATCATTTTGAATTCCTTCAACCTTAGAAGCATTTATGCCATCATAAATCATAACTGCAAGCTCTTAATACTAACTCACACTTCAAATTATACTTAGAGCAAATTAAAACAAATGTGATGGAAAAAACGATAGATTCAAATCGTTTCGGAATTCCTTCGGTGTCCTCTCCAAGTGCCCCTCCATGTGGATTCATCAAGGACAATCATAACTGCGAAGTTCAAATACGGTTTCACTGATTTTGAGTAACGTGGGTGGTTTTGAATGTTAATAAAACAGTGCCACATCAAATTGGAACTTACATCTAACATGCTCTCAGTGAATTTCGTGGGAGGGACACCGGAATCGATTTTTCTGAAAGTACACCAAAACATTCACCATTGGTTCCCTCAATTGCAGACGTTAAAAAGAACTATCACAGAAAAATATTCTCCACTAGTGTTAAAAAACCTAAAGTTCTATTACCTCGAAGCATATTTCTTGTAACGTGATGTACTTCTATACCATAAAAGTCTACCAATATTTTATCAAGTTCGAAAACAAATTCCTATATTTATCACGACTAAGAATGAAGATAGTAATGTGAGTTCCTCCTCAAAAACTTGACAACACACTTAAATATATATAAAAATGTCTTATATAAAACTTCTGAGCACATAAAATTAACGTCATTAGCCCTTTAGTGTCAGTTAGTATAGTATGCTATGGGTGTCCCTGTATTCCATTGTAATAATGAGCCTCAATAAAAGAAGAAGCTTATCGATTCTTCAGTGCGGTGTATATGGAAGATGGATCTCAAACAATAATGATCATAAAGGCTCATTGATGACAGAAGAAAAAAAAAATGAGAGACTTTGAATGCTCAATCGAGTTTCTTGATGAAATATAAGAATTTCTTATCAGAAACATGTAATACCTAATCAGGTTTGTTGATGAATATCAGTTATTAATAATCTGTGTGAATGCTTTATGCCAATAGAATGATTGAAATAGAAATAAAGAGGGAGGATGTAGCAGTTGGGAACACTGGTGGTAACACAGCGATGAAATGTGATGATTGGAAGTGAGGTTAATGCAATGTATGGAGGGAAAGAGTGATCTGATACAATAAATTGTTGTGTGAGGAAGTATATGGTCCTTGTGGGTGGATTTAAATTTAATGAAGATGAGGATGAGTTGTTGATACTGATAAAAAAGGAAAATGATATTTTAACACTAATTTTTGACACTCTACATACGTGTCAAAATATAGTTGGACGATTTCAAATTAAAAAAAGTTGATGCAAGAATATTTAGAAGAGAAAAATCAAAGTTTTTTTTTTTCAATTTGAAATCATCCAACTACATTTTAACACATGTGTAGTGTCAAAATAGTATAAAAAATTAGTGTTAAAATATCATTTTCATATAGATAAACCAATCACGTGGAGTTCAAAAACTAGCACCATTAGGAACTGTTCATTCTGGCGTTTCTTCCTTTCTTGATGTTGATTGGACTTTCTACTTTCGGTCATATGTATCTCTACTTTTTTGCCATTTAATGCATAAAAGAAAAAGTTTGGTTTTTAGGTAATCATCTTTGTGTATGTAGTCATTTTCGAGGTTATTGATGACAATGAAACTATGGACGGTTGGTTTTCACCATACAAAATACAAGAAGAGAATGAAAAAAAATGTATTATGACAGATAGTTATATATATATATATATATATATATATATATATATATATATATATATATATATATATATATATATATATATATTATAGAGTAGGTCTGATATATATAGTTTACTCCAAATAGTAAAATATAGTTCTACATAATAAGGGATAATAAATGTTGTAAAAAGCTCTCGAAAATATAAACAAGGTGAGCTTTTTGAGACGTGAATGAACAATCTTTTAGGTGGTGTATACTCTGTTTTTTAACAATAAAAATATTAAGGCTAGAAAAAATGTTGTATAAAAAGGTGGTTTAATAGGTTCGGAAGTTCTTGGGGTTTGTTTTAATGGGTCCTCCAATTTTGAAAGTGATCAATTAGGTCCCAAATTTTATCAATTTGAATCAATAAAAGCTTTTCAGTTAACGACGTGAAGTTTTTGAACATGTGGCACGCTAACGCTTCCAGGTGACACCATTTCAAGTGCATAGGTGGATTATAAAAGGGTGAAATCCCTTTTAATTTAGGGATTTCACCTTTAATACACCCTTTTAATTTAGGGATTTCACCTTTTTATAATCCACCTATGCACTTGAAATGGTGTCAGATGGAAGCGTTAGCATGCCACATGTTCAAAAACTTCATGTCGTTAACTGAAAGACTTTTATTGATTCAAATTGACAAAATTAGGAACCTAATTGATCACTTCCAAAATTGGAGGACCCAATTGAAACAAACCCCAAATATAGGGACCTCCAAACCTATTAAACCTAAAAAGGTTTAAAGAATAGATGTAGACGGTCTTAACTCAATTTTAACATTATTGAATGGTCTTTAGTAGATGATTTTTTGTGTGTTCTTTCTCATATAATTATGATTTATAGTTAATATGATTCTATTTATCCTTTTAACAAGACTATTTTGTTAAGGTGTATGTCACTGTTTATGCATTTTTATATTTTCTTTCTTGTAAAACTCGTTAAATTATTTCGATACTACTAACTTCAATCTATTGGCAATTAAAAGCACTTGAAGTGTTTTACCTATTTATTACCAATCATGGTTGGTCATTCCTGTAACACCCATGAAACACGTTAAATGTATATGTATGTGAGTCAGCTGAGTTTAGTTTAATATCCACTTAATGTAAAGTGTAATAAAAATAATAAATAGTTTATAGACAAGTTGCAGAAAATAGTGTAACTTTGATCATTGAACTGATAGATGAAGATTTGAGATTTAGTCTTCTTGAACATGGAATGTGTTAAAAAGGGGAAAGAAAAAATTCTAGTAAATTGACTAGCACCATTTATTGAGTGTATTGAGTAATAGAGTGTCGATACATTGACACACATATGTTAACAACATTCAAATGATATAATTTTCTTTAATTTCTTCTTCCAAAATTATTCTTGTATTTTTAAAAATATTTTAAAAGGTGGAATTCATCGTGTCATTTCAATGTAAAAGGTAAATTGTCGTGTCAAAATATCATTCTTGTTGAGTAATATGTCCAAACCATAATAGTAAGGTAGAAATAATAATGTATCGGGTGATCATTCCTTCTTTCATCAATTAGTCTTTAGTGCTCTCTCTAAACTTTCATTTGCATTCTTAATCAGTCATTTCCTATTACCCTTATTGTGAATTACTTTTGTTTCATCTTCTTTGTACTTTCTTTTTGCAAACCAAAAGCATCCCATGCAAACAATTTAGGTTCATTTGCGTTCATATTTATCTATGGTGATAAACTTTTCTCTTTTTGCAAACCAAAAGATAAAAGTTTCATAAAACTGTACAAAAAGTCATATCTTGTTCTCAATTATTTGTGTATTATGAACCACTTTTATATTTTATCTCTGGTTTTCTTTTTGTTTAGCAAACTTGTTATCTTATACCTATTTTCTATGATGACCTTCGTGATAGATATGAAAGGACAATGATATTTTAAAACACAAATTTTTTATATCATTTTGACACAACCTACATGGTTTTTAAAATCAATTTTCAATTATGTTTTGAAGTTGTTGACTTAGACGAATGGTGTCCATGTTGGTTGGAAGAGTATGTTTTCAATTGAACAAAGTAAAGAAAAAAACCTAGTTCTATACATGTTGAAGCAAACATCCCTTCTTTCTGAACTGAATCATCCTCTACGAGCCTGTCATTCTTATTCGTTTAATCAACATTCTCTTTTGTCATTAATGGACATTCTGTTGGTGTAAGATCCGAGGAAACAAGGGTTTTAGAAATAAGGTTTAATAATTCGCTAAGTCCTTTTTTTTGTTGGGAATCTCAAATAGGTCCCTTACTTTTTTTTAGTCTCAATTGGGTCGTCATTTTTGTAAAATTGTTCCAATTAAAGCCCTGTTGTTAAATTGGGCCAACACCGTTAGGTTGACGTGCATTCTAATGGTGCTTTTTTAAATGACGTGGTCCAATTATTTTGTTAATTAAGTGATTCTGACGTGTATATTATCATTTTTAATTAAAGATATTAGAGAAAAACTAAATTAAACTCGTGCCCCTTTCTTTGAATTAGGGATTGCGAAAAGAGAGTCAGACTTCGTTCTTCGAATTAGGGTTCATTGGGAGAAATTTTGGAACCAATTGCAGATGACCTATTCATGTTCGTTTTCCACATGTAATAGGTGTTGGAAGCAAAACCCTAATCTTACATCTCTCGCAAGGTCACGATTCTGAGAAGGGGGTTTCTGTCGTGGTCTTTGGTTCTTCTTTTGGTTGTAGGTTATGCAAATGGAGGAGAGGGAGACGTTTAGGGCTTCCATCGCGCGATGAAGACGAAGATGGCTGATCGAGGCTGTACCCGAATCAAATTTAATGCTCAATTAAGTGCAGTATAATACTAGGAAGTAACTCCTAGGTCGTCTCTCAAGGACCAAATGTGGCTCAAGAATTAGGTCCAACAAAAAGTGGGGGTAGTAATTTGGTGAAGAGTTTCGCAATTAGAAACGAACTAAATTAAAACTGGAATTCAACACATATTAAACCGATCAGTCATTAGCGCAATTACAATGTTTTCAATCATAGATTATCAATAATTACAGCCTGCTCAAACTCCTAATCCAACATGAATTAACCAACTACGCGAAGACTAATCATACTTTCATAAAAGTTAATCGACCAAACATAATGCTAATATTCAATCCAATCTGCACCATACAGTTTCATCAACTAAGTGAAGATTGAACGCTAATTGGGCAACTAACCATATACCCAATTGCAAGTGCAAAAATAAATTTCATATTAACAAAGTCAGATGCAGCAAAAACTCACTTCCAGCTCAGAAATCTCATGGAAACAACGTAATTTTGCTAATGACCAACCAAACACACTTAAGCTAACATCAAAATGAAATTAACACAACCAATTAGAATTGAAAACATTGAACTAGACGTGAAAACAAAGAAGCCGATTGATGTTATTCATGAAGTCAAACGGTACTAACAACAAAGTGTGTTAGAGACCGAACGATTTAGAGCCAGTGTTCAGAGACAAGAAAAGGGCAGGAAGAACTAAAGTCCGAACAATACAAGTAAGTGCAGCCGAACGGTGCTAACAGTGAGACCTGTTAGGAACCGAATGGTAATAAGACAAGAAAAAGCGAATGGAGACTAGAATGGAAAACTAAACGAGCTATTACAGAAGCTGACCGAACGATATCATATCAACAACAAACAAAAACAAGCCGAGTGGTGCTACACAGAAGTATATGATCGAACTGTATTATAGCCAATCCAGAAAATGAAAGTGAATGCAGAAACTAAATGCACAACTCGTAACGCAACCCAAACGTGAACAAAATCAAAATGCATTGAACTGAAAAAAAAAACATAACATCCAGAAACGAAAATCACACCAGAACATAAACCAGAAGACGAAAATGGAACGAGAACATTAAACAGAAACGTGAATGTAGGTGCTGGAACGAAAATGGAATAGTAAAAACTACATTGCAGTAGCACTAACAAGATTAAACGAAAATGAAGAAGAACTTAACTGCAGAAACAATTTCAATTCTAAATTTGCAATGTGAATGAGTTCAATACATAAAATTGAAATAAAACCTCATTGGAGCTCTATTCTCTCCCCAGAAATGTAGAAGACGAAAGTTACAAAACCAAGGAGCTCCCTTGTGTAGGTGGCGGCTGGGCACTAAAACCTAGGTTGCCAAATCAGCCCCCGCTTTCGGGCCTCTCTTAAATTGCCAAAAATGGCCCAAAATGTGCAAATTAGTCCAAAAAGTCCTAAAAACGAAATTACAATCTAATTAAATCTAAAATGCCTATGTGGAAAGTCTTCAATGACGTGGCGACCCTTTAATGTCCCAAAATATCCTTACAAAAATTCCCCTACAATTAATAATGAAAATAATGAACTCAGATAATTCAAATTAATTAAAATAAGAATTTCTAGTCAAATTAAGCACAATTAGCATAAATGGGAAATAATGGACACTTAAGCACATTTCCCTAATTAAATCCAGTATAATAAGCTAAGTGAAATCAATAAAATATTGATTCATTAGTGGCTCACAAATTAGGATTTCGTGATTTGGTTTTTTGATTTCTGGACTATGTATTCAGGTGCGAAGAAGATGATGAAGTGTGATTCCGCGATTCTGGTTCTATTTTTGGGTTCTGCTGATTTTTTTGTAGGTTTTGTAAGCTTATGGTGGCGCGATATCTCCATCGAAGGCAAGGGTTTCTGGAAATTGGGGCTCCTATGTTGGTTCGATGGAGAAGATGAAGATTTCTACGATTGAAGGTTTTTTCGAAATGGGGATTTCTGTTTACTTGGTTTTCAGATTTTGGGTTTGTAGGTCTTCATGGAGGCGCGATCCTGGTGCAGTGGTTGCGTGAATGTGGATTGATGGTGGATATGTGCGATTTTGTGACTACTGGTGGTGATTTTGGTAGCTCGTGGTGGCATGAGGCTTGCGATAAGACGAATTGATGGTTCGTAGGTTCTTTTCATAATTCCTATTTCGAAGAAAGTCTTAAGTTTAATTAAATTTGTCCCCAATTTCTTTAATTAAAAACTGTTTCGGTAGATATTTTGTGGGACCGAGACACTAACCTTTTCTGACGTGGCTTTACCGCTTTCCGATGCTTGAACTGAGTTCTCCACTTGTCTTCTTTCCTCTTAGGCTGCTCGTTCGTTTGAAATCCTGACCGTTCGGTGATCTTTAAACTTTGACCGCTCAGTCGCCTTCCCGGTGGAGAGGGGGAGGTACCTGCAAAAGACACTTTGACGCCCAAGTCAAGCGTGTATTGAAGAGCCTCAACTCTTTAGAAAGTGATTTTGTTATCACTGTAAAGTATTTTCATAGTAGTTGAGTGTGAGTAGAATGTGATTGAAAGATGATTCGAAGGTACCTGGCTTGTGGCCCTGGCTCTCTATTTATAATTTGTCTCATGGACCTTAAACTAATATAAGCCCAATAAAATATAAACAAAATAAAATATAAACAGAATATAATATAAACAGACTTACTTGAAAATCTGGTTAGTTGCTAAATATCTTTAATTAGATATTCTTGATTATTTTATATCTTTAATAAGATATATCGTAACCGATCGACCCTGATATCATACTGTACATTATGCCCCCCAAGTCCGAGTTAATCGTTCGGCTTTAGCCATGATTAACTATAGGACTTATGAGTTTGAAGAAGACTGCTTTTGTTGTACTGGGGAGCATGCTTTTAGGCGTTGCTCATCTCTAAACCGAACGGCGAGAGAGATACCTGGGAGGCCGAATGGCAGAGATTCTGTTAAGCCGAATGGCTGAATGCCTGTGAGGCCGAATGGCCGAATGTCTGTGAAGCCGAATGGCTGTATGATTGTGAGGCAAATGGCCGAGCACTTGTGAGGCAAATGGCCGAGCACTTGTGAGGCCGAATGGCCGAGTACATGTAAAGCTGAATGGCCGAGTACCTGTAAAGCCGAATGGCTGTATGATTTTGAGGCTGAATAGCTGAGCACCTGTGAGGCCGAATGGCCGAGTACCTGTAAAGCCGAATGACTGTATGATTGTGAGGCTGAATAGCCGAGCACCTGTGAGGCTGAATGGCCGAGTACCTGTAAAGCCGAATCGCGTATGACTGTGAGGCTGAATAGCCGAGCACCTGAGGCCGAATGGCCGAGTACCTGTAAAGTCGAATGACGTATGACTGTGAGGCTGAATAGCCGAGCACCTGTGAGGCTGAATAGCCGAGCACCTGTGAGGCCGAATGACCGAGTACTTGTAAAGCCGAATCACGTATGACTGGGAGGCTGAATAGCCGAGCACCTGTGAGGCCGAATGGCCGAGTACCTGTAAAGTCGAATGGCGTATAACTGTGAGGCTGAATAGCCGAGCACCTGTGAGGCTGAATAACCGAGCACCTGTGAGGCCGAATGCCCGAGTACTTGTGAGGTCGAATGGTCGAGTACCTGTAAGGCCGAATGGTTGTATGACTGTGAGGCCGAATGGCCGAGCACCTGTGGGGTCGAATGGCCGAGCACCTGTGGGGCTGAATGGCCGAGCACCTGTGGGGCCGAATGACCGAGTACCTGTGGGGCCGAATAGCCGAACACTTGTGAGGAATGTGTTTATCGTTCGGATGATAGTCCATGGGGGACTGCTTTTGATTTATAGTCCATAGGGGACTGTCTTTGATTTATAGTCCATGGGGGACTGTCTTTGATTTATAGTTCATAGGGGACTGTCTCTGATTTATAGTCCATGGGGGACTGTCTTTGATTTATAGTTCATGGGGGACTGTCTCTGATTTATAGTCCATGGGGGACTATCTCTGATTTATAGTCCATGGGGGAATGTCTCTGATTTATAGTCCATGGGGGACTGTCTCTGATGATTTATAGTCCATGAGGGACTGTCTTAAGGCTGATCCCCTGTGAGGACGGATGGTCGAGTACCTACAAAGCTGAATGACTGAATTCATGCAAAGCCGAATGTCTGAATTCCTAGGAGTGAGCGTTCATCAGGGGAATTTTTATCGTTCGAATGATAGTCCCTGGAGGACTATCTTTGATTTATAATCTTGTGACCTGTAAGATGATATCAAAAATATAGCAAGACCGTTCGGTCCTTGATTAAATGGAAATATCTCATAATATAATTTGAAATACCCTCTTCCCACCTTTCTTCGGTGAAGGACCTGAAAACTTAGTTGTTTGTAATAATGAAAATTTGATTCACCTCGGTGAAGTGAGAGTGAGTCCCCTCCTATATATCATGTTATATGACTATTAAATAACATATATGATAAATCTTTCGGTTACAATATATTTTGGGTTGCACCGAATAAATAACACATAAAGGAGGCATCAAAACCGTCTTGAGATAGTATTGCCATTGATAATTTTTGCTAATATAACAATTATTTCAATCACAGCGAATGTACTTATGGTTACGCATTATATATAATGTCATATATGATAGAAGCATGTAAATTTCACATTTTTCCAGGTAACAATAATCCATCTTTCGAAAAGGAAACCTTTTTATTATATGACGTGTCAGTATATAAATGTTTCTATGAAATAGTTATTATAATAGCTATTTCGATTTTCATAATGGTTCTGTTATAATAATATAACATATTTTTAATATATCATATATTATATAATATATTACGAACTATATTATGTATTTCGGTTATAACCATTATCATATTATATATATTTTAATATTTATAAAATAATTGTTATAATACCTATTATCAATTAGATATTTTATGAAATATTTATATTTTAAAAATACTTATCTTGTTAATGACGTCTCATGTAGAGATGATGATTCACGCAGTGTAGTTTTCACTTTAATGAAAGTTTTTGGTATTGATCTCAATAGTGATGTCGAAACCGAACGCTTGTTTGTGGTTGATAATCTTTCTGGTGCTTTGCTGTTCCTCCATGCTCCTTGTGGTCACCATTTGGATTTGCCGCTCGGCCCCACAGTGGGCGCCAAAATGTTTCGGTAAATATTTTGTGGGACCGAGACACTAACCTTTTCTGACGTGGCTTTACCGCTTTCCGATGCTTGAACTGGGTTTTCTGATGCTTGAATTGGGTTTTCCGCTTGTCTTCTTTCCTCCTAGGCCGCTCGATCGTCTGAAATCCTGACCGTTCGATGATCTTTAAACTTTGACCGCTCAGTCACCTTCCCGGTGGAGAGGGGGAGGTACCTGCAAAAGACATTCCGACACCCAAGTCAAGCATGTATTGAAGAGCCTCAGCTCTTTAGAAAGTGATTTTGTTATCACTGTAGAGTATTTTCATAGTAGTGGAGTGTGAGTAGAATGTGATTGAAAGATGATTCGAAGGTACCTGGCTTGTGGCCCTGACTCTCTATTTATAATTTGTCTCATGGACCTTAAACTGATATAAGCCCAATAAAATATAAACAAAATAAAATATAAACAGAATATAATATAAACAGACTTACCTGAAAATCTGGTTAGTTGCTAAATATCTTTAATTAGATATTCTTGATTATTTTATATCTTTAATAAGATATATCGTAACCGATCGACCCTGATATCATACTGTACAAAAACTATTAAAATACATGTCAGAATCACCAAAACGAAATAACTGACCCACATCAATTAAAAATTACACCATCAACATGCCACACTATCGTCACTCTAATGATGCTGGCCTAATTTAACGACAAAACTCTAATTTGAGTAATTTTACAAAAATGAGGACCCAATTGAGATGAAAAAAAAAAGAGACCTATTTGAGATTTCCGGCTAAATAAAGGACTTGACGAATGATTAAACTTAGAAATAAAGTATTTGAAGACTTGAGTATATTTTCTTTTAGAGTTGGTATGTTTAACAAAGTGTTGTGTAGCCCACTTGGTGAGAGCTCTTGGATAGGCTAAGTAGTCTTGTGTTTACATCTTTGTTAGAACATAAATGATATGTTATTTATTTGATTTTGTTTTAATAAAGTGCAAACAGTCTTGTGTTTACATCTTTGTTAGAACATAAATGATATGTTATTTATTTGATTTTGTTTTAATAAAGTGCAAACATGTTATTATTTGAGTGTTAATTTGGTGGTATGTTTATTGTCAATGATGTGTGATGGCTTGTTGGTAGAGATGTTTGTTTAGGATGGAATGGATATGGGTTCAATTCTTAGAAGTAGAAAGTCAAGGGAAATATTTGTGTTTATTTATATTTTGAATTGAGGGCAAGATGGTCTTTTCCACTTTATTAATTAAGTGCAAAAATTAAAATACGGGTGTAGAAAGGAGAAGCATGCAAAGTTAGATTATAAACTGGATTTTAAAAGAGGAGATTACGTGAATCTTTTAAAAGATTGGATAGTTGTTATTTTAAAAAATTAGTTGAGAGAAGATAGGGATATAATCTTTGTGGGTTTAAAGATTAAAATAGATATTGTACGGTAGTATATCTCCAACGTTCACCGAACGGCCGCACTTACCAAACAACTTGGGCTCTCTATCAAACTAGATCAAATCCTATTGGGCTCAAGGCCCATCACGTCAGAGATATATCAAAACATATTCAAATAGAGATATGTCAATCCAAACAGAGATATACCAAACGTATCAAATAATATCCAAAAAGAGATATATCAGAATGTATCCAAACAGAGATATGTCAAGTAAGTTTGTTTATATTATTCTGTTTATATTCTATTAATATTATTTCAATCCAAAGCCTATAAATAAAGGCCCGAGGACTCCAAACAAGGTACGCTTCACTCACACAAACATTTAGCATACTCTCTGCTACAATCACATTATCATTCTTCCACCTACTCTCCCAGACCAAGTACTACGTTGCTTAGAAGTGGGAATATTTTACTACTGACGCCTAACTTGAGCGTCGGAGTGCCTTTACAGGTACCTCCCCCCTTCGGCCAAAGCTTGAAGATCACCGGACGATTAAGGTTAAAGCAAGGTGTGCGGTCAAGATCCAGGAAAGGCAATCAGAAAGCAAGAAGGCTACATCATCAAGGTTAGTCCTTTTGGTCCCCAAAAATTATCACCGAAACATTTTGGTGCCCACCGTGGGGCCGAAAGCGAAACTCCCTATGGTGACCACCAGAAGCATGGACGACACCGACCCTAGAGAACAGCTAAGAGAACTCTAGGCTCAGTTAGAAGAACAGACCCGAATCATTCGCCAACAACATGAAGCACAACAGAAGCTAGCTGGAGAAATTGCCCAACTGAAAGAAAAACGTCCGGAGACGACAGAAGACAATAGCCGTAACGACGATGGCCATAATGACGGCTACAACGATGGTCACAACAGCAACCACAACGACCCTCCACCTCCTCCTCGCTCACCTGAGCTATTACCTTTCACAGAAGTCGTTATGGAGGCTCCGATGCCCGATCGGCCTCCCCCACAAATGGAAAGATTTGATGGAACAACTGACCCGGAACACCATCTCCAGAATTTCATTGATTCAATGGCCTTCTACTCCAAAAGCGACCCAGTCAAGTGCAGAGCTTTCTCCCTATCCCTGAAGGGCGAAGCTCTGGAATGGTATTATACCCTTCCTCCCAACTCCATTGACAGTTTTCACACTGTCACCACTCTATTTAAAAAGCAATATGCGGCGAACTCGTCAATCTCAGACAAGGGAGAGACGAACCCCTGAGAACGTTCATGCGCAGATATACTGAAGCAGCAAGGAGGGTAAAAGGTGTCAACCATGAATTCGTCATCAGCAACCTACCTAACTGCCTAAAACCAAGAACGTCTCGGAAAGCCTATATGTTGAGTTACCTAACACGATGGAAGAATTGCAAGAAAAAAATGAACAAGTTCATTAAGATGGAGGATCAACGACACTTCCGCAAAAAGGCGGATGCTCCTGCAGCTGAGGCCAAATGAGAAGACCAACGGCCACGAGACAGAGGTCGCAATCGAAAACCTCCACGAAGGGACCCTCCAGCACCTTACAGTCCCCGGTATAACCGCTACAGGCACCTCACTGCCCCAAGAGAGAAAATATTCGAAAAAGCCCTGCAAACTAATCTGATCACCGTACGTAAACGATACACACCCAGGGACGCGGATGAAACTAAAGCCTGTCGGTTTCATGACAACCAAGGGCACACCACAGAAGGCTGCCAGGTCCTTAAAGACGAGATTGAAAGATTAATCCGTGCCGAACACCTGCGGGAATTTGTCAAAGCGGAAACGAGTCAATGAGGGTAGTCGCCCAAAAAGACACGCAGAAGTCTGGAACCCACACACCGAAGGACCAAACGCTCTCGCCCGAATAGGATGATCCCATGGTCATCACTGCCCGAATAGCGCAGTACGATGTGAGCAAGGTTTTGGTAGACCAAGGGAGCTTGGTCAACATCTTGTACTGGACAACTTTCCAGAAGATGGAACTGGCAGAAGATGCGATAACGCCCTTTCATGAGCAAATCGTCGGGTTCGTAGGAGAACGAGTAGATACCAGGGGATACCTCGACTTGAGGACCCGATTGGGCACCGGTAACGAGGCCAAAGAACTCTGTGTACGCTTTCTGTTGGTGGAAGCGAACACCTCCTATAACGCCCTTTTGGGGCGTCCATGCCTGAACGCCTTCGGAGCGATTGTGTCTACTCCCCACCTGGCAATGAAGTTCCCATCGGAGAGCGAAGCTATATGCACCGTTCGTGCGGACCAGAAGACAGCCTGACAGTGTTATGCCGCCGCGTTAAAAGCTACACCTTACAAGAGAGAGAGACGACCTGAAGCTATACTGGTCGACCTGGACCCCAGGACCAACACGGACGACCGAATCCAACCCCAAGGAGACATCAAGCCATTCGTCCTGGGCAAAAATGCAGAACAAACCACTACCATTGGGGTCGGTCTGACTCCAGAATAGGAGAACGACCTAATCACACTGTTGAAGTCAAACAACAAACTTTTTGCGTGAACTGCATCTGATATGCCTGGGATTCACCCTAGTGTTATCACCCACAAGCTATCAATATTTCGGGAAAAAACGAAGATTTGGTACCGAGAAGAGTAAGGTCGTACGGAACGAAGTTGACAAACTAGTCAAAGCCGGATTCGTACGGGAAATAACATACACCACTTGGTTGGCGAGCGTCGTAATGGTGAAGAAAGCGAACGGGCAGTGGCGAATGTGTGTCGATTTCACCGATCTAAATAAAGTTTGTCCTAAAGACAATTATCCCCTCCCCAGCATCGACCGACTGGTAGATGGAGCATCCGGACATACAATCTTGAGCTTTTTGGACGCATACTCTGAATATAACCAAATCTCAATGTATGCTCCCGATCGAGAAAAAACGGCCTTCATAACCGAACACGCCAACTATTGCTACGAGGTAATGCCGTTCGGCCTGAAAAACGCAGGCGCAACTTATCAACGCCTTATGGACAAGGTCTTTCGCGAACAAATCGGACAATGCATGGAGGTCTATGTTGATGACATGGTGGTAAAAAGTTGTTCCCACCAGCAACACTTGAAAGATCTAGCTAAGGTCTTCCAACAACCTAAACGATACAATCTGCGCTTAAACCCATCAAAGTGCACCTTCGGAGTATCAGCCGGCAAATTCCTAGGTTTTATGTTGACAAACCGAGGAATTGAGGCCAATCCGGATAAATGCCGGACGATCCTGGAAATGAGAAGCCCAACCAAGTTGAAGGAAGTCCAATGCCTGGTCGGACGCCTCACTGCTCTATCACGCTTTATACCGAAACTATCGGACCACATCAAACCGATACTGAAAAATATGAAGAAAAATGTACCCCGACACTGGGATGATCAGTGTGAGGCGGCCTTCTCCACGTCAAGAACATACTAACCAGCCCACCCATCATGGCTCGTCCAACCGAGGGGTTTGACTTGCAACTATACTTGGCCGCGTCTAGCCATTCAGTAAGTACGACTCTTATTCAGGAAACACTGGCCTTTAAGCTAATATACTTCATTAGCAGAACCTTGCAAGGAGCAGAGGAACGATATTCTCAGATGGAAAAGGTGGCATTGGCCCTACTCACAACGGCACGACGACTTCGTCCATACTTCCAAAGTCACCAAATTGTTATCCGAACTAATCATCTGATCGCCAAAATCCTTAGGAAATCGGACCTAGCAGGAAGAATGGTCGCCTGGTCAATCGAGCTATTTGAGTTCGGTTTGCGCTTTGAACCACAAGGCTCCATCAAAGGCTAGCATCTAGCCGACTTCGCGGCGGAACTACCCATGACGATAGAATCCGCCACATGGAATTTGAACGTGGACGGATCCTCAAACAGAAGAGGAGGAGGAGCAGGCATAGTACTTGAAGGACCAAATGGTCTCCTTGTTGAACAAGCAATCTCCTTCACCTTTCAACTCAGTAATAACCAGGCAGAATACAAAGCCCTAATTAGCGGATTACTCTTAGCCGCCGAACTGGAAATTGAACACCTAGAATGCCGGATGGATTCCCAACTAGTCGTCGGCCACATTAACGGGACCTTCCAGGTCAAGGATAACCACTTACTACGCTATTATCATAAGTAATCAAAACCACTCTGGAGAAGCCTCTGTTGGAAACGTGCTCCACTAGCGTCACTCCTTCAAAAGCCGACTGGCGGCAGGACATAATCCAATTGATGATTCCACAAGAACAAGGTGGACGAGTAAGCGCGACCAATTCCAAACGAATCGCACGTTTTACATTCATAGGGGACGATCTGTACCGACACGGACACACCACTCCCCTGTTGAAGTGTTTATCCGGCGAAGAAGCCAGGTACGTCATGCAAGAACTACACCACGGAATCTGTGGTTCCCACTCGGGTAAAAGGATGCTCAAAGCCAAAATACTATGAGTGGGTTTCTACTAGCCCACAATTGAACAAGATTGTGCAGAGTTCGTACAAAAGTGCATCTCCTGTCAATCCCACGGACACAACACTCGGATTCCTCCATCAGAACTACTAGGAATTATCTCTCCATGGCCCTTTGCTCAATGGGGAATGGATATAGCTGGAGCCTTGCCGGTTGGAAAAGAACAGTGTAAATACCTCCTTGTGGTGATCGACTACTTCACCAAATGGATCGAAGTGGAAGCCCTCGCGACAATAAGCGCCCGAAAAGTACAAAGCTTTATCTGGCACTTGATATGCTGATTTGGCATACCACAAAAAATGATTACGGACAACGGTCGACAATTCATAGACCGAACACTGGAAGATTTCCTCAAAGAACTGGGCATCAAACACGTCACAAGCTCGGTCGAACATCCATAAACGAACAAACAGGCCGAGGCGGCAAACAAAGCCATAATCTCCGAGTTAAAAAAGCGCCTAGGACAAGCCAAAGGCTTGTGGGTTGAAGAATTGCCTGAGGTACTCTGGGCCTACAGGTGTACACCACACGGATCTACTAGTGAGACCCCTTTTAATCTCACTTATGGTACTGATGCTATGTTACCAGTCAAAGTAGGTGAACCATCCATTCGACGAAGTATACAAGACATGAACCTCAACGAGTCTAGAAACACTAAGGACCAACGCGACCTCTAGACCAACGAGTCTAGAAACACTAAGGGCCAACGCGTCCTCTAGACCAACGAGTCTAGAAACACTAAGGACCAACGCGTCCTCTAGACCAACGAGTCTAGAAACACTACGGACCAACGCGCCCGCTAGACCACCGACTCTAAACATACAACGGACCAACGCGAGTCTAGAAACACTAAGGACCAACGAGTCTAGAAACACTAAGGACCAACGCGTCCTCTAGACCAACGAGTCTAGAAACACTAAGGACCAACGCGTCCTCTAGACCAACGAGTCTAGAAACACTAAGGACCAACGCGTCCTCTAGACCAACGAGTCTAGAAACACTAAGGACCAATGCGTCCTCTAAACCAACGAGTCTAGAAACACTACGGACCAATGCATCCGCTAGACCACCGAGTCTAAACATACAACGGACCAACGCGTCCACTAGACCAACGAGTCTAGAAACACTAAGGACCAATGCGTCCTCTAAACCAACGAGTCTAGAAACACTACGGACCAATGCATCCGCTAGACCACCGAGTCTAAACATACAACGGACCAACGCGTCCACTAGACCAACGAGTCTAGACATCTTACGGACCAACGCGTCCGCCGGACCAACGAGTCTGAACGTCCCAAGGACAAATGCACTCCAACAAACCGAAAACTCATATACCTCACCGAGCGGTCAATAATTAAAAATCACACAAGTAAGATAATCACTTCATGCATAAGCAAGAGAATTCAGGGAAAGCAACCATGCTGCAAGTTCAGAAAAACAATACAAAATACTACAAAGTTTGGACAAGCATTCAAATATTCTAAGTTATCAGGCCACTACGTTAGCCTCTTTCTCTTGTCCATCTTCTTCTGCAACGGCCTCCTCTGCTGGTTCAGCCAAATCTCCTTCCTCAGTGAAGGTACCATCAGGAATGTCGTCGATTTACATCATACGACCCTGATATATGTCCTGCTCCACCTCGAAACCAAGGCCTTCCGAAGACACTTTTGCTAAATGAGTCATTTGTCTCAAAGCCTTCTTGAAGCCCTTTGTGTGCTCCTGGTGAATAGCCGCATACATTTCCGCCTCAGTATTCTTCCATTCTACCGAGGCCTATTTCAGTTCGTCCCTCTCTTTCAGAAGCTCGTCCCTCTCCTTTTGAATGTCACTGAGGTTGGAGATTGTCTTCCTCGCCGTATCCATATCTTTCAAAAGGCCATCCCGCTCATTTTGCAACTCCAAGCTGATCCTTCTCAAGTTTTCAGACATAGCACGACCGTCCGCTATCACCTTTGCAGCCTCTTCAGCCTTCTTGGCACATTCAGCATGGGCGGCTCTGGCCTCTTCCAATTGTCCTTTAAGGCGATCCATTTCATTTCGGACGTCCCCGCGGTTGGATGCATAAGCCATCTTGAACGCCGCCGCCCCGCAACGCAATATGTTGTCCAACAGAAATTCCGACATCTGTTGCTCCGACATCGACGCGATCACCTTCTCCTCGGCCGCATCGAAGTTGAATTCGATCTTATGCCTAAGATCGAAGCCTGGATCCCACATTCCCAAGGGAAGTGGGCGCTCTTCAACCGGCTCATCACACTCGGTCGCGACCTTTTTTCCCTTCTGGGACACGTTCGATGCCCCACCATTCTTCCTCTTGCGGGTCAGTAGTTGTTCTGGAGAAGGTGGAGTGTCATCAATACACACAATCGTTGGCTGACCGGAAGAAGTGCCACCCGGACACACGGGTTGGGAACCGGCCCCTTTGTTGGTTACCTGAGACTGCTTGAACCAGTCGCGACCACCCTTTTGCACCATAACTTCTGCAAAATTTACACACACAAGTTAAAGTTAATATAACACAATAACAGGGTATTCGGCAAAGAAACCTACCAGAAACCCTCGATTTGAGGTCGTTGTATTTGAGGCAATTTACCATCTTCCTTGAGGAAAATGGACGAGGTAACTCAACCAACTTATCCAAGTTCCTCCGCTCAACATCAGTCATATCCTCTAAGGGCCAAGAAGTTAGTGTTTGGGGTTTTTTGGTCTAGTATAAGGGAAATCTAGGACTCCCGTTATCAGTCAGAAAGAAAAGTCGACCCATTTCCGTTATAGATACTTTAAAAAAGTGGTTTTTAAAGTCTTTATACGACTCGGCAAAAAGGTGGAAGATGGAATTTTTTGACATGGAACTCAAAGACACCCAACCCTTCTTTGCATTAGGGCGGGTCTTAAAGAAATGCATAAATATTTTGGCCGTTGGTTCAATATCCAAGGCCTGACACAGTACGCCGAACGCTTGAATGTAACCCCAGCCGTTCGGATGTAACTGGGAAGGGGTTACGTTCAAGCATCGCAAGACATCCATTTGAAACCTAGTCAAGGGCAGTCTAACACACATATCACTCAGAGCATACAGATAAATATAGAAACAATTTCCCCCTGCTATGTCTTCCCCATGGAAGATTCTTTCATCTTTTCTACATGCTATCAATCTAAGGGCACAATTATAACCTAGGGTTCTAAGAACACAGTTGTTCTCCACCCAACCTAACAAGATTTCCCTATTCACAAATATTGTACCCTGTTCCCCAACCTCACGAGAGGCCCATAAATACTCTACCGGAGAAGATGAACAACCCTATTCGGGGCCATCAACATCGACTGCCTCGCTGACGAAAACCCTATCCCCACTAAGCAGAGACTCAACAAAACCTATAACTACCGGCTGAACAACCGGTGAGTCACTACGCTCTCCTTCTTCACTATCAGAAAAACCATAAACGGGAGAAGAGGAAACCATTGTTCGAAACAGTTGGAAAAGGGAAGAACTTGGACAGAGATGAGAGAATTCTAGAAACAAAGACGAAGACAGAAATGCTATGTAACGGTTCATTTTGAAACCACTAAGTTATTAAAGGCATGCAAGTTACGAAACCGCCTACACTATCTGCACCGTTGGATGCACTTGATTTAATGGCTCCTTTTTGGCGACTCTGCCACTACCCCAAACGCGGGAAAATTCACTTATGTTTTCAAGCTTAAACGACAACATAACTATGTCGTTTCCAAGTCACTTACAGAACCAAACAGGTCTGTCTGACTACCCGGCTTGCACAAGTCCAGAGCGAACGACTAACGAACCGCACGACAATTACACTTATAAAAGTCCTTCAGTCAAACAAGGTTGAGAACCTTAATTTGCTCTCGGACTTGGGGGGATGATGTACGATAGTATATCTCCAACGTTTGGTTACACCGAACGGCCGCACTTACCAAACAGCTTGGGCTCTCTATCAAACTGGATCAAATCTTATTGGGCTCAAGGCCCATCACGTCAGGGATATATCAAAACATATCCAAATAGAGATATGTCAATCCAAACAGAGATATACCAAACGTATCAAATAATATCCAAACAGAGATATATCAGAACGTATCCAAACAGAGATATGTCAAGTAAGTTTGTTTATATTATTCTGTTTATATTCTATTAATCTTATATCAATCCAAAGCCTATAAATAAAGGCCTGAGGACTCCAAACAAGGTACGCTTCACTCACACAAACATTTAGCATACTCTCTGCTACAATCACATTATCATTCTTCCACCTACTATCCCAGACTAAGTACTACGTTGCTTAGAAGTGGGAATACTTTACTACTGACGCCTAACTTGAGTGTCGGAGTGCCTTTACAGGTACCTCGCCCCTTCGGCCAAAGCTTGAAGATCACCGGACGATTAAGGTTAAAGCAAGGCGTGCGGTCAAGATCCAGGAAAGGCAATCAGAAAGCAAGAAGGCTATGTCATCAAGGTTAGTCCTTTCGGTCCCCAAAATTATCACCAAAACAGATATTATTTTTAGAAAGAGATAAATATAAGCTGGAAAAATTAAAAGAGAGAAAATGAGAGAGGGAGGCATTCTTGAAACCCTACATGAATTAGTGAGAGGCAAAGAGAGAGTGAATGTGAGAGGCTAATGCAACTACGTTTAAGGAGATCTTTGAGGATAGATGAAGCCCTATTAGTGGTTAAGGTATGAGGAAGCTCACCTTTGTTTTATTATTGTATGTGGTATGTTCTTGATCTTCTTGAATGGTTGGGTTATGCTTGAGAATGTGATTTCTAGGCTATATGGTATTGGGTATATCATGACTGTTATAGGAGTTTCGTTATGATTATATGTTGTATCAGATTGTATGATGATTATATGTAGTATATTTGATGTGAATGGGTGTAATATGCACAATGATGCGTTTTGGATTATTCCTTTAGTAACATGTGAGTGTTTGAGGTATGTCTCCATTAGGGCTAGGCAAAAATAACTGATCTGTACTGTACTATAGTTAACTGTACTATTTTATACTAAAAAAAACTGATCCACTTTTACTAAAAGTCAGTTAACTGTTGTATGATTCAGTTTTTAAAAACTGAACTTATAACAGTTTCAGTTTAGTTAATTGTGAGAACTGTTTTTACTCTTTCCTCTTGTCTAGTTCCCTGTTTCGTCTTGCCAAGAAAAAATTATTTAATAATAAAATATTAATAAAAGAAATTATTTACATAAAAAAATTAATAATTAATTTTTTAAAACAATTTTTTTATCACAAATTTTAATATTTTTTATCAATAAATATATAACATATATAAATAAAAAAGATAATTTATATTTTTATATTTTTTAAGTTACATTATATATATATATATATAGTGTTACATTATTTTTTATATTTTTTTATTAATAAAATAAAATAAAATAAATAAATAAAAAATAAAATAATTTCCATACACATATAATAATAAAAGAAATATAAATAAAATAGAAAATTATAATATCAAATAATTAAAAAATTAATTTGTAAACACTTATGAATAAAATAAAATAAATATTAAAATAAATTTTTATTATATTAAAAGTAACGTTTGTGTTGACTCGAAACATTTTTTAATATTAAACCACTGTAACAAGTTTTATTCCAAATAAAAAAAGAAAATTTTGTTCCAAATAAAAAAAGAATTTTTATTCCAAATAAAAAAAAGAAATTGTTTTACAAAACTTGCAATAAAAATGATTTAATTTCAAATTATAATCTAAAGTTACTTTGTTATTAGATAGTGTTAAAATCAAATTTTAGAATTAGGGCAATGTTAAATTTAGTACAATTCAGTTTAAAATTAGTAGTTCAGTTAAAATTAGTGCAGTTTAGTATTCAGTTAATAGTTCAGTTAGTGTAATTTACAATTCAGTTAATAGTTCAGTGCAGTTTACAGTTTAGTTAATAATTCAGTTAGTGCAGTTTACAATTCAGTTAATAGTTCAGTTTAGTTAGTGCAGTTTACAGTTCAGTTAATAGTTCAATTAGTGCAGTTCACAATTCAGTTAATAGTTCAGTTCAATTTATACTGCAGTTTAGTACAATTTAGTATAGTTCAGTTCAGTTTGATAAAACAAAAAACAGTTCAGTTTGTCTGAACTGTTTTACAGTTCAGTTTAAACAAATTAGTTTTTAGTTCAGTACAGTTTTTAGCAGTGCAGTTCAATTCGATTTGCCCACCCTTAGTCTCCATTATCTATGAGGCTTTAATGCATGAATGATGTGTCAAGTATGTTTCCGAGTGGTTTAGGAAGGATGTATGGATGTTTTGAACACTTGATATTTGTCTAGAATGAGTTTGAATTCGACAATAATAAATTATTTTAAGTGGTCATCGATTATTTACGCGTCGTTTTGAGTTTCATCATTAGAATAATGATTATGTAGGATGATAATCAATTATCTAGGATGATAATCGATTATCCTTTCATATGTTGTATATCTGGAAAAGAGGTGTGTGAACCTCTCTAGAATAATCAATTATCATCAGTAATAATCGATTATCCTAGTATATTTTTGTTTGAAAAATATGTTTTGAAGAAGAATGAAGGAGGAACAAGCTTCAAGGGCTGCAAAACGTGATATTAAACAAGGAATTGAGCTATTTGATATGGTTAGGGTCAAATTGGACTCTTGTTTGACATTGGAGCATGAATATGTGATGAGATGCACAAAGGTGTGTGGCTTATCAATGAGCATGAGGTATGAAGGACGTGTTTGCTTGTTGTACTCATTAAATCCTAGGACTATCTATCGTGCGATACGGAATAACGACTATCTTTGGCCTTGTGTGCGAAAAAGAGTGGTGTTCGAGTGTTAAACCTTCTTTGTATAAAAGAATGATGTTTTGCCTAGTCCTTATGTGATAGAAAAACATGTCCTTTAGCCACGAAAGCAACATGACTCGAACGGACCTATATAGGAAAACTACAAGTGTGTGAGGTAGGGTTTACCATCTTTGTTTAGCACTTTCCAAGTTTTGTATGATATTTTAATATATCTTTTTTTCTTTGAACATATATTGGTTTTATAAAAGAATAATCAAAATAGTTTTATAATTGTAATCATATTTAAGATAAATAATTTCATTATTTTGAATAGTTAAAAATATAATATATGTTGAGTTTGTTTAAATTTAAAAGTAATATAATTTTTTTACTAACATATTTTTTCTTTAAATATAAATTTATAAATATTAGTTTTATATAAAGCTATTCAAAATAATTATTTAATTGTAATCATATTTTAAATAGATAATTTCGTTACAAAAGTTAAAAATATAATATATGTTAACTTTCTTTAAGCTTAAAAATAAAATAATTTTTTACTAATATCTTTTTTCTTTAAATATAAATATATAAATATTAGTTTTATAAAAAGTTATTCAAAATAATTTTTTTAATTGTAATGATATTTTAGATTTATTTTGAAAAGTTAAAAATATATGTTAAGATTGCTTAAACTTAAAAATAAGATTTTTTTTTATTAATATCATTTTTCTTTAAATCTAAATATATAAATCTTGGTTTTATAAAAAGTTATACAAAATAAATTTTTTAATTGTAATAATATTTTAGATACATAATTTCGTTATTTTGAAAACTTAAAAATGTAATATATATTAAGTTTTTTTAAACTTAAAATGAGATAATTTTTTATTAATGTCCTTTATCTTTAAATATAAATATATGATATTAGTTTTATAAAAAGTTATTCAGAATAATTTTTTTAATTGTAATCATATTTTAAATACATAATTTCATTATTTTGAAAAGTTGAAATATAATATATATTAAGTTTGTTTAAGCTTAAAAATAAGATGATTTTTTCTTAATATCCATTTTTTTAAATATAAATATATAAATATTGGTTTAATAAAAACTATTCAAAATAATTTTTTAATTGTAATCATATTTGAGTTACATAATTTTATTATTTTAAAAAGTTCAAAATATAATATTTGTTGAGTTTTTTTAAGCTTAAAAGAAAGATAATTTTGAATGAAAAAAATGTTCAAACTAAATATTTTTTATAAGTCCATAAACTACTTATATTCGGATATAATTGTAAAAGCATATTTTTTTTTAATTATTTCATATTTCAAAATTTATTTTGATAAACTATTTTAAAAATTTATATATATAAATAAGATTTTATCTTATATTTAGTTTTGACATCTAAAATATAATAAACACAATTAAGTTTAAGAAGAAATAATTTTTCTCAAACAGTGTTAATACAACATAAACATTTTCATATATTAAAATTGAATAAAAATTCACACTATTTTATAAATAAAAATAAAAATAAAAAACTAAATGTTAATACAATTGTATAATTTAATTTAGAAATACATGATTAGTAAATATAATTAAATTATAACATTAATTAGACTAATATGTTAATTTGGTCAGAAATTTTTTAAATATTAATAGAAATATATTATTAAAAATAAATTAGTCAACATGTTAAAAAATGACTCATGGACTAATTCTGATCAATAAAGACAAATCATATTAGATGAACTAATTTGATAACTCTAATAATTATAGTAGTAAGAGAAGTCATTTATTTTTATAAGTTTGAAATATTTATTTGTTTTACAAATTTGTCAATTGATAGAATCAGTTGTTGTTTTAAACTGAAATTTTAAGTCCGTTGTGATAATGATAATAGTAAGGAAAGATTAATTTTTATAAATTCTAATTCTGGCATGATTTATAAATTCTAATTCGCTAAATGTTTCTTTCAAATTTCGAAACCCTTTTGAAAACTAGTGAAATTTTTTTTTCCAGATTTTTAATATTGATTTTAATTTTTTCAATTTATGTTTTTTAATTTTTTAATTTTGTTTAAAATTTATTTTGCTTGTTTTATTAATATTTTTATCTTTAATTATTATTATTATTAAAGAAATAAGGTATTCAATACTACTGTTATAAGTAAAACCAACATCTCCCTCAACTTCTAATCACGTAGGAAGCTTTGATGTTAAGTATGCTACGTGGAAAGATTAGTTAGCTTTTCGAAAGGCTTATTCGAAACTTTCACCTCCAACTCCAAGACAAGATAAGATGGTTGTTAAGGGGGTGATAATGTAATTTTCAAAAGGATGAAAGGACAAACTTGGAAGGAATAATGGTTGAGTCTGTATTAATTGGTGGTCTTGGACATGTGGCTAACAAAAGAATGAGAAATAGAGGAAACACAACCACAAAAGAATATTGAATTCCCATATGGGAGATTTTGTATGGAAAAAATGTTAGTTATAAAGAAAATTAGTGGGGAGAGTGAAAAGTGGACCCTTATGTTTTTCTCTCTCTTGTTATATGTTATTCCATTCTCTCTTTTTGGCTATTGGAGAGAATAGTATTTTTTTTTATCCCATAATAGTATTTAGCATTTAGTTAATTCATTATAACTATAATATCTGTTGTAGATGTATTTGTATTCAAACATATTAGAAAACTTTGAGGACCGAGAAAATTCAGATAAATTCAAAAAGTGAAAAACAGGTAACGACAAAGATTGGATGGTTATTTTTTACAGTAGTATATAAATTAAGTTTTAAAAAATTTCTGCCACTTCATGCATGCACTTTTTTTCCCAAGTTTATGAAGTTTTTCATTTTCTCCTTTTTCTCTCTTAAACTCTCATTCTTCTTTCTACAAATTACCATTCCTTTTACTTCTGATCAACAATCAGGCCACACCTAAGCTTTCCTGGTGTCAAGTGGTTGTTCTGAATTGGTAAGTTCATCTCTTCATGAGAAACCTGTTTTTGGGCACATGTTGTTAGAAAACAGGTAGGTTCGTTTTTACACCAAGAGGGAGTGAATTGGTGATGTTTCAAAAACAAAATCTTTTCGCAATCTTTTATCAAAAGCACAAAGCTTTTTAAGCTTTCTTGAAATGCAATTAATGAAAATTTATATGCAGCGGAAAAACGTAGTTGACTGCGTAAAATATAAACTCGACTGGAATTAAAGAGTGCAGGGATAGAGAAAATCAAACACTGGTTCGGCCAACAATGCCTACATCTAGTGTCCTTTCAACTCAGGAAACAAATACACTATAATGGTTGCGGTTTTTACAACAAGGAATTTATAGAAGACCTCACGTCAAAAATATAAATCTCCTCTCTAACCCAAAACCAAAATATAGCTGCAATAACCAAAATCAGACTTGCAGCAAGAATCCCCTCTTCTGCAATCTGAAACCACGTCAAACAATCTCCAACGTGAAACCCTTGTATCACAACAGGTCCAATTCCAGCAGTCTTCACAGGATGTCAAGCCTTAACAAAGTGCAGCAGTCTTCAAATGATGTCAAGCTTGAAATGATCAACCCAGAAGCACCTTCTTTGTGCAGTATGTGATCAAACAATGAATGCGCAAGTTATCTCCCTTTGAATCTCCCTCAAGAAAGATCATCACGTCTTCTTGGAGAATTCTTGGAGCTGTTATCACAGAGAATTCAATATGAAAGAATGAAACTGTTAGATCGTCAAAAGTCTCTGAACAACTCTTGTTCAGCCAATTTATAGTTTTCTGTCTATCAGATTGTTTCTCAGTGGAATAGGCTACTAATTCAATCGACTGTATTATTACAGTTATAACAGACAATCAACATAGTAGCTCTCAGTCAACCAAAATCAACACACATTTAATACAGTTGACCAAGTCATCAATGCTTAACTAATTTCTAAAAATATAGCCGTTGGAGCGCAATAGCATAACAAAATTCCAAAACAGATCAAAGACACAATCGAATGTAAACCAGACAAAGTCAACTGACACATGTAAAAACACTTTGAAATTATTTTCAACTCAAAAAATCACTTAACATTGATTCTTAAAATTTGTACAAAGGTTTTAGCATAGTCGAATCCATTATCAATGTAGTCGATTGTATTATAACTTTGTCACACAGTTATAAGTTCATGAAAGTGCTTGTGGTTTTTCACTTTAGAAAATGTGCAGTAAAACATATGTAATAAAGCATTTCACATTGCACATAAGCATGTAAGCATGTTCCACAAATATATCAAACAATCAATATAGGAAAATACAACACAGTACATCAAACATGATCAACAGATATAACAATCAATACAACATAAGAACATGTAATGCAACAACATGTGTACTGTTATTAAGCAAAGTGTTGTCATCATAAAAAACTAGAGTGATATAGAGTTTGTGTTGTCAACAATCTCAACACATGCAAGCCAAAGTTCTGGTTGCATGTGCTCATCAGTTTCATCTTCACAAAATCCTGATCATGTTTTGGTCTTTCCTTCTTGTTCGGTGGGTTATAGGTATTCTAGAAAAGGTCAGTGTTTGGGGGAACGCATTCTGCTGTTGATTGAGCAGTTGTTCTGTTAAAAAGGTAAGGGAAACTTGTATAATTTAATTATGATTCTCTATTTTGAATGGTTGTACGTTTGAATGATGTTTTGTTTGGTTATTTGTTGGATATGAGATATTGATGTTACTGCATGTTTGAATGTGTGTATTAATGATTGATAAATAGCGTGAAGTGCGTAGGAATATGGTTTGATCATAATTCTGCAGTATTCTGTAGAATTATTACTTGTCGTCGAGAGGTCATTCGTGATCGTTCGGTCTGTTGTGTGTGTTCGGTCTTAACTGAATTCTTCTTTGGTAGAACTTCAGTTAATGACCGATCGGTCTTGTATTATTTGTAATAGAATATAGCATTCGGTCTAAGTATAGTTTTCTATTTCTACTTGGTAGTCAACCTAGTTAAGGTACTCAATATAACTTAAGTCTTAGATACTATATTTATTCTCAGTTGTAACTAAGTGTTTTGTAGTTGTATGGTCGAATCTATTTATCCATTCTTGTAGAAGCTTGGTAGTGCTCGGTCTTGTACTGACACTCAGTCTTAGTAGTGTTCGGTCTTGTACTGACACTCAGTCTTAATAGTGTTCGGTCTTGTACTGACACTTAGTCTTGGTAGTGTTCGGTCTTGTACTGACACTCGATCTTGGTAGTTTTCGGTCTTATACTGACACTCAGTTCTTGGAGTGCTTGGTCTTGTACTAGCATTCAGTTTCTTAGTATGTTTGGCTAATATGAGTAAGTATTTATTTATAAAACTTCCGGTTATATTATAAGTATTCGGTCCCAGCCAATAGTGTTCGGCCTTAACCCATAGTGTTCTGTCCAACTCATTAGTGTTCGACTTAAGGTAATAGTATTCAGTCTAAGTTAATAGTGTTCAACCTAAACCAATAAGTCTTCAGCCTAAGTTCTTATTATTCAGGTTAAGTCATTAGGGATCGGTCTAAGACAATAGTGTTCGTTCTAGGTCATAAGTGTTGGTCTAATATTCAAGTGATCGGTTTAGCTTTAGAAATTCAGTTATTTGGATTTTCGGTTTCAGTGGCGATCGGATCATACTTGAGTTGTTGCTCTTCACATGACCGTTCGGTCATTTACACGTATAGGGAATAGTATCCCGTTTGGTCTTGTTCATAGGAGATGTTAAGCCCTTCCGTTCGGTTTTTCTTGATGATGATAATTGTTTTATAGTTTGGTTTAATTCACTTAAATGTATTATGGATGAGGAAGTATGTTGGTATTATATTTCAAGTTGGTATGGAAGAGAATTCCAAGGAGGAATGTCTCAGCGAATGGTTATTGAATTGGTAAAGTATGAATATGGATAGTGAAATTCACGGTGTTCATCTTGAGATTCTAATGATTACAAATTCTCAAGTAGAGATGGGTAAGTCATAATGTGAGAATGGCAAGAGGTCCCAGTCCAGAGGGGATCTGGGTGAGGTATGACGGACTAACCTCAGGTGGCAGCTGAGGGGTTTCCAGTTACTACACCACCCGGGCACAAACAACCACAAGCTACATATTCATACAATCCGGATGTTCGAGTCAAGTAGTCGGTCATTTTATGTATTGTTGTGTTCGGTCATTGTTTGAAATACATGTTTGATGATTGTATGTTATAACGGTTTGATTGAATATATGATTATGTAATTGTTTATGTTTTATGATTAATTAAATTACACTAACTTACCCTGCAATTCCTGTCTTGTCTCATGTTGTTTGTTCGGTCATCCTTTCTATTACAATGATCATTCTGTGGATGTGAGCAGAAGGTGATGAATGTTCGTTGGAACAAGCACTAGAAGACGAGAACCCTGAAGTTTAGTTTAGGACCATTCAGTCAATAATTGTAAGTTATGTTTTGTAAAACTGTGTGGTTTATATAAGTTTTGTATAACCGTTTGGTACGTGTTACCTCTGTACACTGTTCGGTCTAACCGTAATGATAAAACTGTTCAGTCTATTCATATATTTTGTAGCAAACTTAAGTACTTTTGTAAAGTTTTAAATTTTTAAGTATTTTAGGACTTTTGTAAATATTATTTTAATTCCAATAATTATCCTATAATATTATATGTTAACTCCTCTTCTAGTGTTATGCTATACTTTAGGATGTTAAAAAATCTATACATGTATTTAAACATATAAAAAGATATTTTAATTATATGGGAAGGTTTTAATTTTAATAAATTTTAATGATTAATTTAATTTCTATTAATTTTTCAATTTTACAATTTCACATTTTATAATTCTATAATTCTATAATTTTATAATTTTATAATTCTATAATTTCTATAATTCTATAATTCTATAATTCTTTAATATATAAATAGAGATAATCATTATTTTACTAAGTGTAAGTAATATATCAATAAAATAATTGTTATCTAACAAAACAATTTTATTAGAATAAAATAAAATTAAATATAATTTTTAATAGATCCAATCTTGCATAAAAACATAATGATCAAACAATTTAGAAAAGAGTAATATTTTCTTTAAAATAATTGTCCTTGATGACCATTCCTATACAACATTGTCTAATCAATTTTTCTTTGGTGGTTTCTACTTAACTTTCATGTAGCATCTTCAAATAAAAAATAAAAAACGTCTGAATAAAAACCTAGAGAAATGTTAACTTCCAAGTATTGAATTGACCCAACCATACATATCGGGACTATGCTTACCACTTGCATATCTTCAAGCGTTGGTTTGTATGACTACGAAAAGAGATTGTGACCAATTAAAGAAAAAAAAAAAAAGGAATGTGATCATTTTCTTCATATATATATATATATTTTACATGCTTTTTAAAATAAAATTGTCACATCCCAGGAACCTGGCATAATTTTGTATGATATTTCACTTAAATGGGTGATATTTTATTTTTATTTTTTCTCTTTGCTTTGACTCTTTCTTATCTAATATCTTTGCATAGTTATCTTGAATCTTATTATATACTAAATAAAAAGTAACCAACAATAATGAATATAAGTTGCTTCCCAAGGGTCAAAGGATATATTATCATCTGATGACTGGTTTTATGTTAGCAGATTACGTGTCTTTTATGAAGATTACGTGTCTTTTATTCAAAATAATAAACTAAATAAATAAAAATTATAGTATTTAATTTTTAGAAAGATTAAAAGACATTTAATTTTTATGTTTTTGTTTAACTCCCACAATTTGATGTAGAAGGTAAATAATTAAAAAGATAAATTAATTTAAAGTTTTACTTCCTGTAAATTCGGATTTTAAATGGAACAATTAAAATTATGGCTTGGGCTACCTTTTCTTTCCGTTGTCAACTTTAAAATTATTTTATAGAGATATTAATTGTGAAAAATATTCCTTTAGGTTTCTCAGCATTGAATATGTTAGTTACACACTTAAAAGATATTCAGGTAAAGAGTGATACATACATGTAATTAAAGTGGTGATGTTGCCTTAATTTCAACTATTCATGTCTCAATATGATTTTTTTTCAGCCATTAATTTATCTTTCAATAAATTATAATTATTGGAGGATTCATTCTCGTTTTAGATTTTTTTTTTCTCTTCCCTTTAATTAATTATGTAATTAAATAATTTTGAAATTTATCTTCCAAGAATAAAGGTGACAAAACGGTCAACTTGATTTGCCTAAGTTTGATCTATGTAATTTAAAAATGAGTTTATTTTTATAACATGACTCCGTCGAGTTGTCATGACCTGTCAATTTTGTTTTTTTATTCTTATCATCAAAAATGTAATTTCATATATGAAATGTTCTCTTAATTTTTAGAAAATAAATAATTTGTAATTGATATAGTACTCCCTACTTTAGTTTAGATAAAAAAGATTATTCGGATTTTGTTCTTCGACAAAAGACACTCGTTCTTTTGGTAACAGTTCAGACCAGATTTGTAGAAATTGGCTCTAAGTATCCTTGGAGATAGAATATTTATAGCATAGAGTTCATTTCAATTATTCTTATCTTCAAAAACATAATAATGGGGATTTAAATAGAAACGAGTACCTTCCTCCTAAAACTTTAAGATATCAAAGTATGTCTACATACACATATAAATTCAAATTGAATAAACTAAACACGAATACATTGCATATATGGTATATATAATTTCAAAGGAAAATGTTACTTTAACATCCAATCTTGACACTCTTTTGACACTGGCCAGGTGTCGTTGTCTGATTGGGTGGTGTTTCGGTAGGATTTTACTGGGACCAAAAGCACTGACCTCGATGACGCTTTTCTGCTTCCTTCTGATGTGAAATCTCCAGTTGTCTCCGCCGTCCGTCCTTCAAACCGTTCGTCCTTCAGTCCGTACGTCCTTCGATCTTCGCCCAGGAAGGGGGTGGTACCTGTAATGGTACTCCGACGATCAAGTTAGATGTCGGTGTAGGAAACTCTCTGTTCTCAGCAAGCAGATGCTCGGAACGGCGAGAGTGTGAAACTCAATCAAGTATGAGAGTGTGAATGTGGGAATCAGTGTAGTGTAGGCTAGATTGTGTGTACCTTGTTTGGAACCTTTTGGTCTTTATTTATAGGCTTTGGATCGATATAAAATCAATATAACAGAATAGAATATAAACCGTATGAAATATAAACAAACTCACCTGAAATATCTCTGTTGAGATATTATTTGATACGAGATAATACTTGACCGTTCGGTCTAGCCAAGATACGATATAATATTTGACCGTTCGGTCGAATATTTGATACGAGATATAATTTGACCGTTTGGAGTAACCGGTCGTGTAAGACATACTACCGTACATCATGCCCCCCAAGTCCAAAGGAGGGACGAAGCTTTAGCTTGGCGTGACTGCAGGACTTTAAAGAGTGTTGGGAAGGATAATGGTCGAACGGTGTTGAGCAGCTTTGTCTTCTGATGGTCGCTCTTGAAACAAATAAGCTTGATAGTATCAATAACGACCGAGACTCGGAGGGTCTCGATGTAATTAACGGGCGTTATGGGCCGTATAGAACCAAGACGCGTGGGTCTTGATGTATTTGTTGGACCGAGACAGGTATGGTCTCGATGTATTGAATGGGCATTATAGGCCGTGTAGAACCAAGACGCGTGGGTCTTGATGTATTTGTTGGACCGAGACAGGTATGATCTCGATGTATTGAACAGGCGTTATAGGCCGTGTAGAACCAAGACGCGTGGGTCTTGATGTATTTGTTGGACCGAGACAGATATGATCTCGATGTATTGAACGGGCGTTATAGGCCGTGTAGAACCAAGACGCGTGGGTCTTGATGTATTTGTTGGACCGAGACAGATATGATCTCGATGTATTGAACGGGCGTTATAGGCCGTGTAGAACCAAGACGCGTGGGTCTTGATGTATTTGTTGGACCGAGACAGGTATGGTCTCGATGTATTGAATGGGCATTATAGGCCGTGTAGAACCAAGACGCGTGGGTCTTGATGTATTTGTTGGACCGAGACAGGTATGATCTCGATGTATTGAACAGGCGTTATAGGCCGTGTAGAACCAAGACGCGTGGGTCTTGATGTATTTGTTGGACCGAGACAGATATGATCTCGATGTATTGAACGGGCGTTATAGGCCGTGTAGAACCAAGACGCGTGGGTCTTGATGTATTTGTTGGACCGAGACAGATATGATCTCGATGTATTGAACGGGCGTTATAGGCCGTGTAGAACCAAGACGCGTGGGTCTTGATGTTTTTGTTGGACCGAGACAAGTATGGTCTCGATGTATTTGACGGACGTTATGGTCCTGTTTAACGTCCAGGTTTGCTGGACGACAGGAGTGACCATCCTGCAAGGTGTTTAACGTCGAGGATCGCTGGACAACGGGAGTGACCATCCCGCAAGGTGTTTCTTGATGTAACTGGATGAGCATGTAACTTCTTTAGAGATTTGTGATTGCTTCGCTTTAGTAATCTGCAAAATATATGATATTGAGGATATAATTGAAACTGGTCGGTCAAGATGTAACCGCTTGAGTAATCTGCAAAAGATATAATATCAGAGATATATTGAGACCGGTCGGTTAAGATTGTAACTGTTTTAGCAATCTGCAAGAGATATAATATCAGAGATATATTGAGACCGGTCGGTTAAGATTGTACGGCTTTAGTAACCGCCATTTAACGGCTTTAATAATCTGCAAGAGATATAATATCAGAGATATATTGAGACCGGTCGGTTAAGATTGTACGGCTTTAATAACCGCTTCTGCAAGAAATATAATATTGAAGATATAATTGAGACCGGTCGGTTAAGATTGTAACTGCTTTAGCAATCGCTTCTGCAAGAAATATAATATTGAAGATATAATTGAGACCGGTCGGTTAAGATTGTAACTGCTTTAGCAAGCTGCAAGAGATATAATATCAGAGAGATATATCGAGACCGGTAGGTTAAGATTGTACGACTTTCTGCAAGAAATATAATATTGAAGATATAATTGAGACCGGTCGGTTAAGATTGTAACTGCTTTAGCAAGTTGCAAGAGATATAATATCAGAGAGATATATTGAGACCGGTAGGTTAAGATTGTACGGCTTTAGTAACCGCTTCGCTTTAGTAATCGTTCGGTCTTTGATTTATGGTAAGCTCCAGATAAGCCAAATGATTTATGTGCAAGATCCTGTCATCTGCATTGAAGAGATATAACAACTCGAAAAGAGTAATAAGACAAACCAATGTGTTTACATGGTTAGACAATTCATAACAAAATAGATCATGTTATAAAAGTCGACCGGCCGAGAGAGTGCGCCCCCTTCTACATCATGTTCAGTATTCTTGCGGCTATCTTGATTTATCCTCATATTGCCCCTGAAGTTTTTCTTTTTACCTTGATGACATAATAATGAAAAGTGGTATCTTGATACATGATTACCGAATCCTCTAAGATTCAGATTATACATTATATTATAACAATATAAAACAAGTGTATTCAGTATATATATTTATACTATTATCTAATAATATAAATCAATCTTGGTTGTTATAACGTGGAGATATTATTCTCCTTTTTGGATTTTCATAATTTGCGATCAATCTTGAATCTGTATAAAAATCAGTTGAGATATATATATTTATTTATATAAATATATAAATAAGTGGAATTGGTTGTGATATATAATATATGTAAATAAATCTTGGAATAAATCTTGAGCAGTGATATCAAAATTAGTTTTGAATACCGTGGTATTCAATTATGCAGCAATAAATTAATGATAATTAATGATGATTCTGCATGAAACAGAATAAATCTTGAAATATTGGTGAAGAGATTGTCGTATGTATTCTTGACACTTATATAGGGCAGTTTTAATCTTTCCAAGGATTCCTGATATATTTTTATAATGAAAAAGGTGATTGGTGCTCCCATAGAATTTACGGTAGGTTTTTATTATTTCATTTTTTTAAAAAAAAATACTTATCTTGTTGATGAAACTCCTTGTAGAGATGATGACTGATGTTGTTGTTGAAACTTCTTGGTGTTTTGTTGTTCCTTCATGCTCCTCGTGGTCGCCATTTGGGTTTGCCGCTCGGTCCCACGGTGGGCGCCAAAATGTTTCGGTAGGATTTTACTGGGACCGAAAGCACTGACCTCGATGACGCTTTTTTGCTTCCTTCTGATGTGAAATCTCCAGTTGTCTCCGCCGTCCGTCCTTCAAACCGTTCGTCCTTCAGTCCGTACGTCCTTCGATCTTCGCCCAGGAGGGGGATGGTACCTGTAATGGTACTCCGACGATCAAGTTAGATGTCGGTGTAGGAAACTCTCTGTTCTCAGCAAGCAGATGCTCGGAACGGCGAGAGTGTGAAACTCAATCAAGTATGAGAGTGTGGATGTGGGAATCAGTGTAGTGTAGGCTAGATTGTGCATACCTTGTTTGGAGCCTTTTGGTCTTTATTTATAGGCTTTGGATCGATATAAAATCAATATAACAAAATAGAATATAAACCGTATGAAATATAAACAAACTCACCTGAAATATCTCTGTTGAGATATTATTTGATACGAGATAATACTTAACCGTTCGGTCTAGCCAAGATACGATATAATATTTGACCGTTCGGTCGAATATTTGATACGAGATATAATTTGACCGTTTGGAGTAACCGGTCGTGTAAGACATACTACCGTACAGGTGGTTTTTTATTTTTGAAAAATTACATTGTTTAAACTGCTGAGGGGCAAAGATGGAATGTTGGGTGTGGGGTTTTAATTTTGGCGCTCTCTTTCAGTTTTCATTTTCGTGCTCTCTGACGGTTCTCTCATCTCCCTTCCTCTCTTCGCCGGCCTCCTTCTCCATGCTTTCTCAGGCGTTGTCATTGTGAAAGGTTATTCTCGTTGTTGACCGTCGTTGTCGTTGTGGGTGTGTGGCGAAACCTCTTTCGTGTCGTTATCGTCGTCGGAGCATTCTCGTTCTCGGACCATCACTTTAGTGGTTTGGGTTTTTCTCAGGGCTCGTCATTGTGAAAGGTTGTTCTCGTTCTCGGACCATCATTGTCGTTGTGGGTGCGTGGCGAAACCTCTTTCGTGTCATTATCGTCGTCGGAGCATTGTCGTTCTCGGACCATCACTTTAGTGGTTTGGGTGGTGATTTGCTTTTCGTCGGAGCATTGTCGTCCATGACATTGCTGCAGAAGTGCACATTAATGGATGTATCTATAATGTTAAAACCCATATATTGCTTTGAAGTAGACTACAGAACTTGTATTTCTGTTCAACTTATGTTATATTTATATTACAATAAAACATTGTTTATGGTTACATCGAATTAATGAAATACAATTAAGTATTCCTTATTATATCTTATGTACATGATGTCGTCAAACTACATTATTACCCTACTAAAAATTACATGAACTCAACGAACTTAGTAAGACATTTTTAACATGGTCCCCTACGACCAAAAAAATGGAGCCCTACGTTGAGGTTTTTGTCCAAAACAACAATTCAGTTCTGTGTAATCGTTTACAACTGCATTGTAAATTATTACAGCAGCTGTTTCTGCAGAATCAGTATATTTTTGTCTTGTGAGCACTCACCAATGGTGGTGTCATTCCAAACCCAACAAGGTTGAACCAAAAGGACAACAAGTCTCACACCACAAATTGCCAAAAACATCAGTTGAACCTCTAGTATAAAAACATCAATTTTTATGATGGTCCCCTACGACCAAAATAATGGCTCCCTACGTTGAGGTTTTTGTCCAAAACAGCAATTCAGTTCTGTGTAATCGTTTACAGCTGCATTGTAATCGATTACAGCAGCTGTTTCTGCAGAATCAGTTTATTTTTGTCTTGTGAGCACTCACCAATGGTGGTGTCCTTCCAAACCCAACAAGGTTGAACCAAAAGGACAACAAGTCTCACACCACAAATTGCCAAAAAAATCAGTTGAACCTCTAGTATAAAAACATCAATTTTTATGATGGTTGATGAGTGGTTATTTCTTGAACTATATTTAGTTTATTGCACTTAAATAAACCAGGGAATTGTGTTTAATTGTCTTTTATTTCCCCGTTTTCTGAATTTTGCTTAATTTGGTCGGAAATTCGTAATTGTGCTAATTTGGGTTTTCTGAGCTGATTAAGTGTATTTTGGTTGCAGGGAAATTTTGGGAAACATCATTTGGAGCATTAGGGATGGTAACGTGATCATTCAAGACTCAACATTTAGTCACTTCCATTTTAATTAAGTTGTAATTTCGTTTTCTAGAAGCCTTTAATTAGAATTAGGTGTTTTGGACCCCTTTAGGGGCATTTTTGTAAAAACCAATTGTGGGGGCCATGTGGCATCCCTTTAGGGCTGACTTGTAGTGTGTGGACCCCACCAAAATTAAAACTCTTGGTCATATGGGGTGGAAAAACCGAGACACACACTAACACTTCCATAACTTACATTTTTGCTTCATTTTTCTTCTAGGTTTTCATGTATGGAGACTCTCTCTTGGAGCTTGCCATGGGGTTTTCGGTTTTGGCTATTTGAATGAAGAAAGTTGCAGATTTTATTCTTCTCTTGCTTTAATCTTGGCTGTCTTAACTCATTGGTGGTGAAAATCCTTTCATTCCTTCTTCCATTTGCTTGTTTTTTTTATGTTTGAAGCTTGAGCTTTTAAGCTTTTCTTTGCATTTCAATGGTGATTGTTGGGTTTGAGTGACTTTATATTTTCGTTTTTCCTCTCCTTTACTGCTGTTCCTCACGTTTTTCTTTGCATTTTATTTGGTTGGATGATAAAAATGGAGTTCTATATGAGTTTTGGGTTGAATAGAGCTTAACTTGATGTGTGGGTGTTGTGGTTTGGGCTCTTTCTTCTTGGTTTTCGTTTTTGATGTTTGAAACAAGGAATGGACCATATTTTTGTGTTGTTATAGTGGCTGGACAGAGCTGGAGTTGATGGTTTAGGTTTCATTTTCGTTTTTGCAAAGAAAGTTGAAGAAAAGTTAGTGTTAGAAGTGGATTGATGAGTAGAAGTTTGTGTTTGTTGTTCTTGTGTTCATTTGCAACTTAAACTTTGGTTTCTTGGGGTTCATTCTTGGTAATGTGAAGAGAAGAAAGCTTTGGATGGTGGTTGAGAAGAAAGAAAACCGAAATTGAGGTTGGAAGTGAGAGAAAAGGGTGCATTTAATTTTTTTCCCCATTTGGACAAGCACAATATGAGACAATTTTCATAGAAAGAAGATTTCCTTTTTTGGTTTTTGTCTTCTCCTTGTTGCTGCCGAGAATCACTCTTGAGAATGGAGGTTTTTGGTGTTTAATTTCCTTTGACTTTGCTTACATGGCATCTTGGTTGGAGCACCCAAAGTATCTTACATTTAACCTTTGGTTTGAAGCATTTTTTTGGCATTTCCACTTGGTAGTTCACCTTTTTTGTGACTTGGTGTGTACAATCACGTTTTTGCTGCATGGGAAGGGAGGAAAACATGGTTTTATTGTGTGTTTAAGGCACATGCTTATTTCCTTGAAGAATGGTGCACATGGGACAAGAAGTCAACACATTTTGGTGGCTTATTGAAGGTGGAAATTGAAGTTTGACTTGTTGAAACATGACTCACGGCCAAGAGGTTTCCTTAGGCCATTTGGACTTTTAATTTATTTGTTAATTGCATATTGGGTCACTTAATTTACTAGAAGTAAAATAGGCTTGTTAATTTCTCTTGTTTTCACTTAGTTTAATTAGTAGGTTGAGTTGTTTTTCATCCACTTAATTTAGTGTTGCATTTTAATAGTTTTAATTGTGTTTGGATAATTGTTTGTTGAAATGTTGGGTTTAGCACTTTATTTTACCTTGATGTTTTCTAACTTACACAGTTGAGTTTAATGTTCATTCATTTTAATTTAGTTATTTGAAGTCACAAAAACACTTTTCAAACCCCCCCCCCCTTTTCGTGTTAGACTTGATTCTGAACCGCAAAATTGGTCCTTGAGAGACGACCTAGGAGTCACTTCCTAGCACTATACTGCATTTCTTATATGCAATCAAATTTGCATGGGCCGCGACACCCATCAATGGTCCCCTACGACCAAAATAATGGCTCCCTACGTTGAGGTTTTTGTCCAAAATAGCAATTCAGTTCTGTGTAATTGTTTACAGCTGCATTGTAATCGATTACAGCATCTGTTTCTGCAGAATCAGTTTATTTTTGTCTTGTGAGCACTCACCAATGGTGGTGTCCTTCCAAACCCAACAAGGTTGAACCAAAAGGACAACAAGTCTCACACCACAAATTGCCAAAAAAATCAGTTGAACCTCTTGTATAAAAACATCAATTTTTATGATGGTCCCCTGTGACCAAAATAATGGCTCCCTACGTTGAGGTTTTTGTCCAAAACAGCAATTCAGTTCTGTGTAATCGTTTTACAGCTGCATTGTAATCGATTACAGCAACTGTTTCTGCAGAATCAGTTTATTTTTGTCTTGTGAGCACTCACCAATGGTGGTGTCCTTCCAAACCCAACAAGGTTGAACCAAAAGGACAACAAGTCTCACACCACAAATTGCCAAAAAATTCAGTTGAACCTCTTGTATAAAAACATCAATTTTTATGATGGTCCCCTACGACCAAAATAATGGCTCCCTATGTTGAGGTTTTTGTCCAAAACAACAATTCAGTTCTGTGTAATCGTTTACAGCTGCATTGTAATCGATTACAGCAGCTGTTTCTGCAGAATCAGTTTCCTTTGGGACTCCACTATATTCTTGTGCTCAAAATCCACAATTCAGTGATATTTAACAAAGCATTGCTTCATTCATCATTGGAATCCAGTAATGCTACATTTCATTACAATATTCATTCATCAATAATTCAAACACAACCACAAATCCCATTTAAAATACAAATATCTTAATAAAGGCAACTTCCATGTTTACAACATGGAAGAAAAGACAATCCAGATTACAAAATAATTGTTCATGCTACACAATCTGCATATTACAATATCTTCAAAAATATTTACAAATCTCACTCTAACTTTTTCCTAAGCAATCCTACATAAGGAGTCCTAAGCACTTTACTCTTATAACGCCTTCGTGACCCCATCCTCACAAATGTCTTCATTGCAGGACGACCACTGGACATGCCTTGTTGGGATTGGCCTCCCAACGGGATCCCGCCCCGGACTGATGCCTCCCAGGGACATGCCTCTAGGGGATATGGACGGTTTGTCATGTGGCACATTGTCTCCACCATCCTGTGCTCTTCTTCGTCTACGTTTCTCGAATGCGACCTCTTCCTCCAACACAAGAACCCTCCTTTTAAGTTCTGCAACAAGACTTTGTTGCTCCTTTTACGTTTCTCATTCATAGGCACAACTTTGTCTGCAATTAAGAAACCACTGCTTGAATCCACCCATTTAAACACTAACTCACTCAACATTTTCCTACCAACTTTAACATTACCAGTCAAATCTAAAAACCACCAAATGGAGTCCCGACAATCAATGAACACTGCTCCTTACTCAAACGTTTGTTCAAACTAGAGATGAACTTTGTCGAAACTGAGTGACGAACCGTCAACTGCACACACATTGCAAAAAACCCAAACTTAAAAACCCTAAATCATAAAACACATACAAAACCCCAAATCCATACACCCCACCATAAACAACGAATTTTTAAACAATGCCCTTACCCTCGTCGAAGAAGTCGTCATTTCGCAAGCCTAACACACCAACAATGACGACAGCCAATGAACGCCACACCCACACCGATAACGAAGGCCTCCACTGCAACCCCAATGACCAACGACACTCTAATGGCGGAAAAACAACCCCAAAACGATTTCCCACCGTTACCCAAGAGAAATAACGTATCGGAGGAATTTGTGGTTTCTGATGAAGCAGCGAAGAAATATGGTCAAGAACAAAGATGGAAATAAATTATTCAAATCTGATCCAACTGCATGACGTCAAAATGTTGGTTTTTTTTTAAAAAATTCGTCCAATAGAAAGCTGACACGTGGCGTTGTTAAAATTGTGTCAAATGAGAGTGTCAGAATCTCGGCTTCCAATTTCAAAATGTCTAATGGATAACACGCAATGACATGGAAAAAACTTATCCATTTAAATCATCTACTTCCCTATTTGTTACGGAAACTAACCCTTGACTAAATTATCTTATCTATTCCAAAAGTAAAAGTTTATTACATGAAAAAGTTTCGTCATAAAATGTTTCTAAAAAATAACTACTACCTTCTGTATAAGTTCAAATTAATTTATACGTAAATTAAGATTGATTTTCATTTATAAAAAAAAAAACTCACATGTATTTATTCATTTTATAATTTTGTTTTTATTAGTTCTATTTCTAAGATTGAATGGTTCAAATACATGTAATTTATACACTTCAATGAACCACGACACGAGGTTGATTATCATAATTTCTTGCAAAATAAAACCTTATTTAAAATAAAATAAAAGAAAAGAAAAACCAAATTGAAGTGATTCCGGCTCCGATTCGTGTTCTCTATCATTGGAAATCATCCATTTAAAATCTTATATTATACGATGATAAGAGTGGAGGTATGGTATGATTGTGACGTTTGGTCGTAAATAATTTGATGAAAAATATTTATATTAGAAAAAAAAGAAGGATGATGATCAGGCACTGTAAAAACAGCTCGGGGACAGCTTTACCATGGTATTGTGAATTCAAGCGTATCTGTGGATCATGAATAAACAAACAAATGGGGAAAGCTAAAGACAGTAAAAAGGTAAGGAAAGGTCGATAATGACACTATAGTTTTGGACGGAAGCTCTTGTTTGTAGTGTTCACATTCGACTTTGCATTGAAGAACCCATCTCCTTCGCGATCTGTCTCAGGAGAAACTTCTGGATCTTCCCCGTCGATGTCTTCGGAAGTTCATCCTTGAAAACCACCGTCTTCGGAACCATATAATGCGGCATCTTCTCCCTGCAGTACTTTATTATGTCTTCTTCACTTGGTTTCTCTTTCAACCCCGCCTTCAAGCTCACGAACGCGCACGGCGTCTCTCCCCAATACTCATGCGGTCGCGCCACCACCGCCGCCTCCACCACCGCCGGGTGCCCGTACAAAATCGACTCCACCTCCACGCTGCTCAGGTTCTCGCCGCCGCTGATGATCACATCTTTTGACCTGTCCTTAATCTCCAAGTACCCATCCTCGTGCATCACCCCGACGTCCCCTGTGTAGAACCACCCGTTTTTAAAACAACTCGCGGTTCCTTCGGGGTCTTTAAGGTATCCCAACATCACGCACCCTCCTCTCATCACAATCTCCCCGACGCTTACCCCATCGCGCTTCACACTCTCTCCGGTGGGACCCACCACGTCAACCTCTGCCATCCCCACCGTCCTCACCCCCTGCCGTGACTTCAGCCGCGCTCGATCCGCCGCCGGAAGCCGGTTCCACTTCTCCTTCCACGCGCATGACACCACCAATCCCGCGGTTTCCGTCAACCCGTACCCGTGGCTAACCACAAACCCGAGCGCCTCCGTCCGATGGAGCACGGCCGCTGGCGGCGGTGCTCCCGCCGTGAGTATATGAACTGGCCTCTCCAACGGTTTGTTGTCTGGGGAGTTTGTCAACATGCTGAGCACCACCGGCGCGCCGCACATGTGTGTCACGTGGTTGCGTTTTATGAGAGAGTAAATTATCCCCGCATCGAACTTGCGGACGCAGATGTTGGTGCCGCCCGAGGCAGCGATACCCCACGGGAGGCTCCACCCGTTAGCGTGGAATATCGGGAGCGTCCAGAGATAAATCGGTCTCTTGGGAACAGCCCAGTCGATAAGCGTGTCGACGGAGACTATGAATATTCCTCTGTGGGAGTGAACAACCCCTTTCGGAGACGACGTCGTTCCTGAGGTGTAGTTAAGAATCATCGGGTCCCACTCCGATATGGGCCGTACCCATTCGAAGTTCGGATCGCCCTTGCTCACCAGGCCCTCGTATGTGTCAACGAAATCTCCGGAGCATGAGATGTCTGCGTTTTCGACACTGTCGTCGGCGATGAGAACCAGTAGTGGGCGTTGAGTGTGGTGTTTAGGGAAGAGGGACAAGGCTTCGAGGATGAGGTCGCGTGAGGCGCAGTCGACGAAGACGAGCGCGGAGTTCGCATGGCGGAGGATGACGGAGATGGTGCGGGCGTCGAGGCGGAGGTTGATGTTGTTGAGGACAGCACCGGCGAAGGGGATGGAAAACTGGAGCTCGTACATGGCGGGGATGTTGGGAGCGACGACAGAGACGACGCTGCCACGGCGGATTCCGAGGGAGTAGATGGCGGAGGCGAGCTGGAGGCATCGGCGGTGGGTTTGGGCCCAGGTGAAGGTTGTGTGGTTGTAGACAATGGAAGGGGCGTCGCCGTAAACGGTGGCGGCTCTGTCCAAGAAGCCTAGCGGTGTGAGAGGAGAAGAGTTAGCAGCGCTTGGCTTAAGTTGTTCCATTTGGTAGTCAACGGAAGAAGCTGAGAAGGAGAAGACACTCTTACCTATACTTGGGAGAAATATATATATAGTATATGGGAAAAGTTCTTTTTAACAACTCTTACCTTTCGTTGGGAGAAATATATATAGTATATAGTATATAGCATATAGTATATAGTATAGTATAAAGATTGATATATTAATGTATAGATTATGATTTTTGTCTACCAAAGTGGATTAGGATGAACCATTACAAATTGGAGAGGAGTATGATCTGATGTTTACAGCGTTTTATTCACTCCTACACTCATGAATAAAAATCGTTGAACAAGGATTTGATGCTTATATTTTGTAATATATTTTAATATTACTAAATTTTCATTTCTATACGTTAATATGTGACAGTCTAAGTTTATTTTTTCACAAATAATTTGATGATAGACTATGTGAACTGGTTTATATATCATCACAATATACACTATTGAGGGGGTAATAAAGGAATAAGTTAAATAAGTGTGGATTGTATAGGTAAAAGAAAGAGCTTTATCTTAAAGTCCCACGTGTAAATTACGACAAAATATATTGTTTTTTTTAATCATAAATAGTTTATATTTTGAATATTTTTTTAGAATATATTTAAGTTGTGTATACATGCAGAAACACGGTGTTTCAGTAAATAAGTGTACAGTTTTTTTTTTAATAAATAATTTCAACAAATCCACGCTTTTGGCTAAATCACAAATGGGTCATATGTTGATAATGATATTTGGCGTTATTTATTGGAATAGTAACACTCATAGAATAGATTTTTTTAGAGGAATATCTGAACTCACAATCTTTTCTATATTTTTTTTCAACTTTTTTTAGTGGAATAGTGACATCAATTCTTAGAAAGACTTGTAACAAAATTAGGTCTCATTTATTAAAGGATAAAATCTAACAATTTTGTTATTTTTTATAATTTTAACGTAATGTACATTACAATACATTTACATAAAAAATTAACTATTATTCGTATTTTTATATGAATCTTACAAAGAGGTTTCAAAAGTTAAATAATAACAATTTTACTCCACTCTAAAAAGAGAAATATAAATTTATTTTTGTTTTGAAGAGGATATTGAAAGTAGACTTTCGAATAGATGACAATATACGATGGATTGAGAAATTCTAATGTATATTTATGAAAGTTTTATATGTAAAAATTATCTGACGTTCAGGTTAGTAAGAAAGTAAATTTTTTTTAGTAAAGAAGAATGAGTATGGGTGAGTGAGTATTTTTTGATGAAATATCATGCATATTTATAAGGTTTCTGAATTCTATGACTTATGTGATGAAACTGGTAATATCAAGATAATATAATGTAATATCAACAAATATAATGACATACCGTACATATGATAATTAGTAAAATAATAGCAATAATATAACACCTTACCTGATTTACCAAATATTTTGAAAATATATAGTATTAAGAAATCTTAAGGTATAATCAAACTACTAAAATTTGACCTCATAGACGGTTAATATATAAATATTTGCACCAACAAATATATCTCAAAATACTCTCTAACCATTTTAGGTTAGCAAAGTTAAATGGCCATGTCGGGCCATGTGACATAGCATATTTTTTGGGTTGGGTATGTACATAAGTCTCTCAGTCTCAAGAGTTTGATTACCGTGTGAGAGGTGCACTAGTGCAGAGAAGGCTTTAGACGTCTATTATTTTGGGCTTTTAACGTCAGATCCCAAACCGACGTCTTTATGGGTGACATTAATGGGACGTCAGACCCTATAGGTCATACGCCTATATAGACGTCAAACTATATAGGTCAGACGTCTATATAGACGTCGAACTTTATAGGTCATATGTCTAAAATGTTGTCGTATTTGATAGGACCCTTCTCTGCTTGAGGTCTTTCGAGTTGCTCCTGGCTCATGGTGATTCGAGTTTACAACTTTATATTTTAGTTGAAGAGAATGGATTGTACGTTTTTGTTTTTTTTTTTTGTATTGGATGGTTTTAATAATGTAGTGGAGGGAATTGGAGGAGTGCAAAACGCAAGAAATCGCCGCCCAAGAACGTTGCTCAAGGACACGAGCAAAATTGCACAAAAACTCAACGAACACGCATTTTAATCGGTTCAAATGAAAGATAATCCATCAAAGAGTAATGTAATCGGAGTAAAATTAATTTTAAACGGTAAGTGAGAAAACGAACCTGAAAAACATAGCCCATGGAGAGAAAACGCGAGGACGATGATGAACAATGAGTGCGCGTAACTGCTGCCTCGCGTTCGCAGTGTTCCCATAACAGACGTCTACAAACGTCGGTTCCCCCCACAACAAACGTCTAAAAGGCTTTAGAAGTCGGAGTGGCAGGATCAGACGTCTAAATGGAGTCAAAGAGTGACTTTTTAAATTTTTGGGCTGAGTCTTTAGACGTCGGTTCCCCCCTCCCCCCACAACAGACGTCTAAATGACTTAGAAGTCGGAGTGACGGGATCAGACGTCTAAATGGAGTCAAAAAGTGACTTTTTAAATTTCTGGGCTGAGTCTTTAGACGTCGGTTCCCCCATAACAGACGTCTAAATGGCTTTCGAAGTCGGAGTGGCGGGATCAGACGTCTAAATGGAGTCAAAAAATGACTTTTTAAATTTCTGGGCTGAGTATTTAGAACTTGGTTCCCGCCATAACAGACGTCTATAGATGTCAGTTCTCCCCACAACAGACGTCTAAAGTGCTTTAGAAGTCGGAGTGGCAGGATCAGACGTCTAAATGGAGTCAAAAAGTGACTTTTTAAATTTCTGGGCTGAGTATTTAGAAGTCGGTTCCCGCCACAACAGGCGTCTATAGACGTCAGTTCCCCTACAATAGACGTCTAAATGGCTTTAGAAGTCGGGCCCCCTCATAGCTGACGTCTAAATAGTTGTTTTATTTACGAAAAATGCCATCGATCATTTGTTACGTCTAATATTCGAGGGTCAGATGTCTAAAGGGTGACATTAAAGGACTTTTCTGCACTAGTGGTGCTTTGTTGCGATTATGACTTATCCTTTGGTGGAGTTGTGGTTGGCTTTAAGGTTTACAGGTGGATTAGGTGTTCAACTGGGTTGTATATGATCGTCCAACTAAGCTATATGTGGTCGTCCAATTGGGATGTATTTGATAATCCAACTAGGTTGTATGTGCTCGTCCAACTAGTTGTATGCGGTCGTCTTTGACCGTGCAGGTGGATTGGGCAAACTATGTCGTCGCCTCATCTTAGTGGGTTTTGATGCAAGAGTCTTTGTTGGTTCAGACAGACTTTGTTTCATGTTGCTAACTTAGGCATGTTTTAGTGCCGAGTAAGGTGGATTGGTGTTGTTGGCTTAGGCAAGCTTCACTTCATACTGCCGAATTAGGTAGACTTTACATTGTTTTGCTGATTTGAGCAACTTTGATGCTTGTCTTGTCGAGTTAGTGATAACTTTATTGGTAACTATAATATTAATGAGGGGTTTCTCTAAAAGGTTGTAACTCCAAGATGCGAAACGTCATTTCATATTAAATAATTATGTTTGATCCGATGTGGTTGCATCTTAGCGGTTGAACTCGGAGAATGAAACGTCAAAAGTTACATGCAATCTTGGAGAAAAACGATGTTTGACCAAGTGTTTTTCTTTTTAAAAACCTCTATATTTTTCTTCGTTTCTCATTTCTCAACTTCTTTGCTCTTTGTCTATCTCTACACTTCTTCACACTTGCCTTCTTTCTATCTAAGTTCATTGTTCCTGCCTTCTTCGTGTATTCTCATCATTGTAGGTATGTCTTCCGATTCTTCTTCTAATGTTGGTTTTTTTGGTCGTCGTTCGATGTTAGAGCAAAATATTACACCCATGAGTGAAGGTTCATCTTCTGTTTCTCCTCCTCCTTTTGATGATAGGGTTTTCTCAAAAAAAACCCCTCTTTGTTACCCCTCATGTGGTGGCTTCTCCTGGGTTCACCCTTGTGACCTCTAGCCAACTTCACCCTAATAGTTGGGTTTAGTAAAGTCTTTTGAGATTGTGCGTAATCAACTCGATTTAACTTTCACTCCCCACATGTTCATGTTTTTCTATCAAATGAAGCGTGGGGCTAAGGTTGGCTGGGTGTCTCTGAATGGTGCCTAATGTGAATTCTTATTCACGATCTACATCCAATATTCAATAACTTCAAAAATATAATTTTCAAACTTAAGGCATCTTCTACCGAGGCTACTCAAAAATATAATTGTTCCCTAGTACTCGACACCAAGACTTCTCTTATACTGGTCTTATTCGGACAAGTTTAACTCGATGCCTAATGACTTGATAAGCATTAAGGAAGAGAGGGGTATTGAGCTCATCAGAAAACTCCCTCAGCCCATCAACTGTCAAGATGTGTTACGGCTACACATGTTGAGGATCCTAACGCTTACTTCGCGGACAAGGCTAGCGAATATGTTAATAATTCCTTCAACGTGGTAATTCTAATCTTTTAATTTTTTGTATAGATTATGTTGTCAAAATACTTTGACTGCAAGACGTGGAATGCTACCTATTTGAAGAAGTAGAAGGTCAAGCCTACCAGGCTGACTCCCATAACGGCTTCTCGCGTTGCTAAGAAACATAAGGTTGTGGTGACAAAGACATTGTTAGTTCCAAACTCTATTAGAACTCCTACTTGTGAGGAGCCTGTTGAGAAGAATATACCTCTTGAGGTGGTGGACCTAACTATCAACGAGGTCTCTAAGGAGCCTGCAAGGGAGGTACTCAACGGTGTCGACCTCGAGGGGGCTCTTATTTTAGGTGATTGAGCTTCTTTTAAGTGGTGCCTTCTTTAGTGGTGTTCCCCACCTTCACCTCTAGACCTTGGGGATCTTATTGGCTTGTCTTACAGAGGTTTGAGGTTGCCTCACCCACCGTGAATGTTATACCTTCATTATGACATCTGGAGATGCATAGGGAGTTTGTGAAGAGTTATTCTCTTTCTACTCCTTATGACATAGAGTTGTTTAATAAGGTTGATCCAAAGGGTTGTATGTACTCGACTGAGGTCATGATGGCCCGATGCATGACCATTATGTACTATTGCAAAAGTTATATAGCAAATAGGAGTTTGTAGATGACCAAGCACATGGAGGCCAAAAGAGAGAAGGTCGGGCTCTTGTCCAACTTAAGCGAAAGTGAGAATAGGCTCAAGGAGAAAGGTGGGGAGCTCACTATGCTAAAGGAGGAGGTTACCTGCCTAGGTAGGCTGAGGAGGCCTTAAAGACTTTACATTTGAAGGTGGTTAAGCTAAGGACCGCGAAGAACGAAGTGATGAACTTGTACATGGAAGTTTGCTAGAAGCTAACGAGCAAAGACTTAGAGTTGGTGCAAAGCTCCTGTCGAATTGCCTTGCTGATAACTGAGCTTGAGCAACTAAAAGGTGAAAGGGGGAACTTGGTGTCCAAGGTGAAAGAGGCCAAGATGGGCATTAAAACTTTCCAAGAGGAGGTAACTCGCTTGAACAACAAAGTGATCGATAATCTCCAAGCTAAGGTTGCTCGATTGAACGAGGAGAGGCCAAATTTATTATTGGAGGTTTGACTGCCTAAGTTGCAGGTTTTGACAAAGCCAAGAGGTAGGTTATTGATAACATTTCCGCTAACGCGATCAAAGTAATACTACTAAACTATACAAACTTCAGTATTGTTAACATAGTAACCAACAAAATAAAAAGGGTAAATTTAACCCTAAGTCGTCTTCCAACGAACACATAATTTATTCTTAAACAATTAGTTCTTATAAAAACTTTACAATAGAGTTAGTGAAATAAAAGTAAGAAAGAAGATAAAGATAAATAAAATAAATAAAAGATTAAATAACAAAATTTATAAAGAAATAAATTTATAAAATTTTTTTAAAAAGATAAAAATAATGATAAAGAAAATAGATTGATTTCACTACTTTTTCAAAATAGGATTCATCATTGGTTATCTAAATATTATTGTTCAATTAATTATTGTTTTAGATTCTCAAATTAATCAATGTGAATTCTCAATTAATTTATTGGCTTTCTCACTATTAGCATATGCGCATTCTCAATTAAAAACAAGAATTTTGTAGGTTAATCATAATAAATTTAACCAAACTACATTCTTAATTAAACATTACTATGTCTAATCATATTTATTATTTTTCCTCTTATATCAAGTAAAAAATTAATTGATCAAAGTACATTCTTGATTAATTCTTGTTAAAGTTTTCACCTTTAATCAAAGTACATTCTCAATTATTATAAAAAACTCATTTAATCATAGGAAAGTTTCTAACTTTAATCAAAGTAAATTCTTAATTAAAATAAAAAATTCGTGGACTCATATGATTGATATGTTATGTATATTTAACACCATGCTAACTTGCTACAATGTAAAAATCATTAGTTTTACTTGATTAAAAGAAAAAAGACATAGAAAAATATAAATCACAACAAGAATTAAAAGAGCGAACAAATGTATTAATCTAACCTTAGAATCCAACTAAGAAATTACAGCAGAATCAACCCTAGAGGCTTAAGACTCCGTAGAATGTGGAAAGAACATAAAAATAGAAGAAGAGATGGTGTAGAACATGAGAGAAGAGAGAGAGGACGAATCAATATATCATTTAGTGTGGACCCATTCTTCGGTAAAATCGAGTAAGGGTTCCAAGTATAGTTAGATCAAGTTGGTTTGGACATCCAACTTTTTGAAGGTATGCCAAAGTATGACATCAATCCAGCTGCCTTGGTCGATCATAATCTTCTACACTCAGAAGTTGGTGATGGTTGCTATGACGACCAATAGGTCGTCTTGATTTTGATCATTTATGCAGAAGTCCTCGTTAGAGAAGGTTATAGGAGGTAAGGGTCGTGGTGGGAACTAGTTCATTGAGTTTATACTTTTATGATATCTCTTTTGTGTTGCTTGGGAGCTTCCCCCTCCGAAAAAGCCAACAACAACGGTGTGAAGGCTTCCTTTTGTTTAAGCAGGGTTAGGTTAAGTGTGGGATCTTTGCCTTCAAATTATTGGTTGTATAGGAAGCGGAGTGGGTTATTGGGCTTGGACGACATCAAATCTCGATATTTGAAGGACCATGTTGGGCTGGTCCAACTGTCTTCATCCTCACCATGTGAAGTCGCCACATCCTCTACCTTAACCTCACCCTCTACCTAGATTGTCGCTTCCTTGTTGAATAAATTGAGCTATGGCGTTAGAGTGAATAAGCTCTTCGATGAGATCCTTTGGATGTCGACCCTTCTTTATGGTGTAACCTATGCTCTGGTGGTAGAAACACTTATATGTTGGGTGGACGTCAGTGGAAGGTTACCGTGGTTCTAGAAGCTGAGTGAGCTATATGTTGAACGCTTCCCTAAGTATGATATCCTTATTAGCATTCAAGGGAGTGTACTAGTTGTACTAGGACACAATCTAGCCACACTCTTTATTCTATTATCTTTAATGGCAATGATCTTGGCAACTGTTTCCTTCAAGTCGTCCATGTTATCAGGCCTTTCTGTGAAAAGGAAATCAGAAAAAGGTTTGGGTTGAAGACCATAAATCAAGGAATACATGATCATGGATGGAGTGAGGTCTAAGATCATGGTTGTTGCGATGGTGAACCTTTCCATGAAGTGTCTGAGGGTCTCATTTTCGCCCTGCTCTATGTATTTCAAGACGGTCAGTGTAGTAGACACTGTTTTATGATCCATGAACCAAGCTCTGAAAATGACACTTAATGCGTTAAAAAAGTCCACCGAGTACGGTGGCAACATATAGTACCAATCCATAGTCGATTCATTCAAGATGCTAGGAAAGAAATTGCAAAAAACTATTTTATCATGGGTGTGAATACTGACTTGGATAAGATAAGCTTACATATAAGTTGTCGAGTTAGTTGTTTCGTTGTACTTGAGGATGTTGATGAGAATCCACTTTGGGGTGTTGTCCCAAGAAATCCCTATTATTAAAGGATGGAAATTCTCAACATTAGGTGGACATGAGAAGTCGGTTCTGTCTAAAAAATTCTAAAGGTGTACTTACTAAAGTTCTTCCTAATCTACCCCCTGCTGAGATGTCTAGTAAAATTTTGAAACTCCGCTAACTCCTCATCCTAGCCGAGGTTGTGGTGTCTTCGCTTGCTGTGATCTTGCCTCGAGTGATAGGATCTGTCGCAAGTCTCCCCAGATTTGCATAAACTATACTTGCTCCGATCTCTTCAAGATTTGTGTCGAGTTGATCGACCACGACTTTCACGGGAATCCCAGCGAGATGGCAAGTTGCACTTTACCAAAGGGTTGTGCAAGCCTCCCTCCTGAAGGTTTTCCTAATGTGTAAAGGTCCGACCTTTTCCGCGATGCCTTGGTTAGGGGACCCCATGCTGGCTGAGGGGTCCTTTGTCGAGGATGAGGAATGAACTTCCCAATCTCTTGGTGATTCAGTGCTTGGAGACTGATGTTGAGCACAGAAAGCTTTGAGCTCGAAGTCTTAGTGTTTCCACTACTTTTCATTTTGCTATATTAGCGTCTACATTTGACTTTGAAGGGTTGCCACTGGGTTAGACTCCATTTTGTGATATAGTTGGCCTTGACTGTAGTTGGTGATCAGAGAAGAGTGAAGGCAAGGAAAAATTTTACAAAGGTCCCACGGTGGACACCAAATGTTTTTACCGAGATCCCGAGCATAGACCTTCGGACAAGTGGCAAGATCTGAGTGGATTGATGAATCTTAATGTGTACTCCACGAGGTTGGAATGTAAGGAGAGATCGACCTGTAAAAGACTCTAGCGCTCAACCCAGTAAGAGAGTTTGGATCTTTTTAGTCAAGAAGAATAAGTATAAGTGAGTGTGTACTTCTTGGTGAAATACCATGTGTGTTTATAGGATTATGGACTATGTGACTTATGCAATAAAATTGGTAATACCAATAGAATATCAAGTAATATTGACAAATGTAATAGCTTATTGTATATATGATAATTTAGGAAATAAAAGCGGTAATATAACAAATATCCTAATTTATTAAATATTATGTAAATATATGATATTAAAGAATATGACGATATAATCATACTACTAATATTTAACTATATATACTAACATATGAATATTTATATCAATAAATATATCTAAGAATACTTTTTTATCATTTAAATCAGTAAAGTTGAATGGAATTTGTTGAACTATATGACTTCATACTTTTATTGATTTAAATGCTAAAACATATGTTTTTCTCTTGTTAAGATAAAGTTATATTTATCACAACATATATAAAATTTTGCTAAAGAATTACAAATAAAAGATGCAAATGCAATATCACACAATATATATATATATATATATATATATATATATATATATATATATAAAGTTAATTTATAAATGATTTTGCTTTTAATAAACATGGACAACTCACTAGTGAAAAAAAAGTATTCTATGACAGACCTATTATGACGGGTGAAAACAATTAATCATAATAAGTTGACTGGTAGCAGAATTGTAATAAATATAAAATATATTATGACGAAATTTTGGAAATCAGTTATAATATATAATGTGGTGACAAACTTGTAAATAATTTCAAAATGTATTATGACGGAGTTATAGATATCTGTCATAATATAAAATACGGTGAAAACTTGTAAAAAAGTTAAAAATGTATTATAACGTATTAATGGAAAACTGTTATAATATATGAGAGAGGTGAAAAATTTTGTTAAATTATTATAACTGGTTTTGAAAAACCACTCATAATATCTCTTTATTTCGCATCTCCCTCTTCTGAGATCGCAAGTCCTAATATCTTTCGTGCTTTCATCACTCTTCTTTACTCTTGTTCGTGCTTTCGTTTCTCTCGTTTGTAATTTCATCACTCATTCCTGCATTCATCACTCTTGTTCGTGCTTTCATCACTCTTATTCTCCTTTTGGAGTTCACCGTTCATCGAATAGGAGTTTGCTTACACGTCATCAGGTTTTCCTCTTATTTGGTTTGCTTTTTTTTCTCAATACTCAAAATCTGTGGATTTGTTTGTTATTGCAAAATGTTACCAAATACACAGAGAAAGGGGAAATAAGAAAGGAAGAGAGAAGATTTTCCAAATTTGTTTTCCAATGTATATAGTGGCTCCACCTCACGTGGTTTGGTCATCAGGAGGAACCATCCAAAACTCCATTTGGTGGCTACGTCAGATCATACATTACAATATTGCATATTAAAGAAACGTCATTATTATTTTTATAGCAACTGTGCTTATTTTTCCTATGTTCACAATAAGATTCTTTCTGAAGGGAAAAAAAATCATATTTTCACATCATTTCATTACGATTTGATAATCTTTATAAGATCCCTTATTAAGAAAACATAATTTTAACAAAAAATAAATTTTAGATTTTAAATAAATAAAAGAACTAAAGGCGTTCAGTGTCAAATAGGTATAAACAAACAAACTCTGGTGTAGTAGGAAAACACCATAATCCTAAAAAGGAATCATAGTTCAACACGTATCTGTCACTGAAATGGACCACAGCATTCATAGCAATAAACAAGACAAACCAAAATGAAATTTAATGAAAGAACCGAATCCGTGAGAGAAACGATGCACCGAAGCTCTGAGACTAAATTAATATTTTATTTATAAAACTTAGGGTTAAATTTTTGTTTTTTCTTAATTTAAGTAAATAATATAATTAATTTTTTGATTTAATTTAATTTTAAAATACGAATTTAATACTTTTCATCAATTTTTATTAAATTCATTTAATATTTTTCATTGAAAAAATTGTGTTAAAATAATATAAATAATTTGAGTGTTATAATGAAAATATATTTAAAATGTCAAATCAACTTAATAAAATATAATTAAAATATTAAATTTATACATTTCTATAATTAAATAAGTCAAAGTTTAAAAAAAAATTAATTTTAATTTTTTTAAAGTTAAATGATTAACAGCATATTTAAATCTAAAATTTATTACATTCAATTTATAAATATTAAATGTAAGAACGTAAGAATATATATAATATATGTATAAATATTAAAAAAAGTTGGGGGCAAAAATTGAATTAAAATAAAAGGTAGGGACCATTTAACCAAAAAGAACCAGTTTTTATTTTGCTAGTGGACTTTCTAAAAAGCAGAAGTCATTCTCTCAAGAACGTTTCTCTCTCTAGACCTCACACTCTTCATTTTTCCTCTGCCTTCTCTCTACCTTTTCTCTCAACTGAACCATTAGAATTTTGATCCGTAGGCGCCTAAACGATCCTGACACCGAGAGCTTCAATTGGCACCGATCAATTTCAGGATTCCTAGCTGTAAGTTGCTATTAACTGTTCTTCACTATTTTGGAACCCTTGCAATCTGCTGGTTACATGTGTCTTTTATTTTTTTCTCTCCAATCCCTATCCAATTCTAGCTCTAAGCGTTGTTCTTGATCACCGCATTGCGAGTTATAGGGTGTTCTCTCGATTATTTGTGTGTGGGGTACTGTAGCTACAGGTCTTTGAGTTGAGCAAAGAAGTTTCAAGGTAAGGGGAGCTAGGTCTTTCTTTTCTTTAAATTGAAATTTGTAGAACAAAATATTGTGTAGACTGTATTGTGGTACTGTGACATTGGTTGAGTTAATTTTAGTATTTTGTATGATAAATTATGTGCTTCCTGAATGTTTAAATTATGGAACTGATAATTGATGTTTGTGATTTGAATGGAATATGATAAATTTCTTTCTTTTTGGTTTGGACACATGTAACAGGGCTTAATATGTTAATTTATTAGTTTTGAATGGTTTTATTTAAGGGAAAATTGGGTGGGCTGTGCCTCGTTGAAAGGAAAAGGTTTTATGATTGGAGCGTGAGTAGAGAGGGGTATGTTTTGTTTACTGTAGGAATTATATATGAGATTTTGGAATGAGAAAGGTTGCAAGCTTCACCTTATTCTTATGTGATTAAGGGCTTTGGAGTGTGTGAAACTAGAACTTGGGAATAAATGAAAAAATATATAGTGTGTGACGTTATGTTAGTTATCTATTTTTAAATGTCTGGGAATTTACTTGGTTGCAAAAGTACGGGATAACTACAGGTGGGTAGCTAAAAAAAAAATAAAGAAAGAGAATAGGAGTTAAGAATCACGCAGGAGAGTAACGTCCAACGTCTAGGGATTGTACTATGTTGCAATTAGGAAAATGAAGATTTATAAATAGTATATTATATTATAGTATTTTATCAAATGATTATTTGTTGTTATGATTATCGTACTTTATATAATAATATATAACTTATATGAATATAAAACAGATACATACATACATATATATATATATATATATATATATATATATATATATATATATATATATATATATATATATATATATATATATATATATATAAAACAGTATGAAAAACTTGACAGGTTAAATTATATTTAATATTATATTATATTATAAGTATTAAAACTATTAAGTTTGATATCAGATTAAATTTTTAGCTAGCATACACGTTTTATTTCTCAATATATACATATAAGTTAAGAGTTGGTATAAATATTTTTCATAATTTAATATGAGGAATTATCATGTATAGATAATAAATAATAAAAGTTGAATATTTATAAGTATTGTGGTTGTAGTTTAAAGTCGTAATATTTTTATATGTTTTGGGGAATTTACTTTAAGTCGTAATATTTTATATAGTGTAGTAAAACTTTGTGTTTGACAAGGTAATGTTTATTATTGAGATTAAGTGTGAAATGTATTGAGATTGTGCTATGAGCCTTTTGATTTATGAGCAACACATGTTGTTGAGCAATGTGTATCTTATTGCGAGAGATGTTATAAATTTGGTGATTTGTGGTTTGTTAGTTAAGGTATACGGATTGATTAACCTTGTTTGCTCTACAAAATGTCATGTATGTATGTCTATCTAGGTGACTTGTGTGGCTTGAAATAACATGATTGTGAATTGATGAACTTGAGTGTGAATTGAATATCTCAGGGTGAGATGAGTGGATGTGATTGTAGAGATGTTGTTGTTGTCGGTATAATGTTGGGAGCTTTGAAATGGTAAGTCTATCCCTACACTCAAATCATTGTTCATACTCAAATAGAGAAGAACAGTGTGAGTGGTGAGAGTAGAGGGAGATCCTCGTCTATAGTCTTGGAGTTTAGACATAGACAGATTGGGGGATTTACCTTGCATAATGTTGGAGATGGGCCAGCTGAACTATGAAGTGCAAAGACGACCAATAGCTAGACAGTTATACTAAATCTGGATGAGTCGTGTTGAGTATTTGATGCATGTTTTGAATGGTATGTCTTGCTTGTTCTTTTTATATGTAATTAAGCATGATGACATGGATTGACTCTACTATATGTATGTTGTTTGTTTATCTAGCTCACCCTTACTTTTGTGTTATATGTTACTTGAGTATGCTTTCTCTTGCAATGATCATCCACTTGGATGGGAGCAGATGTTGTTGATTTCACTTATTTAGCTTATGTTATTTTGAGATACTTATTAGATTATTTTGAAATACTCTGTTATGATTAAAGTTTTAAACTAGGTCCTCGTAATCCTCTAATTAATCGTACTTTATACTCTAACTGTTCTCTTTATTTTGGATGATGACATCTCTATTATATGATTAGTATTATTATAATTTAGGGATGTCACATTAAATAAATCAATAATAATATAATAAATTTATCATAGTTTTATATGATTTTAAACATTTACAGTAATAAATTTATTATAGTGTTATATGATTTTAACCATTTAAGTAAATTTTAGACATAGAAATCTATTTTTACTTTCTTAATCATAACTATTATAGTAATAAATTTATTATAGTGTTATATGATTTTAAGCATTTAAGTAAAACAAATTTTAAACATAGAAACCTATTTTTACTTTCCTGAAATAAAGTCAGTACAATATTTATGATTAGGAAAGTAATCCTCAAAAATAAATTTTTAAAATATTTGATTTATTTTATTTTTTATTAATTTATTTCATGTTCGAATCATTAAACAGTTCTTTGTATGCATTCAATATTAATTAATTGTTGTAGTTTTTTAATTTTTATATTTCTTTGTTCATGAAATGTTCAAACTTAATATATTTATTTAATGTGGGTTTTAATATTGTGTTTATATAATTTATTTTAATTTTATTGTCGATAATAGATTCATAAAATGTATTAAAGACGTAAAATATTAAAATAAGATTTAAAATTTTTAAAAATTTTTTATGCAAGTTGATCCATAAGTCTATGGACCAATCAGTAGTAATTCTTATGCTAATCGGTTATCCTATCTACTTTTTACAAACTAAATATAAAATGAGATAATATAATATATTCCACTTTTTACAAACTAAATATAGAATGAGATCATACAGAATAAACCAACTCACACTGTGATCTTTAATTACTGTAACAAAGTACTATATTAGAAGGAGGACAATTTGTTATTTTGAAATTATTTTTTTTTTAAATAATAATATTTTGTATTATCTATGATATTGTATTTATTTATGAAGGTTTGCAATACTATAAATTTAAAAGTAACATCTATACTAAAAAATAAAATTAATAAAAAAGTAGGTCCAAGTAGACCATACTTACACTCTGTCCCTGTTTGCCTCATGTGTTTGATATCTGAAGGGATTTTCTTTAAAAAATATATATATATAGATCAGAGGAAGACTTTTTATTTATAGGACTTTGTTTTTACTTTAAGAATTTTCTTGTACTACAAAATAAAAATAGTATGATAAATTTTCTTTTAAAAGTAGGATAAGATGCAAGAATGGACTGACGAGAAGTTTTGCTACCTTATCTTCAAAGAATCTCAAAAGAAAGGTATGAGACCACAAAGATATGAAATAATTAATTTGTCAAAAATATTTTAGAAATAACTTTATTTCCATCAAAATTCCGATCATGTCAAATAATTTTATAAATTTTAAACGTTTATGATAGTTTATGTATAGTATGGGATCTCCAGTCAATGGCAAGCCAATTGATTTTGATGAGTAGACCATATGGTTGATTTGTTCGGTCAGTAAGAAATATCATTAGTTGAAGATAAAACACATATCAACACAAAATATAGATTAGGCATATAATGAAGATTATGACATGTTTTGTTCGTGATTAGGTTATCTAAAAATGTAAAATTTTAATATAAATAATATAAAAAATATAAAGTTTTTCTGCTTCACCTGTTTCTCTTTATACTCATTCCAATTCATCTACATCTTCTAATACACCGTCCTCTACTACTAACCCTACCACTGTTTCTTCTGATATTGTGCAACATACTCCTTCGATGGCCAATCATCATCCCCTGCAAACTCGAGTAAAGTCTGACATTTTTAAGCCTGAAGTTCTTCTCACTTCTGTGATAAAGTTCCCACCATAACTAGGGAAGCTCTAGCTAATCCCGAATAGAAACATGTTATGCAACAAGAGTTTGATGTGCTTATTAAAAACAAAACTTGGAGTCTTGTTTCTCCTGCTGCCCGTGTACAATTGTATATTTTGCAACAAGTTCAACAACGATATAACTTAACAACGACGAAAAAGTTTGGTTAGTTCTCGTGGATATAGCCAAATTGAAGGCGTAGATTACTTCAACACTTTTAGTTCTATCATTCAGTCAAAGTTTTTCTTTCTCTAGTGGTTAATATTAAGATCACCATCTTCATATTAACAATGCATTTTGAAATTGTATACATGGAGCAACCTTCGGGTTTCTCAACCAACACCACTCATGTATGTCGTCTTACAAAGGCTATCCACAATCTTAAAGAGTGATGGAATAAGTTCTTCGAGACTATATCACTCAAATGAGATGGAGACTTCCAAATGGATTGGTGTTTGTGGAAGTTTGACGGTGGTGAGAATATTGTGTACATATAGTGAATTTGATGTGGTGAGATGGTGTCTCCTTCTCCAAGCTATATGACTCAAGCAAAGAGAGACACTATGATTGTGTTTGATGTGTTTTCAAGAGAGATTGGGTCAACTCAGTAGAAAGGGTGGCTAAAGAAAACCTAGAAAGAGTATTCTAGCCTAGGTAACTAAATTAAGTATTATAACACAAATTTGGCAGCATGGTAATACTTAATTTAAAGGTGAATTTACATGAAAGATGTAATAACCCAAATAATTTAAAGAGTATTACGAGTGCTAAAACAAAATTTGAATTTAATATTTGATCTCCATAATCAAAACTTCATTTTGATTTAACAAAAGTGTGGTTTCAAGCTTACAAACTTTAAACAACATAGTCTTCATCACTTAACATAAGTTCAAATTTAAACTTATAGATCTTACACAACATAATTTTCTGATACAATTTATTTTTAACAAAGAGTCCCTGAAAGATTTTCCTAGCATGTCTCTCATCATCTTTAGGCCTTTTCAACTGCATCCGCAACATTATCTGCTCACATATAATACGAGTTATACGATCATAGCACAAACAAGTAAGAGTAAGCTAACCGTAACATACAATATTAAACTTACTCATAACGTATATAATTCAATCATGTATTACTACAATTCATACACATTATTCTCCCGAGACCATTAATTCACTTAATATATTTTCTCCTTACTCATTTCAAAATCATCCTTCTCGTTTTCATAAGTTTTACCAGTATACTATGTTTCACTTTCCAAAGCCTTATGGTAGTCTCTACTTGCTTCTATAAAACTTACGAGTACTCTACTTATGTCAAAGCCTTATGGTCAGACCACTCTCTGCCTGCTTTCATAAGTCTTAGAAGTATACTATGTTTCACTTTTAGAAGCCTTATGCTTAGACTGCTCTCTGCCTGCTTCTATAAAACTTACGAATACCCTGCTTATGTCAAAGCCTTATGGTTAGACAACTCTTTACCTGCTTTCATAAGCTTCCTTAGTCACTCTACTTAATTCCACTATTCCCGGTAGTAAAACTTTAAACTTCATTTCATAATTAATAATTCCATCTATTCACTTAATATTACATAAAATCAACGAATCACTTCATCTCATCCATCTAACTTAATCATGTTCATTCATTAATCATGAATCGATAATAACTCATTCCCATCACATAATTGTGTCAATACCCAAAATTTCTACCATATCATACATATACCTATAGACCAGATATCATACTCTTGTAATAATTTTAACTTACTCTTAACGAGTACAATCTCAACATAATTTCACCAATTGAATGTTATGGATCCACTATTTATATTGTTGTTGTTGGGAAACAGGTAGGCTTCGTTTTAACACCAAGAGGGAGGGTGAATTGGTGAGTTTTCAAAATCAGTCTTTTCGCAATCTTTGATACAAAGTACAAAAATTTAAAAACTTTCTTGAATTACAAGTAATAGAAAATTAAGTGCAGCGGAAACACAAACTAGACTACGTGAATTATAAAGTCGACTGAATGTAAATGAGTAAGGATAGAGAATTCAAACGCAGGTTTTTATACTGGTTCGGCCTCAATGCCTATATCCAGTGTCCTTCTAATGCACTATAATGGTCAAGGTTTTTACAACAAGACTTTTATAGAAACCTCCACGTCAAAAATATAAAAACACCTCTCTAACCCTCTAACCAAAATATAGGCAAACCACACAGCAAGACTTGTAGTAAGATATCCCCTCTCCTGCAATCTATAACCCACTTTGAACAATCCTCAAAATGTACCAGACTCCACGAGTCCAACCCATGTAGTCACAACAGGTAACAGAACAATCACCACAGATGCCAACAAGAATCTTGATCAACTCAAAAACACTTCAATTGTGCAGATTTTGATCAAGCAATGAGTGCGATACAATCCTCCTTCAGAAACTCTTCAAAGAAAGATCATAACCGTCTTCTTGATGAGCTCTTGGAGCTCTATCTTCAAAGAAACAATCTGAAACAGAATATGAAAATGTTAGATTTCCAAAAGTTCTTTGAAATAACTCAGGTCTCATTTATTTATAGATTTCTATAAATTTGACACTCATGTAGTCGATTTTGCTACTAATACAGTCGACTGTATTATAACAGTTATAACAGTTAAGTCAAAATAGTAGCAGCCCAGTCAAGCAAATTAATTCCTCATTCAATACAATTGACCAACATTCAATGCTCAACCAACCTTTAAAAATATAGTTGTTACTGTTCATGAGCATAACAGAATTCCAAATCAAGCAACTAATACATTCGAATGCATGGCGCACACAGTCGAATTCGACACAATAATTCACTTTGAAATTCTTTTCAATGCAAAATCTCACATAGCACTGTTTCTGAAAATCTGTTCATAGTTACGAGCTTAATTCGACTTCCCTCATAATGAAGTCGACTTACAACTTGCAGTTATACCACACAATGTAAGTTCATAAAAGTGCATGTGGTTTTCTTCTTTCAAAACATGTGTAATGCAACTAGATATGATGTAACATATACAAGCTCAATAAATGTGCATTCACATATCAAGATAAACACAAAAACATGTTCAACAAGATATCAATTAATAAGCAATATAACATGTAACACATCAACAATACATGTGTTATTAAAAATGTGTTGTCATCATAAAAAAACCCAAGTGATATAGATATTATGTTGTCAACAATCTCAACAGTTGTGACATTACCTAAAAGTTTGTTCCTAGTGCATATCTCACATGGAAGATTTGAACGAGTAAATTAATTCACAGCATATCTAAAATCTATGGTAAAATTTTGCAGTTCAATCTAACCGTTAATAAAATGGAAATGCTTAATTTTACATTGGTGATCTAGAAACATAATTTATGTTGTTTTGAAATCCTTAATAACACATCATAATTTCTATGGAGATCCAAATAAAAAATCTAAACAGTCTAGGTGAATTAACATATCTTAGGAACTACTTATCCAAATTTTAGGCTAATCTAACGATTGATTAGGTAGAGATTGAAATTTTACTTAGACAATTCAAGAACAGTATTCAAGTGGGTTTTAGCTCTATCTAAAGTTCGGAATTGATTTTTCTGAGTATAGACATCCGATTACAAATCCGAGTGGATAAAGTATAGTAGTATATCTCAGAAATCAAATATCAAAATTTCAATTAAATTCAACGGTAAACGAAGTGATGATTTAGATCTTTTCGAGAGAACTTAGAGATAAAATGATGATTATTCTACTCAAGATTTCAAGATTTCTTTCTCTAAGTATAGTCCTCAAATTAAAAATTCTTAATGGTCAATGTTAATTACTATGTCTTATGAACCATGTATTAAATTTCTAGGTTGATCTAATGGTAGACTAAGTGGCAATTAGAGTTTTACTAAGGTAGCTTTAAAAATGGAAATCATGGTAAAAAAAATAATTTCATAATTTGATTAAGTATTTATTCCAATATTTCTGTAGTTCAACATAATAAAATGTATCCATCACAAATTTCATATCAATTGAGATATTGCAAAATAAATTAGCAGTACATAATCTGCTCAATAAGGATTAAGTTAAAAATTCATCGAGTAGACTTACAGGAAAGAGAGACGTGTCTCAATGGACAACTTAAGTACCAAGTATGTCCTAGCCAAAGTATTCATCAACTAGTTTTTAGCAAAATTTCGTATTCATAAATTCAAAATAGCATCATAATTTTTCATTAATAATACTAACACTTAAATTCAAGGCATAAATAGTTGTACAACCAACACATATACAAACAAAAATTCAAGGCATGGATAGTCATATAGCAATATTAAATCACTAACATAAGGGCATAGAAAGGTTAACTCCTCTTACTTGATTCTCGCTTCTTGGTTGAAGAGCACCTCTTCAGAAGCTCTTACTACCTTCTCTACAACTCATATTATAGCCCTAAAATCTCCTTATTTTTTACGAAACTCTTGCTCACTTCCACTCTCCTTGTGCAAAACTTCATTTCATCATCCCTATTTATAGTTGAACTTGTAGCAATATTGTAGTTGTACTACATTTTACTATAGCAGAATTGTAGTTGTACTACATTTCATTGTAGCAGTACTGTAACTTGTACTACATTTTTCCTGTAGCAGTACTGTAGCAACACGTGATTCACGAGGTATTCTCACTGTAGCACTGTACATATTTCACTGTAGCATTATACATATTTTAGTGTAGCATTTTAATGTAGTATTATACAAAAAAAAAATATTTCTAAAAAATCTAACATCTTAATTACAACTATTTTCAAGAGACTTACATAACATACACTTCTATTTATAAGCTTAGATAACCTTAAATGTGTCTCTAAATTGTAGAACAAAACCCTAATGTTTTAACTTAAAGACTAAGGTAAAAATCATCTCTATTAGAAGGATGACACATGGCCACTACTAAGGAGAATTTATTTCCATTAGGAGTATGACACATGGTTACTATTAAGGAGAAACTTTTTTCATTAGGAGCATGACACATGGCAAGAGCATATATCTCACAAAAGGAAAGCAACTTGGAGACTACTCTAGTTAAGGGTCCACAAACTTTTAAAAGGTTTTCTCTTTAAGATGGGGATTTTACCCTAAATCCATATGTTTCCCTATAGCCCATCTTCTCTAAGCCCGAAATCCTACACTAGAAGCCGAGGTCCAAATGCAAGATTCAAAAGAAACCTTAAACTACTTGACCTACTACACAAGGTTCAAAATAACAAATATGAAATTCTCCCAAATCTATTTAGCAACCACATTCCTCTCACAAGCACATTCCTCTCAGATTTTTAATCCCAAATTCAGTTTTATTGAACCTTAAATCCCTTTTCAGAAATCCATATTATTATAATTTTACAAGTTGCCAAATCGGATTGAAAACTTGTTTCTCTGTTCGTCTATCTCTTTCTCTCTCTTCATCTCTCTAGTCTCCAATGTCGGCTCTCTTCTCCATTGTCCCCTTCTCCGTCTCTCCGAGGTTGTAGCCCTAAAATGGAGGAGACTATTTGCGGCAATGGAGGAACCGAGTAAACTGAAGCGTGCCTTGATTGATTCCTCGGCTGGAGCAATTTCCGGTGGAATATCACGGACTGTTACCTCACCCCTATGTTATTAAGATTCAATTCTAGGTTCAACTGAAGCCCCACATCTTCATGGGCTTTACTACTTAAGGATTTGGCTGCAACTGCGTCTGCAGCATCAAAATACACAGGCATGTTTCAAGCAACCAAGGAAATGTCCCGGCATTGCTCATGGTTGTTCTGTATACAGCTATACAATTTACTGTTTTACAAAAGTTGGAGACAAATTTGTCTCTGACTCTTCGAAAACAGAGAATCACATTAATTTGAGCCCTTTATCTTTCCTATGTCAGTGGAACATTAGCTAAGTGTGGCACGTTTTCAAAAATTGACACATCACCCTCCCACATGTTCAAAAATTGACACATCACTCTTTCACATGTAAAAAAACTTAACTTCGTTAACCAAATTTAAGGGCAGAAGCTCAATTGATTCAAATTAACACTTTTAAGGACTCAATATTTTTATAAGTCAGGGATTAAATTGGGAAAAAGTCAATAAATAGGGACAACTAAATGGTTTAAACCAACTAAAAACTACTTTGAACTAAGATTATTTATTTTTTTGTAGTTTTTTAAAACTATGAAACTTATAAATTAAAACCATCCACAAACAGGTTTAGAAAATATACCGGAATAAAATTTGTACTAAAATGAAGTTGTATGCTCGGAATATATCCCGTCTTAGCACAATATAGAATATAAATTTGTGGTGAACCTTTCGCACAATTTTTCGCCATTAAAATGATAGATGAACGTAAAATTAGTCGCATATTTTTCTGTATACTCCATCCATATACACACCTTAACAACCATGCACTGAAAACAAGAAACTTAGATCTGTGAAAATCATAGTACCTTTCAATCTTTCATGTTGCCCGTGATCTAAGGTGTGTGCAATTTTACAACCAAGAAGGCCTCTGAGCTCAGTTGCACTTTATCGACAACTGTGAATCAGGTGGTTAGTGTAAGCAAAAATAATATGGGTCTGAATCATATTGCACAGACCAGACTATTGTCACGTTATTTAGATAACAGAAGTCAAGCTATAGAGGAAATCCTGTGTTTCATAATATATTATCAAGGTAGCGAGAAAGTTTTTGCACCCAAATGATAGATTGGTTTATGAACATGTCACAAATATAAACTGCAGAAATAAAAACAGTAGGTGTTGGAGGGAGTTGAATGTAACTTCACATGTCTACCAGTAACCATCAACAAAATTAATCTTCCTTGGCCATCTCAGTTGTCCTCTCTGATATATCCAGGCCAGGTGTAGCTGTAAGCCTTTCCACTGGAACTTTCAGCACATCACGGCGTACTCCAATATCAGACACCAACCTTCCAACACAGTACATGCCAACACTAACCAATGCCAAACCACTGAAACTGGTGGTCATAAAACGAAGCGTTGTGGAAACTACAGTACTAGCAGCAGATACGTAAGATGCCAATTGCCCACTGCGACCAACACTGATGTTTGTGGACACAAGCAAGCCTGTTTTGCAGTAAATTGCAAAGTCTTCGCAGTTATTCTTGAAAACATTGTAGCCACCAAACCCATTTTCGAGAAGAAATGAAGAACGATGAAGGACATCTTCAACTGGATCAGATGGAGCAAGAGTGCAGGTACCTCCTCGAGCTTTGGCTAGAAAAAATGCAGGTGATACCCCATACTCAAAGATGTATAGATTACCACCAGAAAGAAAACAATCCAAACAGGAACATAAGACACCATCGGTCCTAGTTTGGTCAGCACATATTGGGCATGGAGTGTCAATAGAATGAGTGGGAGATGAACTTAAAAGGAAATTGTCCAACACAGTCCCTGTTCCAATTTCTTGACCTGCTCCTCTGGTAAAGTGGACCACCATTCCACAGCCAACATATATTCCTGGTATTTTTCATGAAAACCATCGGCAAAACCAAGATGAAAATTTCAATACAATTCACAAATAAACAGAAATTTCAAGTTCTTAGCTCAATTCAAGTTGAAGTATCCAAAATTCAAAAAATAGAAAAAGGTTAAACCAAACAACAGGATCAACGGCATTGGCATCATTAATCAACAGGATCAACTCTTTTCTATCTTGAAGTCCTCTTTTGTACACACAGAGCCCAAGTATTTTTTAGTACCCCACAAAAAAGTGTAGCACATTTACACATTAAAAAGCAAGTGAGCACACACAACCTATAACTTCTCACCCCACCTATCATTCCTTTTACAAAATATTAAGCAGTCTTGCAAAGCATTCAACCTCTACATTATATGTCCTCATTGACATTTAATTTATCCCGTAATCTCAGCAGTTTCATAACTCATGCAGTTAGAAGTGTTTGTTTCCAAATTAATAAAACATCGGATTCAATGTTATCTTACATAAATTGCAAAAGAAAGTCCAATTTCTAACTTATTGCGTATGTCCAGTTGTAGAAGTTACATATTTCCATTGTATTTAGGGAACAACACAATAAAACTACAAAGATTGAAGATCACCCACAATTGACCGCACTAATAAATGAGTCACACAGTTCACCAAAGTACATCAAAGAATTGCACAATTGATCATAAAAAAACTAATAGTTATAGATTTCAGTTTTGAACGTACAACAACAGTTAGAACATAGCCATGAAACATATCAGTGATTATTTTAGTTCAAATAACAATTGTAAGCCACATTAAAGTGGGAAAACTAAAACATTCAACGAATAATTTCATAAGAGACAATTTTTTAAAATCTTGAAACACAGCTAGTATTCCCAATCAGAACAGTGATAAGTGCCATCACTAACGTGTAATTTCATAAGAACAAATCTACAAAACATCCGTTAGCAATATCAACCCCATTCATGCGCTTCTGTAAACAGAATGGTTCAAAATTCGGATATCAAAACTGTGGGTTAAAATCATAGGCTCCCTAATCATACTCATCCATAAATAATTGAACACAAAAGATTGCCAGTAATTTAAGCAGTTGGCCTTCAATAAAAACCAAAACTACAAGAGTTACAGTACAACCCCCACTTCATCACCAACAAATAGAAGGCAAGAACCAACTCTGTCCCACTAGAATTCAGGAATATTCAAAGGTACAAGACCCAATCATCGCTGCTATCCCTTTATATCTCTCATGGTTTAATTTAGGGTCATTTTTTTATGCAGGAACATAATTTGTGAATAATAAAGCAACTAAGCTTAAGCCAAAATTAACTGCAGCGCCAGCCCTTCAGCATGCTGGATTCTATATTCAGCAGAAAATTGCAGCTAGACCGTATTCTATATCGTCAATGCCAATTCAACACAAGACACTTTGTGAATCTACAATTCATATTGTAAACTAACCAAACCCCACCCAGCAGCATCCATTAGAGATTCTTAATGCAACATATAATAATAAAAACAACATGGAACAGTTCTAACAAACCCTAAAAAACCCAAAAGAAAAGAAATATGAATCGGGGGTCGAAGTTGATGACCCCAAGCAAACTTAATTCAGAAGGAAAAACATGAAAAGTCTCAATCTATCTCAAGTATAAGCAAATACAGTGACACAGATTATAAATTTGAAAAAAGAAATGAAAAAAAAAACAAAAACAAAAACAAAAAGGGATTACGTAGAGACCGTGGTGCGCATAGATGTAGGCTTGCCTCCAAGAGTAAATGTGATCACCGAGTTTCAGATTTTCACGGTCGATCATATTGGAAAGCACTCCCATTTCTCTCTCTCGGGGAGAATCAAAAGCAAAGGAAATGGTAGGAAGAGAATCTCAGATTAATGTGCCCAATTTGTAATGAAGCTCTCTCATATCACCACTTAGATTCTTCAATTGCTTTCAGTCATCTTTCTTCTTCTCTTTCTGTATATAATCAAATAGTTATAATCACAGAATAACTTTGAAGAAAAATAAACTGTGTAAACAAAATAAAGAAATTATATTTTAGTATTTGTAATATCATTAATTTCGTATTGTTGATAATATTATTTATTTATTTTATTTTTATAGAGATAAATAATTATTACACTACTTTTTTGGAGTTATTACACTATCATAAATTAAATCATTAATATTTGATTATATAATATTACGTAAACGTTATACACAATAAAAATCAAAAAAGAAATTTAATGTAATAATAATTTAAATTAAAAAATAAAAAAAGCAAATTTCTGATCAAATTGAATTTAATTATTATTTATGAAGTAAACTCATTTAAATCCTATTCAAATTAATATATATTAAAATTAATTATATGAAAATATTATAACTACATAATTATATTTTTTTTTAAATATGAATTACTTTTATATGATCAAACTTATGTGATTATATCATTTATATATAACAAGTAGTTTATCATTTAATTTTACTAAAACAATTCAAATTCAAAAGTTAACTTATAAACTCATAACTTACAACTTATGAATTTATTGTATTATAAACGAAAAAGACAATTTTTAACTTATCACTTACCTACTGTTTTATAAGTTATTTTTGCCAAAATATATCATAAATATAGAGAAAACTTAACATATATATTTTTTTTTTTTAAAATATTTTAAATTATAAACTATATCATAATAACTATTAAATTTTTAAATTTGAAAAATAAAAGTAAAAACAAGGGCAACAATATAAATGTTTTTTTTTTCTAATATCGTCTAGTATAAGAAAGTAGTTTGGAATGGTATTTTTTAATTTTCTTAATTTTAGTAGAGAACTTATCATGATAAACAAACACATTCTTTATAAGGATCACATGTATGTATAAATTATTTTATCAATTATGACGTAATTATAAGTTATATATTGCATTAATATATTTCTTTTTATATGTGTAAACTCTTTCATGCTAATAAACATATTTTATGTTTTATTAAAATTCAAATTTAAATGTGGTTAGATATATTATTTTTATTTTATATTTATCTTTTATCTTTAGTTAATTTATTATTATTTTTTATTTATATTTTTGGCTTAGTTCATATTTTTTTATAAATAAAAGGTTTTATGTATATATTCAACACAAGAAAAAATAATCTCATACATAATTTTTTATTATATTTATAGTTTGAAAATTTTAGAAATGTTGTTCAATAATTTGGTATAACTCGTGTAAGCTAGATCATTCAGTCTTTTACCATCACTTGAGTGTTGGATCTATCCACTTGATAGTATGTGTTGATGACATTGTTCTTACATACAGTGATAGTCATGGCATCTCTCAGATGAAATAACATTTTTGCAACTATTTTCAGACCAAAGATCTTGACAAACTTAGATATTTCTAGGGTATTAAGGTGGTACAATCCAACGATGACATTGTTATATCTCAAAGGAAATATGCACTAAATATTTTGGAGGAAAGTGGATTGATGAATTCAAAACCTATAGACACACCCATGGATCCCAATACTAAACTTCTACCAAAACGAGAACTTGTATCAGATCTAAGAAATATAGAAGAATAGTTAAAAAATTGAATTATCTTACATTTAAACGTCCTAACATTTCTTTTGCAGTTAGTGTGGCAAGTCAATTCTTTAATTCTCCATTGAAGATCATTTGAATGCAATTATTTGTATATTAAAGTACATTAAATAATCTCCTAAAAAATGGTTGGTTATATGGTTCTAGTAACAAGAGTGGTTTGTTATTTTGATACTGATTGGGCAGGATTTCCTTCTAATAAAAGATCTACATCCGAATATTGTGTCTCCATTGGTGGTAACTTGATCTATTGGAAAAGCAATAAACAGAGTATTGTGGCAAGATCTAGTGTAGAAGCAAAATATAGAGCTATGGTCTCAGCAACTTGTGAGCTTGTTTGACTTAAGCAATTGCTTAAAAAGTTACAATTTGGAGATGACACTTAAATGAGACAATTAGGTTGCTCTTCATATTAGTTCTAATCTTATCTTTCATGAGAGGATCAATCACATTCAGATGTCATTTATTAGAGAGAAGATTGTATCTAGAGATATCAAGTCTGAGTTCATCAATTTAAGTGATCAGTTAGTAAATATTTTTAAATATTTTTAATAAGTCTTTATGAAAACCAAGAATTGATTATATTTGTAACAAGTTTGATACATATTTGTATACACCAAGAAAAGTGTTAAATATATTATATTTATTTTATGTTTATTTTTATCTTTAGTTGATTTATTTTTATTTCTTATTTGTGTTTTAAACTTAGTTCATATCTTTTTTATTATAAATAGAAAATTTTATATGTATGTTCAACAAAAAAATTTAATTTAATACAGTTTTTTTAAGTATATTCACCGATGGTAAATTTGAGGTGTAACTACTATTTATTTTTTAATTATGATGATTTCTTAATTTGTCTACTAGTAATTGATAACCATTTCCAAGAATGACATGTAACTATAATAATTATTTATCTATTCTCATACACAAATTAACCTTAATTTGTGCAATTATTTCTTACGTCACTTATTATTCAGTAACGTACCTATTATAAATTTTAAAAAATAATTGCAAAGACCTGTTTTTAAAAGATGGATCAAATTTAAAAAAGTCAAACAAAATAAAAATAAAAAAAAATCATCATATAAGTAAAAGAAAACTGTCAAAGCTAAATTTAACTTAAACTCTAATGTTATAAATTACAAAATTCTGATTTTATCTTAATTTCTGCTAAAATTTTGAATTATATTTATTTAATATGATTTTATATATTACCTGATTATTATTATTATTATTGCTATTATTGGATAAATTATTATTCGACCATAATTGGTTATTAAACATTCATCAAGTGTGCCCGTCAGTCACCATTCACATTAAAAGCATTGGATATATTATTTTAATTAACAAGAATTTATGTAATTATTACTGTTATGAAAAATAAATGGTATGTAATTATTACAATGTTATACTATTATTGCTTTTTAGAATTGTAACATAATCTCCACTTGCAAAACTTTGACCTGAATAAAAAATATTTGTTATTTATATGACCAAAATTTTAAACTTTATATCATATATAAGCTTACTTTTGTCAAAAAGAATTATAAAATTTACATCTTAGACTTATCCTAGACCCAATATTTATCATGTCAAATTGGTTTAAATAGCAAATTCAAGAGAAAATTAGTTTATATTTGACAAAAAGTTTTAATTTTACTTGCATGTTATTTTCCATCTTGAATTATTAGTCAATCTTAAAAAGATCAGTAATGTCAATCGAATCAATCCCTCACTCACTTTGTTTTAATTGGTTATCTTAATTTCTATATATATATAGAAAACAAAAACAGTTGAAGACAAATTTCATGCAGAATATATGTTTATGTACAAGATAAAATAGGCTTAAAATATTAGGATAGAAGAGGTTGTATTAAAATTGAAGTATGAAAGTCAAATTTTATTAACAGGAGAAATTATATTTATATTACCCTCCTAATTTTATTTATTGTTTAATAAATGCATGGATTTTTTTACAGTACAGCTTGGGATCGATCAAATGCTACAGTAACAGTAACACTATTTCTAGCTTCCAGAACACATGTTACAAATTGGCATAAAGTTTGTCGTTAGTTTCTCATGAGAGATATTTTGTCCTGAAAATCTCAACAGTACTCTAAGAAATAATATCGATGTTTAAAGTGACAGACAATACAGTATATATTGATTCAGATATGCAAGGTCGGAAAGTAGTGTTCAACAGAAGTACTAAAGATGTGTGATAGTCTTCTTAACCGTGGGATCTGAGAGAGAATACATTTTAAAATTCTCAGTATTCAAGGGAGCCTATTGATGGAAGTCCAGAAACAATTTCATGGGAATCTGCACCAGTGCTATTCAGCCTCTGTCCTGAACTTGGACCAAGGGATTCTACGGCTTGTTCTCCCATTTTCTGGATATCTTCAGGTGAAAGTATTTTGATGTACCAAACATTATTCACAAATGATCTACAAAAGGGTATGCACCAAATCCACACACCAAAAGGATGAAACACAAATGTCAGCAAAACATGAACAAGTGAAACAAGCATAGCATGTTTACTTACACAAGGTTTTGAGATAGAATATTAAAATTTAGATCACAAGTTGAAGTTGAACTTACTCCCACGGATCGTCTCCAAGGAGAAGAACATCGTTCTCCCTGTCGACGAATACAAGCTGCCAGCCTGATCTAAGAGGGTCTTCTAATTTCCCCTCAATACCAAACATCTGTGCCAACTCCTCCCTCAGCTCATGATAACTGCTGAACCGGGAGATGTCAAGTGACCGCCCTACCGACCCTGACTTGTAAACCTGTTTAGAGGACATCAAACAGAAATATTTAAGAAAAAGAAGGGCTTTCATCTTGCAAAAAGATAATATTTATCATTCAAACCTTGACAAATGTTCGTGTCTGGTTTTGAGGGTCAACTTGCCCTGCACTTCGCAACAACTCTGATGAATCTTGGACGCAAGGATATAGAGGAGTTTGGAATCCAGACTCCACTAATGGCATTGCTGATGCATCAGTATCAGCTGATGCGGTGGTATAACGAGGGACTGTGGTAGGGAGCAGAAGGCCAGATGAATCGATGTTGACACCAAATAGAATAGGATTTTGGGTGTCTGAGTTACAGTGTGGTGACACCATTGCGGTATCTTTTCCAGAATATTGCACATGGGGCATTGAGTTGCCAAAAGTATTGACCTGCAAAGGTGTAAACTTTGGGGCCCATGGTTGTTGGGGTAACTGTTGTTCAGTCAGCATTGACTGACCACTTCTGGATAAATTCAAAAGACTGCCACTCCCTTCAGGACAAAGTGAACTCAGCATATTTTGTCCTGGAGAAACTGTAGCAGGGAACTTCATGCTTGAATCTAAGAAATCTGGTTTTGAATATGATGGTGAAGGTAAACCAGAGTGTTGCCTTTGATGCAGCTGATCACTTTGAAGTAAAACAGTATCTTGATAAGTGTGCTGCTGCTGCTGCTGTTGTGTTTGGTCTTCGCGATTGTGTGATTTCTGAAGGAGATGCTGCGACAGGTTCTCTGCCAATACTTGGGCTTGTGGCTGTAGGATATTATTAGAAGATACGGATTGCTGAATTGCTTGTGGTTGCTGAAGCTGCAAAGAAGGATTGGGGTTTCCTGATTGTTGAAGATAATTGAAAGGCTGTTGAAAATTCATCATTTGTTGTCTCATCAGGTCTCCACTCCCTAAGTTCTGCAAACCAGATGCAAACATGGCTTGGTACTGCTGATTATGATCAATTCCAAGCAAAGTTGGATCCATTCTCTGCTGCATCCATGGCAACAAACCAGACCCTTGAAAACTCGGGGAATTGAGACCTTGGTCTCCAGGTCCACCCCTCAGCCACATTAGCCCATTCGTCGCTTCATCTCTGCCATCTGTAACAATATCCTTTGTGAAGAAAGGAGACAAAAAAAGTACCCTCAAAACCACCATGGCCACTTGCTAGAATGATGGGGTAGGAGACACGACAACAGATAAAAATAAATGTAATGCCTAAGAATCCTGATCAAAGAGCTTTAAATATACCTTACTAAATGCTTTCAATTACTTGGGAAAAAAAAACCATTGCTGTGTTTTTAGTATAACAAATACATTCTTATCTAATAAATCATGTCTTGCTTTTGTTTCCTGAATTCCCTTATGTTAGCACTATCCTACAATAATTACATTATTAAGTTGTGAGAGAGAGAAAAAGTGGTGGGAGATGGATATTTAAAAATATAAATTATCGTCTTTTTTTGATGGTGAGAGGGAGAAATGTGAATAAAAATATAATTGCAAAATGTTCTCAAGGTTCATCCAATCATAGCATTAGTGTTATCATACGTTGATTCTATGATGTACTTCACATACAAAAGGAAGATTCAAAGTGAAAAACGGTATTGAGGCAGACATGTACCATGAAAAGAAGAGGTGCCAGGATGCCATGGCCGTTTCAATCTAAGAGGAAACAGTGATGGATACATCGGAAATGTTGTTAAAGGCTCAATTTCCCACAATGAAACTCTTGGCTGTCTCTCTCCTGCTGTTGATTCATCCCAGCCAACCTACTCAAGATAAAACCCTCGACCTGTTAAAACCCTGCCGCTATCTTTCTGGACAGCAGTCACATAAGAACAAAGTTTATTGCAACTACAAATTAATCATGTGATAGGGACATTGGAGGACCATGCAATCAAGGAAAGCTAGAAATGACAAAAATAACTCTTATACAATCTTAAAATTTGGGATTGAACCTAATTTATCTGCATAAAACTGACATGTAAAGGGCCATTTTCATATAAACATTATTCAATAATATGCATGACACTGAAGATTTTACCTTAACAGACCGCCAATGAGAATTCGGCCACCGAACAGGATCCAGGTCACTTATGCCAGTTATAGTACCCATATACCTACAAAACAATGGTGGCTTGTGCATTAGTAAAGGAAAATCATAGGCCAAAGTACAATACCCTACCAGAGAATAGCACTTAGCAGTTGGCTTCCACTCCATCAGAATGCAGCTGCTAACTCTTTTCTCATAAACCCAAAATTTGAATGCATTTAAAAAATATGCAACTGACTATTAACAAATTACTCTGGAAACTGGTAAATCTATTTTATAACCAAAGATCCATTTACCAATAAACTATGCTATTTTAAAAGACAGCTTTGTTACAGATGTTTATAACTATGATTACTCCTCAAAATACAATTGTCTGATCTAAGAAATGGAAGAAATATGTGAACAATTTATAGAGTAAAAAAAATCAAAACACCCTGAAGAAAAAAATTGATGGCTAAAATTACCTGCGTACACTTGATTCTTCAGTCTCGAAAAGCATCCTAAAACGCATACCAACAGACACTCGTGTGTGGTACACAGCTTTAATGTATTTTGAAAGTGGTATGACAAACTCAGATGGACTAGCCCTGTCCATGGAAGCGCACATTATAATTTCTAACAAATATCAGATTCAAAAATAGATACATGGATAATAAATACAACCTTGGATTATAGAACACTGTAAAGCAGCTACTAGTTGCTGCAGCATGAGCAGCAGCTGCAAGAAGCCCAATGTGCATACTATCACTGGATAGAACTGAGGACGGCATGACCGTTTGCGGTCTATTGGCTCTTCGTATTCCCAAAAGAAGCTGATTCTTTTCGTTCCTAACAATTTGTACGAAAATAAAAAAGCAGTTTGCAGAATCCAAGGGTGAGAAAAAGTAACACAAGATAAAATGAAATAAATACCATATAAAAAGCACAGAATCCCCAGCCACTAGTCTTTTGGCACTGACAAATACACTCCAGCCAGTTGTAAGAAGGTGTCGTTTTGGCTGTCCTGAAATGATAAGCAAGTAATAGAATATAACATTATGCAGAAAATAAAACTGCATTAACGATGTTTAGTCAAATATAAGTGTTTGAATTTAGCTTATTTATGTATTCAAAGTAGCTTACACTCATGTCTAAAGAGAGATTTATGTAAAAAAACGGTTTTTTTTCCCAGATATAATAAAATGTGCAATAATTAGTATGGTTAACAATGATCCTGGCAAACAAGCTCTAGCTTAATAAAAAATTCACTATAGCGTATTTTTCTGGGTCCAAAGCTGGTTCTTTTTCCATTGAAACAGAAACATCAAACATTAAGGAGTCAGTAGTTATTCATCAAATAGGTTTGTCTATATTTCAAAAACAGAAAATCACAAGCTACAAAATATTGTAAAAGATCTGATAGAAATACGTTAGCCTAACAAAGTACAAAACAAGAGGCTCAGTAGAAGTCTGAAGACCTCAATTTTGGAATTTCCTTTGAAGAAGCTGATGTTCATCATCAAAAGGTATAATGTAGTGGCTTGCCATGTCTGTAATACAGCTAGCTTCACAAGCTAAAATAAATTTTAAGCTATTAAACTAATTGTACAATACAGATTCGCTAGCATAAATGTTTTCGTCAAAGCAGATGTTTGCTAAGTTGTTCTATTTGTGTAACCTAAAATCTTGCAGGATTTCACCAAACAAAATCATTTTTTTAGCCTCACATTCGAAATTCAAGGATTATTAGCCAATGCAGTTACTTAAGGTTAGCCAAGAGGTAAAAGAAAATTAAAATTGGTGTGTTTTATAATAATTGGCGGAGTTTTTTACTCCATAAAGATTTGAATAAGTCCCATTATTTATTACTGAAAAATAGGCTTCCCTAAACGATCCAGTATATTTCCTATGGGATATAATACAGATTCAAACAATTTAGAATAGCCACAATAGACTATAATTTCTCCACGCTCAGATCACTTAATTTTGGGTATCCTTCATATTCCTCACAGGGAGTTACACAGGACATCAGACCCCTGCACAACCTATTCGCTACAGTTCAATTGATATTTGATATCATTGCCAAGATAGTCAATATTTTGTGATTTGCAAATTGATATCTTGAAATTAAATAATTTTGAAGTTAATGAATTTGCTATACATATTACAAATGAAATGAGTAGAAAAATGCTAACAAGTGGTAAGCAATATATATTTAATGCATCTACAAGAAGCATATCTCCCAGATCTTCAAGTCAATTTAGATGAGCAAGACACTGGTAACCACTAAGGTGCTTTAATTAGTTGCCTCAAGATTCTAGAAAAAGTCTCACTCTAAATTCAAAATTATTTATCCAGTATGACCATGGTAGTCAAAATCGCGACCCAGAAAAACCTACCCAAGGGATTGAGAAAGGAAATTGTCACTTGACCACTTTAAAAATCACGCCACTATTGATTAAAATTCCATTAAAATGCATATGTTACAAGTCATAACTAAAGTAAGGTGGCACTTCATAAGAAAAAAATACTAAGCTTTTGCAAATATAACAGAGCCCATCCACTGATCAACAGTCCCACATTAAAAAAGACATTGTACAACACTCAAATGACCACCACCAAGAGGCCCTAGAATATCATCACCTGCTCCACTGCAAAGTTGACTGCTTTTCAATTGAGAAACTAAATACTGTCTCAGTCAAGTACTAGCATAGAAGCGCCAACAGATTGACCATCAAGACACTCAACCAGAAGCACCTCCAAATCAAATCTCAAAATCATGCACCTAAAGGCCGCAATTGAATCTGAGTTTTAGGCAAAAGGTCTGGAATGATTTGGAGAAGCCATTCTTGGATTGGGTTCTTTATATTGTGAGAGGGTTTTATGATTCAGAAATGGACCACTAAGCCAGCACGATAACATTGTCATATCCTACTGATTTCACAGTCCAGCACATCAATCTTGTGAAATCTCATAAAAATGAGCACGTGTGTGATCAATGTTGAAGCAGAGAGCAGAAATCAACGCAATGAATGGATAATTTTAACTTCCTTGATTGATGTCAGAGATGGTCATGGCAGTTTTTGTAAGCAGTACACCAAAGATTTGATAAATACCAATCCAAGAATGGCAGTTTTTGTAAGCAGTATACCAAAGATATAATTGATGAATGGTATGTTTCCATCTGAACAAAAGCTATTATAATTTATAAAAATTAAAGCTTGGACTATGGAGCAGTGATGGTTATGAAACTGCCACGACAGTCTTCTCTGTCTTACTTTTAAGCCACATTCAGGAAAAATTTAAGTATTCAAATTCTTAGCTTCTCTTTGCTATCTTTTTAACTCCTCTAACCATTTTTATCAGACAAATTGAAATAATATTTCGACAGAGTTAATTCTACCAATCCAACACTATTAATTTCAATCTCACTCTAACTTTATTCTTACAAATGTCCATTCTATACTTGTTCAAAATTTAGAATCTCTAAACTCACATTGCAATTCTACCAATCCAACACTATTAATTTCAATCTCACTCTAACTTTATTCTTACAAATGTCTATTCTATACTTGTTAGAAATTTAGAATCTCACAACTCACATTGCAAATCCTACAATTCAATACCATTATCATATCACAAGATGAATCTAAAATTATTTTGCATTTAACAATCCATTAATGAATTTGTGCAATTTTGTAACATCAATAAGAATCATGAGATTTAATAAGTCTTAAAAGTTAAAATTGCTAAATGAAAGGAATATAAGTATCACTTGTTAAATTAGCCATTCTATTGCTTCATTTCCATTCTTTTGAAATAAAGACTTCACAATATCAAATATAGTTAATAATTTTGCTTTATAATACATAAGGTTAAGTTTTTTTATCCATTACTAATCTAAAATAATTGCAACAGAATATTTTCATTACATATTGTTCCTTCCCGACCCAATAGACATACTAAAGAGTGCGGCCCAATAAAACTCTTTTAAGTCTCTTCATTATGGAAGAGCCCAATCCACACCTATTTGGCCCATATTTACATAATATGACTAAATTTCGATAGTTTAGTATGTTGGTTATTATTTATTATTTTGTTACTATTTATTATAATGTTATTATACTCCCTAGGTAAGTATTATTATAATTGGAACATAGGCTCACGGCCTATGTAAATCTTATAAATACACATAACACTCACTCTCACCCATAGATCATAACTTTCTCACTTACTTAAGCGTGAAGAGTCTTTTACAAGTGTATCTTCCACTTCTCAACCGCAAAGAACCATTTTCCATAGAACCCTTTTCCATACAAAAGGAGTCATCAAACCACTACTAAGATCTAATCACCTGTCCATAAGTTTACGCTCAAGATCCAGATAAGAACACATAAAATTATGGTTAAGATTCAAAGTCACTTCACGTAGATATTTGTAGGCTTAACTATGCTTTCAGATCCTACAGAATAAGTGAGTTTCTATTTTGCCCCCCTACAGAAAAGATTTCTGTAGGAACACATACAATTATGGTTAAGATTTAAAGTCACTTGACGTAGATATTTGTAGGCTTAGCTATGCTTTCAGCCCCTACACAATAAGTGAGTTTCTATTTTGGCCCCCTACAGAAAAGATTTCTTTGGTTTTGGTCCCTCTAAAATTGAAATTTGTCACTATTAATCCCTAGTATAATACGACATGATTAACCACTTCCGTGTTGGACAATTAAAAGGACGTTCTAAGTGAAAATGATTAACATTATGCTAGCACATGTCACCTCAAAAAAATTCTTAAGATTCATAAAACAAATATTATTTATCTATCTTAAAATGAATATTAGGGACTAAAAACAGTGATTTGAAATTTTCTAGGGATGAAAATCAAAGAAAAATATTTTAAAAGATAAAATAAAGCATTTCATAAGAACTGTGAAATAGTGAAAGAGATGAGGAGAAATCTCCCTTGTGTTAAATACACACATAGGGTTCTCTATTTATAATAAAAGAAATATGGACTAAGCCCAAATACAAATGAATATGTAAGAATAAAATAAAATAAAATAAGGACAATGTTTCCCTAATAAACATATAGGGACTACGTTTCCCGAATTAATATAAACACAATATAAACTAAATATAATATCTCTAACACTCCCCCTCAAGCTGCAGCATACAGATTGTATGGACCAAGCTTGGAATAAATAAACTCAATTTGAAATATATGATCTGTCTTCAAGAGTGTGCGACAAACAGATGCGTAATCACATGTCGACAAACAACTAACAACAATTTATGGACAGTGGTGGACAACTGCGAAACTTCAAATAGCACCATGAAACTTCAAGTGGGGTGACTGACAAAATAGCACCATCAAGTAAGGATGAGACTTGCATAAAAACTACAGGGATTGTCATTACTGACTGACGGGGGCCTGTAGTGGCTAAAAGCGACAAAACTACAGGGAATGCCATCACTCACTGATGGGTTCTGTAGTGGCTAAAAGCAACAAAACTATAGGGAATGCCACTGATGGGTTCTGTAGTGGCTAAAAGCAACAAAACTACAGGGAATGCCATCACTCACTGATGGGTTCTGTAATGGCTAAAAGCAACAAAACTGCAAGGACTGCCATCATTGACTAGTGGAGTCTGCCTAACTTGGTTCATACTCCCCCTCACGACGAACGGCGGAAATGACGGCGCGCCGATGACAGACCGTGAAAGTGGAAGATCATAATGAGCTCTTATTCATCAAAGCACCCAAAAAACAAAAACAAAGGGTTGGTCATAATTTTAGTGTTGAAATTTCTTGGTGTTAACCACTAACTGTCCTTGAAGACCTTTCAGAAAAGATAAGATAGCGGAAGCAGTACAGGTAGGACTGGCAACAGATTGTGACAGCAGTGACTGATTGCAGTGGCGGCACAAGCAGCGAATGGCAAGAAGGTCCAATCAGTGCAGCACGAGAAAAGGGAATTAGAACCCATTCGTGGAGGCATACACCAGAACGCAGATACGAGAGGAAGATTCCGCAATGCGAAAGTGTGCGGCGAGAAGACGAAGATGCTGAAGACAATGAAGATGGCAGCAATGGTTGTTTTGAAGGGTCATACCGGAGAGAGGAAGCTCTGGTGAGAAGACCGGCAGTGGCGCGGTGTGATTCCGACACCGGAACAGCGGCCGTGAACAGTACGCGACCGAGATCTGTCGGATAAAGACAGTGCGTGGAGGCGCGTTGAGCGGAGACGACGACCGGAGACGGTGGCCAGAGACGACTGCCGGAGGCGGTGGCCGGAGACGGTGCCGGCGACGGTGGCCGGAGACGGTGCCGGCAACGGTGGCCGGTGACGGACGGCGGCGAAGGATGATGACCGACGGCGAGTAGCGGTGATGCACAGTGGAGGCAGTGGCCTTTCTTGGCTGAAGCAGAATGACATAGGTTGAAAGACTTTTAGTAGGGGCTGCCGGCGACCATGGCGGCCGGCCGCCGACAGACAGCAAAGACAATGGCTAAAGAATCAGAGAACCTTGCTCTGATACCATGTGAAATAGTGAAAGAGATGAGGGGAAATCTCCCTTGTGTTAAATACACACATAGGGTTCTCTATTTATAATAAAAGAAATATGGGCTAAGCCCAAATACAAATGAATATGTAAGAATAAAATAAAATAAAATAAGGACAATGTTTCCCTAATAAACATATAGGGACTACGTTTCCGAATTAACATAAACACAATATAAACTAAATATAATATCTCTAACAAGAACTAAAAAGGGTGACTTCAAATTTCATAGGAATAAAAAATAGAAAATATTATATAGGGATCAAAAAATAAAGCACACTAACTTTAAAGTGACTAAACATTTTTAAACCATTTTTTCATTGTGTATGAATCTTAAAACAAAATTACCTTAGTTAATCAAGATTTGAATCTCTATTATTAGGTTACCTTGGTCTTCTCAACTACTTCATTGACCATCCTACTTTCTTTATTTTTTTTCCAATTACTCTTCTGAGTGAGTGTCTACTAATACAAGTAAGATTTAACTAATGCAAACATTAAATTTATAGAAACCAATAATCCATGATAAGTTGAAAAAAAAAAACTAATACTCAATAATTTAACATGTAGCAACTGGAAAATCCTATTAAACATTTCCTTCATGTGATATAGTAATGATAGAATTTTTATAACAATTTGATAAATTTATACCTCTTTTATTTGCAATATGTCACTCGGTATCTTTATTCTAAACCCAACACCTCTTTAACACTATTATTTCTATGCTTATAATGTCACACATGTCATACTCAAGCATAATAGTGCAGGAAAAACTTCAAGAAGCTCTTGATAAGGTAAATCATAATACTTTTTTTCGTGAAAACATAATAATAACACATTCGCAGCATCAATAATGATTGTGTTTATACCTAATTTGCTAATTTGTTTTATACTTCACAATAAAGGAACCTGTTCATACTTCTAATTCACACCAATTCTTCAAATTTACAGTGAGATTTTATCACGTGAGAGCATTCTCTAGCTAATTAATGAGTTGCTGCATCAGTTTTTCAGTTATCAGGTTTTCTTTTGAAGGGATCAAGGTAATGTCCCAAAAACAAGAAAAAGGTTAATTTTCCACTGAACATGTGTAGTTGACTACAGTCCACTGCCCTGTTCCCCAATTGTTTGCAAACAGTATTATTAGATAGTCAGATATTTCTTGAACAGTAAATTTTAGTTTCAAAAGTTCCCATTCTGATGTACTATAAGCAGCTTATGAGTGAGTCAAAATATGACGAAAGCATCAGTCTTACTAATGTTACTACAAGTATGTGGAAAGGATTCTTCAAAAGCTTAAATAATGAGATCATTTATCTACCAATTCTCATAGCATTTCAGGGGGGAAAACTATTCAGAAGTTAGACTAGATTTTTCTAGGGGTAGTAAACTACTAAAAAGTTCATCCTTCGTATTAAATGATCCATTTCGGAAACATCTCAACCTCTTAGACCAAAGAACCAGAAGCTTTCATTTCTTCAAAGTATAAATATTAGTTTGGAACTGTATTTTCATAGGAAGAAATGTCAGAAGAGTTAGATTCATTATGTGTTCATACGAGAGATTCAGTACGTAAGGATAGTAGAGAATAAAAGTTATTAATGCTTCCTTGATTTTCTACATTGACAAAGGGTTTGATACAGACTTCTAGAGTGACAGATAATACGATAAAGTGGGGGCAATTATGAGGGAACATAAGGAAGCAAGGCAAATAACTATCACACAACAATATCTAGTTACACTAATGAAGTGATGCAATAAATGCATTTCATTCTCATTACTACAGCTTTAGCATACAAAAAAGGTTTTCAATATTTGTACAGTGATGGTCTTTTTTGGTAATGCAAAGTGCTAAATCAGGGTCCACATATGGTGGATGTATAAAATAATGTATCATTACGATCATAGAACAGACAATATTATCATAATCCTATTCAACTTAGTGGAACTAGTCCTATAAGAATATGTCGAAGAAATAAATCCTTACCCCGAAAAATATGTCGGAACTTCCACTCAACATCATGGAGATCCCTAGCAATTAGTTCTTGCGCAGGTGGTTGCTGTGAGAAATCCTGTACAGCCGAGAAAGAAGAGAAAATATATATATATGTCTAACCAGAATTGAAACACAAAGGGAAAATATGAACACAACCAGTGGAGGGAAAACTTTCTCAGCTGCACGACGAGGAACAGAGAACCCTCCATGCGTGCTGGTGTCACTTGCCGTTAATGTCTTGCAAAAATAATTTGAAGGCTGCTTACTTGGAATGCCCAACTCCATGGGAAGAAACGTATCCTTCTGCTCTTGCTACACATTCGATTGAAGAGACATTTTTCAATTCCGTGTACAAGAAATATTTCTATCACCAATACACCAAAGCTTCAAAATAGCAACAAAATACCGGAGTCAATGGCTGCAGCGTCATTTGAGCATACACTTCATCTGTTTCAACATCTGCCTGAAAATCAAGACACCCTCTAGTTGACTGAGTCTACTCTAGTGGGAGGTAGAAGTAACTCAACTATCATAGCAAGCAACACGGAAGGTATAATACCCACATGCATTGTAACATTGTGAAGTTGGCAAATCAACTGGGGTGGCAAACTGGGGTAATTGGGTATGTGACCATCCACTTCTCGGTTAGTTGTGGCAGCAACCTAAAACCATTGTTTAGAACATGTTTAGTCCAATCTCCATTCACCAAAATCCACCACAACTGGATTGAATTGCTTCCAATCTCAAAATTGGAAGAAAGTTGTGCAACCCTCATAGCCAGTAAAGTAGACAAAATTGAAACAACCAGGAGTAGAGTAGGGACTAGAGTAAAAAAGCACCTGCTCGCTATGACCTTGAGGGAAATAGACCACACGAGTTCCTGCAGTTGGTAGGGACACCAAGGGACCCGCGCATGCATGCCATAGCTCTGAATTCAAACACTTCTTTTCCCCTCCTATCATCATACCATCAAATTATCTCCAAAAAAAACATCGAAAATCAAAAGAAACAAAAAAAAAAAAAGGAAAGAACACTAAGAACTCACAAGCCAACGTTGAACCAAATAAGAAAGGGTTTTTGAAAGGGACACCTACTAAGACTAACACTAATACTAATAATAACCATTTACATTTGAAGTTCACCCTAACCAAGAGCACAGAATAGGGAGCTAAATAATTTATTTTTCCCAAAAGAAAAGTGAAAAGAGAGAAAATTGAGTGAATGGATACCTTCATGTCCCTGCTGACCCAACCCTGATGTTGAAAGCTTCATATCAAGCTTTCCCTTTTTTCCTCCTTTTGAAGACACAGTATTCAGCAATCACAGAAACACATGGAACCCTAGCTCAGAGACTCCCTCCTCAATTTCCCCAAAACCATTATTATTATAATTATCATTATTGCACTCCCCCATGTTCCCCTCCCACTTGCCAATGCACTCCATGTCCACAAAAAACCCAACTTCCCAAAAATCAAAGACACCCCCAAACCCCTTCAAAGGGATCCATTAAGCTCCACATACTCACAAACCTCAGCCAACCAAAGTAAAGAAGAAAAAAACCCAGAAAAGGAAAACATCAAGCAAACCCAGCAACCACGACCCAATTGAAACCACACAACAACACCAAGCGTGTCACGTTCTCGGAGATCGCCATGAACAAAACTGAACAAGAAGAAAGCAAAAATGAAGAAGAAATATCAAAAGATGATGAAGGAAGGAGCCACAACAAGTGAGTGTATGAGGAAGTAAAGGCCCTCTTTTGTGGCCTATCGCTTTCGGATTGAGACCCGAGTGAGGATTTTTGGGTTTGAAATGCACAGTGAATAGAGAGAGGGTGAGAGAAAGAGAGAGAGGGAGAGCGTAAAGGAAGGGTCTTTGCCATATATAAGGGGGTCCCGACCAAGCTGGACATGGGTGCAGAGGAGAGAGAAAGTGAGAGGAGAGAGAAGATGTTCGACAAAGAGAATCAGAACCGTTGGATGATCCGTACATTTGAATCGCAGCCGTTGGTTGGGACCTGATGTGACTGCAGGCATGTGCCACCATCCTTCAGTGGTCGTTGTCAGAGTACGGAGTTTTGAGAAGGAAAATATATTACCATAAATAATAATAGTGATAATAAACTGTTTTTTAAAGAATGGAAATAAAAATATCTAATAAATGAAAGTGAGGTTTGTGTCATCTGTGAGAGAGATACAGAGAGAGAAAGCGTGCTACCCAAATGGATGGGCAGAGAAGAAAGAAAAAAATGTGTGTGTGAGGCGTAATAAGTAGCATGAAAAAAGTTAAAAGCAAAGAGATTGTCATTGATGGTTGTGTATTCCTACTACCACCTTTTTCTCTCTCTCTCCAATTTTCATCCAAATCAGATACCAATGAATCATCATCGTCATAAGTAGTATTAAATGTTTCTGGTCTTAAATTTTGGTTAAAGTGTAGAGAATGGAGATATTATTATGGAGTGTGAAAGAGAAAGAGAGAAGAAATTGTCACAATTATTAAATATTAATTATTGACTTGTGTGTCAGTCTGAGTCAGTGTCTGAATGTGGTAAATGGTTTTGAGTTCTCTCTAAATTGACTGTGGGATATTTTTTAAGATATTCAATTAGATATGGTAACTGTGTGGAGATGGGAGCTCCAATTTTCTCTTATTCTCTCTCTATTATTTTTTTTGTTTGGGTAAAGAAAGTATCATACTTCTACAAGCAGTTCAAACACAGATTTATAAGATCTTTTCTGGATTTTACTTAGATTAGATACAGTTCTTCATTTGATGTATGAAATATTACTGGAATGAATCAAAAACCAGAAATGGTTTTAATTCAAAAGAATGAGTGAAAAATAATAAAAGCTTATAATTTTAAAAGCAATTCAAGTCAAAACACTTGTGTTACGGTTGAATGAAGAAAGTTTCTTCCATGTAAAAAGAAAAACAAAATCATTGTAAGCAAAAGATTCTAGTACGATGAATAACAGGGCCATCAAGAATAAAATATATTATATTTGTATCATATTGATCTGTATCCTTAAAATGAGCATTTTAGTTCCATTAGTTAATGGCAAACTTAATAATGTTACTAGCAATTATAAAAGTGACCATGACAATAATAAAGAATCAATTTCCAAATATATTTTAAATATAATAAAGCTTGAAAATAAGCATCACAGCCTTTCATTGAAGAAGAAAAGCAGTTATTATAAAAATAAAAAATTGATTTAGGAGATATACCTATAACTCCACGTTTGGTGTATGGAAATTTATGTATTATTGAAAGGTTTATAATTTTATAAAATAAAATGTTTTAAAAAGTTTGTAATTTTGTGCAGAAAAATGCATTAAAATATTTGTAATTGTTGTCTTGAAATTTTTTCCAAAAAAAATTATATAGAGAAGGATTTACATTTTCTTTTACAAAAATTTACAGAAAATTTTTAATTTTTTATACAAAAAATTGAAAAAGGTTTATACCTTTGTTCACAAAAAGTTGTATAAGAAAAAGTTTGCAACTTTGTCAATAAAATAATTTACATATGTAATTTTGTAAAAAAAATATTATACCAAGATTTGTAGTTTTTATCATAAAAATTGCATGTTAAGTAATAATATTTATGTTGAATATTCATTGATGGATGTAAGTTTTGAGGTGTTATAAATTCTTATACCTTTTTATTTATATTTCTTTTCGTATTTGTGTGGTGTGAGGTTTGTTTGAAGAGATTGTTTTTCTATTAGATGATTCTCAACAATGATATCAGAGTTGATGATTTAATTTAGAGAAGGAAAAAAAACATTTAGGCATGCTAACCAAAATCAATATTGTGTTTTGTGTCTTTAAAAACAAGTTAGTTTTGATCATTCTTTTTTTTGTAATGACTTTGATCATGTATGTTGTTGAGTTTTACTTGGCCAAGGTGGAATTGGTGATGAGTTTCTCTTTGAGTATCAGTGAGTTGTCAATGACAATAATATTGAAGTTGTTAACCATTGGTCTTATATGGAAAGTGATGAGGATTGACGACGAAGAAAGATTGCATCCTCGATAAGATAAGTTTGAATATATATATATATATATATATATATATATATATATATATATATATATATATATATATATATATATATAAATTGTTTAATAGATGTTCAGGTAAATTTCAAATCGAGTAACATGAATAAGTAAAAGCTAGTTATTATAAACTGAAAAGTTAATTTAAGATGATATAACTCAATAAGTCTCTTGAATGTATGAGAAACTTGATAATTATGTGTCATTGGAGGATTTGCAATTTTATTCAAAAAAAAAATTACACAAAACGATTTGCAAGTTTTATAAAAAAAAAAGTGTATGAAAGGCTAAAAATTTTGTACAAGTAGTAATATTTATGTTTTCTAGGTTCCAAACCACATGTATTTAAATATTTTCTAGAGATTTAAACACAATGATGTATTTTGAATTTAATAAATTATTTTAATGAAAAATTTAATCTTTAATTAAGTATTAAAAAATATTTTTAAATAATTCAAATCACAGTTTAAGATTCAATATTATGATTAATATTTTATTCAATAAATTAGATTTCAAACGTAGAATTAAAGTTATTCAAACTTAAATATAAATCAATATCACTTGTTATAAAAGAGCATACATAACAAGTAATATATAAAGAATTATAAAAAATAATTATGTATATTCAATATGACAAATTTTAGATAATTTATTCTAATAGTTTATTTGAAAATTGTATATTTAGCCTAGAAAATTATGTTGGAAGTGTTTTTAAATAATGAGATTCAATTATTTTAATATTAAAAATTTAAAATATAAATAAAATTTTTATAAACGAATTTTATTATCTTAAATTACATCATCTGTGTAAATTTATTTTTTCTAGAGCTCTCTACCCTCTTTCTAAGGTTTCTAACCATATGTTCATTGATTTGAATATGAGAGACCACCTATTTGAGGTGAGATATTCAACTTTATCATATTGGTTTCTACAAAAAAGTAAGTTGGTTTTTACTTTTTTCCTTTATGTTTTTTTTTGTGCATGTGATCGTTCTAGCTTAATGTGAGGCCTGAGTCTTCTATAAGACTCTTTATTAATCAATGGTCTTATCTGTGTACATTGATCATATTTATGTTGTTCGTAGGAGTAGATAAAGTTTTTTATGCTTTTGGAACTATTTTAGGACCTTTAGAGTTGTTTGGTCATCTACTAGCTAATGGGAGTTAATTATCTTGTTTTTATGTTTCTGGTTCTATGAGAATTTGACTTTGCATGTTTAAGTTGCATGAAATTGGTTGAATTGTTAATATTAAGGTTTGAGCATGTTGAAAATTAGTTTGTGTAAATGGTTATGTGTTGCTTGTGTTGTTTGAATTAGTGTTAAGCTGAAGGATTGAGGGTCTGACCATTTAAGCAAGTTGGTATGCACTCTAACTTTGAAAACTGTTTTTAAATTATGCAATAAGCCAGGAATACCAAATTGAGCATCTGAACAAGTTCGCAGTTCCCCAAATCACATAATTTAGTTTACTGTTTTCTGATATGGCGCTCATCAGTGTTAGTGTGACACTAACCATAAGTTTTGTTGTGGAAGTCTGGAAGTTAATTTGCTTCAAACCATTAAGCATCCATTTTTACCATTGAGCAACCATTTTTTTGAATATGGCACTAAGGAGTAGCATAATACCGCTAAGTGCCCTCACTGCAAGTTTGGAACCATTTCATTTCCAGGTCATTAAGTGACAGAATGACGTTGTTGAACGAGACATTTTGTGAGAAGAATGGCGTTGAGTGCTAGGACTACCACTGAGCGTAAACCTTTTGCGAAAATTTTGGTGTTGAATGCTAAGACTGTCATTGAGTGCTCTCTTTTGCGAAAGGTCTTGCACTGAGTGTCACTTTGAGCGCTAGTGTGTGTTCTAGAATTTTTTATTCTTTGATTTGTTTGAAGTGCTTTTACCATGGTTTTTAAGTATGTTTATTATGGACTATGATGCTTCTTGGATTTATAACATGATGGTGAGTATGTATGATGAATATGTGAAGGGAATTTTAATGAGAAGTTTCTTGTAATGGTTTTAATCTTGTATGCATTGATGTATAAATTTCGTATTGGGAATGATCCTGGCGTTTTGATAACCATCTAATCTCAAGTAGTAAAAGGTGGAGTATGTGGTGAGAGGAATAGGAGGTCCTAGTGTAGGGACTTTACCTTGACCAAAGGCGTTAACGGACTAACATTGTGTGTGGTAGGGTGAAATTCATTCGCAATGACTCTAGAGGTCACCACAAGTGCATGACTCGTTAGAGTCTAATATCAATACATGTATTCGGATGATCAAGTCTAGGATAAATGATTGTATGCCTTAGGATTGGTTGATACAAATCTTTATATGTAATAACATTTATATAGATTTTGTATGAATGTCCATTTGGTATATTAGCCCATTCTTTCATTTTTATTTGTTTGTATTTTTATATTTTTGATTTACAATGATCACCTTAATTATGTGAGTGGATAAAGATGTTTCAATAAATCTAATACAGAACAAATGATACTAAAAACGAAAAATAAGATGTTATACAAACAAATAAATAAATAATTATAATAATATTTTATATAACTTTTTATTATCTAATATTTTTATTAAAAAGTATGATCATTCCTTAATAGTTGAATACTATTAAAATAAAATATTGTAAAATTCAGATAAAATTTCATCTTCAGTTGAACAATATTGTGTATTGAATTATATTAATCTTAAACTTAATATTGATATAAATCTTAAATATCCATTTTATATCATGAAGATATATTTATCACACACAATCACTACATAGATCACATAAAGGCTCATATCACAATGAGAATTTCTAACTTTAAATATCAACCAACCTTACCAAGCAAGGTTTTCCTCAATCATCTTGCTGTAATTATTTTATTTTCAAAAAAATAGTTTATTCAAATATTGTAAATGTTGTTTTAAAAAATTGAAATAATATATTAGTTCTAAAGGTTTCACTATAATTAAAAGATTACGAAAAATGTTTTCACTCACTAACGTAAATATGCAAACTCGCCTATTACATTATTTATCTCTTCAAAATTACAGAATACAAGTATTTTTTAATACTAAGTTATTATTGGTTTCCATGAATATTCTAAATCCGTACTTATAAACAATGGTAGTGTTTAATACAAAAGGCCTTCAAATATTGTAAGAGGATATACATCCAAGTAAATCCTAGTATCTATCAAATGGCTAAAAAAGACTCAATTTTGTTTTCACTTTGTATAATTACATCAATTAAATCTATTAAATTGGCAGAGATAAAATTAACTCCGTGATGACTTAGCAAAGAAGTCTACATTTTTTTTTTCTTCTCTATCCTCTATTCTTCTAACATGCACCATTTAGGAGAAACAAACTTTGACACTAACTCCTGAATTTAAGGATCAATTAAGCTTTTAATAAAAACATTAAGAGAATATTATATTAATATAAAGGACACACAAAGTTTATATATGTTATTGATTTAAATAGGTTATAAATAGTTAAATATTTTATGTCGTGTGTAACTAAATTTATTAGAGTTGATATAAAATTAACATTTTTTAATATGATGGATTAATTTTTTTGTTGTGTTTTATTTTTTAGGTTGGAAATCCAAAATTATTAGAAATAAAGATGAATTTACCGTATATAAATTTGTATATCTTTTTTTTCAAAACAATCTATGTAAAGTTGAGTTATCTTTAGATTTTATTTATCAAAATTATTTCAAAATTTATCTTTGTTGAATTTATCATATTACTGATATCATGTTGTTATCATACCACTTAAATATTTTTTAGTTGGTTATTTATTAAAAATATTAATAGACTAAAACATAATATTATTTAATGCTCTTGCCTTGTGAACCCTGTAATTTATCTGAACTAATGATGAATGACGATCGTGTGAAAGTTCTCCCCTTCCCCAATTAACATTATGACGAGTATGAATATGGGTGAAGATAATCTATTTGAAGAAAATAGACCTAAGTTTTCATAACCTTCTTTAATTCTTTTTAGCTTATTTGAAGAAAATAGACCTAAGTTATCAATTTGAGGAGTAAAAATGATAATGAGAATTCATCATAGTTGCCTGCAATCTTGGTCATTTCCTTTTTCATGCCAAAAACAAGTACTTTGATTGCTCTTAAATGTTATAAAATTAATCGAATGGGTTAGGAATACAACAAAAAGTGTTTAGAATCCCTTCCTTATGGAAAACTCTTCCATCTTAATTTGAGAACCATTGATGAAAAATTTTGAATTTTAATCCAAATTCATTTATGCTTTAATGAGAGTTAGAGTTGAACTAACAATGTAGGTGGCTAGCTTGATCCAAATTAAGGATTGATGTGGTGCTTGTTTAATACTATAAAAGGGAATGGTTTGGTAGGGTCATTTTTATTCATAAAATTATATGAAAATATTATTTTATTCTGTCGGTTCAATATGACAAAAAAACTTGCATTAATTTAGAATCTCAAAATAGTTATAGACATTATTGATTGACTCAAACAAATTGATTTTACTTCTATTAAATTATAACAAAATAATAGAGTCCCCTTTGGTGTATCATTTTTTAATGATTTTAAATTTATAATTTTCGTTACTTTAAGGTAAATAATACTTCCGAATAATTGAATACTGATATATTTTAATTTTAATATGGTAAAAAAAATATAATTTTGATACAGCAAGTTTATTTTTGTTAGTTTTTGCTTCAATGGTATTAATAATTAATATAAGTACGTATATGTTTGATATTTAATAATGATTATATTTTTTTTATATAAAATTAAAATCTTTAGTAGTTGTTAGTGATCTTTATTAAATATTAAAACCATGTTTCATTGTTAAAATTATAATTTTATTTTCATTTTATATTAAAAATAAAATATGTTAATATTTATTGTATTGTATTAAAGTGATTATTTATTGAAAAATTGATTTTGATTAGATTCTCTAATTTCTTTAAAAACTTTAGCTCGCACTAACAACGAATCAAATTAATACGAGTACTAATTTATATAATCAATGGTTAATGTGTTAATTTTTGTTAATAAACAAAATAAAGTTATAATTTTTTTGAATTATTTTGTTTATAAAATTTGAAATATTTAAAATTATAGACTGGTTATTCATGATATATATATATATATATATATATATATATATGGTAAGGCATATTTCAAATGCATTATTGATTATTAATGTCACCTGAGATATATGGTATGGCATTGCTTTCTTTATTGTTGAGCTTTTGAATTTTTCCTCCAATAATGTGAAAGTAAACATATTATTATATGCTCAGGTAATTAATTAGTTTGAAATTTGAGCATGATCTTCTCTTTGTCAATGTTAGAGCAACTAGGGAGGTATTTTTTTCGTAAAAAGAGGAAGTTTATAACTTTTCCTTTTATATAACAAATTCAAAGCTCAAATTGACTTATTTGGATGACTTATCACATAATATCATATTTGATCATGATAATTAGTATACAAATACATAATGAATTTGTGTGTACACTTTCTAATTAAAACTACAATTTATGTTACATATTATATCATAGGTTTGATATGGTTATTTCATACTCCTTTGTATATATTTTTTAATAAATTTTCATATAATAACAAATAACAGGTAGACTTTGAAGTGTGAGTTTAACTAAAATATAAAGTTTATAAGTATATTTAACATATTTTATTTTGAACAATGAGAATAATAAATATTATATATATATATATATATATATATATATATATATATATAAAAGTAATATTTATAATAACATTTTTGTTTGTATTTATTTAATAATTCATCAATTATAAATAAGATCAATTTATAATATATAAGTGGATAGATATTTTATTATATAACAATCTTATATAACAATGACTTTATCTTAATATCTATTTTTTAAGATAGCGTCAAAGAATTTAACTTAATAAAATTTGTTATACGTTGATCTTATAATCTTAAATGTTTATCATATTGCTCTTAAATATTCAATATTACTTTCGAGTTATATATTAAATAAAATTGTTCAAACTTATGATGAATCTATATTAAAAGTGTAGAAATAAGAATAAGAATTTTAAAATACAACATATATAAGATTTTTTTTTATAAATTTGTATTTGAGAAATATATGATCAAAAGTTGAAATTCATCCTTTCAACTCTAAAAAATTTAGTAAGATAAAATTTCTCACACTTTCTCAACAAAAATATTATTGAAATTTGGACAATAATATTAATTTTAGATTTGTTTTTATTTTTTAAAATAAAAATATATTAACCAATGATATTTAAGTATACATTAGTATAGAAAAGTATTTTTATACCTATTTTGGAACCGGTAAGAGTAAGAGGGTAGAAAATATTGATTTTTTATACCGGTTTTAAAACTAATATATAAGTGTTACTTTTTATATAAATTAAAGATAAAATCAGTAGAGAAAAATCTCTTTAAATTTCACTCAATGTAATGGTGACAAAGGGTGTAACAGCCTTGGGTAACGATGCTAGGTTAACAACTTTCTATCAGTGCTGAAAACATAACAAGTGTTGTAAAAGCGACTTCCATAATGCTTTGGAATAGAATCACCGATGGAGGTGATTTTGAAGAGACGAGAGTGTTCAGAGAGTATGGCACCTCTAGCCTCTGTTGACGGGCAATGAGAATGACATTACAGAGAACTATGTTTTGATTGTGGCTCGTTAGAGAAGAAGATTCGATGTCAGAGAAGTGGAATCACAAATCAAAGAACGAGAAGAAGCAAGCATTTCGCGAGAGGGAAAGCTTCACTGACAATGCAAATCCATGGTTATAGGCTTGTTGACGGTTGTGTTTGCAACCATTGAAACGACGATGCTCAAAGGTATGCAGATGTGTAAATCCATGATGTAGGGAGTGTGAATAGAGTAAAAAGGTGTTCAAACATGCTCAGAGTGTGAATGGAGGAAGAAGGCGCTCGCGCAAGTGCTACTGCTAAGATCTATTTAGGGTTTTCGTGTATCCTTATTTAAAAAAAAAAACTTTTTATACCAGTTATAACTAGAATTAATATAGAAAGTTTTCTTATTTATTATAAAAATGTCGCCGCTTCTACTTTTTATATTATTATAATTAGAACCGCCATTGAAAGTTTTCTTAATTCCATAAAGTTTTCATCTTTATTACAAAAATATCACCATGTCCACTTTTTATATCTTTTATAACTACAATCAATATAAAAAATATTATTTTATTTATAGTTATAATGTCACACCACTTTTTATATATGATGGATTACCACCAATATAAAGCTATAAAAATTATAGTTTACACTAATGATATAAGAAAAAAAAAACAAATTTGAAAAGAACATGCAATTTTGAGAGATAAAAGAGTAAGTGTCAAATTTTAAATTGTGTAATGTTTAATTTAAATTGATTTAAAGGTACGTTGTTTTAAAATGTAAAAAAAAAGAAAAGAGTTATTATATATGGCCAATATATATAGTTAATTTTTTGCAAGAGGCTATTAGGGTGAATCCAATAGAAAAATGAGAAGTATATCTATCCAAGAGTGGTGAAAGTGAGGAAGAGTTGGTCGGTCCTTGTCTCCATATGGGAGCCTCCTAAAAAGCAAATCAAGATGAAAAAAAGTTATTCCAAATAATGAAAATTTAAATCCTAGGTTAAGAGACCCTACCCAAATCCTATCATGCTTAGCTACCCCACACATATTTATCCAAGTAGGCCATTATCTTTGGTCCCATTTTTTTTACTACAAAACAAAACCAACAAAATAAAGGATCCAATAAGCAGTAAAAAGTAGAATTCAAGGACTGGGTCTCACATGCATCTTCTTCTCTTGTGGGTCACTCCTCTTAAACCTTTTCAACATTCTCATTAACATCATTAAGTGTCATTACTTTCAACTTCTTTTCAAGTGTGCACTTCAACAGAGAGTGAAATTCGATGGTAATTTTCGTTACAAGACCAAGCATGGTAATGTGGTAAGAACAAAAGTTACATTGTCGTGTTTGTGTGAGACATGATATCGTTGGTCAACAAAATACCAGTGTGTTCCTTTTAGTTCATTGTTTGTTTTGACGTTGTTCCAATGTTTCCATGGCATTAACCGATTAACCAAACTAATTGAGGGTTGTACTTTGTAGTGTCCTCTGTCTTATCGTTTGCATTAATGAAAACGACAAACTAAAAGGAAAAGGAGAACATGAGAAAATGATTTATATATTATTCTATTTGAAGGTTTAAAACTTCCTATTGATGATGGGAATGGTTTTACTGTTTTTGAGAATTGTTTAATTTTATTTTTATTTTTATTTTTATGATGGTATGGTCCAATGGAATGTCACCAACCATTAATTATTACTAAGTATATAATTTAAATGTTATGGTTTCCCCCAACATGCAACATGCAGCATGCACCCAACAGTTTTATGACATGAAAGCCGCCATACCTAACTCCTTCCAAGCCACCAACAGCAAAAGGCCAGAGTTATATATATCCTTACATTTTTTTTTCTTTTCATTTTTTTATATTAAATAAACATATACTTATCTCTTTTTTTAAGGTACTTTAACAAGTAATCAAAGATATTGCTATTTAAGGTTTTGATGTCTTTTATGAAACAATTGAACCTTTTTTAGAATGACCTCTTCCATAAGATATGAGCTAATAATAAAAAAATATTTATTTGGAACACTTAAACTAATAAGAGAATACTTAAAACGTAATTATATATAGAAGAATGACATATTTTGTTAAGAAGGTATTATCATATAAATTTATGAGCTTTCATTTTTATAATTAAATATACGAACGACTATAAAATAATTAGGGATAAATAAAAAGACATTCGAGTGATTCAATTTTTTTTTCTTTGATAATGTAAATATTTGATCTATCAAGATCTAGATATTTTTTTATTAAATTTCAAATTTCCTTTTCTTTGAAATTTAAATGGAAAAAAAGAGAGTCAATTTTATAGTGAAGATCACGACTCATTATTTTAATGTTTTTATAGAAAAACTTCTTCACTCGAGCTAGTTGATTTCTAATATTTTATTATGTATAATTAATTATTTAAAAATTATATTTAATAGATTATTTTTGAATAGTTCAAGTTAAATGATTTATTGAATTTTGTGCATATATATAACTCTTTGAATAAAACTAAAATAATAATTAATAAATATTAATATAATTTTAAAAAGATTAATTAATTTTTATAGATATACCCTTTCGTGATATATTGTAATGGATCAAACTGTAAACTCACACATGAATCCATTAGTTTAATCATTTATATATCATTCCAGTAGTGAATTTCTAAGTAGGGTGAAGTGTGTGTGTGTGTGTGTATATATATATATATATATATATATATATATATATATATATATATATATATCTTATTTCTTTGGACAAGTGAACTTATCTTGTGTTTGATGAATTTAATTAAGAGTTCATGGGATAATTTTCTGACTTTAGTAGAAACTTAGAAAAAACTATCTTCTTTGTTGTCTTCAAATGGGAAAACCTTTTCTGGGTTGATTTCACAGTCATGATAATGTGATATGATGCTTTATCTTTTTAAGTTTGCTGAGATGCAAATATGAAATGAAATTCCAAGGTAGTGTAAACGTGTTAATGAATATTTTGTAATAACAATCCACTGAACATTGATGATGAATAGTGGGGATTTTGGACTTATATATATGTAGACTTTTCATATGTCCTTATCAATTTTGAGTGTTGGTGTGGAAAGAAGGTCTAGAAGGAGCTTAATGGAGTGTAGCTTGGAGTCTTGGAAAATATAATGAAAACGTTTGATTTCTAAACTTTATGGAAGAATTGGAAGTTGAGCTGGAAAAAGAAAGTCTCAAATAACAAGTCAAAAGACATTTACTTTCAAAGTTTCAATTATAGTGGGAAGATTGATACGTTTATGTTAGTTGAAATGAAACAAGAATACAGAATATATATATATTTTGAAAATTTCGGATCTTTTCAAAATAATTTCAAGAACAAAAAATAGACAATAAAATTTTATGTCATGTCTACGAGGCATCCTAGTTATCCAAGATAGCACTTTTAAAAGAGAATATAGTTTGAGATATCTTGTTATTGGAGAACACTTGAGAGATAAAACATTTGTGTTCTTTTAGTCTCAACTTTCTTGAAATAGACAAAGTTACTTTCTTTTTGAGTTCTCCCACCTCATTTTGTTGTAAGTAAAGTTGCTTATGCATTAAGATACACACTCAAACAAGTAAAGATAAATAACCAACCAAATTAAAAAAATTTCTCCATTTATTTTTCTTTGGTCACATAAACACCACATTCAAACATTTTTTTTAAAAATCGTGATATGTTAACAATTTTTTTTAACAATTTTTTGACAATAGACTATATTTCACTATTTTATTAGTCCGTATATTTAAAATGAACCAATTACAAGCTATCACATAAACTATTATAAAAAAATTGTCAAAAAAAATGTTGTTAAAAGAACATTTTTCTTTTTTGAATCTCCTTCGGTACTAAGTAGAGCCATTATTTGAGAGATGAACTCAAATTTCACAACTCTTATACCCAAAAGTTAAGGGTTGTTCCTAATAGTTGTAAATGAAAAATCAATTGTTAGTGGTAGAGATAAAAAAAAAAAAAGAGAGGGTAGAATCAAAGCATTTACACCACTCAAAAATATTCCCATTTATCCTTTTATCCATAAAATGTTACTGTATCTAACTAACAGATGAGGGAGAATCACCATCACTATAATGATGTTTGTTGAACTTATATTTATGTATATATTCAATGAAAGTTAGTATTCAGAGTTTCTTTTACACCCAAATATTAACAATACTTGTAATTATAGAGGAGATGGTTGAAAAATGGATATATATGCTAGTGATACAACTAACAGAAAATATGAGTCTGACTTTTGTAGGTTCTGGGGAGGCTTCTATTGTTATATGTTCATAGATAATACAAAAGGAACTCCCACTTTTAATGTTTCAAATTGTTATGTTCACATATAATACAAAAAGTTCTTTTAACAACTATTTTTTGACAACTTTTTAACCACGCATACGTAATAACTTGTGATTGGTATGTTTTAAATATTTTTTTAAAAAAATAAATTCAGACATACCAATAAAATAATGACACGCGTTTTAGTGTAAAAAAAATTATTAAAATAACAGAATCCTTATGTATAATTGTATGACATTCATTCTTCTCAATTATAAACAACAAATAGACACAAATTAAAAAAAAAGTTAATTTATTAATTTTTTCCTAAAATAGTCATGTAAAAGTATTGCAATAAAATGTCATATTCATTTTAGGAAAAAAATATATAATAAAATAAGATGAAAGGTGCTAAAGTTTACTTAATTTCAATTTTTGATATGTAATATTTTTTTTATATAATTGAGAATTTGTAGTATATATTAAACTTAAATGACTTCTACATTTATTAAAATTTAAGTTAATCATATATGTAGAAAAACAAAACAGAGATTGATATAAGTTTCAAGTCACAATAATCTACTTTTTAGAAAAAATGTGTCAAATCATTCCTTGACCTAAAGATTGCTTATATTCATGGGATTATTTAAAGACCAAATTTAAAGTTTTTATAAGTTAACTACTTAACCAGTGGACACCAAAAGCCCATTGACATTTTTAAACCTTCTTTCCGTTTCTAAATCTTCATCCCTCACATTTAGTTAAAAGTATTCTTCCTTGAACAAATAAATATTTTCAATTGCATGTATTTGTTAGGAATGTAAATCTAAAATCACAACTGCTTTAACTGTTATTTGACAGTTTACTTTGTGTACATATATACTGCTGATATTTAATAAGAAAAACAATCGTTTTTCACCAATCTCTGCATACCTCCTCTGTTATACAAATTCTCTCTGCCTTGCATTGCTACGTGTTTACTTCAACAGTAGTATCCAGAACAATCAGGTTGTCGAACCTGGGAGTGCTTTCAAGGAAGAATTCTGCAACAGAGAAAGTTACGTTGAGAAGATGGCAGGGCTGATACAGAATAATCTACCTGTATTTGATGGCAAGAATTTTGAAGATTGGTGCGTAAAAATGGATGCCATCCTGGGGTTCCATGAAATTGACGAAATTGTCAAAGATGGGTTTAAAGAACTTGCAAAGACCGCTACAGAAGAAGAAAAGAAAGCAAACAAAGAGAATAGAAAATTGGATTGCAAGGCGCGCATGATCTTGCATCAATGCATTTTAGCAACGATTTTCCAAAAGGTATCCAAGGCTACGACAGCAAAGGAAACCTGGGAAATTCTACAGGATGGGTATGGAACTGCGGGTAATGTAAAGGAGGTTAAACTACAATCGCTGAGACAACAGTATGAGCTTCTAAACATGGGGGAACAAGAAACAATCCAAAGTTACATCGGTAGAATCCAAGTGATTGTCAACGCAATGCGGGCCTGCGACAAGATCGTCAAGGACAAAAAGATCGTTCACAAGATCTTGCGTACGTTGACACCTCAATATGATCACATAGTTGTGGCAATTGTGGAAAGCCGAGACCTGGAAAAGATGAAAGTGGAGGAATTACAAAACTCACTGGAGGCTCACGAACAGAGATTGTTGGAAAGGAAAGCTGCTGAACAAGAATCAGCACAGACTAGTCAAGCGCTACAAGCCAAAATACAAAATGGTCGTGGATTTGGCAGAGGAAGAGGTAGAATGCGAGGTGGTCGTGGAGGTCGAAACGGAGGAAGATCCGCTAATAACCCAGATTAGAACAAAGATGACGCTAACTATGATCAAAAGGAAGGAAATTTCAGAGGAAGAGGAGGAAGAATCAGAGGAAGAGGTGGCAGAAAAAATATCGACAAAAGAAATGTGCAATTTTTCACATGCAGCAAATTTGGCCACTATTCTTCTGAATGCTGGCACAATGAAAACGCCAAGAAAGAGAAGAATGATGAAGCTAATCTTGTAAAAGACGAACAAGAGTCAGATTCTGATCACGTAGTGCTAATGACTGTTGCAAAACAGTGCAGAAATAATGATGAGAGGCGTATTAATAAAAGAAAACAAGAACATGGGGCAAGCAGAAATGAAGACAGGTGCACAAAACAAACACATGAGGCATTTGAAAATAAAGACAGGTGTACAAAAAATTATGCAGAAAAAGATTACGTGTCGCTTACTGGGAAAACTTGCCATGCAAATGATGAATCTTCGTGGTATCTAGATACAGGGTGTTCCAACCATATGACTGGCAATCGAAATTGGTTGATTGATCTTGATACTAGTGTTAAAAGCATAATACGTTTTGCTGATAATAACACCGTAAAAGCTGAAGGCACAGGAAAGGTTTTGATAGCGCGCAAAGATGGAAGGCCAGTATACATGCACAATGTTCTTTATGTTCCCACCATGAGAAGCAACCTTCTGAGTCTTGGTCAACTACACGAGAAAGGATATACAATGAAGATGGAACAAGGGCAACTCAAAGTGTTCGACGAAAAACAACGAATGATACTCAAAGCTCACATTGCCAGCAATCGAACATTTCGAGTAAATCTGAATACAACATAGATACAGTGTATGAAAGCAACAAATATTGAAGGAAATTGGCTGTGGCACTATCGTTACGGGCATCTAAACTTTATAAGTTTGATGCAACTCAAAGATAAGAAACTTGTGAATGGAATCTGTACAATTGAAGCACCTAAGAAAGTTTGTGAAAGTTGCACCATGGGTAAGCAAACAAGATCAATATTCAAGAAACATGCCTACAAAAGAGCAAGACAACTGCTAGAAGTGGTGCATGCTGATGTATGTGGACCCTTCGATGTATCATCTTTGGGAGGTAACAGATATTTCCTACTTTTTGTGGATGAATTCTCTAGAAAAATTTGGATCTATTTGCTAAAAGAAAAGGGTGAAACTTACACTTACTTTGTTAATTTTTGCTCCATGGCCGAGAGGCAATCGGGCAAGCAGATCAAAATCTTCCGCACTGATGGAGGATGTGAATTTAACTCAGGAGAAATGTTCAAGTTCTGCACTGGAAAAGGGATTATACATGAAGTAACAACCCCTTACACTCCTCAACATAATGGATTAGCTGAGAGGAGGAATCAGATGCTTCTTAATATGGTCAGATGCATGATCAAAGGAAGGGGTCTTCCACATCACCTGTGGGGAGAAGCAGTCTCAACCGCAACATACTTGTTGAATAGGAGTCCAACCAGAGCTTTGCCGAATAGCACACCAGAAGAAGCATGGACTGGATATAAACCTGATGTGAGACATCTAAAGGTGTTTGGATCCATTTGTTACAAGCATGTTCCAAGTGAATTGAGGAAGAAATTGGATGACAGAAGTGAAGCGCTTATACTTGTTGGATACCATCCTACTGGAGCATATAGATTATATGATCCAGCAAAATCAAAGATTGTAATTAGTAGGGACGTGATTGTTGATGAATCTACTATATTCAAGTGGAATGGTGGTGAGCATAGCACAGATAAATCAGATGACACTTCTAGTACAGTGATTACAACTCTGCTGGATGAGAAAAATCCTGACCAAACCGAATCAACAACTGCCACAGAAAGTGTCAATACTAGACGCTCACAGAGGACACGATTTCCATCAACAAGGCTTACAAATCATGAATTATTCAGAGATAATGAGATTACAAACACAGGTGATTTGGTACATCATGCTTTACTTGCAGGTACAAAGTCTATAACTTGGGAACAAGCTATCAAGGATGATAAATGGAGAGAAGCTATGGTTGAGGAATTGACTTCTATAGAGAAAAACAGAACGTGGACGTTGGTGAATTTGCCTGACTATAAGAAAGCTATTGAAGTAAAATGGATATTTAAAACGAAATACAAACCTGATGGGAAGATAGCAAAGTTGAAAGCTAGATTGGTTGCCAAAGGATTCTTGCAGCAACCTGGGATTGACTTCACAGATGTATACGCCCCTGTAGCTAGATTGGAAACGGTGAGGATCGTGGTTGCAATTGCCAACTCAAACAATTGGAGCATCAACCAGATGGATGTTAAATCTGCATTCCTCAAAGGTCCCCTCGAAGAAGAGGTTTATGTATGCCAACCACCTGGTTTCATCAAGAAAGGCCATGAAATGAAGGTATTTAAGCTCAATAAAGCTCTATATGGTCTTCGTCAAGCACCAAGGACGTGGAACAAGCATATTGACTCATTACTCATCAGGTATGGATTCAAAAAATGTGCTATAGAATATGGAATATATGTCAAATTGTGTGAACAAGCAAGTACCTTGCTGGTGTGTTTATACGTGGATGACCTGTTGGTCACGGGGAGCTCAGTACAAGAGATCGAAAACTTCAAAGTGAAGATGAAGAATGACTTGGAGATGACAGACCTTGGCGTTCTGGGATACTTCCTTGGATTAGAATTCATTCAAACCAAAGAGGGAGTACATATGAATCAAAGGAAATATATCATCGAAACTCTGGAGAGGTTCAAGTTGAAAGATTGCAACAGCGCATCTGTTCCTGTCATTGCCAACATGAAGCTCTCGCTGCAGCAAGAAGAAAGCAAAGTTGATGCAACGCTGTACAGACAAATAGTTGGGACATTGAGTTACATTTGTAGCAGCAGACCAGACATAAGTTTTGGAGTAGGTCTCATCAGTCGCTTCATGAATGATCCCAGACAGTCTCACATGGCAGCTGCGAAGCACATTCTGCGCTACTTAAAAGGAACAATTGACTACGGTATTTACTTCCCTAAGAAAACTGACGTTTCAACAAACATTTTGGATGCATGGTGTGATGCTGATTGGAGCAGAGACCAAGTAGATAGAAAGAGCACTTACGGGTATCTCTTCAAGCTAATGGGAGCCCCTGTCTCATGGTGCTCAAGGAAACAATTTGTTGTAGCACTCTCCTCATGCGAAGCAGAGTAGATCTATGCAGCCGAAACTGCCTGCCAATGCATATGGGTTGAATCTATACTACTTGAACTGAAGATCGTGAGATGCAAACCAACATGCTTGAAAATAGACAACAAATCAGCTATTGACCTAGCCAAAAACCCAATATCTCATGGGCGTAGCAAGCACATCGAGACAAAGTATCACTACCCAAGAGAGCAAGTAAGCAAGGGAAAGTTGGAACTGAGCTATTGCAAGACAGATGAGCAAGAGGCTGACATATTCACAAAAGCGCTGAGACAGAGTAGATTTGAAAGACTTAGAAGTTTGATTGGAGTTAAATCTCTTAGTGATTTAGATTTAAGAGGGAGTGTTAGGAATGTAAATCTAAAATCACAACTGATTTAACTGTCATTTGACAGTTTACTTTGTGTACATATATACTGCTGATATTCAATAAGAAAAACAATCGTTTTTCACCAATCTCTGCATACCTCCTATGTTATACAAATTCTCTCTGCCTTGCATTGCTACGCATTTAGTTCAACAGTATTCTCCTTCTCTTCACCAATCCTGTGAATACAATTTGAATTTGCCTAAACTGTGTATTTTTTTTATTGTTGCTCATGAAACTCAGAGAATGCCTCCTATGATTTTAATTCAAGGAATTAATCATTGTTTTTACATCATTAATGTCAGATAATTGAAAATAAACTTTACCACTTCTAAACAAACTCCATATACTTAAATTTCTTTTTCTTGCACAGTAGTTATACAAGGTTGAACATACCCTAAATAAATAAATGATGTTATAATTTTTCTGCACACTTTGGTGGAAGAAACTTATTAAAAATATTGATATGGATAAAGCTTCAAATATTGCCTTAACACTATTTCTCTTTTGTTAAATAATAAGGTTGGACGATTTTTATTCCAATAGTCTTTAAAGGTTGAGTGAACCTTTCTTGTTTCAATGATTCTTAGATTTCAAGTTTTATTTGTTGTCTTTACTGTTCAAAAATTCTTGTAAAAAATATTATGATATTCATATAAGATTCAAGTTAAGTGACAATAAATTTTAGGATAAACAATTAAATTCATTACTTTGAAATCTATATTTATATTATTTGTAAAGTCTGGGAAAAATTTTCATAGATAATATAATTTTTTTTAGTAATAATATTAAAGGTAGAAAATATAAAGAAAATAAATAAATATATATATATATATATATATATAAATAAATAAAATAAAATTTAATATTTGGATAAAGAATCATAGTAATATCAAAAGGTGAGATTATAAATTTTGAGTTTAAAAGGTTTGTTTAAAAAAAAAAGTGAACGGTAAAAAAAAAAAAATTACTAAAAGACAAAAATACTTTTAGGAAGTGGGAAACATCTTTCTGTAATGGAAAGATGATGGTTAATGAGATAGTATTATTAATAAAATATTATTAAAAAAAAATTTGCTAAAAGACAAAAATATTTTAAGAAGTGGGAAGACATCTTTCGGTGAAGGAAAGATGATTGATAATAAGATATTATTATTAATAAAATAATAATTAAAAAAAAAACCTAAATAGTGCCAAAACTTTGGCTATAAATAGCCATCAAGGGTGAATGATATATTACACCAAAATACTTAGAGAAATTTGAGAGAAGGAGATAGTGAGAGGAAATTCTGTTGGAAAGGGGAGACTCTGGAAGATTCGAAAACAACTTCTAAGCAGGAAACTAGGTAAGGGGAGCTATCCTTGTTTTTTTTTCGTATTCTTATGTGATATATGGAATGATTGTTTTTATTTATGTGTTGACTGTGAAATTGTTTCTGTGATGATATCTGTATCTATTCATGATGTGATTTGATGCTATGTTGGTTGTGTTCATTTATGATTACCATTTGATGTTGTTATGATTATGGAAGGATGAAAAGTTGTCTAACGGGCTCTGCCGAATTCAACTTCTTATTTCCCCAATACGTTATTGTTTCTTTACGTTTTTAATTATTTACATTTATTTATGTACTTTGTAATTTTGGAAGGATGAGAAGTTGTCTAACGGGCTCTGCCGAATTCAACTTCTTATTTCTCCAATACGTTATTATTTCTTTACGTTTTTATTTATTTACATTTATTTATGTACTTTGCAATTTTGGAAGGATGAGACGTTGTCTAACGGGCTCTGCCGAATTCAACTTCTTATTTCCTCAATACGTTATTATTTCTTTACGTTTTTATTTATTTACATTTATTTATGTACTTTGCAATTTTGGAAGGATGAGAAGTGTCTAACGGGCTCTGCCGAATTCAACTTCTTATTTCCCCAATACGTTATTATTTCTTTACGTTTTTATTTATTTACAATTATTTATGTACTTTGCAACTTTGGAAGGATGAAAAGTTGTCTAACTGGCTCTGCCGATGTAGTTTCTTTTTTCCCCAATAAGTTTATTTTATTTACTTTACGTTTATTCATTTCTTTTACATTTTATTTTATTATTACTTACTTTATGTTTACTCATTTCTTTTACACTTTTATTTGCTTTACGCTTATTTGTTCCTTTTGTATTTTTATTTATTTATTTTACTTTTATTTTTTTTTTTTTTTACATTTTTGGAAGGATGAGAAGTTGTCTAATTGGCCCTGCTGAATTCAACTTCTTATTTCCCCAAAATATTTATAATTTGTATTATGAATTTATTTTGTAACGAATTTATTTTGTATAGCTTTATTATTATTTAAATGTTAATTTATTCTGTGATATTCATTTTGTTTGATGGATGAATGTTGTGATGTTGGATATAAGAATTTTGCATTTTAATGAGTCTCGGGGAAGGACTCTATTATGACATGATGTTAGTGTACGAGTTGATGTTGAGGGTCCTGTTGTTGGTGGTTATCCTAATACTCTAATACTTACCCAGTCTCAAATAGAGAAGGATATGTTATGTGGTGAGAGTGGTAGGAGGTCCTAATCTGTGTCCAAATATGGTCATGGATGTTAACGGATTAACCTTGTGGGTGACGTGATAAACAGAATTTGGCCGAAGTTATATTGTGAAAGGAGTAGAGGTCACCACAAGTGCATGACCACCCGAGACTTCCATCAACTTAATATCCGGATAATAGGGTCTAATATGATAAACTGCATCTCATATGAATCTTGTTATGAATGAATAATGTGTAGCAATAGTTCCATGTATTTGAATTTGTATTTTTCGTTACAAGGTAGCTCACCCTTACTTGTTTGTTTGTGACAAAAAAAAAATTTATATTTTGCGATGATCGTATGACGTTTATGTTATACGGGAGCAGACGAGGGAACGACGTCTGAACTAATGCAAGTGAAGATAGAGGCAGAAGAACAATAAAGAAGAGTTCAAGTTATCTTTATGCGAGTGGAGTTGTAATATAAAAAAAAAATTATGTAAAAATTTCAGTGTGAAATTTATGTATAATTATCAATGGACGAATGTAAAATCTGTTAGATGATTTATGATCAAATAAATGTGTGAGATTTTGGGGTGTTACATTTAGTGGTATCAGAGTGGTTCGTCCTTAAGACAACCTGATGATTGTAGATTTATTCTACAAACTCATATTATAAATCATAATAACGATAATCCTCTGTGTGAACAGAGAAATGGCCCGTAGGCAAACCAACCGTCAAACCTCTAACATGTCTAGCTTGGCAAGAGCTTTGGAGTCCATCGCATCTACTCTTCAACAACAAGGTGCTGCTTTGATGCAACAACACGAAGCGGCTCTACAACAATTAGAGACGACTAGACTAAATTATGAAGCTAGTCAAAGGGAACATGTAGAGGCCCTGAAACAATTAGCTGAGAATGGCACGACTGTGGGAGCTCAACCTCATAGGGTTCAAGAGTGGACCTTAGAAAACTTTTTGCAACACCGTCCACCTACCTTTAATGGGATGACAAGTCCGGACGAGGCGGATCAATGGATCATAAATATGGAAAAGATCTTTGATGCGAAAAGGTGTTCATCAGAAACAAGGTTGGCATTCTCGGAGTATCAGTTGTCTGGGGAAGCAGTACACTAGTGGAACAACATGAAACTAATGCTAGAAGAAAGTGGCGAAATTCTTACTTGGGAGCTTTTCAAGAACAAATTCTATGCTGAGTACTTTCCGAACAGCGTGAAGCATGCAAAAGAAGTAGAATTTTTGCAGCTGGTGCAAGGTAACAAGTCAGTAACTGAGTATGCAAATAAGTATAAGCATTTGGAACGTTTCTATACCCAACCAAATAATGAAGAATGGAGGTGTAGAAAATTCAAAAATGGATTGAGACCAGATATACAATTAGCAGTGAATCCTTTAGCTGTTAAGGAATTTTCTGTTTTAGTTGAACAGGCCAAAGTGGCAGAAAGGTTAAGAAACGAGAGTGAGGCTCAACAAAAGTTGCAACAGGTAGGAGGACCATCTGGGTCACGAGTTGGACAAAATGTAAGAATCCGACCTTATGAAAGACCTCATCCGCAGAGGAATTTTTAACAGCAGCAGCCTCAACCAAGGACAATCCGATGTTACGTCTGTGGAGGACCTCATCTGAAGAGCGTTTGCCCACAAGTTTTTGTTGTACGCAACAAATGTTTCCTTTGCGGAGCAGAAGGACATTTTGCCAAAGATTGTCCCTCTAACAGAAGAGGAGCACCCCAACCTCTACAACCGCCTCAGCAGAAAAGGATTGAGCATAGACCTCAGGCGACTGGAAGGGTTTATGCTTTGACTGGAGCAGAAGCTGCCAAATCAGGTAATCTCATCATCGGATGTTGTATGATAGCTGGTAGAGAATTGAATGTCTTGTTTGATTCTGGAGCAACACACTCCTTCTTGTCTGAAACTCTTATTCAAGAGTTGAACCTACCCGTAAAAGAATTACAGTATGATCTCGTTGTATCTACCCCAACCTCTAGAATGATTAAAACATTGAGGATGTGTCCTCATTGTCCGATAGTTGTAGAAGGATGTAGGTTCAAAGTACATCTTATATCCTTGCCCCTACAAGGTTTAGATGTGATTTTAGGAATGGATTGGCTATCTGTCAATCGTATCCTTATAGATTGTAGTAAGAAGGAATTTGATTTTCCCTAATCTTGAGGAAGCAGAGTTGTTGTCATCACAACAAGTATTAAAGGAAGTCAAAGAAGGATCTTCGTGTTTCATTATCTTGACTCATGTGGAAGTTGGGAAAAATGAACAGAATATGGATGTCGCTGTAGTTAATGAGTTTAGTGACGTGTTCCCAGAAGAAATACCAGGATTGCCTCCTCAACGAGAAGTAGAATTCTCTATTGATCTAGTACCAGGAGCTGGACCAGTATCAGTAGCTCCATATCGGATGGCTCCGGCGGAATTGGTTGAATTGAAGAAGCAGATCGAAGAATTGTTAGAAAAACAATTTATTCGACCAAGTGTGTCACCGTGGGGAGCACCTGTACTACTTGTAAAGAAGAAGGATGGAAGCTCTAGATTATGTGTCGACTACAGACAATTGAATAAGCTAACCATCAAGAACAAGTACCCTCTACCCAGGATTGATGACTTACTAGACCAACTGCATGAAGCTCAAGTATTTTCCAAGATAGATCTGAGGTCCGGATATCACCAAATTTTGGTTAAGGCGGAAGATGTACAAAAGACTGCTTTTAGATCAAGATACGGGCACTATGAGTACGTAGTTATGCCGTTCGGTGTAACTAATGCTCCAGCTCTGTTCATGGATTTCATGAATAGAATATTTCGACCTTTTCTAGATAAGTTTGTTGTAGTTTTCATAGATGACATACTTATTTATTCCAAAACTCAGAAGAACATGTTGAACACTTAAGAGTCGTACTTGGTATCTTAAGAGAGAAGAAATTGTTTGCAAAGATGTCAAAATGCGAGTTCTGGATGCGAGAGGTGAAATTCTTGGGACATGTAATCTCAGCTCAAGGCATAGCTGTGGATCCAACCAAAGTTGAAGCAGTGTTACAGTGGGAGAGATCGAAGACTGTTACTGAAATAAGGAGTTTTGTGGGTCTGGCGGACTACTATAGAAGATTTATAGAATGTTTCTCAAGAATAATAGCACCTTTAACACAGCTGACTCGCAAAGATCAACCTTTTGTCTGGACGGAGAAGTGTGAAAGGAGTTTTCTGGAGCTGAAGCAGAGACTGACCAGTGCACCAGTATTAGTAATCCCTGACCTAAGTAAAAATTTTGAGGTTTACTGTGACGCTTCTCATCAAGGATTAGGTTGTGTACTCATGCAAGAAGGAAAGGCAGTGGCTTACGCTTCAAGACAACTGAAGGTTCATGAGAAGAATTATCCTATTCATGATCTGGAGCTGGCAGCAGTGGTGTTTTCCTTGAAGATTTGGCGGCACTATCTTTATGGTGCTCAATTTCGGGTATTCAGTGATCATAAAAGCTTGAAGTACTTATTTGATCAGAAGGAGCTGAATATGAGGCAAAGGCGGTGGATGGAATTCTTGAAGGATTATGACTTCGAACTCCTGTATCATCCGGGAAAAACAAACGTGGTAGCTGATGCTTTGAGTAGGAAGACCACACATGTTTCTCATATGATGATCAAAGAACAAGAGCTGATGGAGAAGTTCAGAGATATGAAACTACATGTGGAATTTGGAGCAGATTTCATTAGATGTAGTAGTTTGAATATATCTAATGACTTTATAAGTTTGATCAAGGAGAAGCAAATGTTGGACCCTAGCCTGAAGGAGATAACTGGATCGATAGGAACAGAAAAGACTAAAGATTTTAGGGTAGGATCTGACGGGGTATTGAGATTCAGAAGCCGCGTATGTGTACCAGAAAATGAGGAGATAAGAAGACTAATCCTTGAAGAAGGGCACAAGAGTCGTTTTAGCATACATCCTGGTATGACTAAAATGTACCAAGATCTCAAGGAGTCTTTTTGGTGGTCTGGAATGAAGAAGGATGTAGCACTGTTTGTAGTGGCTTGTTTAACTTGTCAGAAAGCAAAAGTGGAACATCAAAGACCTGGAGGAATGCTACAACAATTAGACGTACCAGAATGGAAGTGGGATAACATTGCTATGGATTTTGTTACCCATTTACCACGGATAGTGAGAGGTAACGATGCTATCTGGGTCATTATTGATCGATTAGCAAAAAGTTCTCACTTTTTAGCAATAAATCTTAGAATGTCAATGGCTAAGCTGGCACAACTGTACATAAAAGAAATTGTAAGATTACACGGCGTTCCTTCAAGCATTGTATCAGACCGAGACCCAAGGTTCACTTCTAGATTCTGGCAAACGCTACAGGAAGCTATGGGCAGCAAGCTAAGAATGAGCTCCGCGTATCATCCCCAAACTGATGGGCAATCTGAAAGAACCATCCAATCGCTGGAAGACCTGCTGAGAACCTGTGTATTGGACCATCTAGGTAGTTGGGATGAAGTACTTCCTCTTGTGGAATTCACCTACAACAATAGCTTCCATGCTAGTATTAGAATGGCACCTTACGAGGCTCTGTATGGAAGACGATGTCGAACTCCCTTATGCTGGTACCAAGATGGTGAAAGAGCTTTGATAGGACCTGAACTACTACAACAGACCATAGACAAGATAAAGTTGATACGAGAAAGAATGAAGGCTTCGCAGAGTAGACAAAAGTCATACGCAGATCAAAGAAGAAGGTCGTTGGAGTTTGCAATCGGAGATCATGTTTTCTTAAGGGTGACTTCAACCACTGGTGTAGGAAGGGCTCTTCGATCGAGGAAACTTTCCCCTAAGTTCATTGGTCCATACCAAATTTCAAGAAGAATTGGGCCAGTCGCTTACGAAATTGCCTTACCTCCTAAATTGGCAAATCTTCATCTAGTGTTTCATGTTTCCCAATTAAGAAACTATGTACCTGATCCTTCCCACATTTTAGAAGTAGAGGATATTCAAGTCAGAGAGGACCTCTCCGTAGAAGTACAACCAGTTGGCATAGAAGATCATCGAACAAAACAGTTAAGGGGAAAGATTATCAACTTAGTCAGAGTGGTTTGGGATAGAAAAACAGGTGATTCTACCTGGGAATTAGAAGATGACGTAAAACGTTTGTATCCCCATCTATTTTTATGACGTGTTGAATTTTCGGGGTCGAAAATTTTTGTTGTTGGGGAGAATGTAAAGTCTAGGAAAAATTTTCATAGATAGTATAATTTTTTTTAGTAATAATATTAAAGGTAGAAAATATAAAGAAAATAAATAAATAAATATATATATATATATATATATATATATATGTGTGTGTGTGTGTGTATATATATATATATATATATATATATATATATATATATATATATATATATATAAATAAAATAAAATTTAACATTTGGATAAAGAATCATAGTAATATCAAAAGGTGAGATTATAAATTTTGAGTTTAAAAGGTTTGTTTAAAAAAAAAAAGTGAATGGTTAAAAAAAAAAATTTACTAAAAGACAAAAATACTTTTAGGAAGTGGGAAACATCTTTCTGTAATGGAAAGATGATGGTTAATAAGATAGTATTATTAATAAAATATTATTAAAAAAATTTTGCTAAAAGACAAAAATATTTTAAGAAGTGGGAAGACATCTTTCGGTAAAGGAAAGATGATTGATAATAAGATGTTATTATTAATAAAATATTATTTTAATAAAATAATAATTTAAAAAAAAAAAACCTAAATAGTGCCAAAACTTTGGCTATAAATAGCTATCAAGGGTGAATGATAGATTACACCAAAATACTTAGAGAAATTTGAGAGAAGGAGATAGTGAGAGGAAATTTCGTTGGAAAGGGGAGACTCTGGAATGATAGAGTACACCAAAATCTCTTTTATTTCTATTTTCAGCTTCGAGTGTATTATGTTTTTATCTTCTTCGCCTTCTATTTATTTACCTTCTTTCTATTTTCCTCTTGGTTTTGAATTTGCACTTCGTCCACTACAACTCCCAGATGAGTCCAAGCTCTAGCCCAAACCCAACCATAGAAATTAAAAAACAAATTAGAAATCTTAAAAGAAAATAACCAAACACATATCACAAAATGATAAATTGTTATTAGAAGACCATAAAATATATGCCTAGACTGTGTAGTCTGGTGTATAAAAGTAACATAAAACACTTAGAAAACAAGTTGAAAAAGTTGAGTCATTTTGTTGCTTGACTTAACTACTAGAAGTTTACTTTGAATTTAAAATCCCTTAAGGTTGAGGTTTTTGGACTTCTTAATCCTTTCAAAAGTCTTTGTGTAGCACCGAGAGGTGTTAATACGTTAGTCAGCTCTTAGATCCAGCGGTCTAGACAGTAAAGCCTAAGAGAGGTAGTAAGACCGTTAGTCAATTAGGTAGTGGAAAGAGGTGGTCTCGTAACATGGAAAGTAGAGAAATATTAAGAATTCCAAACATACTAACAAATTTAAGCAATTTAAGATTAAGAAACAAAGATAAAAAAATAGAAGTTAGAACTAGCCAAAATGAAGCTTCTTCTTCTCCATAAAACAATAAAGATAAAGAATTACAAATTGCAGAAATAAAAAACTCTTATATAACTGGTCAATACCAATAGTAAAAAAATGTAAAGTATACAAATAACATAAATTTTGGTCAACAAATCAAGATGAAGTCCATATTATAGAATACAGTTACCTACGAACTAAAAATAACAAAATTATTAACATTTTAGAATAATATTTTTAGACCAACATATTAAAGATGGATATAACTTTATTCACTTAGAATTAATTCAAGTAGCTGCAAAGCCAAACTACATATTAGGAATAAATAGTCCTATATATTAAGAGATATAAGACTTAAAATGTTTAATGACTCGATAATCGCAATATTAGAAAGTAATCTATATGATGGTCCTGCTTTCTTTAACTATTATCCTAATTTTTCTATGAATATTAAGAATGATAAAACGAGTAATGCAATAAAATTATATGTAGAAATTCTAGATGAAATTATAGATGAACTAATCAGGTCCAATACAAATAATCTATAGAATTTATTACAAGGTTACAAAGATAGATTATAATTATAAAACTTTAAGATCTTCACCAAAAGATGAGACAATACTCTAATCTTAGAAGATCATATGGACAAATTCCAAAGAGATAGTCATGAAGAAGTAATGAGCAAAATTCCTAAAGAATGGATATTAGAAAATGTAATAGAAGAACCAAAACTTTATAATACTCAAATTAAAAAGATAATGCAAGAAGGGACAAATATTAGATTAAGAATGAATAGGTCATTATCAGTAAACATAAGAAATTTCCAAATAATATATAAGGACAACCCTATAGACATTTTAAAAAATCGGAATCCCCTCGCTATTCTCCAACAGTCTCACAAATATTAAATACTTTTAAGTATAGAAAAAACTTTTGAAATAGATAAAAATTGAATTAGACAAGATTTTGAAGCTAAATATAATAAAGAAAGGAGATATTGGTATTTTAAAACATTTACAAAACAACAAGTAGAAAATTTTAGAGAAGAATTTTATAATTACCAAAGACAAAATGAAATAAACTTATACTTCTTTTATTGGTTTTCGAATTACCATACATAGAGACAATAACTTAAAATATCCCTTTAGCATTAATAAATTTATATGTCCACTAGGCAAAATATCTAATACTTGGAAAACAGTAAATAATAAAATAATAGAATCAGAATATCCTTCATAGCAAAAAATCATGATACAACCCACAAAAGATATAGATATAGAAGCTAGTCCATATAAAGATGTTAAAAAAGAAGATAAGCTTGATAAACTTGTACGAGTAAAATATATTAAAAAATTAACTTCCCAACTTAGTTATTCAAATACAGTATAGTTATTATGTCAAAACAATTAATCAGAATAGAAAATAAGACGCAAAGAGAAATTCCTAATAGTTCAAAAGAACTTATAAAACCAATATATAAGTTATTCAACGGACCACATTAAGAATTAGATTCATTGAGGTTAAAAAATGATACAAGTTTAAAAATAGAATAATTGAAAAAGAGATTAGATCAGTTAAATAAACCATCTGTAAAGACATTAGAAATCAATAAATTAAAAACATATCCAAAACTAAGAAACTATTGTCCTCATCTATGTGCAGTTTGAAGAGAAAGGAGAATTGGTACAAAATACTTTCTCTTGAAATGAAATAATTGAATGGAATTTAGATGGAATGAGTGAACAAGTTATGTTAAATATAACATGTGAAATGACATGACAGCTATACTGCCCATAAAACTAAAGGTTGTAGTGACAAATCTACCGCTAGCCATTGTGCAAGGATTCACTGGCTAATGAAAAGGTTGGTGGCATAATATATACACAAAACAAGATCAATTAAAAATTCTCAATAGTGTAAAAACTGAAACAAATCAAGAAGATGCAGTCCAACGTTAATTTACTCAATAATTCAAAACTTTGTAGGAGATTCGAATATTTTTAAAGAAACGTTCGCAAATCAATTAGCAAATCTTTACTGTCTAACAATATCATATTATAGATAGTATAAAGATGATTTTTTGTCAAAAGTAACTCTAAGAGAAAATGGTTTTGCTCGATTTTGGAAAGAAAGATTCTGGATTGTCTAAATTGTTTGTAGAAAAGGTAAAAATAAATTTAGAAAGACATTATGGTAAACCAATAGCATATGACATACTAACTTATGGTCAAATACATAACATAGCTGTAGAAACGAGAATACAAGTACGGACAAATTTTAAATTACAAAAATAAATTAAGAAAAGAAAGTATGATTAATAAAAGAGAAATAGGAACATTCTGTCAACAATATGGCGTGGAACCTATTAGAGTACCAAGTGTAAGAAAAAAAGAAAGTAAGAGACCATAAAAGACTTATAAAAAACCTTATAAAAAATCGTATAAAAAATTCCATGATAAAACAAATAATCAAAATATAGAAAATAAAAAAGCTACAAGAAAACCCAAATAAAAAATAATAAAGAAAGTTTGTTAAATATTTTAATTAATTCTGAACCAGAAGAATCTAATAGATCAATAGAAGATGAAGATAGTGAATTAGAATTAGAACAAATAGAACAAGAAACTTCTAACGAAAATTTAGAAGAAGATACTAAAGATGATTACTGTTTAGACGTAGGATTATGTGACCGACGAATTGTAAGAGTATAAAGATGCTAACAAAAGACCAAACTTCTACATTAATCTCTATAATAGACAAATTAGAAGATTCTCCAATTTAATAACACAAAGCGAGGAAGTTCAATACTATGTAAAACCAATAAGCATGAAAGAAATCTACAATAGGTTTAAGGGTTCGAGTTAGCAAGTAACAATTAAAGATCTACAAGAAGAAATAAAAAATCTTAAACCAGAGTTACAAATATTAAGAGAAAATGATATATCTTTAGAATATAGACTACTATAATTAGATCGAAAAGAGATTATAAGAAATCAAAATGATAAAGAAGATATAAAAGGTACATCTAATAATAGTTATATTAATATGTTAAGTTTAATAACCACACATAAATGACATGTTGAAGTAACTTTAATCCTAAAAGAAGAAGCATTTAAAACAATAGCTTTAATGGATTCTGGAACAGATGTGAATTGTATTCAAGAAGGATTAATTCCAATGCAATACTATGAAAAACAGTAGAAAAAGTAACCAGTGGGATTGGATAAAAAATGCACATACAATATAAGCTGTCTAATGTAAAAATATGTAAAAACAAAGTTTCTTATAATACTTCTTTTATATTAATTAAAAATATGAATACACCCATGATATTAGGAGCCCCGTTCTTAACTTCATTAACTAGGAAGAGAATTTGTTTTGAATTTATTAAACCACAAAAAATAAAAGAATTAAACTTTTTAAAATAATCAATAATACGAATAGACATAAAGAAAAAACAAATAAATATGTTAAACAAAGAAATAAGATTTAAAAGAATAGAAGAACAAATTAATAGTCCAAATATTCAAAAAAAATTATAAAATCTTATGAAGAAAAAATAGAAAAAGAAATTTGTGAAACAAATCCTACTGCTTTTTGGCATAGGAAAAAATATACAAAAAATTTATTTATCCATTTTAAAATAACATTGAAAAAAATTACATAAGTTAGTTTATAGAAATTAAAATTACTACAATAAATATAGAAAATAGACATGAATGTCATTTTAATCAACTATTCATTCTATTAATTAAATTAATAGGAAATAATTCATATGTGATTTTATTAAAACTGATAATTTTATTTATATAATAAATTTTAATAAACATTAGCATATCTATAAATTAAATTAAATGAAATGTATTTTTAAATGTATATAGAAAGAAAAAGAGAAGGCTCATTTTTGTGCATTGTATTGCAAAAAATTTATATAAAAAGTTAAACTAAGATTATTGTAAGATAATATTTTGATGGAATATTTAAGTTAAATATAAATCTTCACAAACGAAATCTAATGACTAATGAAAGATTTTTAATTATTTGTTTCATCATTTAAATTTTCACAGAGAACAATTATATAGCTTAGTAAGATGTATGTGTTGGAACATCAAGTCATTATCCAGTTGAAAATAGACCTAAGGCTTGGTTAAATTTTTTATTCTAATTTCACAATTATATGTGGACAATATTTTTTTTTTCCTTGTGCTGCATTCTTTTCTTGTTATCTCTTGAAATAGACTAGGAAAACTATCATTCATATAAGTATAACTATGTTTATAAAATCATTTGATTTGATTTATGGTGTGACATAGGAGATTGTGTTCATATAAGCACAAACATTTTGAAGCATTCATAATTGAAAATTTTAAAGAATCACAATTTAACTTTCTACTTGGAACTTATATCATCACTTCAACTTCAAATGTAGTACTTTTTTTTATTTAACTCTAAACCAAATAAAACTATAAAACAACTGAATTTTGACTAATTTTTTCTTCACCCAGTTGTTGATCTCTCTAGACTTTCCTAACATATAAAAAATATAAAAATTATTATAATTACAGTGAATTATATGTTTAATCAATTATTAAAATAATTTAACTTTTAAAGAGATTTATTATCTTCATGTAAAAAATAAGTTCCTAAACATCAAGTGGACGTGCCGGAGTGGTTATCGGGCATGACTAGAAATCATGTGGGCTCTGCCCGCGCAGGTTCGAATCCTGCCGTCCACGATTTTCTTTTTCTCTTTAGGAAAAAGATTTAATGTAATTATCAATTGCGCAATTGTTAAAAAATAATTATTCAAATTGAGAAGATATATTATTTATCCATCTTGTCTAATAATTATTTAAAATTTTTTTTTTTTACCATATACCAAATTCCTTTGTGGTGAGATATAAAGAAATTTTTTTGGCTATTCTTAAATAAATTTGCAAAGTATTTGCATGAACCTACACATGATATTTGGTCATGTACGATAATAAGATATTAGTTTTTCTTTTTTATTGAACTCTAATAATTTGATGTGTCATCTTATAGTGTTTCATCTTGATACAAGTGCATGAACAACAAACATGCAATTATACATCTTAAATTTTTTTAATAAACTTTTAATACATTATTTTTTGAAAGTTTATCATTCCCTTTTTTATGTTTAACTTCTAAACTGAAGTTTGAACATCTTGAATGTTTTCCTTATGTATTTTTTAATTTCATTTTCATGTTTTTTTTATCAACTTATATATAGAGAGAGACAATAATAATGGTATACTCATATTGAGTATTGATATTTAGTGTTAATTCACTTTTATTCTTCGTGAATCTTGATTGATTAAGTAGTAATATTTATAACATATTCAACATTTGTAATATTTTATATTCATTATCTTTGCTTACATACTATTCTGACGTCTAATTTTGTGTTAAGAGAGTTATTAAACCTATAATATTGTATCTATGTAAGCAATTGAAGCAAATGTTTCATTACAGTCAATTCCAAGTTATTGCAAGTATCCGTTATTTAATAATCTTACCTTGTTTTTTATATGATGTCATCATGATTGAACCTTTCTATAAACCCAACTCCAATGATATATTCTCTATCCAGACAATCTATTATAGTTCTTAAGTATTGTTCTTTTAATTATCTTAATTAATTCATCCATTATCTTGATACACACTTTTTTCTTATTTTTTTTTATAACACTTAGAGTCCAAACATTGTCATGTTTCATTTTTCATGTATATCCTTAAAGGATCTTACTTGTCTAAGAGTAGGACTCTAATGAAGAATTTTATTATTGTGTAGGTGAACGAAGTGTACTTAAATAATTTGCCACTTCTTGAACTTCTTGATTTTGTTGTGCTAGAATAAGGAAATTGTTTCTCATTATTTTTAAAGTTAACCTGCTTTGTTTATTGAAAAAGGAAATTGGTGTTGTTTCCTGATAGACATATCAAGCTTTATCATTTTCCTTTAGGTCTAGTAGGCCTCGTATTATGTTTTTCTCTTATACCAACTTCAAAGCTTAGGTGTTCGAAGTGACGAAATCTTCAATGCCAATGTCATGTAACATAATATTATAGTAACATAATTAAAACTAATATGAAAAATTCTATCTCTCTTCTTCACACATGCATTTCTTTTGAAGTAAATATTATAATTGTTCGATTCCAAATATTAGTTTAATTTTCACTGGATTTAATTGTAACATAAGATCATATCCATAGAGATTTGTTCGCATTAAATAATGATCTATAATTTATTTGAATTTGTAATAGAATAGTAATTTGGATTAGCATATTAAAACATAACTCGTGAATGATTAATGTAAATGTTATTGATAAGAGTGTTGGGATTGAACCTCATTAATCTTTCTCTACTATATTGTTAATGATTTGTTATTCATAGCAATGTTCACAAGAGTACTAAGTTAATTTTAAATCGATTCCTTGACTTTAGAACCTAAGGATATTAGATTCAATGTGATTTCTCAATTTTTGATTGAGTGACTCCTTGAATTAAGAACATGATTCTATGTTCAACTAAAACAGATGGATCTATTCCTAACATCTAACATCATTAGATATCTGATTGGATCTTAACTCATGTCACTTTTCCAACTCAATACAATATGATGAAGTAAGATGAGTGATTAGTTTATCAAAACAATTAACACAAATCAAATCACTAACATTGAATAAAACACTTGAATTTATATAAAATTAATACCAATACATAGAATCAGAAAAGTCTACTTTCAACCCCACACATTAAAGTCCAAATTAGAATCATTTGGAGTTGCTCTCTCTCTCCCATGTCTCTCTCAAATAATATTACAATGAATGTCTAAAAGTAGCTATAGAGAGAAGCTAAAATCAATGTATGGAAAACAAAGCATGACTTTGTTTTTATAGAAAAATATAACACAAATCTAGCTCCCATTATGGTGATCAATTTTATAATTTTCCTTCTTTGAAGGTTTTTTCTTCGCTTGGTCTTCTATTTTGGCGATTAACACTACATATTTCCTTTTATGAAGAGTTTTCTTCAAGGCTCACCTCCTTATTTTGAGGCTTGAGGTTTCCTTGCATGAAGGTTTCTTCTTGTGACTCAACATCAATATTATTACTCAACTACAAAGGTTTTTCAGTGCTCAATGTCATATTCGGGACACAGTTGCATAATCATTTAATCATTGAATAATGATTGCAAATACTAGTGCAAAAACGCTATTTAACGTCACCCCTTAGATGTCGGTTAAGGGTAAGTGCGACGTATATTGATGACCGGTGGCATTTTCGTAAATAAGTTGGCCATATAGACATCAGTTATAAGGTGTCCCGACGTTTATAATATTTTAGACGTTGGGACCTGATAAGTGCGATATTTATCTAGATAAACACACTTACAATTGTCTTTTTTGTGTGAAAAATAGCAATAAAGTCCCATGAATTGATGTAAATCTTGTTTAGAAATGTTTATAAGTGGGTTTGATTGTTTTTATGATGATTTTTGCAGTGTAAATAAAGCCAAAAGAAGAAGAAAGAAGAAGCTGTCACGCACCAGGCGCTCCAGCCAGCCAGAAACAAGGTTTCCTCGCTGGAGCAAAGGAGGTGCTCGCTCCAGCGAGCGTGCGGTCGCTCCAGCGACTAATGCTGCTCACTCCAGCGAGAAGAGCAGTTCGCTCAAGCCGTTGACTTTATTTCAGACCTCATTAAAAGGTCCGAAAACAGAAAATAAGAGGAGTTCTTCTTCGTGGAAGCGAACCAGAAGCCCCAAAGCTCAAGTCTAGGTGCCGCCAAGGCGCAAGGAGGCCATTTCCACTCCATTTCATCCATCCAAATCACTTCTTCTTGCTTTCTTGATGGCTATGTGTAATTAAAACTCCATTTCACTGGAGTTATGAGTAAAGTTTCGAACCTCTTGTAAACTTCTCTGTTAAATACATGATTCATGATGAGTTTTGTGTTCTATGCTTGATTTTAACACCTAAGATGGAAATCTGAGTCATTTGAATGGTGGAAACTTTGGAAAATTGCATGAAACCGTGGACATAGCTAGAACAGTTTAAAGAATTCAGTTTTAGACATAAAATTGGAAGCTTTTTACCATCTTAAGCACTGCACCTAATGCAAATTTGAATTCTGAATTTACTAAGGAATTAGTAACTTTGGTTTGATGATTTAGAAATTGTCATCTGAGATATTGGATGTCAGTGAACCATTGCTGCTGATGCTTAATTCTGATGAATCTGTTAATGGAAAGTGGAACTGAGTTTGAAATTTGAATCATAATTCCAGTGAAACTTGAACTTGAACTTTGTTTCACAAACTTTAATTTTGATTCTAATTTGAATTAGACTGTAAAACTCGTTAATACTCATAATTTGAAGCTAAAATCGGTAAAATTATCACAATCAGTAAATCAAACAGTTCTCTTGGGAAACGATATCCGGTCTTGCCGGTTTTATTACTTGAAACGATTCGGTGCACTTGCCGAGCTAACAACAAGTTTTTGGTGCCGCTGCCAAGGAACTGTTCTTGTTTTTATCGATTGTGTTTAGTTTATCTGATTAAGCTAATTGTTGTGCATAAATTTTTCTTTACTTGTATATTGTGAGTGTATCTGAAATATTGTATAAAATTAGTGTTATCTGTATAAATTGTGTTTCTAGTTTTTGTTTTGTATGAGAAGCAGGGTAAAGGCAGAGAAACTACTTTTTGACCCTGAAATTGAAAAGACTGCCAGAAGAAACAACAGTAAAAGAAGGAAGGAAAAAAAAGGCATCTGGGGAAACTTCTCTCACATCTGAGCAATCTGTATCGCCTGCATCCAAACAAGAAGAGGAAAACATGGCTACTACTAGGAATGGTGACGGTGATGAGCAAGTGAAACGCACTCTGGAGGACTACAATGCATTTTCAGGACCACTTCATTTTAGTAGTATTGCTCGACCACAGATCAATTCCCCTAACATGGAGGTGAAACCTGCGCTAATTAATTTGGTGCAGAACAATCAATTTCATGGCCTGAGTCATGAGAATCCCTTCAATCACATCACCACTTTTCTGGAGATTTGTAACACTGTGAAAATCCACAACGTACCAGATGATTTCATAAGGCTCAGCCTATTTCCATTCTCTCTTGCAGGCAATGCCAAAGCATGGCTCACCTCATTTCCAGAAAATAGCCTCACGTCTTGGGATGAATTGGTAGCAAAATTTTGTAACAAATATTTTCCTCAATCCAAAGTTACCAAAGGGAAGGGCGAAATATCATCTTTCCAGCAAGATATTAGTGAGACACTGAGTCAAGCTTGGGAAAGATTCAAGGAATTACTAAGGAAGACACCCACTCATGGGTTTGATAAGCCCACAGTCCTGAACATGTTTTTGGGAGGATTGAGATCCCAAACAAAGCTGATGTTGGACGCCTCAGCTGGAGGTAACATCCGTTGGAAGACCCTAGAAGAAGCTCATGAACTCATCGAAAACATGTCTGCAAATGATAGTGAATCGCAGAATGAAAGGGGGCAACAAAAAGGCATTTTGCAACTACAGTCTCAAGATGCTATCTTGGCTCAGAACAAGATAATAACTCAACAACTAGACATCCTCATGAACAAAGTCTCTCAGCTACAAGAGCAATAAGGACGTCAGAATGTATCACAAGCCCAACATCTGGGATGCGAGTTATGTGGGGGAGATCACACTAATGGGTTATGTGTCATGCCAGATAAATCTCATGAAGATGTAAACTACATGGGAAATCCAGCACGTCCGATGAATTATAATCAAGGTCAGAATTACAACCAAGGCTGGAGACCTCATCCTAGTATGGCACAAGTTGGCTCATCAATCAGACCACCACAACAATATTATCAATCTCATCCTTCTATATCTGACAGAACTTCTAAATTGGAGGAGACTCTTCAACAATTCATGCAAGTCTCCATGTCCAACCATAAGAGTACTGAGGCTTCTATTCGAAATTTGGAGATTCAAATGGGCCAACTGGCCAAGAAACTTGAGGAAAAACCTGATAAGAAGTTTGTGGCAAACACCGAAGTAAATCCAAAGGAGGAATGCAATGCAATCATAAGAAGATCAGGAAGAATGTTAGAAGCTAGAGGGAATGAGAGAGAAAAAGAAAAAGAAACTGTAGAGATGAGAGAAAATGAGAGAGTTGAGGTGAATGCAGAGAAAAGTGAGTCGAGTAAAAAGATTGAGGAAGAAAAAAAGAGTGAGAGAGAAAATGTGAGAAAAAGAGAAGAGGAGAAAATGAAAGCTAAAGTGTATGAAAAACCTCTCCCTTATCCCAAAGTTTTTTCTAGGAAGGAGAAAGAAAGGCAATTCAAAAGCTTCATGGATATATTCAAGAAGTTAGAAATCAAGATGCCATTCTCTGAGGCCCTGCAACAGATACCTGCTTATTCTAAGTTCATGAAAGATCTGCTGACTAAAAAAAGGAAGTACATTGAAGAAGAAACTATCGAGGTACAGGGCCAATGCAGTGCAATTATTCAGAAGTTACTTCCCCCAAAGTTCAAAGATCCGGGAAGCTTTACAATTCCATGAACAATTGGGAAGCTAAACATTGGTAAAGCATTAATTGATCTTGGTGCTAGCATTAATCTCATGTCTATGTCAATGTTTAAAAAGATTGGAGAACTGGAGTTGAAGCCCACACGCATAACCCTTCAATTGGCAGATAGGTCCAGCAAATACCCTTATGGTGTGGTAGAAGACGTGGTGGTGAATATTAATAAGATCCAATTCCCGGTGGATTTTGTAGTAATGGAGATGGAGGAAGATACTGAGATACCGCTCATCCTTGGAAGACCTTTCAGGAAGACAGCTAAGGTTGTTATTCATATGGAAGAGGGAACTCTGAAATTAAAAGACCAAGATAGAGAGGTAACCTTCAATGTCTTCAAAGTTATGCAACCAAGTCAAGAGGCACAAACTAGCCTTGAAGCAACCGATGAAGTTCTATCTGTTACTAGTCTACCAAGGCAAGTTGCCAAGTTGGCCAAAAAGAGCCTAAATTGTTTCTCTCCAAAAGTGAAAAAGGAGGATGGAGATAAAGAAGAGAAACTTGCACACCAACACCCTGTTGTGGAAAGTAATGAACCCAAACCTGGCAAACCAGTGAAGCTCAAGAATAGGTTATGGGTTATCAAGGCGATAAAGGCAAATGGGGTACTTGAAATTGAGGCTCCCTACTCAAGGAGAGTCAAGTTGGTGACAAGAAAATTACTGAGATTATGTTGGTGTCATGAAAGGAAGAAGCATATCAACATCAAAAGTCAAACTTGAGCTTATTGGTGTCAAGCTAATGACGTTAAACAAGCGCTTACTGGGAGGCAACCCAGCTTTCTAACTTTACACTATTTATTTTCATTTGATTTTGCCATTTGGATTGAAGCTGCATGATAATTATTGTATTTTTGTGTGATATTATGTTTCATGGTTGTTATTTTGAGTGTGAAGTGCTAGTTTGAGAATTTAATGGATGAAGATTGCAAATTTGGATAGGATTGGATGTATAAATTGGAGTGATATGTTGTTTGATTGTTGATTAAGTGACTTAAATCACTCATGAACATATTGAATTGGTCATTTTGCTGGTTTATTATGGTTCTGGATTGATATACAGGTGTTTGAAAGTGTTAAAACTGAGTCTGGAACCCTGAAAATGCAAGTTGTTACGTGCTGTTTCTGGAGCTACTCGCTCCAACGAAATAGCCAGCCAGCCCCAGAGCGAGGAGAATTTTTTTTAAAATGCTGTTTGGGGAGTTGATAAGTGCGATATTTATCTAAATAAACGCACTTATAATTGTCTCTTTTATGTGAAAAATAGCAATAAAGTCCCATGAATTGATGTAAATATTGTTTAGAAATGTTTATAAGTGGGTTTGATTGTTTTTATGATGATTTTTGCAGTGTAAATAAAGCCAAAAGAAGAAGAAAGAAGAAGCTGTCACGCACCAGGCGCTCCAGCCAGCCAGAAACAAGGTTTCCTCGCTGGAGTCAAAGGAGGCGCTCGCTCCAGCGAGCGTGCGGTCGCTCCAACGACTAATGTTGCTCGCTCCAGCGAGAAGAGCAGTTCGCTCAAGCCGTTGACTTTATTTCAGACCTCATTAAAAGGTCCGAAAACAGAAAATAAGAGGAGTTCTTCTTCGTGGAAGCGAACCAGAAGCCCCAGAGCTCAAGTCCAGGTGTCGCCAAGGTGCAAGGAGGCCATTTCCACTCCATTTCATCCATCCAAATCACTTCTTCTTGCTTTCTTGATGGCTATGTGTAATTAAAACTCCATTTCACTGGAGTTATGAGTAAAGTTTCGAACCTCTTATAAACTTCTTTGTTAAATACATGATTCATGATGAGTTTTGTGTTCTATGCTTGATTTTAACACCTAAGATGGAAATCTGAGTCATTTGAACGGTGGAAACTTTGGAAAATTGCATGAAACCGTGAACATAGCTAGAACAGTTTAAAGAATTCAGTTTTAGACATAAAATTGGAATCTTTTTACCATCTTAAGCACTGCACCTAATGCAAATTTGAATTCTGAATTTACTAAGGAATTAGTAACTTTGGTTTGATGATTTAGAAATTGTCATCTGAGATATTGGATGTCAGTGAACCATTATTGTTGATGCTTAATTCTGTTGAATCTGTTAATGGAAAGTGGAACTGAGTTTGAAATTTGAATCATAATTCCAGTGAAACTTGAACTTGAACTTTGTTATACAAACTTTAGTTTTGATTCTAATTTGAATTAGACTGTGAAACTCGTTAATACTCATAATTTGAAGCTAAAATCGGTAAAATTATCACAATTAGTAAATCAAACAGTTCTCTTGGGAAACAATATCCGGTCTTGCCGGTTTTATTACTTGAAACGATTCGGTGCACTTGCCGAGCTAACAACATGACCCTACTAACTAACGTCTATATGTCTGACAGGTGGGTGAAAAGTCATTTCTTTCAGTCATATAGACGTCGGTTAGGAGGGGCCCCGACGTCTATATGACGGAAATTAATGGCTATTCACATACCTGTCAGACATATAGACGTCAGTTGGGAGAGTCCCGACTTCTGAAGCACTTTAAACGTCTGTTATTCTAGGAACCGACGTCTAAACCCTAAATCCAGAAATTCAAAAAGTCACTTTTTGACTCCATTTAGACGTCTGATCTCGCCACTCCGACTTCTAAAGCACTTTAGACGTCTGTTACTCTGGGAACCAACGTCTAAAGCCTAAATCCAGAAATTTAAAAAGTCACTTTTTGACTCCATTTAGACGTCTGATCTCGCCACTCCGACTTCTAAAGCACTTTAGACGTCTGTTGTAAAGGGAACCGATGTCTAAATGTCTGCATTAAAACACTTCGAACGCGAGGCAGTAGTTACGTGCACTCATTGTTCATCATCTTCCTCGCATTTTCTTTGCACAAGCTACGTTTTACAGGTTTGTTTTCTCACTTTTGCACTGTTTAAAATTAATTTTACTCCAATTACATTACTCTTTGATGAATTATTTTTCATTTGAACCGATTAAAATGCGTTTTCATTGAGTTTTTGAGTAGTTTTGCTCATGTCCTTAGGCAGCATTCTTGGACGGCGATTTCTTGCGTTTTGCACTCCTCCAATTCCCTCCACTACATTATCAAAATCGTCCAATACAAAATAAGAACATACAATCCATTCTCTTCAACTAAAATATAAAGTTGTAAACTCGAATCACCATGACCTAGGAACAACTCGAGAGGCCTCAAGCGGAGAAAAATCCTATCAAATATGGCGACATTTTAGAAGTCTGATCTATGAGTCTGACGTCTATATAGACGTCTGACCTATGGGGTCCGACGTCTCATTTAACGTCACTCGAATAGACGTCGGTTCGGGATCTGACGTTAAAAGCCCAAAATAACTAGTGAAATAAAAAAAAACATCAATTTCTTCTTTTTTTCTCAATACCTTATTCTGTAATTCTAAATTAAAGGGATTTTATTTACTCAAAGGTTATATAAAATTTATGTATTTTAAGTTTCTAAAACATATATCAAAAGTGAATTAAACACTTATCAACAATATTTTTCTATCATTTAGCTTATGATGATAAAAGAATTTTCTTTAAGATTAAGAATGAGTAAGACTTTTTTGTCTAGACTATAATTTACTAGTAAAACTTTCAATTTTACATAGTTATCAATATCACTAAAGATAATCTTGTCTTTGACCATTTGATTATATGTTCCACTTGTTTATTCACTGGAAACTCAAGTAACATATGTTGCTCATGATTTTGTTTTACATGAACTTTATTGCTTGGTGCTTTATTTTTATTTTTTTTACAAGAATTCTTCTTCACATGTTCAAATTTCTTACAACACTGATATTGTGATTTTCAACGATACAGACTAATTTTTCTAAGTAGCTCACATTGCATGTGTCACATAAGGATATTTGTCTTAATTAAAGTAAAAAGTTTATATACACTAGTAAAAAATATGGATTATACAGCGCACATTATGTCACGGTTCACCAGAAACCGCGGCATAATGGTGCGCGGTGGCAGTTTTGTAAATAAATCGAACTTATATGCCGCGGTTAAGTGGGGAACCGCGGCATATACCCCAGTCAACTATCATCTTTGACTCCACGTCAGCAAAAAAATTTAATAAAGGGAGAATATGTCGCGGTTGGTCAGAGAACTGCGGCATATTCCCTCAGCTACTTGCTGACATTCCCCATCAGTCAGCCCCTGCAATAAATTGGCAGGGGAATATGCCGCGTCTGCACGAGAAATTTTCGAAAGAGTTGTAAGTTATCACTGTTCCTAAAATAATAATAATTGTAATTATTCATACTACATTGAACTTTTTAAAGAATAATGATGTTTTGTAATGTAACAAGACTCCTTGGTTGAGCAGAGCTCCCAAGGTCAATTCAATCCAGAGGGTCGCCAGGATATTCTTGCTGCTACGATTGGATGACCTGAGCACCCTGGACGTGTACCTGCTGCAGGTCCTGAAGTAGGAATTAAAGATTATTTTGGGAGCTCTTCTCGTCAGCCTTCATATGCATACAACGAAGAACAAAGAGAAAGGATGACACTAGAGATCACAAAAAAGGTCCGAGCAAACCTTAGAGAGGAGATCAGGGCCGAGCTTAGATCAGAGCTCAGGGCTGAATTCAGCGCCATGTTCCAGCAACAGTTTGAGAGCTATGGCATGCGCCCGGTGCCACCTCCTGTACAGGAACAGGAACATGTTGTGCCTCCCACAGGTAAACTTAATAAACATTTATGTGCAATTATTTCTATCTTTTGTATAATCTAACATTTATTCTGACAGGGAGAAACGGGAAAGGAAGTTGTTCCGCACCAGCCGTCCTAGGGGATGACGTGGATGATGCTAGTCCATGTTTGCTATATATTTTGGACGATACTGAGATGGTCCTGGTAGCTCGTGGAACAAAGTTTAGGTCAGCGACTGTATGTCATGGTATGTAACTATTAGAGGATGAGGTGAAGGTCTCAGTTGATGAAATGATCATACCAGATGCCTCGGTTCCTCTGGCCACAGAAGAGATTTTCACTGTGGAACAAGCATTTAAGTTATTTATCACTTGGCCTAAATTTTTGGTTAAACCAGTTTCTGACCCCTCGGTATGAATTTCTTCTTTACACTTCTCAATTTTAAAGGTTTTTGATGTCAAAACTTATCTTATTTTTTCATGTAACAATAGACGCAGGCACATGAGAAGATTCCTTTATCTGAGGATGATCATCTTGCTTCATTGCATCTACTAGCTGACATCCTTGAAGATAAGCCTTTGGAGGTTGATTATGATGCTAATGTATTTGGGATAGGCTCTGAGGTCCCAATATACCTTCATAGCCAAGATGTCAGAGAGCTTGCGTCGGGAACACAAGAGTTGAATATTTCAATTATTCAGCTATGGATGATGTAAGTCTATGAGCAATAATTTATATAAAAAATTATGGTATATATCAAGTATCCTTATATCAAAGTTAATTTTTGATTTCAAGTATATGTTTGGGGTCAGTAACAAGTTGGGGCATTCTGATGATTATGGATTCATTGATCCCCAATCCATTCATGAATCAAATGATTTTGATACCATCAACACAAATCTGATGAGAAGTTTTCCAAGCGGCAAGAAAATATACTTTTTGCCTTATATATCCGGGTAAGTGAACTTTGTTAACGTAATAAAGTTCCATATGTGATTTTAATATATATATATATATATATACTAGTTAAGTTATTATGAATTTCAGGCGCCATTGGCAGCTTCTTGTTATGTCTATGCAAGAGAACTATGCTTTGTGGTTCTACTCATTCCACAGGCCTCCTCCCACACAACTCAGACAAGCAATTGATTGGTAAGAACCTCAATGTTTGGACTTTCTTTGTTATATAAATGAATGCTAAAACAACTTCTTGTTATATATAGTTTTATACCAGCAAGTATGATGATTGTTGGGAAATCAATTACTAATAGTAGAAAGATTGCTTGGATTTCTCTCAAGGTTTGACATATGCTAAAGTCATACTTTCTTATAGTTGTTTTATTTTAACGTTATTCACTAACTATTTACAACTTTGATCATATATTGTAGTGTAACAAACAGACTAGGTCATATGAGTGCGGTTATTATGTAATGTATTGGATGACCCACATTGTTCGTTCCCATATCACAAGAGGCTGGGAAACGGTAACATTTAACTTTAACAAATTTTGATGTTTTCCAAAAGTTAGAGTTGAGATACACTAATTAATATCAATTGTCTTGTGCAGAGGTTCAAGACTACTACACCAGTTCCTGAGAAGCCACTATCATTCATCAGGAAAGTTGCTGCAAAGTATCTAGTTAGGTTATATAATAGTTCTTAGTTACTAGATTTAAACATTGCATTTGATTAGATTGTAATTTATTAGACTTTGTACTTATTTGATTTTGAAATACATTTGAAGATGTTTGATCTGTTCAAATTAAATATGTATACATGTTTTCATATGCAAGTCTGTTTTTGTGGTATTGGATATCACAAAAACAGACCTGCTATTTTAAAAAAAAGCAGGGGAATATGTCGCGGTTGTGGTCACAATCGCGGTATGAAGTAGGGAATATGCCGCGGTTGTTATCACAACCACGGTAGAAAGTTCCCCGTTTCAATTTTTTTTTAAATTAGCCTTTTGGCCGCGGTTGTGGTACGAACCGCGGCATATTCCTTACTTTTTACTATGGTTCCAACCACGGCATATAAGGCTGAGATTTTTGGATTTTTTTTTTAAAAAACACAGGTTTAGGCAACGGTTCCTAAAACAACCGCTGTCTATTCGCTAGACATTCTGCCGCGGTTACAACCGCGGCATAAAGTCCCAGACTTTCTACCGCGGCCAAAGGACCAAAACAACCGCTGTCGTTTTCCCTGACTACACTAGTGATAAGTGATATAAATAAGGACAATAAAGAATTTGTTGAAGATGTAATAAAAGGGAGTAAATACAAAAAATATAATAATAAAAGAAAAAGAAAGAAGAAATTATAATAATATTCCAAGAGATATTACCCAGATGTAGACAAAAAATGAAAGAGGAGACTAAGAAACACTTTAAACTTGTAAATACATTAGATTGTTCAATATTTCAAAGAAATCAAGAAATGTTTTACAATAAAAAAAATAAAAACTAGTAAATATATCGTGGATGAATGGGACATATGAGAAGGTACAGAGAATTTCTAAGTAACACATGTAACTTTCAAGTACATAGTTGTAACTTCACATGCTTCATTCTTATTTTTAGGTGCTACATTTATTTTTTCTAACAAAACCTCAATAAGCTTTATCTAAATTTAATGAACTACCCTTTTGTTTCTCCTAAACTAAAGAAACTACCCATGTGCTAATCATAGTTTAGAATTAACTAAAGTGTTAAACATAATACTTATGAAGTGTAATCATTAGTTTAATTAGGCTTAGAATTTTATATTTCCTAATGGTTGGTGACTTTTCATTATCGCTGGTTGTGGTGGTCATAAAAGGGAGTCGAACCATTATTGTAAAATAACTTTTGGAGATTATATGTTTTGTGAGATAACTTGGAGAGTACTATGGAAAGTTTTTCTTTTTTTTAAAGAAAAATTAAGAAAAATGTATCTTTGATAATTTTCTTTTACAACTACTTATGTACCGGGTTGTAATTAATTCATTTCAAATATAGAAATCAATAAAACAGTGACACAACAAATAATCTGTTATGAAAAAATTGTTAAAAATAATTGTTAAAATATTAATGGTTTTTTTAATTGGTGTTCTCTTTAATTATATTTATCCTTTAGGATTTATCATAGGAAATTTCTTCTTTATCATTTTCTTTCTTCAATCATTTTTTTTAACTTATTTTTGTTTTTGTTTTTTTGCGTTGAATTAGTTCTACCATATAGACACTTTCATAAACTATTTAAGTTCTTTTATGAAATTTTTCTTTCTCCAAAACTTCTTAAGATGATTGAATTAAAATTATCACTTCTTTTTTAACACTGCATAAAAAATTTGTTATCTTCAAAAATTTCTCTAATCTTCTTTTCACCATTTTATCTACTCCAAAATCATGATTTGACCTTTGATTACAAGACACAAACTTTTCATTATACTTTTCAATATTTACTCTTATACTTAAAGAAACCTATTAAGATAGATTGATATTAATTCAATCGTAATAATAATCACATTACATTTATTAAGAATAAAAATTACAAATTTCTTTTTTAGATTTCTTTACATGCTCCAATTTAAGTAATTAATTTTGTAATAGATAAATACAATAAATAATCAAACGTTGTTCTAATACCAATGTTAGTGTTTTAGAGGAATAATTATTGGATAATGATTTGCAAAGTAAACTTTTGAGGAAGATGTGTACATGTAGCACTTTAGTCATTGGAGGAAATGTTATTAAATTCTTATTTAACTCCAACAGCAAACATTTGCCTGTATGAAAATATTAAAAATTGCTTATGGTTTACCATCTTCTATATTAATCTAGAATTTTGGAGAATATATGACCTATCAACAATTAGCAGAACACTATATAATAAATTATATAATAAATTTTAGGTTTAATGTCTCAGTATATTTTCGTTCAGAATTTCAAATAGATCCTTTTTTTTTTGCGTCTCAATTGAGTCTTTATTTTTGTAAAATCGAATCAAATTGAGATGACGTTGTTAAGAAGGATACGCTGTAGTTTTTTATTACGTGTCATTCAAAACATAATATTTTTTTAATTTTGAATTAAAAAATGAAATATAAAGAGTATACTTTATTTTTTAATTCAAAAATTAAAAAAATACAATTCAGTCACATTTTCAATGCCACGTAATAAAAAACTGTACGGTCAAGATAGACGTGTTAACAGGATCATCTCAATTTGACGGAAATATCCTATTTAATTCGATTTTAAGAAAATAAAAACTTGATTGAGACGCCGAAAAAGAAAGAGATCTATTTAAGATTATGTACAAAAATAGAGACTTATTGAGACATTGAACCTAAATTTTATGCAGCATCAAAATAAAGTTCGGACGCTCATTATTTGTGATCATTTCTCTTTACAACACCGTGCATATCAAAAAATAAAATTTAAGTTTAATTTAGTTTTATAAAATTAATTTTTTCTCATTTGACGTTATCTTTGATTTTTTTTCTCTTTTTCTTTATAAATACAAAAAGTTTTTTTTTGTTAAGACCGTTTTATTTCAATAAAGATTGTAAAATAATAATAATAGGTGTCAATCAACTTTTTTCCAAATATATATTTGTAGCACTGTAGCACTGAAGCTTTTCAATTATCTTTGCCAGGGATATAGACAAAAACACCATGCAAAGAGCATAATTGATGTAGGAAATGATCAAAATATTGACACCAAATATCTGAAAGATACAAGATATGTCTGTAATGCAGAAATGAAAAAAAAAAAAAAAAACAATTGACAATTACATTGTCAATAACTCTGTCTTCAATTCAACAACTTGTTTTTCTTAGCAACGTCAAAATCCTGAAACTCCTTATCTCACCGTCTTGATTTTCGGGGTCTGTAACAAAAAGAAGAAAACAAAGCTAAACAAAAACCAAGTATAAACTAACACTGAAACCAAATACCAAATTCATAAAAGATGCAGCATGTAAATAGAGAAGAAAAAAGCTTTTTGAAGCCATTCCACACTCAAGTATTTGACTTACTAGTGAATGAATACGTGAAATTATGAAGATATAGGGACTCACTTGGAGAATTTGATAGGCAATTTATTATCACCTATGCTCAGTTTCTTAAAGCGTGAATCAGATTCTTCTAGCATATCAAGCTCAAATGCAGCTATGTCAATAGCTTCAACCATTCTCTTGTCATCATCAGCATTATAAAAACAACCTCTTTTCTTTGCATCCAGAACAAGCTTTCTCCATACAGAGTCGCTGCTCACTAAAGTAGCTGCATTTCCTACTACCCAAAGGCAATATCTGCATTAAAAACACTCCTATTAATTTATCATTACCTATTTGTAACTCAGAAAAAAAAAAGTAAGACTGAGCAGAATATTCGAGTACCATACCTAGCCCTAGTCAAAGCAACATTTGCTCTTTGTGCATTGGTAAGAAAACCCACTTTACCACTCCCATTAGACCTTACAGTTGAAATTATTATGATATCTTCTTCACCTCCCTGAAAACCATCCACAGAACGAACGCTAACAGAGAAGCCAGGATGAGAAGTGCAACTGTGCTGCTTAATTTTGTCCTGAATCTCATACACTTGTGCATTGTATGGAGATATAATTCCAATGCTAACCCTTTTCTTTGACCTCATAAACTCTGCCAAAAATCAGAATACAATTAAGATGAATCAGTATAGCACATTCAAAACTATAAATATAGAGATATCTTTATAGAAAACAGCCATTACACAACACATTATAGCACCCTGAAAATTAGAGAGATAATAGTAACCTTCTTTAAGGCTTCCAACAATCTTAGAAATTGCAGCAGCTTCAACCATGTTCTTTGAACTAAAACCTCCACGACCAAAATGCTCTTTACCCTTTGATACGTTAATGAAAGAAAAAGATCCATACATCTCTCCCTCCATGAATCTCTTACCGTAACTACTTTGCACCACATTGGGGCCATCATAAATTAACCCACCGTAGAACTCTTTGCATGGAAACAAACTAATAGATGGGTGCATTCTATACTGAAAATTTAGCATATGTTTCTCGTATCCCAAACTTACAAGCCTCTCGAACAAACTCCTTCCAAAGTCAGCATTTTCAGCAATCTAAAAATATAATAATGTTTCATATATTAGATGTCTAATTTCATTTTTTAGCAATGATAAAAAATAGCACAACTCAGCTAAATTACCTTGCTTTTGACTAATGCGGGAAGTTGCTTTTCATCACCGATTAGAATGCAATGCTTTAGGCCTGGTAGCCTTAACGGAATAGCAGATTCGCATTCTTTAAGCTGAGCTGCTTCATCAATCACTAAAAATTTTATTTTACTCATCCCTTCTGTATACAGTTTAATAGAACCCGAAGCAGTACATAAAATTATGCATGCATTCATTAAGCAAAACTTTTCTACTCCACCTCTTTCTGAAATATCAGGAAGGGAAACTGATTCGGAAAGTAATCTAAGTAAGTTAAGGCACAATGTGCCTGATGATCCAAAGCATTCAGGACCGATGCTTCTTTCTCCATAACCATCAAGAGTTACCTTCAATCTTTTCTCAACAGAAGCTAACAAATCCGTGACTTCAATCATATTCTTCACCTGTTCTCTTGTAATGAAAGATGTAGGCAAGTGTGTATACAAAGTTTGCATACAGAACTCCAGCTTCTTTCTTAAATCCTCAAAAGTTTGCTTTATAAATTGCTGACTGGTCAAGATACTTATCTTTTCTTGTTCCGTATGAAATCGATCATAAATGTCCATCCGGTTCTTCTTTACATACTCCTCAAAGGTCATGGAGCCAAAAATCGTCCTTCTTTCCTTGTATGCACTATACGCAGAAGCTACACCAATGTCTTTCAACGTGACATATTCTTCCAACGATATAGCACCCTTTTCTTTCTTATTTAAGGTATATTCTTTCTTAGGATCCTCAAGTAAATGGATCATTGAATCCACAGTATGCTTCCAACCTGACAATGAAGAAAGGCACTTCACAAGATTTTCCACACGATGATCAAGAAATACATCCTTAAGGCCCGGAGAAGAATCTAATTTCACCCTCGATTTATTGCCCATTAGAACTATATCACCTAAACCATATGTTTTATACTCAACTGAACCTTGAAATAATCCATGCAAACGAGCAGCCACTTGCACAATAGCAGTGTTAGTTGGAGCACAAGCCAGCGATCTGTGTTTTAACTTTAGTAGACAAAACAACAAGCAAGCAAGAGTCTTTGTTTTCCCAGTTCCAGGAGGGCCCCATATTAGCTTGATATCACTGTGGTCACATTTTATCATACCAACACAGCTTGATACAGCTTCCTCTTGTGATTTATTTAGATTCTGATTTTGTAGTAGACAACGTGCAGTGATACCATGAAGTTTTTTCTTTTCTTCAGACTCGCAATTTTCGCATGTAACTCCACTCTGAAAAGTATAAATTAGGCATTGAGAAACTAAGTGTTTTTGAAGTTAAACAATAATGATTTATCTGCCCACTTGAGCACTAAAATTGTAGTTACTTTAAGTGTTAATTAACGTTTTACTTTAGACAGATTTGGTTAAAATTTAATCCAACAGAAAGTCGTCTCACTAACACTTGCAAGAGAAACAACTCTAAGAACAAACCTAAAATGTTTTCCTTTTAAAGGGAATACTTAGCTGTATAAAACTACATATGTAGAACACTATGACATTAGGAAATAGAACATTATAATTAAAGATGATATAGTGAATCTTACGTGTAGTTCTGGCTGCAACACCTGCTTAATGATGTCCACGTCGTAATCCATCGACAGTGAGTGTAGTGCTTTCCAAATGCGATTATTTGTGGTCAGGTTCATAAGAAATACAGCATATAGTTTTTGTGATTTGATCCTCCCAAATTCATTTAGAATATCCATTTCCATTATCTTGGATGACAGTATTAGTATTTCTTCAGTATCTTTCGCGCCACACACATGAGCAATATGGTAGAATCTTCCTGGTCTATTCAGGTCATCAATTCTTCTGGGTTTAACATCTGTTAAAACAAATAGATCTCCTGACTCAGGAACATATTTGCCACCTTTTTCTTCCTCCCCATCTTCTATTTCATCAGATATATTTTTCAACGTTATCAGATAAAACAGGTCCTTGTTAGGTCTAAAAAACTTGGCCCTCTCGACCTTCTTGATTTCACATAAACGACCATGAGACACACCCTTCAAGCTTGAACAAAGATCAGAGTGTGTTTCCTCGATCAATGGAGAGATGAAGGAGTTCAAGTAACTAGATACTGATTCAAATGTATTTGGTATTTTTTGTACCTGCGAGAAAAAGGTTTAATTCAACGTTAATTCCACTAGTTAAAATATGCTGCTTTTAAAATCTTCCCTCGTAATTTTTTTGAAACACTTTCAATTTAATAACACATAAGTATTTTTCAATGAGTTAAAAAGGTAAGTATGAATAAGTAGTACGTAAACCAAATCCAATAAATTCAACGAAGAAACATATTATGAAAAAACATCAACAAAAGCTTGAAAAGAAACAGTGAAGGTTACATATGAATGAGATTTTGACAAAGATTTTTCCTTTGAATAAGAGGTAAAAGAACCTTGTTTTTGTAAAGATCTTCATTCAGAGCATCCTTAAGTTTCCAAGAGAAAACAATGTTTAAAAAGCTGTATTTATCATCATCCTCTTCTGTTGAAGAACAAGTTGTCGTCTTTGGTGTCACACTTGTGACATTCTTCTCAACTCTACGTAAAACAAGTGCAAAAACAACATCAATCAACATGCTGCCATTTTGAACCAAAACACAAATACACAGTGAATGAAAAAAACTCATAGGGATGAAGATCAGTAATTATTCTCATGAGCATGCAACACGTTAAACTGAAGTAAAAGAAAAGAAGAAAAAAATGTTAAAAGCGTAGTATATATGAATGTATGTTGCAATTCTTACTTTCCAAAGTAAGAATCAAGTTCGGGCAAAGACAACATATCAGCCTCAAGTCGTTCCATGGCAGTATTGGAGAGGCTAACTTTGTGCAGTGTTTGAAAGTTTTGGTGGAATGTGAAGGGAAAGAGATTAGAGAGAAGCAAATGGAAAGGGAGGTGAAAAGCTTCTTCAAATGGTGTATTTATTCTTGAATTTCAGTGTGCTAAAATTATGAGAATTTTTTACTACATGCACAATTTTTAATTTTATTTCTTCATCACTCTATTTTATATTTACTGAAATACTATAGTTTTAATTACTCTTTAGAAAAGTGGATTGTATATATTTTTTTATTTCCTTAATTTTTAATTAATTAAAAATAAATAATTAGAAGAAATTAAAATTAATCATATCATATATAATTAATTAAACAAATAAAAAATTAGATAAATTGTTTTTTTACAAAAATACATTCTAAAAATATGTTTATAAATTAATATATATATATATATATATATATATTAGATAAATAAATATTTTTAAAAAATTAAACTGGCAATTTTCTTAAAGAAAAATTGCATAATTTTTTAAAAAAATAATAAAATATATTTAACATAATTAAATTTATTAAGTAGTAAACATATATTACTTTAAAAATATATAAATAAATAGGTATATATATATATATATATATATATATATATATATGTGTGTGTGTGTGTGTGTGTGTGTATAATATGAATAAATAAATATTTTAAAAGACATATATTTTAATGAAATATAAATTTAACACAGATAAGAAATTAGTCATTACTTGATTGGGTTGTGCTAGAGTTTTTTATTTCTATTTAAATTACTTTTTAAAATGCAACTAAATATAACGTGAAATTTAGGTAGATAGTGAATAAGGTGGAAATCTAAAAAGAAGATAGAACAGTTGTTTCTGGGTTTTGTTTGGTTTTAAGACGTTTTCTGGGAACAATTTTGAAAACTTAAAAAAAAAATTATGAGAAATTAATTATTCGTTGGGTTGTAGTTTTTAAAATAAGAGAATCAAACTACTCCTAAAAATTTATAGTTATATAACAATTTTTTTTTAAACTGATTTCAGGCAACAGAAGTGTAAGAGGAAGAATAAACATTAACAATAATAATAATAATAATAAAACTGAAAATGAAAATGAAAATCTTCCATCGGTTTCTTTCTAACTATTGTAATTTTATTAGAAATTTTTTGGTTTTATTTATTATTTACAAAGTTCATTGTTACATCAATTACTATTTTATTAAGTATATTCTCATGCATGAATTTATTGTTTTAAATCGGAAGAATATAATTATGAAATAGTAAATGTTAATTAGAATGAAAAGAGTAAAAAAACTTCTTAACCAATTATAATATAAAAAATATATTTGGAAATTTATTTTTTTACTCACGCTTTATTTTATTGACGGGTGTGAAAAAGTTGATTTTTTAATCATTTAATATTGTTATGTTTATATTTATTTTAGGCTTAATACTTTCATTGTCCTCGTATCTGTGTGAAAATCTCAGTTCGGTCCTCAAGTTTTGAACTGTCTCAATTGGGTCATAATTTTTGTAAAAATGCACACATTTTACCCCAACCGTTAACTGATCTCAAACGGCGTTAAGTTTAGCTGACGTGGTATGCTGACGTGTTGGCTTAATCCCTTCTTGGTCCTCATATTTGTGTGAAAATCTCAGTTCGGTCCTCAAGTTTTGAACTGTCTCAATTGGGTCATAATTTTTGTAAAAATGCACACATTTTACCTCAATCGCTAACTGATCTCACTGTGCAACAGTTATCTTCTGTTATCAGTGGAATAAATAGTTTAAAGGCTGGTGATGAACCTATAGGTTACCAAGTTGGTTCATTTGCAGAAAAGGCTGTGAGACTGATTGCACTGGTTACGCGAGTTTTCCAGTGACTTTACTTTTTGAGCCGGCGAGATAATCTGTGTAAAATCCCTGATTCTCAGAGAGATGAATAAAATCCCTAATTCAAATAAACTAAATAATAAGCATTGTGTCACGTGAAACACTGCTTATTTTAAAAAATAATTCATATAATTAAATAATACACGTCAGCATGTCCTCTGGCTACCACGTCAGCTAAACTTAACGTCGTTTAAGATCAGTTAACAATTGGGGTAAAATGTGTGCATTTTTACAAAAATTATTACCCAATTGAGACAGTTCAAAACTTGAGGACCGAACTGAGATTTTCACACAAATACGCAGACCAAGAAGGGATTAAGCCAACACGTCAGCATTCCACATCAGCTAAACTTAACGCCGTTTGAGATCAGTTAATGGTTGGGGTAAAATGTGTGCATTTTTACAAAAATTATGACCCAATTGAGATAGTTCAAAACTTGAGGACCAAACTGAGATTTTCACACAAATACGAGGACCAACGAAGGTATTAAGCCTTTATTTTACGTAGAGCTGTCAAAACGGGTAACTCGGCTCGATCCGGCCCGGTCCACCACGGGTTGATCACTTAGTGAATCAATCCAATCCAACTAATTTATTAGCGAGTCAGAAAATTTCGAACCCGACTGACTCACCACGGGTTGGTGGGTAAACGGGTTGGCTCACTGACCCACTTAATTACAATTCTTTTAAATAAAAAAAATACAAAATTTCTATAATTCAAATTTAAACAAATTTACTCCAAAATCTCACTCCCGACATGGTTGTTTAATTAATTTTCAAAATATGGCAACTTAAATAATTTTTTCAAGGAGAAAAATAATAATTAATATTTTTTTATAAAATTAAAATTAAATTTTAATAAAACAAAATTAGGTAAGCGGGTTGGTGGGCCAACCCTGGCTTACCACGGGTTCGACCCGCATGAGCCGGGTTTAAATGAGCCGAGTTGAAATATCACCCACATAAAAAAAATACAATTTTTTCAAACCCAACCTGGTCTGAAACCGTGACGGGCCGGGTTAGTCAACAGATTGTGATCCATTTTGACAGCTATAATTTTACGGCTACATGTATATAAAAATTATTTTATTCTTATCTATTTATTTGTCTTAAAATAGAAATACATTTTTATAATAATCTTTTAATTTTATCTTTTTAAAATTCTAATTACATCGTCGTTTAATAAATTATTAAACATAAAAAATATTTTAAATATTAAATTTATTATATATATAATTTTTATTTTTTATAATTTTTAATTATTTGGTCATTTAATAAAATAAAATTAAAAAAAAATACTTCACTTTTATTTCTTAAAATAATATTATTAAAATTATATATATATATATATATATATATATATATATATTTATTATTAATATGAATTATTTACAGTGTCATATAAAATATTGTCTGTCAAAAAAGTTATTTCACGATTTTATTTATTTGATTTATTTTTAAATTGATATATGAGGAAGTTATATTACTCATTCATCTAATTATTTTAATTTTAAACTAACTTGTCCAAAAACTGACAATATATTTTTATACTTCTTTTTCATTCTTAAAAGAGTTTTTCAATAAAGTAATTAGATGAATCTAACGTTACACACAAAACCAGTTTATTCATACACTACTTTATATTTTTAGTGGATCTATTTTATATATATTTATGTCTATCATTTATATTTTTAGAGAGTCTACTCAACATTTTTCTATACTTATTACTCAGAATCTAAATAAACATTGATTATAAGAATTTAACAATATAAGTTATATGAGTGTGTCCATATACCGATTAGACAAGTAATAATACATATTAGACGAGTTTGTCCAAAGCATTAATGAAACAAATCGGACAATACACAATAAACAAGTCTTTCCATACACTGATTATACGAATATAACAAAATATTTACACAAGTCTAGCAATATACATTAGACAAAGTTATCCATACACTAACTAGATGATTGTAACAAAAAATATTGGATAAGTCATTCCATACATTGATCAGACGAGAATAAAAAAAAATTATTAAACAAGCCTAGAGAAATATATTGATTAGATGAGCATAGCAAAAAAATTAGACGAGTCTATTGATGTATTAATTAAAGGAGTTTAACAATACACATTAAATGAATAATTCATATATTTATTAATAATATACATTAGATAAAATTTTCCACATAAAAATTAAAGGGGTCTGTTAATATATATTAGACAAGTTTATTTGTTAACTAATTAGATAAATTTTGCAATACTCATTAGATAAGTCTATTCATACACTGATTACAAGACTATACTAAAAAAACATTAGACAAGTCTAACAATACACATTAAACAATTATGTTTTTATGTTGATTGGACGAGTATAAGAAAAAACATTACATGAATCATTCCATAAACTAATTAGATGAATTTAAGAATACACAATGAGTCTATCCACACACTGATTAGACGAATCTTAAAAAATTTTAAATTTATTTTAATAAAAATACAAATAAATTTCAAATCTTAGACACAATTCACATGTTTAAAACTAGTTCTTATAAAAATAACATTTACATACTAACAAGAATAAATGGAAGAAGAAGAAAAAATAACAGAGACAAATACACAATAAACTCAAAGAAAAAAAATAAAAAACTATAAATAACATAATAATTTTGAGAAGAGTATTCTGGTATATACGTGCATAAAAATCAAATTCTTTTGAAAATATTATCATGAAATGAACAGTTTATTTTTCTTGCTAATTATAAAAATAAACGATTTTTTTGCAAAACGTCCTAATATTATAAAGACTGTTTTCCCCTAAGGATTTAGGCATAAGACTATGTTCTTGGAAAATGTTAGTGAGACATTATTTAGGGTGTACGTCATCGTTTGGCTTCTGCTCATAAATGTGCCCTGAAATGAAACTGGTGAGAGCATACACCTTAAAATACTCATTCAAAAGGAATTTTGCAGACCAATCATTTAATAGAAAACAAAATAAAATGAATAAAGCCCTAATTGCAATGTTTTGTCGACTTTTAGAATTCCTTTCTCATTATGGTGCACAGACTTCATGACAAGAATACCAAGGGACCTAAGAAAAGGGATGGTTTATTAGGTGGAAATGTGCTTGAAAAAGAACAAAACAGAATAATTAAATGTCTTTGGAATGCTAATTAAAGTTAATAATTTATAGGGAATTGCTAAAGTCACCACCTTTGTTAATAGTTTTGGTTGATGAAAGTAGAATGTTAAATCAATTTCTTCCCCTGTTATTTGAATTCAGGTTTTGATTTTGATGGAAAATTATTGTGTATATAAAATATGAATAATATTTGATTTTTTTAAATTGACTACATGGTAAACATATTAATATGTCTGGTTAGCTTTTCAACATTCCTTTGTGATTTATATTAATAAAATATTTTTAATTTATTTGGTATTTTAAAACTATTTTGTTAACTTTTTATGATTTCTAATTTGGTAACTTATTTATAAGACTTGTGTTTAATTATTATAAATTTTTATAATTATTGGAGATTTTTATCTATTTATTATTTAATATTAATACAATTATAAATACAATTTGCTTCATTTGACATTCAATCCTTAATCATATTATGATTTTTATTTTTTTATAAAAAGTTATTTAATTAATATTTAGAATAATAAATCTGTATAAGTATTAGTGGGTATATCCTTTATCCAATTTGAATAGAGATAAACAAAAAATTTATATTCATTAAACTAATTTGATTTTTATATTTAATTTTTTAATTTATATATTTTTATTGTCTTTACTTTTATAAAAAAAAACTCAACGTGACTCATTTAATTAGATTGAAATTAACGTGATTTAAAATGTCATTCATCAAAATTTAAATATTTAATGTGTGGAACTCTAAGTTATCTTTTACTTTGAAGGATCACATGTCAAAATTAAAGAAGTTCAAAGTTAGATGATAAAGAATTTTAACACTTCACCTAAATTTTAATATGTGACACTTTTAATTAGTGTTAATATCAATTTAATGAAATAAATTACATTGAATTTTTTACAAAATAAAAACTCAATTGAGCCCTTTTTTTAAAAAAAATTAGAAATTTAATTGAAAAAAATCAAAACAAATTAAATGTTAAGACTAAATTAATAATTAAACATATTCATCAAATATGGATATAAAAATAAATATTTATCCTAAAAATAGAGAAATAATAATCATAATCATATTCATCCTTTATCATGGTAGATGAAAGTTTAATAGTAAGATGAAATGAGATGATTAACATTTTTTTAGAAATAATTTATGATTTTGATTCACCTAGTATTGTTATTGGATTTGATAAGCCTAGAATATGAGTTAAGAAGCCCCACCAAATAAAATGTTGAAGAAAGACAAAGTGGATTTCTATTGCGTTATCTCTAAGCAAGTTATAAAATCTTGATTACGAAAACATGGGAATCTCTTATTACGAAAACATCATTTTCATCATGTAGTATTCAATTTTGGGAAGTAGAGTATTTTAGAGAAGTGTACACTTGAAAACTTTAAAATTTAAATAAGAAGTAAATAAAATGGCATACTTTAAAAGATGAAATCATAAAATAATTTTTTATTTCCATTAATATTAGTATTTTTTTTCCTAAGACTATTTGTATTTCTCAAATTAAATACAATATTTAATGTATATATTTATCACAAAATTCTAGCTATAGGTTAATTTAGGGGACGTGTACTCAATAAAGTGTAAAAGGGGGTGGAATAATTACCAGCTTATTTACACACAACACAATGCATATATTTTAAGTATCTCATTCTAAGAATGAACTTATCTCACTTTATCTGTTTGTATACCTTGACTGATAAAATTCCATTCCATCGTTTTTTAGCGATCAGAAGTTCCCAAGTCTAAAACTTTCAAATTTTCAACACAGAATTGAGTTAGTTCTCTATCCAAATCTTATTGTTATATAGTTTTCAATCTTCTTGGATTTAGCTGAAGTAGCTTTTGATTTTTGCTGTTGAAAATCGTACTTGAAACTTTTCAGTTCCTTAAATGCTAAGTAAGACCTTGTTTAATTGTATAAAAGAAAGTGAAGCTGAGAAAGAGTTCGTGTTGTGCTTGTGCTACTGGTTGATCGATAAGCGTGAGCAAGGATGGAAAATCTTGGGCATGGAAGCTTGGTAGATACTGTATTCTCTTGGACTCTCAAAGATGTTTTCAACGAAAAGCTTTTCAAGCACAAGGTTTCTTTTTCACTTTGTAGTATTTTTCTGTAAAATTCAGTCCTTCTAAGTTAAGAGTTTCTATTGAAAAATTGTTTTGTCGCAGGTGAAGAAGATTCCGCAGACATTCCACTCAATAAAAGATTACATGAATTCATTCATTCCTGCATTGATTGAGGAAACACACAGTGACCTGTCTTCAAGCTTGATGAGCGTGTCTCAAGCTCCTTTTTCTGAAATCAACACCCTTCAAAGGTCTATGGACTTCGAATTTCCCTATGATTTGTTCTATCAGATTACCTTAAAGGGCACCACTGATGATGTGAAAGGTGCACGAAAGTATGAACCTGAGACTGGAGATGTCATTGCATTCACAAATGTAAGACCTAGACGCATAAATGACTTGAAAATGACCAAAGAATATTGTCATATTGCTTATGTTCTTAAGTCCCCAGATATATTTAGTGCTGAAATCACTATATTGACATCTAAGTTCATGGAGAATGATATTGAAATTGACGTGAGGAGCAACAAATCACAAAAGCTTTATGCAGTGTATCTTATGAACATGACAACAAATATTCGTATTTTGAAAGCCTTGACTTCGAGATTGGAGGGTGCAGATACGAACATTCTTACGAAAGTGCTAGGTGCTTATTCAATGGTAAGAATCAATAAATCATTCATTTATTATAAACTTCTGTTATTAAAGCATTAAGATACTATTTCACAAGCATTAACTTGAACTCATTTATGCATGTTAAAATTGATCTTTAAGAGTGTGCTTGTAAAGGTAGGCCATCGTTTAGGGTTTATATGAAGTGTCCATGCACATTTTGTTCTCGAATTTGTCTTTTATCTAAACTATAATTGTCTATGAAAAAACCATGCTTCAAGTTTTCTTTGTGTTTTACAGAACGGAGAAAACTGTCACATTTGTTTATCAGGAGAAAATTGTAGCTACAGTACTGTTGCACAAACTATAACCAGTGCTCATAATCTAAATGAGTCTCAAAAGAATGCAGTTTTAAGTTCTGTCACAATGAAGAAATGTGAGCATAATGACCATATTAAACTTATATGGGGTCCACCAGGGACTGGGAAAACGAAGACAGTTGCTTCCTTGTTACTATACCTTTTCAAGCTTAAAACCAAAACATTGGCATGTGCTCCAACTAACACGGCCGTGTTGGAATTGGCTGTTAGGCTGCATGGTTTGGTTAAGGGTTCTGTTGATACACCTGAGTGTGAGACATATGGGCTTGGTGACATAGTGCTATTTGGGAATCGTTCTAGGATGAAAATTGAGTGTTACAAAGGTCTTGAGACAGTGTTTTTGGACAATCGTGTTGATGATTTGTTGAAATGCTTTTCTCCAGATATTGGTTGGAAATATTACCTGGAATCAACTATCAAGTTTCTAAAGGAACCTGAAGAAGCTTACTTTTCATACAAGAATCGCGTGGAGGACCAGAATCTTATGTCATTAGAAGAATTTGCTAAGCGAAAAATCAATAACGCTGACATTGCATATGGCTCATATAAGAAACGCGTTAGGAAGAATCGAGATCCAATGACATTTGAGCAATTTCTGGTGAAAAAATACCCTTATATCGTAGAACTATACCAAGCCTACAAGGATGACAAAAATGTAAGTGCAGGCATGACAGAGGAGCAATATATAAAGCAGAGGTTAAGTTTTTTTAGAGAGAAGCTGAATGAACTAAGGCGAACCTTGTACACTCACATGCCAACATCTTTTATTCCATTAAATGTGTTGAACAGTATGTTGAAAGCTATGAATTTGCTAAAATCTCTTGAAGTTTCCACTGGTCAAAATGTTTCCAAGCACACAATCTCTGATTTTGAAGATAAACAAAGCGTTAATGGTCGCCTTGGATTGTTAGGCTTGGAAAGAGATGAATGCCTGGTCATTCTAAGTAAACTTTCTCAGTCAATTTCACTTCCCAACCACCTTAGAAACGAAATAGACATATCACAATTTTGCTTGGAGAATGCGTGCCTTGTTTTTTGTACAGCTTCAAGTTCTTCTAAATTGTACAAGAAGAAGATGACACCATTCAGATTTGTAGTGATTGACGAAGCAGCACAACTAAAAGAATGTGAATCAGCCATTCCATTACAACTTCCAGGCCTTCGTAGAGGAATCCTCATAGGTGATGAGAGACAACTTCCTGCAATGGTCAAAAGCAAGGTAAGAGGAGTTGTTGTTTTTATTATGTGATTTTGATTGTAGCTATTGTATATGGTTTTGTCTTGTATGTTTGAATGGATCAAAATTTTAGATTGCTGAAAGGGCTGAATTTGGAAGAAGTTTGTTTGAAAGGCTGGTGTTGTTGGGATACAAGAGGCATATTCTCAATGTTCAATATAGAATGCGTCCAGCCATTAGCATGTTCCCAAATAAAGAGTTCTACGATCAGCAACTTACTGATGCTCCACTTGTCAGAGGATTAAGCTATGATAAAAGTTTTCTTGATGGGAAAATGTATGCTTCATATTCTTTTATAAACATTTCTAAGGGTAAAGAACAGTCTAACACTGATCATAGTTTGATGAACAAAATCGAGGTTGCAGCTATCTCTGAGATAATTGGAAATCTTAAAAAAGGTTACTTTTTCTTACTGATTGTCAAAGTAAAATCTCTATAATCATAAGAATACAAGAAAATAAATATTTACTTGATTAATTCGTTTTTTTATTCAGAGTTTTTGAAGACCAGGAAGAAAGTTAGTGTAGGAATCATATCACCATATAAGGCTCAAGTTTATGAAATCCAACAGAAAGTTAAGCAGTACATTTCAGCTTCTGATTCTCACTTCTCTGTTAGTGTTCGTTCTGTTGATGGTTTTCAAGGCGGTGAAGAAGATATTATAATATTATCTACTGTGAGATCTAATGGGAGTGGAAAAGTAGGTTTTCTTTCCAATAGGCAAAGAGCTAATGTTGCTCTTACCCGAGCTAAGTATGTTTGTTGTAATTTGGTCATTCTTTTTAGTGCTATTTCCACGTTATATCAATATGCAAATAGCTAATGGATTAATTTTCTTTTACTTCAGATACTGCCTTTGGATATTAGGAAATGCTGCAACATTACTCAGTAGCAACTCTGTATGGAGAGAACTGGTTCTTGATGCTAAGGAAAGAGACTGCTTCCATAATGCTGATAAGGACAATAAATTGAGTCAGGCTATTGAAGATGCTATTCTCGAGCTTGAACTTGATGAATCTCAGTCTCAGTTTAAGAAACTCACTTTAGTAGAAAAGTCTGTAATTGCCACTGATTTGTCCAGGTGAATTGAGAAATATTTGTTTCATAACTTTTTATGAATGATAAATTATTTGCATACCTTGCATTGTTGAAAGCATGAGAAAAAATTTCTGTAGATTGTTGTTAGTATAATTTACATTGTCTATGTGCAGGTCATACAAACCAAGAAGGTGATGCACTATAGCATGTGGTTAATGAATTCACTGTGAGGTTCTGATTCATCAAAGACACTGAAGTATATAGCTTACAAAGTGATCACTGAGTTCATTGGATTTTGAATTCTTTTGCCTAAGTGACTTAAAGTTTGTAATATTCGTAGTGGCTATGTTTACTAACATAATTCTTCTCTATAACGAGCTTCTTATTTTTGAATCTTTTCTATACAAAACACTTAAAGTTTGTAATATTAGCAGTGGCTATGTTTACTAACATAATTCTTCTCTATAATGAGCTTCTTATTTTTGAATATTTTCTATACAAAACACTAAGTGTTACACCATACGTATACAACTTAATTATGTTTGGATTATGTTCAGAAATAAAACAGAGAACCCTGAATTTGAAGTCAAGTACCTCCTAAGAAAGTAAGAGGAGAGAATGAAATATATTTTTCTGCCTTCCAAATGCACAGTACAACAATTGAAATAGCTACTCCAAAGATTCCCCTAGGACAAGTGGCACACAGGTCAAATAAAACACTAACAAAATCATAACAAACTTCTTCTAGAACATCAGGAAACAATTAAAATGGAATATACTAGTGATGAATGAAATCAGACCACCCAACTGGTCTTTTTACCAATCTTTTGGGCCTTACACCCTCATCCATAGGATCTTGCATAACAATACCATCCCCTTCGACAAGGACCTTGTCCTCAAGGTCATACAATGATTTGAGTTCATGCCATTTTTCCCATGATGTATCATCTAGAGACAACCCGTTACACTGGACCAAGGCAAAACGAGTGGGTACACCATCAACAGGTACTGTCTTAAAATCCAAAACAGCCAAAGGAGTGACAAGAGGCCTGTTTTCCACATACTCAAGAGGAAGATTGTCGATACTTAAAGGAACAGGTCCCTCATGATGCTACAACATAGAACAGTGAAATACATTGTGTATCTTGGACTGTGGCGGAAGTTCAATCTTGTATGCAACTGGTCCAATACGTTCAAGCACTTTAAAGGGACCATAGAAGCGTTTGGCTAGTTTATGATCCCTGTGACTAGAAACTGAAACTTGTCTGTATGGCTGAAGTTTCATATTAGCCCATGAGCCAATCTCAAATTTCAAATCCCTACGCTTCGACAGGATCAGTACCGTCAAAACGAGGTACATCCAGCTTCAAGAATGACGCTGAAGGTGTGTGGGCAATGGAATGGGATGGTGGAGGGGATGAAAGGGATTCCAAGTAAGAAAAATGAGTGTGCATATTAGTCATTTGGGTGGAAAAGATTGACATCTGTGAGAGCATTTCATCCCGCTTATCGGAAAGGGTTTTAAGACGCGTATTATTTGCCATGGGGGAGAACATGACGAGAGCACCAAATGTTAAGAAAAAAAAAACAGAGAATCCTAAATTTGAGGTCAGGTACCTCCTAAGAAAGCAAGAGGAGAGAATGAAATATATTTTTCTGCCTTCCAAATGCACGGTACATCAATTGAAATAGCTACTCCAAAGATTCCCCTAGGACAGGTGGCACACAGGCCAAATAAAACACTAACAAAATCATAACAAACTTCTTCTAGAACATCAGAAAATAATTAAAATGGAATATACTAGTGATGAATGAAATTAGACCACCCAACTAATCCTTTTACCAATCTTTTAGACCTTGCACCCTCATCCATAGGATCTTGCATAACAGATTATCTATCAGTATAATAACTTTTAATAGATACTTTTAATACATTATAGAATGAAAATTTTTCTCGGTTTCTTATTTGTTTGGTTCAAATTTTCAAATCATTCTCTTATATAATAATTTATTAACAAAATAATTTTTAATTTACTCTCAATTAGTTTGAAAAATATATTATTATAATAAATAATATTATCAAACTTAACAATATCACATGTTTACTCAAAAACAAGAAGTAACTACTCATAAAAATTTAAATTTATTGTTCCAAATATTTAAAGATCCAAGTTAATAACAATTACTTTTTTATTTAATTGATGTTAACTTTAACATCTAATGACACAATCAGAAAAAAAAAATGTTTGATGTATTTATTTTTGGATGAGACAGAAAATCAATGTTCAATGTATTTGGTTTAATTGTTTGAGCATGTACACCACCTTGTTGTTATACATATAAAACCTGAATGCTGTACATATAATCGCTACATCTTATATTTAACGTATTGAGTTCCTGAGTAAAACTAAAATTTAAAATATAAAAATATAATTATACAAAATATAATCATATAAAATATAATCATATAATATTTAATTGTAGGAAAATGCAGAACCGAGGCACTAGACGACACCTACTTTTATCCTTATGTTAGCATAAGGACCGAGACATAAAGTGCGAGTATTGGCACGCGTAAAGCTTGAATATAGGCATCGGTTGCCCTATAGAATTGAGGCCGTATGCTTCTATGACCTCGGTTATCAGTTAAACCGATACAGAGGTTAATATTTTTACCTGAGCAAACGAAGTTACCTTACTCTACTCCACACTGTTCTTCTCTCTCACGCACTATTCTTCTCTCGCAAACTTTTTTCGCCTCCGCTCCGTGATCGCCTCCGCCGCAGGGTCGCCGCTGCTGCCATCCAACCAGTGCTGCTGCCGTTGCCATCAAACAACCTTCGCTGCCTCCCCACTGCAGCCTCGCCGTTCCACAGCTCTTCGTCGTCTTCGTCGCAAGGGTTCGTCTTTTTAAGTGTTCGTCTTTTTAAGGTTTCTCCTTGTATGATTTCCTAGTTATGTGGAAGCCAGTGTCACTGCATTATCTATGCAATTCCTCATATTTACAACATTGATTTATTTGTTAAAATTTTGGCAGGATCAATAGAGCAGGGAGCTTTCTCAAAGACGTGTTTCTAAACGTGCTAAGAAACTGAAATTGAAGGTATGACTGAGGGTTCTTATTCTTGCTTTTGTTACTTAACTGTGTGTAAGTACTTTTTGGACTGATTACGAATAATTTTTCTGTGGTTTATTGGGGAACTCTGTTGTGGGTTATGTTTCTTGTTTTGCTTTCCTTTGTTTTCCATGAGTTTCATATTTCCTATTTGTACTATTCCCTCTAGTTAAAACACGTCTAAGCTTTCTATCTGGCTACTCTAATTTTTCAATAAGCTTGAGAAGAGTAAACGTGGTAATTTTTAAAAGTTTCAGACCTGAGTAAACGACTTAAAGAATTACCAGAATTTTTTTGGATTTAGATACTTAAGAGAAATAAAAACAGACAAAAGATTAAAAAAAAAATACTGATATAATTTTTTGTTTATATATTTTTTGTTGATTAAAAGACAAGAGGCTGTCTTTAGTTATTATGCTTTCAGCAACCTCTTTAAGATCTCTCCAAAGCAGAAATTTATTGTGCTTTCTGCATCTCATCTAACTTCTCTTCTCTTTACGCCTATTTTATTTTGGTTGAATATCTATTTTGGTTAAAGTGGTCTCTCTTTTTTTTAAAAAGTTCACTTTAGTCTTATTTTTCGCAAAAACCGTTCAAGTTGGTCTTTTTTTGTAACGGCGTTAAGTTTATTATCGGCAAAGTTGCCATGTGTAATGTTTGATGATGTGACATTGTAAGTTGTTTTAAAAATTAATTTATGATGATGTGTAAATGAATATAGTTAGAGTAAAATAAAAAAATGAATTAGGGGTAAATTTGGGTAAAATCTGCGATTTTGATTGGGATTTTCTACGATTTTGATTGGGATTTTCTGACAATTAGGATTAGGGTTCATCTTGATTAGGATTTTCTGGCAATTGGGATTAGGGTTCATCTTGATTAGGATTTGCAATCCTTTTCCGAAACCAAAAAGCTGCACACGCATGCCATAGCTGAGGATCCAATCACCTCTCCGCCTCATTCGATTTTTCTTTCAAGTCCATGAATGTAATCATCTCTCTCATCAACTCACTGCAAGTGTAAATTTTCCCAAATTGAACGTTCCTTTTTATCACAAAAAATCGTAAGAGGATACAGATAAAAAAAAAAAGAGTTCATTTCTGAATTCAAACATCACTTCGGTTGCATTTTTATGAGTCTATTTCTTACCTTAAAAAGCATATATATGATCACTCTTGTTCACAGTAATTCTGAGAAAACTCAGAGTGGTAGTTGCAAATTTTATTTCCACTGAGAAAGAGAATCCCAGTCGCCCACAGTTTCTGATTTCGAGTCCCAATTTTGCTGACTGACCAATTCAAATACCTCTAAATTGTTGTCAATAAATAGCTTTGTCTCGACAAGTTTGACAGAATAAATTAAAAAAAGAAAAACCAAATGTCATGAAGAACTGAAGGGGTCAAAAAGGGTGGCTTCCATGGAAGAAAGAGTGGCGTGTTATAGAGAATTAGAAATATGAAGGAAGAAGTTGAAGGTGTGAAAAGAGGCGTGAAGTTGGAAGAGAAAGATAGAATAGGGTGATAAGTTTATAAGTGGATCATTTGCAGAAACATGAAGATGTTCCAGAAGAGAGTTGTTCAAGATGTAGGACAGAACGAAACGGAACAGTCCAAAAACCCTAATTCATTTTTTTTATTTTACTCTAACTATATTCATTTACACATCATCATTAATTATTTTTTAAAACAACTTACAATGCCACATCATCAAACATTACACACCTAGCAGTTCTGCCGTTAGTGAACTTAACGTCGTTACCAAAAAAGACCAATTTGAACAGTTTTTGCAAAAACCAGGACTAAAGTGAACTTTTGAAAAAAATGGAGGGATCACTTTGAACAAACTCTCCCAAAGGAGGGATCAAAATAGGTATGAAACCTTTTATTTTCATCCAAGAAAGATTTCAGCATTATTAATTTATCTTTTTTTGGCTAACGGATAAATTAGATATTAAAATTAAATAACTACTCTATTTATGAACTGCTAAATAAGTATTTCAAAAATCAATATATATATATACCAAGTAATCTATTGTCCATGGATAAATCTATCTCACACAGCCATTTACATAATGCTATATTTCTTTAAAAAGATAATAATTAATGCTTACACATGCTTTTTGTCTTAATTATGCGGCATTGAAGTTACTTTTTAAAGATCTATGGAAAAAATCAATTAACTCTTCAAATGTAAGTGGGTTTTCGAAATTTCGAAATGTCGGTTATGGAGATGAACTGTTTATCATGGCATATTAAACAAGTCAGGTTTTTTATGTCAAAGATTATGTTTTTGACCATTAGTATGTTGTTCTTCAAGGAAAAAAAGAAGAGAATCTAAGTAATCTTCATATTGCTGACAACCATCCATTTAAAACGACAATAAATTTGGATGACGACTTTCTAATTGATAATATACAAACAATTTGGAAAAATCTCAATGAATATATATATATATATATATATATATATATATATATATATATATATATATATATATATATATATATATATATATATATATATATATATATATATATATAAGTGTTGATTTCAAGACTCATATAATTTAACTAAATGGGTAGTTTAAATTATTTTTATATTCATTTAAATTAATTGTTATAATCGTCAAATTGATTTTCCTTTTCAAGAAAATGGAAAATACATCCCATTACAATAATAGAAAAAATATTGATGATGATATTAATATATTTTTTTATATTTCATTTTAATTTTATTAATAGTATCACTCTGTCACTTGTTCATCATTTTATTTTAGAAATTAAAGGATAAAATAAATATATTGAGAACATAAATCTTAGAGTGTGATATGTGATTTCTATAAGAACTCATTTTTAATTTAGTTCTATTTGAAATTTATATTTTTAATATTTTTACATAGAGTTTGTTTTAAAAATTTATAGAATATTTTTTTAATATCTTTTATAAAAAATCAATAGGAAAAACATCATGAAATATGAAAAGATTTAGTAGTGAGTTAAGAATGCAAAAAATGAGATATATGGCATATCGTCTAACACAAGGAAGATATGCATATTAATGATTTAATTATTACTTGTGTAAAAGACAATTTTTATTATTCTAAAAGATCGTTTTCATTATTGTCTACATGATTTTCAAACTACAAAAAATACCAAAATATAGTATCATTTTTTTTTTCAACATATTATACATATGATAAAAGTAGTTAAGTCCAATTCAATACAAGGCACTTTTCACATAATCAAAGTATAACTATAATAATCATATTGAGTAAATAGATATAGGTTTGATTGAATATTCACTTGCTGAATGTACCGTATGGGTCGGACGACCATAATGTTACTCCCACAATCGAACATGTCGAACAGTCGTGAAGAGTTGGATGCAACTAACCTGATTAAGCGTAGTAGAATCCTAACTCAAACTGGACAGTTGAAGAAGAACATCCGGTTTGAGTTAATAATCAAGTCTTCCTGCAAAAATTAAGGTAAGTAATGATTAGAGGTATTAGGCTGAGATTGAGCCCTGATTAAGATTCCGCTAATCCCAGACTCATGATGAAAACTATAAATGTCAAAGGTAAGAGGTGAAATTTACTGCATATTTATTACCAGCGTTAAGCTATCGTACAAACAATCTACTGACTTTAACATCGGAGAACCTTTGACAGGTACACTTTCGGATAGTAGAGTGAAAAAGTAAGACATAGATAAGACGATTCTTTAGGAAAAATTGTGTAAGTGTTAGGAATTGCTTGAATTCACCGAAACACTCAGATTTGCAAATTTTTATTAAGGATAATAGACATTAAAAGTTTAGTTTGTAACGTCAATGCTTAATAGAAGATACTAGTAAAATGTAGGTATGCAATACACAGACATTTATATACTGAATTATGTTAGATTCTTCTTGCATTATTTTTTTTTTCTTGTTTTTAACATTTTCTTCTCATATCCATGTGGATATATATTTAAAGAAATAAAGCATTCAATTAGTTAGTTCATAGTTTATGCATATTGAGAATCTAGAACAAAAATTTGTATCTTAAGCATAGACACGGGAGGTTGATCTTTTATGATTATAAACCGGAAATTTTGATGCCTTCCTTAACAGAATTTTGTACAAATTTCACATGAAGAAACTTTATCTTGCCATTAATGATTTTTAATTTCGAGCACATATAAACATTTATTAATGAATAATATGATTTAAAATACTACTAACTGATATCTGTATAATTTATTTTTTTCTTACAATAATGTCGTAATATTTTTATGGATAATGATATTTAGATAACATTTTTTTGACAACATTTGAACACTGATTACGTATCAATCTGTGATTGATCACTCCACAATAATGTTTATGATTATTATTATTGATTATGGAGTAATTTTTGACCAATCACAGATTGACACGTAATCAATGTTCAAATGTTATAAAAAAATGTTGTCTAAATATCATTATCCTATTTTTATACTAAAAAGTTAGAATATTTGTCGAATATTAATTTTTTACATTGATAAAATGTTAGATGCAAAAATGAAATAAAATAAAAATATGTTTAAGTAGATAGAATGTTAATAGGAAAGGAAACAAAATCAAAGCACTAAATATAAATAATTCTTTATCTACTAGAAAAGTAAATTGAACGCATGATAAATAAATTCGAAAACAACTCATACAAATTATAAAAATTTATATGCGTATGATTATTTTATCCCCATAATTTTTAATAATTTCAATATAAATTTTAAAATTATTTTATTACAAAAAATATTTTAATTATATTTTTTTAATTTTTTGTTATTATGAAACTTTTAACATAAATGCACTCATACGCATTTTCACACGTGTAATAATGAAAACAATAATTCATAAATTAATAATACAATACTCTAAAGAAGTCTTATATTTTGATGAAATTATTTTGCTGAGATATTGTAATAACCCATAAATAAGGATTTAGGACTTGTAAGGGTATTAAGCTATTGAAATCCTATTTTAAAATAAAATGCATACCAAAAACATATAAATTAGAAGCTTTCTAAAACACACTTGGTCCATTTGCTTGAAAACTCATATCTCTCTAAACTTTGTACTTCCAAAACCTTCTCCTCCATCTCTCTAAATTTCTATCTCACTAACCTTGTTGCTCCACAATCAGAGAGTGCTTAAGTCATCTTGGAGTTGTAGGCTTCAATCCAACCGATCAGTTTCTGAATCCTGCACTGGTAAGTGGTTCTCTTCCTTCTTTCTCGATTAATTGGTCCTTGAACATGCAATTGAGCTGTTGCATGTTCCTAGCAATCCTCATCTTTAATTCTTAGCTTAAATTAGGTTCTAAGCACTTTCCCTGTCACAAATTTGTGGGCTGTAGGTTTCCATAGAACTCTTGCAAGACACAAGTTCAATCGGAATTTTGATTTAACCTGTACAACTAATTGAAGGTAAGGGAAGCTAGGTTGAATTCTGAATTTATAGAACTTTAATTTATATTTATTGAGTTTATATTTTTGAGTTTAAAGTTTCTGCATGTATGACTTGTGTGATAAAATAGGTTTTATGAAATTGAATTGATGAATTATGTACTGGAGTGTGATTTCTATTGTCATGAATCTGCATTTTCTTAACTGTAACTTGAATGAGTAATTATGAGTTAAATTAAGAATTGGAATGCATGAGAGTATGAAAAAGAATTAAGAGTTGGAGTGGAAATTTTAGTTTGGCAGTAACTAGTTAATCCACATATAGAAATTAGAGTGTTTAAGTCAAATTAAGGGGAAGAGGAGTGATTTTGTGAGATAGAGGTGAGGTGCATAATTAGACTGCTAGTACAACTTAGTCAAGCCACTTTAGACTTGTTAGAAACATTAAACCAACCAAAAACATAATACAAATGGTAGATTTAAATTTGACCCCATAAGTAAAGGAAATTGAGTTATTTGATCCAAATTTTCTGCATAATTGTTAGAGATTAGTGTTTGGATTGGAATTGGACCCTTAGGCAAGTTAGATTCAACCTGTACTTCGAATTAGGATCATTAGAATTCCATCAAAGTGCCTAGAACAAGTTTGGAGTGGTGGAGTTCTGCAAAACTGCAGAATTGGGAATCTGCAGAAGTGCAGATTCGCTGAGCGAGGGTTCTCGCACAGCAAGGGTTCTGAGCGAGGGTTCAGCAGAAATTCGCACAGCGCACCAGGAAGTGTGCGCTCAACGAATTTTCTGCGACAGAATGAGCATTTTTTATGTTTTTGATGTTTTGGGAGTTCCGGACGTCCGTTTTGGACGTTCTTTAGGTCGTTCTGGGGGTTTTTGACCCTTCCGGAGCCATTGGTGAGGGTTTCCAAGCTATTTGAATTACTTAAGTATTGGTAATTAAAGATTATAAAGAAATTGGTGTTAATAAGTGATGTTTCTGCAAAAGTATGTAATGTTTGAGTATGTATGAATTATATATGATCTTGTATAGATTCAAATGACAATGTATAATTATGTACAAGTGTATGAATGTTGAAAATCATGAGTTGTGTTTCAAATTTAAAAGTATGATTGATGGACGTAATTCCATGATCCTCAAGGGAGGTTACATGGTGGTGCCACTAGAGTTTGTCGTGATTGACCGTATGAATGGCCGGAGTTCAGGATGGGGTTTACCTGGACATTCTAATGACCATCCATGCTCAATTAGAGAGTGATGAGTCATGTGGTGAGAATAGCAGGAGGTCCTAGTCTTGGGTGTCTCCATTTATGGGCCAAGATGAGTTTGGTTGGACTTACACTTGTGTGTGGTCGGGTGAAACCCCTCGGCAATGGCTTTGCAAAGCAGTAGGGCCACAACAAGTGCACAAACCCCTGGAACTTGACATTTCATACTAGTCCGGACGGTCAAATCACGTGGTCGGTTATTGGTATTAACAAAATGCATTTGGTCGTAGTCTATATTATGTTATGGTCTTTACATGCCGTGTGTGATTGTATAACATGATTTTTATACCTAGCTTACCCTTGCTTTGTTATGTCTGTCTTTGTATGTTTTCTCTTTTGCGATGATCACCTGTTTGGTGTGAGCTTAGGAAGACCTTTGTTTCAATTACTTCCGCGATAGGTGATGGAAGAGATTCAATAGAGACGTAGAACGAATCTACAGATGTAGATATTGTTTCTCTTAGGTTTGTTCCTTATTGTGGTTAATTTATCATATATGTAATATTAAATTTTAGTAGTTTTATATTACTAAAATTGGGATGTTACATATATTATAAAATAATATATTTTAATAATTCTAAATCTTGATTTAATATCCCAATTTTTTAAAACTTTTAATTTAATACTTGACTTTAAATTTAATTTAATCTCTGAAAATATTATTCCCAACTTATTTTTGGAGAAAAGTCAAAAGAAGTTTAGCTTGTACAGGACGTTTTTGTAAGTAACATAGGTTATTACTTGTCAGATTGATTTCACCATAAACTTTGGCTGAGAAAACCTAAGTTCTTTGTCTCTCCGCCTCTGGTAGTCACCTTTGATCATAGCCACGGTACATCTCTTTTGATTTTGTTTTCTTCTTTTGTTTATTATATTCTATTTTTCTTTCTGTTGTTCTGGGTAAGAATTAAATTGTTTGAAACTCTGAGTAATTATAGTTTTGTAATTGACGAGGATGGTGATGGAATTGGAATTTATGATATGTGTTGAATTGTTGTGATTTTGAAAATAAACTCAGAATCTGCGCTGAAATTATTTGTAGAGTGCTCTAGATTATATGGAGGAGTCTGAGGTTTGAGGAATTGATAAAGAAAGAAACGAAAAAAATGAAATGGGAGTAGAGGAGAATATGTATAAGCTAGGTCTTCTATTCTTTGTTCAGGAGTTTAGGGAATATAATTTATTAGACGATAACATGAGGAATCCAAAACTCCCACAGTTAGCTTTTGACTGAGTCAATTTGATCTTTGAAGGGATTTTTCTTTTTTTTCTGATGAAATTCAATATTTGTCATAAAAAATGAGATATCATTGTGCTATTATTGGTTTTGGAGTTATCTATTTATCAAAAGCTCTAGGTTTTCAGCATTGTGTAAGTTTTAATATGTGATTCATTTGTTTATACTATTAACATAAATCTTCTTCCATCTACTCTATATTTGGTCTCTTCAACAACATTATTCAGTTCCTTTAGGAATAAAATTTATCATAATTTTATTGTTTGGTGTGATGTGGTTTAGATATTTATAAATATTCCTGTTTTGAGGATGAGTTCCAACACAACTGTAAAGTTGCCTACTGTGACCAGTTAGTCACAGATTGGAATCTAAAATCAACTTTGTATATACAAGGGGAAGAAGGTTGCATATAATGAACCTCCCTCCTCCATTTTGCGAAGCAAGAAGCCTTTAAGGATACTTTGGTGTGTTAGATTTTGCAAGTATTCCTATTGTATAGGGGTCCTTTGACTTGTTGTCTTTTTGGCATTTCCAATCTGGATAAGAAGGTTTCATCTCTTGTTTCTACCGATTTGTATTTTGGCTATGCATTTCTTTCATAGTCTTCAAATAAAGTTCCTTTCTTGCTAAGCTTGAAAATTTCAGATCCCCTTGAAGGACAAGTCTTTTGTTTGGACAATGATTTTAGTGAAATTAGTACTGGTGATGCACTACCGCTTTATAGATCTAAGAGTCATCTTCCTGTTTTATGCAGTTATAGTTCAGAAAAACTGTCTACTTATCTTCATATCTTGGGAACTACTGAGGTTGGGCACATTTGGATGAACAACTTAATTAAGCGCTTATTCAATATGTTTATTTTTGTAAGCCTAACTGAAAAGTTTAACCATGAAATTCGTTGAGATAAGCTAAGGATTTTATGGGAAGATTTTAACCAGATAACTGTAAAGTGCTTATATGATAGATCAGTTCCATGAAGACTCTTCCAAATGTACCTTATCCCTTTTGAATGTACCACAGATCTTATTAACTTTTGAGGTTTTGGAAATTGGAAAGATTAAAGTTGGCAAAACTTTATGCTTGTAATTCGTTTGTGTGCTTATATATTAGTATCGTTACCATCAACCCTGTAGCCACAATATAGATGTGATGTTTTTTCTTGTATATGTACCTCTCTTTACATGTTTCCATCTAAAATCTGACTTGATTATAGCATTTTGTCTTTGGATACTTCAGGTCATTGAATTTGATGGATTCCAATAATTGGAGAGCTGATCAAGGTAATAACCCCACTATGGATACAAGCGACTGGAGAGCTCAACTACCACCGGATGCACGCCAAAGAATTGTCAACAAAATGTAAGCTTCAATTTTAGTTCTGTATTGGGATTAGTTGATTAGTTCTTTTACCAGTTGTTACCTATCAAAGTAAAATTAATAAATAAATAAATAATGAATCCCTAAATTTACAACATTTTCAAAACTTGTACAAAATATGGAATGTGATATTGCCTAATTCACTTTATTGGGAATAATTGGTGATACTTTGAAACAAACACAAACTTTAGAGACACTGGGTGAAAGGTTATCGTAGCTAAATCCCTTAATACCTAAGACTATGTTATGAAGATCATCATGGCAACTCATTAACCCTACTCCCTCTCATAGGTTGGGTGTGTGGGCTTTTTCACTGGTTTCATCAACTTTTAACAGATAACCGTGTTCTGTCGTTTTAGGATTGGCTGATATTCTTAACATCTCCATCCTTAAATTATCTAATTGTGAAACTATTGTTTATCTTCATGTAGAATGGACACATTAAAAAAACACATTCCTTTTACTGGTCCTGACGGATTGCAAGAACTTTGGCAGATTGCTAAAAGGTTAGAAGAAAATATTTTTACTGCTGCAACAAGCCAGGTATGTCCATTTTGAAAATTGGGTGCAAATACATAAATATATAAGAAAATTATTCATGGTTTGACCCAGCACTGGTGTTTTGTCCTTTTTCAGCCTGATTATCTACGGAAAATATCTATGAAGATGCTTACAATGGAGACTAAGTCCCAAAACACCCTGGCTAACAGTCAAGTTGACCTTAGCAATAAACCTACCAATCAAGGTTAGCATTTAATAGCCTGAGTTTGGTGATGATATTATGATTTGGTACCAAGTGTCCAATCCTAATTAAAGTATAAGTATTTGAATGGTGTATTCCACTCTCTTAAGACTATAGAATTTGCAAAATACTACCAAGATGTCAATCAATTATCTCATAAACTTTAGTCAGTACTATAATATATCCTTGCGGTTAACAGAGGTGATATAGCAAATTTGAAGCCCTCCATAATGATATAAGAAGATAAATAAGGAAGCTATGTGACATCAAATCAATTTAATTCGGATTATCAATTAGATTAATTTTGATTAACAATCAATTTAATTTTGTTTATTCTGTTAGGATTATTATTTATGGCATTGATATTTAATTGGTGTAATGCAATTCTATAAATAAATAAGCATACTCTAAACAGAGTGAGGAGATCTGATTTCTGAATAATTATCTTGTAATCTTCCTCAAATCAATATATTTTTGGATTCTATTCATTCCCTTGAGAATTAAACTCTAAAATAATTTTAGAGGGCTTGATTGATCACTCTCATAATCTTCTATTTATAAGAATAAATTGATGCAGGAATACATGATAATTAGGGTAACTCTAAACACAATATAATCATGATAAGTAGGGTAACCTTACACACAATATAATCATGATAAATAGGGTAATCCTAGATAAAATATAATCATGATAAATAGGGTAACCCTTGACACAATATAATGATGATAAATAGGATAAATATCCTGACACTCCCCCTCAAGCTGGAGCATACAAATTGAATGTACCAAGCTTGGAACAAATAAACTCAATCCGAGGACCTCTTAATGACTTGGTCAATACATCTACAAGTTGATTGTTTGACCCAATAAAGTCAGTACATATTTCTTTAGTCAACAACTTTTCACGATCAAAATGATAATCAATTTCTATATGGTTAGTCCTCTCGTGAAATACTGGATTTGATGCAATGTGGAGAGCATCTTGATTGTCGCAATACATCTTCATACTATGGATGTCACAGAATTTAAGCTCTTGAAGGAATTGTTTCACTCATATAAGTTCACATGTTAGTGACATCATTGGCCTATACTCGGTTCCAGCTATTGATCGAGCTACTACATTCTGTTTCTTACTTTTCCATGAAATAATGTTTCCTCCCAGAAAAACACAATATCCTATAGTAGACCGTCTATCAATAGGCGAATCTGGCTAATCTGCATCACAATACCCAGAGAACTGAATGCTTCATTTATCTTCATATAACAATCCTTGCCCGGGAGCTTTTTTGACATACCTTAGAATGCAAATGAGAGCATTCTAATGGTCAACACATGGAGCCTGCATGAATTGACTAACCACTCCAACTGCAAAGGATAAATTTGTCCTTGTAATAGTAAGATAAATTAGTTTTCCAACCAACCTCTTATACCTCTCTGGATCGGAGAATAATTCACTATAAAACCTTTTTGTTGTACCTTGTTTTGTACAAAGGTCTTTAAATGACCTAATTCCCTAATGAGAAATAATTATAATAAACAACTTGCATATTGCATATATATATATATATATATATATATATATATATATATATATATGATACCTTAAACAAAATGTACTAAGCATTACCTCTATATAGGATACATATATCAATAATGAACTGGACCTCTAAGGTTTGCTTCCACTACTAGATGGACTACTAGATGGACGGTTAAATGAACCATATCTATGAGAATGATGGTGGGAAATATCATCTTTAAGTGGCAAAGTGTAACTACTATGCGATCTTGAAACATTTCAAGTTCTTGTAGATTTAAGCTTTTACTACAAAGGACTTTAAAGAATAAGTAAAACTCCACCAAGGTTGTAGTGACATGGTTTGGGAACAAATAACGTATTGCCAATGGTAGTAATTGTAAGACTCATGAAAAATAATAAATAGTAGTAATTTTTCTCTTAATATTATTATTAGTAACAATATTTTTATGAGTAGAAAATATGATTGTTGTAGATAATTATAGTAATTTTAGAGGAAATAAGTTTAAATTTCTGAAAACATATTTCCAAAAAAAAAAAAATTGATGGTAAAAAAAATAACAAAAGGACAAACAACTTTCAGTAGTGGTAATGAGGAGGAAGCCATCAAAATCTATGTGATCTTGAATTGAATCTGTGAATAAGAAATTCATGAAAACTAGTTGAGGTACACTTTGCCTAAGGAAAGACTTGATACTTAAAGTTGTCCATTGAGACACATTTCTCTTTCCTGGAAGTCTACCTGAAGATTTTTCATCTTATTTCTTATTGAGCAGATTATATATATATATATATATATATATATATATATATATATATATATAGTTAAATTATTATGCAATACACTCAATTGGTATGAAAAAATATTGATAAATTCATTTTTATTATGTTGGATATGAATTGATGAATCTGGACACGGTATGAGTCTCGTGGTGGAGAGATTTTGTAGTGACATTGTATTAGTGTACACAATGATGTTGAGGGTCCTGTTGTTGGAGGTCATCCTGATACTCTAATAATTCTTCAGACTCAAGTAGAGAATGATGAGTTATGTGGTGAGAGGGGCACGAGGTCCTAGTTTATGTGTCGATTTTGGACATAGGTGTTAACGGGCTAACCTTGTGAATGGTATGGGGTATTGTATTTGGCCATGATTTTTGTTGTAAGGGGGGAGTGGGGGTCATCACGAGTGCATGACCACCTGAGACTTCCATCATCGTGCTATCTGGATAATAGAGTCTAGTATAATCATTGATGTCTTACATAATTTTTATTGTAAATGAATCATGTATAGTGGTAGTATTATGTCTCATTTTTAATATTCTTTCGCATGGTAGCTGACTCTTACTTATTTGTGTTTTGTGTTTGTATAAATATTTGTGCAATGATCATATATTGCGTGTGTGTGTTATATGGGAGCAGATGAGGGAATGTCGACCGATCCAATACAAGTGAAGAGAGAAACAAAAGAATAGTATAGAAGCGTTCGAGTTATCTTCATGAGTATTAAGTTGAAATATGAGTTTAAAATGTGTAATTAGTGTGAAATCCTTTATATTTCTGAATGGATGACTGCAATATTTATAGTATCTATGAAATGTGGAGTGAAAGAGTTTGAGATGTTACAATAATTACTCAATAATAATATAGAAATTGCACCTCATCAACATATCTAGATATCTAGAAATGTTAACTCACATGGAAGGTAATTAAATAATTATTTGTAATTATATGTTTATATTCATTTAAATTAATTGTTGAATTTTGAATTTTGATATAACACATTAATATTTACCTTTTTCTAATATCTTTTTTACCTTTGTTTTTTTCATTTGTTTGTTCATAAAACTAAAATTTAAAATATAATCATTGCACATAATAAAATATAATCTACAAAATCTAATCTAGTGTGTTCATCAATGAATTTTTTCTAAGCTTTTTAACTACATCCACTATTAAAACTAACTTAAAATATAATGGTACAAAATATAATTATATATAAAAAGTTGTATAAAATATAATCTTTTGGATATGTGTACATATGTTCAATTTTATGATGAATCAACTGAACTATAAAAGGTCAATTTTATGTGAGCAATGTTTATTCTATAATGTTATAGAGTTAGTATTTTGTTTTTAATGGGTGTGTTCATAAAACTAAAATTTAAACTATAATCCTACAAAATATAATTACACGTAATAAAATATAATCTATAAAATCTAAACGTACAAAATTTAATTGTTAGATAATTAATAGTATAATTTTTGTTTTAATATTAATTTTGTCTCAACCTTAACTAGTGTTTGTCATACTATAAAAAATAATTAAAGGAGTATTTAAGTGCTACATAATTTTTCCTACTGAACTAAGAGGCCTATTTTATGTGAGTAGTGTTTTTTCTATAATTTCGTACATTTAATATTTTGTGTTTAATGAGTGTGTTCATAAAACTAAAAATTAAAAATTAATAATACAAAATATAACTGAACATAATTAAATATAATGTAAAAAATTTAATTATACAAAATTTAATGGTTGGATCATTAATAGTACAATTTTTGTGTCAATATTAACTTTGTCATTGTAAAGTTATTCATCAGAATATGGACATAAAAAATAATTAAATGAGTATTTAACTGCTACACAATTTTTCCTAGAGCTTCTTAACTCCACCACCAATTAAAACTAACTTAAAAACAATCATACAAAATATAATTATATATAAAAAATCATACAAAATATAATCTTTATGTCTTCATTCGTTCAATTTTCTAGTGAATTTCAGTTGAAATAGTTACTATTTCTTGAAAAAAACATGTACATGCTTCTGACAAAAAAAAATTAAAACTTATGTTATTATATATGCTAAGTTTCTTTAGGTGTCATTAGCACATGTTGTAACCAACCGAACTACAACACTTTAAGCAAGGTCTATCTTATATAAGCAACGTTTTCTCTGTAATTTTTAAAGTTAATATTTTGTCGATAATAAATGTGTTCATAAAACTAAAATTTAAAATATAATCCTACAAAATATAATTACACATAATAAAATATAATCTACAAAATGGAATCATACAAAATTAAATTGTTCAGATAATTTATACTACAATTTTTGTTTCAGTATTAGCCTTTGTAGAGTTAACATTAAATAAAATAGTGCATTCATCATAGAATATGAATTTACATAAAAAATAATTAAATGAGTATTTAAGTGTTACATAATTTTTCTTAAGCTTTTTAATTACACCGATAATTAAAACTAACTTAAAATTACTACAAGAAATGTGTTAATTACCAAAAGATTATTATCAAAGGTTTTTGGGTCGTCAATAAAGTTGATATATCGAAGACTTTATCGACGATCATGTAAGATGGTGATTATTTAGGGTTTATGTCCGTCGGTAATGAGTAGCGAATTTATCGAATGTTTTTGACCGTCCATAAAGGCATACACTTAATGAAATGAGAATTTGAGATTTCCCTCGTCCATTTTCTCCAATTTTCTCTTCGCGAAAGTTCCTCCCAACTTTCACTCCTAATTTCTCTCCACTCTCCTCCGCCTTAATCTATGTCTCCCTCTTTGTCGAGCCATTGTTTCTCACTTTCTCGAGCTCCTCTTTGTTTACGACGGTGGTTTGGCGGCGTGAGGAGGTGTTATCGCTGCATTAGGGGGTGGTGTCACGGTGTGGGCAAAGCTTCTAGCTGGCGAGGGAGGCTAATCTAGGACTGTGTGACGAAGTGGCTTTCGCTGCTGCGTGAACAGGGCTTCGCGAGAGAGAGTATCAGAGGTGCTAATACACCTAGGATTGTTGTTGTCGTATAGTAAGTTGTTTCTTTTGTGATTGGGGTTTGCGTGGTTCTGAATTCAAAATCTGCAATGGGATGTGTTTCTCCAATTCATGAGGGTCATGTCATGTGTCACATTGTTGCTTTAATTTTGGCTTGGTTTATTTCATGTTAAGCTACAAATCCCTTGTCTCACTGCCTCTCAATTTTGTGCTCTGCTGTTGAAACTGTGATCTTCGATTATCTGGTTTTGAAAGTTCTCTTAGCTAATATATGCTTTTATTATATTGAATCAGATTATTGCTTGTTTTTGTAACCAAGTTTATTGGAGATTAAATTCGTTGATTTCTCAAGTTTCTGCTTTCCATGCCTAAGAGTGTAGAATATTTGAAATTAGAATGGGGTTGAATCTGTTTTATTGTGTCGAGTGTATAATCATTCTTTAATTGTTAGTTTTTGTTCCACTGGCACATATTATTGTTAAAAAAAGTCTTTAAAAAAAGTCTTTAATTATGAGCATTTTGTAATGCCCAGAATCATTTGCAAAAAAGTTACCATTATGAGTCCCTTGTTCCAATTGTAGTCTAAATCTAGTAGAAATAATTAATGTCTTAGTTGAGTGGCTTATAGGATTGTGAGAGAGTGAAGATAAGATGATGAGGCTCGGGTTTGTAGGTGACTGAACATTCAACATTTAATGGTAATCCAAGATTTTTAGCAACAAATTCTAAATTTTCAGATGAGATAACAAAGAAAAGAGAAAGGAAGAATTAAGAATACTTTTGTAAAGTTTTACTGAATTACAAACATGGACTCAAGGAATAAAGAGAGACTCTCCTTCCAAAGGATTCCCATCACAAAGTGTTTCCTTATTTATAATAATACACTTAACACTATATTTCCAAATGTTAAATAAAAATTCATCCCCTTCTACCTTTTCTCCTATTATAGTTATGCCTTTGCCCCTAACAACTTCAAACTAACTAATTTGGTAACTATCGTGACCAGTGTTATTAGTATCATACAATTTTGTGAAACAATAAACATAATTCGAGCTGGTGGAAAACGAATCAGTAAGTGGATCATTTTGGTCATATTTTAGCTTATATGCATATTTGGTCTTTAAACCATCATTTTTTAAGTTAAAATGGAAGAATGGAAGTGTAGTGGTGATTTTGAATTGTAAACTGTTTATAACAACTCATTTCAGAGTTTAAACACAATTAAAATAATTAAATAAAATTGTTTGAACTTTAAGTTGAGTGTTTAAAACACTTCCATACGTTTTTGGATATCAAACCACCAAATCAATAACTTTTTCTGGTGCAATATTCATTTTAAGCTATTGTTTGATTATAATCTTTGCCTAATGGTGTAATTTGCTACATAAATTGGCTATAGCAAGGGTGATTTTCGAATTTTGTTGTTTTTATGCTATTGTAAAGCTTGAACAAGCTTAAATTGTTGTTCTAATTCATTTGGTCATATTTTAGCTTATATACAGATTTGGTCTTTAAACCATCACTTTTGAGTTAAAATGGAAGTGGAGTGGTGATTTTGAATTGCAAGTTGTTTATAACTCATTTCAGAGTTTAAACACAATTAAAATAATCAAATAAAGTTGTTTGAACTTTCAGTTAAGTGTTTAAAACACTTTCATACGTTTTTGGGTATCAAACCACCAAATCAATAACTTTTTCTGGTGCAGTATTCTATTTAAGCTACTGTTTGATTATAATCTTTGTCTAATGGTGTAATTTGATGCATAAATTGGCTATAACAAGGGTGATTTTCGAATTTTGCTATTTTTATGCTATTGAAAAGCTTGAACAAGCTTAAATTGGTGTTCTAAAGTTGATAACACTATTCATTTGGTCATATTTTAGCTTATATGCATATTTGGCCTTTAAACCATCACTTTTTGAGTTAAAATGGAAGTGGAGTGGTGATTTTGAATTGGAAACTATTTATAACTCATTTCAGAGTTTAAACACAATTAAAATAATCAAATAAAGTTGTTTGAACTTTCAATTGAGTGTTTATCATGCTTTGGTATGAATTAATAAGTAAGATTATTATTTGTTGGTATTTAGAGATTATTATATGTTGCAAAAGTACGTTTTTGGAGGAAGACCCAGTGTTCAATTATTAGAAGTTGGTGTCAAATTTTAAGGTGTTGCAAATTAGGAGAAATTGAGCATCTGAAAAAAAGTATGTAGTCACGTGATATTTAATTGTAATTTTCAAAGTCATGTTATTGCTGCCTGAATGTGCAATTATTGTAAACCTTGTTGGGTATGTGTTGATTTTAGCATTGTAGATAACCTTATTGGAATATTTTGAACTGTCGACTTGTATTTGATATAAATTGTGATTTGTTTGGCCAAAACTATATAACAGACCTATAATCTGAGGCTTAGGTTCATCTTTTTGCATGAACTTTATTTGTTTCTTTGTATGAAAATGCTTTTTAATTTCTCCCTTTGGGTTTCTCTCTTGTGTTGCTTGATTCCAATCCCTTTGTTTAGTAGGGATTGTCTGTAATAGCCCTCTTTAGTAAACTTTCAAAAACAGAGTGTGTGTGAGACCCAATTTGATCTCACTCTCTCCCTCTATGTCCAACATCCAAGCACATTTAAAATAAGTCTTATTGTTTGACAACACATAATACTAAAGTAGCCTAAGAAACTACAAAGACAATGTTCTAAACAGTTTAGAACGGTAAAACCTAGCTAATAAAAAAATGACACTATCAAAAGTACCTAAAACTCAAAATATGACAACCTAGAACCTAAAACTAGTAAGTAGAATAGGCTAAAAGTGCTAACAATGAAAATTGTTTTGAAATACTCATTGAACCTGTCAAATAACTATCTCAACAAGTTTTAAAAGATAAAAGAAAGATAAATATGAAGTGACAATTGCAAAATAACAACTAAAGCAAAATTTGAGTATTGATCACCTAAAAAAGTCTACTAAAGAGGTGAGAAATTGGCAATTCATCTAAAGTAAACTAACAATAAATAATGTTAATATCCTAACAAGTCTAAAGTAGTGAAATGAAGGTAGAAAACTACTCAAATTAGAACAACTACCTTAAACTATATGTTTGAGTTCTTAGAACCTAAAATAGTCTACTCAAACCTCAAAAAGTCTACTAGAAATACACTAGAATGGTCAAATTTTGCAAACTGCACTAAACTAGCTTAAGAAACTTCAAAGAAACTGTCCTAACAAGTTTAGAATGGTAAAACAATGCTAATTAGAAACTCACACTACAAAAACAACCTAGAACTCAAAATATGACACCCTAGAACCTAAAACTAGTTACTAGAAAAGGCTAAAAGTGGTCATAATGCATAGTGTATTAAAGTACTAACCAAAATAGTAAAACAACTATCTACACAAGTTTTAAAACATAAAAGAAAGATAAAATGAGGGCACAATTCGAAAATACAAAGAAATACAATATTTGACTATTATGGACCTAAAATTAAGTATACTACTTAAAATCTAAAAAGTGTACTAAATAGGTGACAATTTTGAAATTGACCTAAAGACTAATTAATATGTGGAAATCCCTTCCCCTTTCCCCTCATATATTCGTATTGCAGAGACCGTTTGTTGAATTTGAAAGGAGGAGTAGAAATAAAATAGTCAAGCCATAAAATCGATGGATGTGTTCCAATACGCATTCCACAACAAATTCAATAAAAAAAATGCACCACAAACTGGAAATGGTCAGAAAGTACAAAATAAATCCAGTAGAAGGATCATCTCAAGAGATATATCGGTTTCACAAATCCTTGGCTTCTCATCAATAAATGCAGAATCACAATAAACCCACGATGATGAAGAACACGAAGAGTCAAGGAGTGACTGCCGCCAGTGAAGCTCAGACCACGACCGGCGGCTGGTGGCAAGGCCCATGGCCTGACTCGATGAAATGGTCTTCGAATTCCAAATCCCTAATTCCATTTTCAATTCACTCTTTCCTTGAACCTTTTCAATCTCTAATCTATTATTTTAACATAAACCATTCAATTTTGTCATATCATAATCCTTTAATTTAAATAAAAATTCCACATAATCAAACAATGCACATCAACATAAACATGTCATCATAGTTTAACGTCGTCTATGAAAACTTAACGGACATGGCTTAATTGACTCAATTGTACAAAAATATAGACTCAAGTGAGTCAGTTCAAAAAGCGAAAACCCACTTGAAATTCCCAACAAATACAAGGCCGATCCAAAAGTTTAAATTTTTTTATTAATTGGTGTGTTCAAACGTGAATTAACATAAAAGATAATTAAATAAGTACTTCAAATTATATGTTTATATTCTTTTAAATTAATTTCTATGTAATTTCTTTCTCACTTTTTTATCTACACAGTTTGTTTCGGTATGAATATTTTGGAGACCGAAAGGACTGACCTGGATGACGTGGCACTCCTGCTTGCGGCGCTTGGTTTGGCTTTGTCGTTCACTTTTCCTGGTTCTTCGACCGCTCGTTCCTCTTTAGCCTTGACGTCCGTTGATCTTCAAGCTTTGACCGGCGGGGGGAGGTACCTGCAATGGCACTCCAACGCCCAAGTTAGGGAGTAGTATGGAAAAGCCTTGAATGCAAGGCTAAGGATTCTCAGTATTAGAATGTAGAGTGAAATCACTCAGCTAATTCAGAGCGAATTAGATGAAGAATTGCAGGTGTACTGTAGAGTGAGATAACGTAAAAGAGAGCGTACCTGGCTTGTGATTCCAATCCTGTATATATAGATTATTATCAAATATAAACAGAATATAATATAAACAGCTATACCTGAATATCCGGCTGTTCAGATCTTATCTGATACTTATAATATTTGTTAAGATATATTTTCAATAAATCATATTCTTGTAATGGTCCATAGGCCCAATAATAATAAAAAACCATAATGACCCATCATTAGTATGATTGAGGCCCATTAACCGTTTAGGACCGTTTGGCTACTAGTCGTAACCGTTCAACCCAAATATCATATCGTACAACATCCCCCTGAAGTCCAAATGAAGCGTTGGGCTTTATCAACAATTGAATGCAGGACTTATGAGTTGAGGGAGGTTTTATTTGTTGTGTTTGAAGAGCGTGCTCCTAGTAGTTGCTCGTCTGTTTGAACTTTGTCAGATGTTGAATGCTGATGGGGGAACTTTTTTCCCATGTTGATGATGACTTGATAATATCTTCTTTACCTGTTCTGAAAGGAAAATAAGACATAAGTATTTATTCAAGCTTACTTGTATAATTGGAGGCGTTCGGACTCGGTGTTCCGTGCCTTTTGATAGTAGTTGGGCGTGCGGACTCGGTGGTCCTTAGGTTGTCTGGATGTAGTGATCCGGAGGACATGCAATGTCCTTAGATTGTTTGGACGTGGTAGTCCGAAGGGCAAGTGATGCCCTTGAGTGTTTGGACGTTTAGTCCGTTTGGACGTTTAGTCCGGAGGGCAAGTGTTGCCCCTGAATGTTTGGGCGTTTAGTCCGTTCTGACGTTTAGTCCGGAGGGCAAGTGCTGCCCCTGAATGTTGGGACGTTTAGTCCGGAGGGCAAGTGCTGCCCTTGAATGTTTGGACGTTTAGTCCGTTCGGACGTTTAGTCCGGAGGGCAAGTGCTGCCCTTAGATTTGGAGGACATGTGATGTCCTTAGATTGGAGGACACGTAATGCCCTTAGCTTGGAAATCTTTTCCATTGATTGAGTGTCTCAGCACGAACGATTTCTCTGGCGTTTCGCTCTTGTGATTATTTGTACTGAGAAAAAGAGTAGCCAATGCATTTATCAAGTTAGATAATTAATATCAAAAATTGACTATGTCATAGGGCCGATCGGCCGAGATAGTAAGACTGGTTGGTCTTCGGTTGATTGCTCGAAGAGTCCATATTAGGATGAGCCTTGGATGGTCGGGATGCCACTGTTCTAGTGCTTGCTTTAATGATCTGCAAGGTAATATGAAAAGTATAGACGAGACCACTCGGTCGAGATATGATTGTTTTGCAATCTTGTAACCTGCAAGATATATAATGTCAAAGATATGGTCGAGACCGATCGGTTGAGATTGTAACTTCTTCAATAATCGATTGGTTAAGATGTAACCGCTTTAGTAATCTGCAAGATATATAATATCAAAGATATGGTCTAGACCGATCGGTTGAGATTGTAACCGCTTTAGTAATCTCCAAGAGATATAATATCAGAGATATATTGAGACCGGTCGGTTAAGATTTAACCGCTTTAGTAATCTGCAAGAGATATAATATCAGAGATATATTGAGACCGGTCGGTTAAGATTTAACCGCTTTAGTAATCTGCAAGAGATATAATATCATAGATATATTGAGACCGGTCGGTTGAGATGTAATCGCTTTAGAGTCATGATCGGTCGGTTAAGATGTAAACGCTTTAGTAATCTGCAAGAGATATAATATCAGAGATATATTGAGATCAGTCGGTTAAGATTTAACCGCTTTAGTAATTTGCAAGAGATATAATATCAGAGATATATTGAGACCGGTCGGTTCAAATGTAACCGCTTTAGAGTCATATGAAAGCAAAGCAATAAAATATCTATCAAAATATTAATTTTTACTATAAATCACGGTAAAATCTAAATATTTATAACCAAAATATATGACATGATATATTAAAAATATATATGTACACATATATAATAATAGAGTGGAGATTATAATAAATATTAAAGATATATACACAAATATATTTGCACTGACATGCATCACATAATAAATATTATGTGTTGTTGCAATTTTTATGTATGAAAGAATGCAAATTTTCTAGTGATTTCTATGATATATAACTATAAATATAGTTATGTGTAATGGTTATAACCGAAACGCTCTGCAAATGAAAAATCTGCCATCATTAAATTATTCCTGCATAATTATCACAGTATTCAAAATTAATTCTGCTATCATTGCATAATTCAAATCAAAACTTATTTATTCCACAACAAGATTTGTTTACATATATCACATATCATAACCGATTTGGCAAAAAGATCATTGTGCTCTCTTGAAGCAGTAAAAGCTTCATGAGCCTGGCAATCTCTACATTCCTGTTCGATACTGACAATGCAGATTTTACAAACTACTTCTTCCCACTAATCAATTTTCAAGTGCAGTAATCTTCCAAAGTGAAGCTAAAAAATTTTCATCAGCCAAAACCATGGCTCGCTACTGCCACGACACCTGGAATGAAACTATATGCAAAGAAAGAAAAAACCTTCGTCAAAAAGATGAAGTTTCCCCCACCCGACCTCCATGATCAATCTTGTGCGGCCATGGCAGCACCGTTCTCCCTGTCGTGGATGCCACCAAACGGAGTTCTTCGAGAAAGAAATCGGGTTTTGTTTGGTATACTTACCAGTCCACTTGTGCGAATCGGAGATATGGGAGTCGAGGCCTGCTCAGGCAACCTTCAAGGGCTTCAAGAACCTTCATTTTTTACTTAAATTTTGAATGGTCACGCGGGACCCACAAACTTAGAAATTTTTCATTTTACACACTGTTGAAGGTGAATTCACTCTGAATTCATTATGCGATTTGTTTATCTACGCTGCGGTCAACATAGGTTCCCTGTCAACACAGCTAATGGATGAAGAAAGCCTTCGAGCTCGGGTACCGAGGATCAGGAGCAGCGTTGCTTCAAACAAAGCTTAATAGATAACTTTAACTTTGGCGAGCTCTCCACTTAAAGAGAATTAAGATTGCTGCAAACAAAAAGGCATTCATTGCAACTATCAAACCGGTCGTATATCAATCTTCATGAAAATGTTGGAAACCTCAAAGCACTATAGTATCTCAATCTGGGAACAACTATGAAAGATTATATTTTAATTGGGTGCATCTACCTTGGATTGATGCCTCCCAAGCCTAATAATCGAATCATAATCAATGTCCTTTGTTATATTCTTATACAGGTTGAAGGACACGAAAAGCATCTACAAGCTCATCTGTTATATCTCCACTGGCATATATTATGCTTAACCGCCACATATTGCATTCCATAATATATATGCGTTGCCATATGTAATATTCCATTATATATGCAGTGCAGGTTTGAATTCAAGTGCAGGTCTCAAGACTCTAAAGCGGTTACAATCTTAACCGACCGGTTTCAATTATATCTTCAATATTATATCTCTTGCAGACGCGGTTACTAAAGCGTACAATCTTAACCGACCGGTCTCAATTATATCTTCAATATTATATCTCTTGCAGATTGCTAAAGCAATTACAATCTTAACCTACCGGTCTCAATATATCTCTCTGATATTATATCTCTTGTAGCTTGCTAAAGCAGTTACAATCTTAACCGACCGGTCTCAATTATATCTTCAATATTATATTTCTTGCAAAAGCGGTTACTAAAGTCGTACAATCGTAACCGACCGGTCTCAATATATCTCTGATATTATATCTCTTGCAGATTATTAAAGCCGTTAAATCTCAACCGACCGGTCTCAATTATATCTTCAATATTATATCTCTTGCAGATTGCTAAAGCAGTTACAATCTTAACCGACCGGTTTCAATTATATCTTCAATATTATATCTCTTGCAGATTGCTAAAGCAGTTACAATCTCAACCGATCAGACTCAATTATATCTTACAGAAGCGATCACAAATCTCTAAAGAAGTTACATGCTCATCCAGTTACATCAAGAAACACCTTGTGGGATGGTCACTCCTGTCGTCCAGCGATCCTCGACGTTAAACACCTTGCAGGATGGTCACTCCTGTCGTCTAGCAAACCTAGACGTTAAACACCTTGCGGGATGGTCACTCCCGTCGTCCAGCGATCCTCGACGTTAAACACCTTGCAGGATGGTCACTCCTGTCGTCCAGCAAACCTGGACGTTAAACAGGACCATAACGTCCGTCAAATACATCGAGACCCACCGAGTCTCGGTCCAACAAATACATCAAGACCCACCGAGTCTTGGTCATACACGGACTATAACGTCCGCCAAATACATCGAGACCCACCGAGTCTCGGTCCAACAAATACATCAAGACCCACCGAGTCTTGGTCATACACGGAATATAACGTCCGCCAAATACATCGAGACCCACCGAGTCTCGGTTCAACAAATACATCAAGACCGACCGAGTCTAGTTACATCAAGACCCACCGAGTCTTGGTAACCCATGGACTATAATGTCCACCGAGCTTACACACATCAACACGAACGGCCTTCACACCGAACGACACATAAACTCATAAAAGTCCTTCGGTCAACAAAAGGTCCTACATCCCTTATTACCCTCGGACTTGAGGGGATGATGTACGGTAGTTTATCTCTGAAGACCGGTTACATCGAACGGTCAAGCCTACCAGTTAAATGGGCCGAATTATTAAACTGATTCAGCTTTATTGGGCTCAAGGCCCATCATGTCACAAAAGAGAATAAATGAACAGTATCATATAATATCATATATCTCGTATCAAATAATATCCCAACAGAGATATATCAGGTGAGTTTGTTTATATTTCATTATGGTTATATTTTATTCTGTTATATTGATTTTATATCAAACTAGAGCCTATAAATAAAGGGCTAAGGACTCCAAACAAGGTACGCACAATTTAACCTACACTACACTGATTCTCACACCCACACTATCATACTTGATTGAGTTTTACCCTCTCTCTGTTCTAGGCATCTACTTGCTGAGGACAGAGGGTCTTCTTATACCGACATCTGACTTGATCGTCGGAGTACCTTTACAGGTACCACCCCCCTCTTGGGCAAAGGTTGAAGAACGGACGGATTGAAGAACGGACGACGAAGGCAATTGGAGATTTTGCATCGAGGTTAGTGCTTTCGGTCCTTGAAATTCCCACCGGAACATTTTGGCGCCCACCGTGGGGCCGGGGGCATCCCATTGAAAGCCACGAGGAACCAAGGCAAGCGCTCGGTATCAACATCGCTACTTCAGATCAACACTAGAAATTTTCAGCAAAACGAAAACTATCCAACAAGAATTGTCATCTCTACATGGAGCATCCTCAACAAGAGCTTGAAAGACACGAAAAGCATCTACAAGCTCATCTGTTATATCTCCACTGGCATATATTATGCTTAACCGCCACATATTGCATATGCGTTGCCATATGTAATATTCCATTATATATGCAGTGCAGGTTTGAATTCAAGTGCAGGTCTCAAGACTTTAAACCGGTTACAATCTTAACCGACCGGTCTCAATTATATCTTCAATATTATATTTCTTGCAGAAGCGGTTACTAAAGCCGTACAATCGTAACCGACCGGTCTCAATATATCTCTGATATTATATCTCTTGCAGATTATTAAAGCCGTACAATCTTAACCGACCGGTCTCAATTATATCTTCAATATTATATCTCTTGCAGATTGCTAAAGCAGTTACAATCTTAACCTACCGGTCTCAATATATCTCTCTGATATTATATCTCTTGCAGCTTGCTAAAGCAGTTACAATCTTAACCGACCGGTCTCAATTATATCTTCAATATTATATTTCTTGCAGAAGCGGTTACTAAAGCCGTACAATCTTAACCTACCGGTCTCAATATATCTCTCTGATATTATATCTCTTGCAGCTTGCTAAAGCAGTTACAATCTTAACCGACCGGTCTCAATTATATCTTCAATATTATATTTCTTGCAGAAGCGGTTACTAAAGCCGTACAATCGTAACCGACCGGTCTCAATATATCTCTGATATTATATCTCTTGCAGATTATTAAAGCCGTTAAATCTCAACCGATCGGTCTCAATTATATCTTCAATATTATATCTCTTGCATATTGCTAAAGCAGTTACAATCTTAACCGACCGGTTTCAATTATATCTTCAATATTATATCTCTTGTTGATTGCTAAAGCAGTTACAATCTCAACCGATCAGACTCAATTATATCTTACAGAAGCAATCACAAATCTCTAAAGAAGTTACATGCTCATCCAGTTACATCAAGAAACACCTTGCGGGATGGTCACTCCCGTCGTCCAGCGATCCTCGACGTTAAACACCTTGCAGGATGGTCACTCCTGTCGTCTAGCAAACCTAGACGTTAAACACCTTGCGGGATGGTCACTCCCGTCGTCCAACGATCCTCGACGTTAAACACCTTGCAGGATGGTCACTCCTGTCGTCCAGCAAACCTGGACGTCAAACAGGACCATAACGTCCGTCAAATACATCGAGACCCACCGAGTCTCGGTCCAACAAATACACCAAGACCTACCGAGTCTTGGTCATACACAAACTATAACGTCCGCCAAATACATTGAGACCCACCGAGTCTCGGTCCAACAAATACATCAAGACCCACCGAGTCTTGGTCATACACGGACTATAACGTCCGCCAAATACATCGAGACCCACCAAGTCTCGGTCCAACAAATACATCGAGACCGACCGAGTCTAGTTACATCAAGACCCACCGAGTCTTGGTAACCCATGGACTATAATGTTCACCGAGCTTACACACATCAACACGAACGGCCTTCACACCGAACGACACATAAACTCATAAAAGTCCTTCGGTCAACAAAAGGTCCTACATCCCTTATTACCCTCGGACTTGGGGCGATGATGTACGGTAGTATATCTCTGAAGACCGGTTACACCGAATGGTCAAGCCTACCAGTTAAATGGGCCGAATTATTAAACTGATCCAGCTTTATTGGGCTCAAGGCCCATCATGTCACAAAAGAGAATAAATGAACAGTATCATATAATATCATATATCTCGTATCAAATAATATCCCAACAGAGATATATCAGGTGAGTTTGTTTATTCATTCTGGTTATATTTTATTCTGTTATATTGATTTTATATCAAACTAGAGCCTATAAATAAAGGGCTAAGGACTCCAAACAAGGTACGCACAATCTAGCCTACACTATACTGATTCCCACACCCACACTCTCATACTTGATTGAGTTTTACCCTCTCTCCGTTCTAGGCATCTACTTGCTGAGGACAGAGGGTCTTTTTATACCGACATCTGACTTGATCGTCGGAGTACCTTTACAGGTACCACCCCCCTCTTGGGCAAAGGTTGAAGAACGGACGGTCTGAAGAACGGACGGTGAAGGCAATTAGAGATTTCGCATCAGAAGAAAGCAGAATCGTGCCATCGTGGTTAGTGCTTTCGGTCCTAGAAAATTCCTACCGAAACACAGTTGAAACTAAAACTAGAAATATAATGATACAAAATATAATCGTATAAAATTCATGATATAATAATTAATTGTACTTTTTTCAACATTATCTGTGATATTATGAGATCATAAAACCTAGGGTAGATAACTATTGTTATATCTATTTTGTAAGTATGAGTTTGGGTAATTTTATGTATACATTTTAGATACCTTGAATTAGTTACTTTAGTACAATTCTCTACTTTAGTTACTTTTAGTACAACTTTATAACGAGAATGTTTGAATGCAAGTCCATATTTAGATACCTTCAGTTAGTTACTTTTAGTACAATCCTCTAGATAAAATTATTCCATATCAACAATAAAATTGTTTTATATATTAAATGTGAACATAAAGTTATTTTATATGAGATAATAACATTATGTCTTTATATATAATCAATAATAGACTTTATGGTTAATTTTATTGCTTGAGAATCAAGCACTAGTATTACATATCATTACTTTTGGATGATGACGGAAAGAAAATTACAGTTATAAGCATGTCTTAATGAGTCCACACTAACATATATCAGAAGCACACAGAGTTGGATTATTAGCCATGAAAAGCAGAAATGTGAACACCCTTTGAAATGTTGCTGATATCTGGTGCATCGTACTTGCTGAATAACTTATAGGAAGAAATGAGAGAAAGGAAGACATAGCAAATAACAGCAACAAATGTTATAGCTATTGATGCAGTAACCTTGTGGCAAAAGAGACCAAAGGCACTACAAGCTGAGCTCCATCCTGTTGTAGGGTTTCCCTTCTCAGCCAAGTACAGTACCTCCATTGATGCAGCTCCAGCACCAAGGATTAGGTATGTTAAAACCTGCAAACCAAATAGAAACCTATTTATTCTCTTAAGTTCTGTCATGCTATATATTCATATTTTATAGAAGGTCTTGATTATTATCTTGACTATCGTTGAATATCTTCGGTTTTAATTAACTAATGTGTTGTTTGTTTTAAGTTTATATATTCAGTTTTCATATTTTTCAAAAGAGCGAATACAACTTTAGTTAAGATGTATGATTTAAATTAATTTATTAGTTAGATGCATGAATAAATTGCTTTCATAAAACAATTCATCCTCTCATTTTATAAACATTAATTTGACTGTTTCTTTTCTTAAGATTTAAATTATGCATTACATTAATTCTTTTTATCGTATAATATATTATTTTGATTCATGAATAATAAAATATTATGAATTGTTTCTTTCTTATAAAGATTGATAAAGTTATGTGTTTAATTTAAAATGTTAAAATTTAATTATTATGCATTACCAATTTTAAAAAAATTATTATATTTATTGACAATTATATTATTATTAATTAAATTGATTTACTTTTAAAAAAGTGTGAATTCGTTATGAATGATTTAAAAGGACTAAAATAATTTTTTTATTAAAAAGTATAACATGTATTATTAAAGAGAAGATTATACTTTAAAATTGAAAAACTATTTCATATTATGATAATCTAAATATCATAATAAAAATTTCCCTGTTTTTATGACAATCATTTAACATATATCGGTATATCGTTAAACTGTTGTTATTACCATCTAGATTACTACAAATACATTCTCGGTATTTTTTAAATAATTTAAAAAAAAACATAAGATTTTATTTTAATTTTGAATGCATAAATAGCTTAAAGAGAGCTAGAGCCCACCTAATATTGACAATGTTAGAATGCTTATCTTTTGGCAATGAATAATCGTAAATCCTTTTATGCAAATATTCATTTAATATTTCACAATAATCAAAATATTATTTTTGCATCAATAATATTTTTTCATATATTTTTAATATGTAAAAAACAAGTAATTATAATGACAAATCAATAAAACAGTAGTACCATTCCAGTAATATAAAACTTAAATAATTACTTTAATAAAAAATCAATTAAAAATAATTAAATTTGTTGAAGATGTTAAATTTAATCAAAACTTTGAAAAAACAATAGTAAAAGTGTTTTATAGAGATAATAATTATTTATTTTATTAAATATAAAGAATGATTTAACAATATATCAAAATAATTTTTTTTTTGGTTCATTCACGAACAAATAACACTAAGAGTTAAAGTGAGTTGACCTGATCAAGCAAAAAGAAAGTCCAATTTCTGGGCATGCTGCTGGAAAGACGAGGCAAAGCAATAAAAACCACTGATAATAATGAATATCCTGCACAGATGCCATTGGCATGCACCAGATATCTGCAACATACGAAATTCAGATATCAAAGTATTCATCTTAGTTCATTAGAAAAACAATCACAATTTAATTTCTATCTTGCTAAATATAAAACATTACTATGTCAATCAATTGAAAATTATTATAACTTCAATTTTAAAATGATTGTTTAATTTTTTTAAAAAAGAAATTGTATTAGTCTTCCTTGAAATGTACTCATTTAGATAAAATTATCCTTGTTTTTCTCGAAGGGTTGGAAAGATTGCATTCATACTCCATAAAGTTATCCTAAATAACATTTTCACACGTTTTAGTTTCAAAATATATATATATATATTCATTTTTTTTATAATTTTTAGTAGTGTAAAATTTGTTTTTTTTTTATTTAAAAATAATATATCAGTCTGAAAGTTAGATGAATATAATTATGTAAAATAGTATTAAGGAATTATTATTTATAATTAAATAATTTAATTATTATATATTAAAAAATTATATTGTCATTCAATTCTTAAATATATACAAGGTTACACTTTTAGTCAAAATAATATGTTATATACAATTTTATTAGTAATGGTAAAATATACAGTTAAAATTATTAATTTGTGATATACCTATGTATGACTTAATGCAAGTATAAAGGATTAGTAAAATAAAAAAAAAATATTATTTGAATTAAGTATGAAATTTTATTTCATTCTTATCATAAATACTCATATTTTATTTATAAATGAATAAATGACATTAGTTGTCAAAGACATATTATATGTATAAATGTGAAGATAACATTAGTACAAAATTGATGAAAAATACTAAATGTAATTTTATTTAAAAGTTTTATCATTTTCTTCTTGAGGAACATAAGTTAATCCAAAGGAATGCTAACGATTTTCTATAATTAATTTAAATTCATAAAAATTAATGATTATTAGATGTAAAATAATAATTGATCTACGAATAGAAACAGTTTAAAGAAAAGAAAACTTGCTACTATTCCTCTTGATCCAACTTTCCTAAACTTTCAATTTGACTCTGTTCGTTCCCAAATCAGGAGAACCTCAGCACAAACCAGCGACTGCTATTTTCAAATCTACTCCGAATGAATTTCTGTAAAAGCGAAAGCATGTTTGAGTTGATTGAGAGATACCTGAAGGCGCTAAGGTCGGTGTAGCTAACAGAGCCATATTCATTCTCCTCGGAGTTCTTAAGCATGATGATAAGAGCCGTCACAGAGAGAACAATGGGGAACAGACGCAGCAACGTCTCCACCACGCGTAAGAAGCTGCTGTTGCCTTCAAATTCCTCACGTGTTCCTTCACCTCCGATCAGTCGTTTGTCAGATCTCGAATTTTGAAGCACTCCACTTCCCTCTTCCATAGCTATTCTGTTATTTTGAAATGTGCATGAATTAGGTTATGATATAGCCCATCTATCCGCTCAAGGCTAAGGCCAATTCAATGTGCATCATGTCATTAAAATATGACTACTACCCAAAATGCTATATAAAAGGTCATTTTCTCTCTAGAGTCTTGTCTTGTGCTGTTATAATCAAGATACCTCTCAAACTAGACCATAATTGATTGTTAGTCTGTTTTTCCTTTGATTTGAAGTCTTCATTTATAGCAATTTTCATTTAGACCTAAAGAAACACAATATTTTCAATTACCCTAAATGCTGGCTGAATGGTACGTGATATGATGATGGTTGAGAGTAATAAATTTTGGAAGGTGACATCTCATCGAATTTATGATCAGACTCTTGGAAGGTGAGACACCGCTACTTGTTCACTTGTTGGCTTAAATTTACATTCATAGACGGTGAAATTGATGCAATTATAAGCCATAAATTTCCACTTAAATTGGGTTCTGCTTCTTAATTTTCTCACCCACCTTAACAGCATCTATTCAGAATTTTATATATATCATGCACCGTAAGATTTTTCATCAATCGTATATACTGTAAAAACAAGTTTTATCTTTAACCCAAAAACTTCATGTAGGAATGGTGCTAGATGCAGTCGAACAGATCCTGCTCAAGATAGTGAAGATCGGGGATTCGATAACTGAAGAGTTTGAAAAAAGAAGTCAAAGTGATCGAATTTCATTAATTATTGAAGGAAGGATTGAGTCTTTTTATGAAAACGAAATAAAGTTAATTCAATCAAATAGATCAATAATACGATAAGTAGTTTCCATTTGGAGAATTGTATTTTAACACCATTTTTTTTACACTATTTTGACACTGCACACGTGTCAAGATGTGAATGACAATTTCAAATTAAAAAAATTGAGACAGGGGTATATTTAGAAGAGAAAAACAAAAATTTATTTTTTAATTTGAAATCGTCCAACCACATTTTGACACGTGTACGGTGTCAAAATGGTGTCAAAAAAATGGTGTTAAAATTTTACTTTCCTTTCAATTTCGCTACAATACGAATGAGTGCAAGCAGACCGACCACGTGTACAATTTTCAGTGGAATATAGTCCTAACCTAAGACTAAGCCAAGTCACATCTATTGATTTATAATAAAGGCGAAGTTTTCTTACATGGATAAAAAAATAAAATTTAATACAGTTTTTAAATAATCTTATTCCTGAAAACAAAAATCTTTTAAATACAAACTTTGATGTAATTTATATGGGAAAAATTAAAATAAAATAGCTAATACGTTTAATATCAATGCATAACAAAATTTAGGGCATTAATCCCTTCACCTTCCCATTTCAAATCTACACCTCCCTATCTTTTTTTAACTTTTTATTAATTACAAAACTAACTTTTTTTTTTATTTTTACTTTTTTAACCCTCTTAATTTAGTAACCCTAATTTTTACTTTACTTTCTATTTCAGTTTTCACTTTCACAGACTTTCCAAAACTTTCAAAAACAGCCCCACCTCTCCTTCCCTTTGCATTCACACACCCAAGCTCCACCTTTCATTTTATAAAAGTTTTCAACTTTTCCAGTCATTTCTTAAACAATTAAAATAGAAATAAAAAATATATATTATTAAACATTAAATTTTAAAATTATTTATATATAACTAAACCTTTAAATGGATTTTATCATCCTTCAACGAATGTCAACATCCGTTTAAGGGGAAACGGATAATCAGATCTGTTTAAGGGTTTATGCTATTTTTAACCGTAAATTACATACCTCTGCGGCGCTCACGTATCTCCTTCAACCACCGCGCTGCAAACACGATCACAGAGAAAGAGAAGAAGAATTCTGTACAGTTGCAACTTTTCTTCCCCAACGATTCTTTGAAAGAAAATTCCACAAGAAAAGAGAGCACAAAAAGAATTCGAAAAACCAACGAGAGAGCAGAACGAGAGAGAGCAGAACACAGTAGAATGTGAAAAAAAAGTTAGGTTTTTTTTACTGTAGAAGATTAGAATTAAAATTAATCTATAAATTAAATTTTTTGTAAGGGTATAATAGGAATATAAATAAAAAATAAAAATATAAATAAAAAAGAAAGGATAAAAGTGGGATGGGAAGGTAAAGGTTCAAAGAGATGGAGATGCAGGAATTAACGAAGTGAAAGGTGATATAAAATCGGTCTATTTCTGGCATCATATCCATAGTTAGCGTATTCATCATAGTTAGAAGCTCCAGCTCCATATCAAGGTCACGGTCGATATCGTCACTATCGTCACTATCATCAATATCGTCACTATCATCAATAAGAAAACCCTTAGGCTTGTTATCCAGGAACTTGTTTAGAAATATTGTAATGAAATGAACATAGGAGTTTGTCGCTAAGCATTTGACCAAATAGGATCGTCCAGTTTCTATAAAACCTATCACTAAAATACCCCGCCCCAAAATTTATTAGTAATAAGACTAACAAATGCCTTAAACGGTCGGCCCAAAACAACCAAAATACTGGAATGTGTTCGTTGAGAAACTATGAGAAGAGCATCTTGTAACATGGTTAAGTAATTAAATAAATATCATTATAAGAATTGATAATAGTGATAATAAAGATTAAATATGTTTTAGTTACTAAATTTTTAAGGTGAAATTGAAATTTATTTTTGTCTAAAATTTTAATATAGTTTGATTTCTAAATTTTAAAAATAAATCGATATGATTCTTTTAGTGTAATTAGATTAAACAAATATATATATATATATATATATATATATATATATATTTATTTTTAAAATTTAGATATCAAAATGTATTAAAATTATTTTTAATTTAAAAAATTTTAATTTTGTATTAAAATTGAGAAACTGAATACATATATAATCTTCATAATAATAAAAGAAAGTGGAAATGTAATTGTAATTTATTATAGAAATAAGTAATTATTAGAAAAACTTAGATTAAATAATAAAGTAGGTGGGTGTATGAGCATTGGGCTTAACAAAGAGAGACAGCTTCGGAGATATCCACTTTCCATCAACATGGTGGGATGGAATGAGACACAATGCAACTTACAAGGACTTCACCCTTATCCAAATTTCTTCTCAATTTCACAATCCTTAACTTTCATCTTCAAACCCTTTTTAATATTCAATCATTTCTTTTATTCTTTATTCTCATTTTCTCTTATAATGTGTATCTTATAGGAATTCATGTACGGACTTTTCATGGGTTTTGAATCCATCCAATTACAAGCATCAACAATTTACAAATTTTTATGCTCTTTTTTTCTTAAACCTAAAACTAGAAAACATAACATTACACTTTAACGTTAAAAATATGTTTTGACAGTGGTGGGAGTTGCAGTTGGGGGAACAAAAAATATCCAGATTCGGATAAAGCCGAATCTTACTCTGTCTGTCAAAAAAGATTATGATGAAATTGATAATGCGAATAGAAAAATAGCACGTACTAATCTTATCCAACGCATCTCAAAGCCTTGCTTATAAACCGTCCAAGTCTTCTCTTCACAGACACAAAAAGGTACTCGTGATTCTATTTAAAGCGAACCTTTAGAACAGAGAAAAGTATGTTTTCACGCATTCAGTGCCAGCCACAGATACAAATCGTTGCGTGTGGTTTATTGCTGGGAAAGAAGAACAATAAAGTGGAGACATTAAAACCCTCAAAGGGGTATTTCAGAAACAAGATTTGATAGCAGATGGAACAGCCAAAGTATGACGTTGTCGAAGGTGATGATAACAACGGACCAGTTAATGAGTTTGCCCTTGCTCGTTCTTTTTCTTTTTCGGAGTCTGAGTCTGAGCCTGGAATTTCAACTGCTTCATCGTCGGATTCCGATTCCTTTGAAGAAGTTACATCCTCTGTTTCTTCTTCTACTTCTTCTTCTTCAGCTGATCAATTTGCAACTGAACCGTTGAATGATATGTCTTCTTTGTTTCATCAACTTCCTGTCAAGTAAGCTTCTTTTTTCCACCCCTTTTGTTCTCCCTACGAGATTTTGTTCTGAGTTTGTAAAAGTTCCAAACACTTGTTTTTCACAGTTCAAAAAGAGTTATTTTCTAGAGGATATATACTGTTTACTCGATCAGTAATCTTATTGTTATGCATGGCAACTGTGAAAGAAAAGTTTGCAATATTTCTGAAGGCTGTGTTTGATAATGTGTAGGAGGGGGCTTTCCAAGTATTACCAGGGAAAGGCAGAATCTTTCACTTCATTGGAAAAAGTGAGGAGCTTGGAGGATCTTGTGAAGCCAGAGAATCGATACAATAAGAAGTTAAAGTGTTGCAGAAGCAATGGAGTGGTAATGGGTGAGTGTGAGGAAGCGAAGTTCACTGCTTCTTCTTCTTGTAGTGCTGTTATCTCTAAGCAGGTTTCTCAAAGGGGAAGTCAGAACTTCATGGTTAGAATAGCTCCGATCCTACCTCACAGATCTTCTTCCACAGCCACCACCATTCCTAATCAAACTGCTTTGCTTGTTTGAATGGGGTTGAAGAAACAATTTGTCATCTAATAGTTTTTTAGTTCTTTTGGTAAATTAATTACTAGTTTGAGAGTAATTTGGTGTTAGAAATTTTCAGTCATAATCTTTAAAAATGTAATTAGTGGCTTCTTGATTTTATTAGTTTTTTTTCCTCAAACAAAATGGATACGAAGCTTAAGTTTAGAACATCCACTGGGAATAAAATGGTTATTGTAAAAAAGATTAGTGATTTATAATTGCCTGATGATGCCAAAATTATTTAATCTGTTTTAGCAGCACTTTCCAAACTAAATTAAGGACTAAATCTATATTACATATATATATATATATATATATATATATATATATATATATATATATATATATATATATATATGTATGTATACATATATATATATATATATATATATATATATCTATATATATATATATATATATAATTATTATAAGGGAATCAATTGTTGTTTGATCAATAAATTGAACTGATGACAAGTTTATTATAATAAGCTCTAACTAATACATCAGATATTAAGAAGAACTTTAAGTAAAATTTTCAATAAATATTATAGTATTTAATTCACCACTTTATTATTTATTATTAGGAATTTTATTTAAATATTGTTTAGAATCAATCAAGTGAGTGAAATTAGAGTTGTTTATAAGAAAGATATTAATAATTATTTGTATAATTCAATTTTACAGATTTATATTTTTTATTTAGATGTATAAAATTATATTTTTAGTATGATTCATTTGAATTTATTTTCTTAACTTAATTCTATTTACATTAATAGTTATAGTATATATTATTTTAAGTATATTTCGCAATAATTAATTTTAAAAAATATATTGAAAATTAAAGAAAATAAAAATATAAGTATTAGCGTATTTTTAAATATTTATGAATATAAAATAATCCGTAAAACAGATAACATCTTACAATATAATAAAAATAATATTATATAATAAAATGTAATAAAAAGTATATAATATTATGTTTTTAGTCTCTATTAAGTCAATTTATTTTTAGTTCTTTTTTTAAAATAAGGTAGTCCTCCTTCTTCAAGAAATCTTAATTTTTTTGTCTTTCAAACTAACGTTATTAAAAAGAAGCTAATGGTAGAGTGTTATGCCATTTTTTTTCTAACACTGAGTTAATCTCCCTTCTTTATTGGCGTCGTCTCGACTCCTTCGCGGTCTCCGAGCAGTTCCTCATCACCAACCTGGCCCTCCACGGCGAGACTCGCCTCGACTCCTTCACGGTCAGTTCTTCCAGGAACTCCACGACACCTCCGATATCCAAATCCTGATCACCTCCCACGCCAACCCTCATTTCACCCCTCTCTCTTACTTCTTCTTCCACCGCTTCGGCCCCCACGATCTTCTCCCCAAAACAACAACCCTAATCTAATGCTTGTAGTATTGTGTTCCCACGAAATTGAGGAGGAGAGTGAGCGCGACCATCATGGCGAAGAAGCCGGTGAAAGGGAACTTGGACCGCAAGAACGAAGGCAGGCGCCAATGAGGGAGGGACGAGGGCTGTTGTCGCGAAGGAGAAACACATTGGAATTTCTTCCCTATAGTTGCACGTTGGAGGTTCTGATTTGGGGTCTGCTTGCAGGTTTGATGGCGTCACGAATAGAGGTGGTGAGGCGTTGTGGGGGTTGCGCGAGCTCAACGCATGTGTTAGGGTTTCTGTTCTGGGTTTGATTTGGGGTTTTTTGGGTTACTACGTTTTTTGGGTTGCTACGTTTTTTGGGTTTTGTCTTGCAGGTTAGGAGGAGAATGTTGCGAGGAGCTTCGTCGTTTGGATGTTCAACGACGTTGCTTCCAACATAGAGAAAAGTCTTACGATGTAGGTTTCCTAGAGGATTAGGGGTTTTGCGATTCTGATGGTTATGGCTATGGAGGCTCGCAACAGCGACAAATGGTTGCTCATGGTGGTGGACCGATGCGAGTTTGGAGGATGACGAGGTTTTGATGGCGGCCTCGCGATAATGAAGGGAGAGTGGTGGCGAAGAGATTGAACTCTGCACGCGTTGGGTGGTGGTGCTCGTGTATGGGTGTTGATGGTGGAGGTGCATGATGGAGGATGGCGGCGGCTAGGGTTTCTACAATGGCGGCTTCACGACGACATGGTAGCTGGCCGACACGACATTGTGTTGGAAGTGCAATATTGACGGCGGGAAAGATTGACGTGGTAGACAAGCTGGAAAGATTGACTCAGTGTCATAAATAAAAAAGGGTTAAATAATATGTTTTTGGTCCCTTAACTTTCAGTGAAAATTGGAATTAGTCCATCTTCAAAACGTTGGCCTAATTTAGTCCCCAAACTTTAGCAATGTATCAATTTAGTCCTTTTAACCAAATTTTGTTAACTTTATTGGATGTTTCAAACGTGTTTCTCAGTTAACATTGAAGAAAAAATGTGTCAAACAGTGTAAACAACTCAAATGCTATCATAAAATGTGCTTGAAAGATCAAATAAATATAACAAAATTTAGTTAAAAGGACTAAATTCATACATTTCTAAAGTTGGGGGACTAAATTAGGCCAAAGTTTTGAAAAAGGGACTAAATCCAATTTTCACTGAAAGATAAGGGACCAAAAACATATTTAACCCAATAAAAAATGGCATGGCATTCCACCATTAGCCAGCTCAACTTCTTTTTAACATTGTTAGTTTTGGAGGACTAAAAATTAAGATTTCCTAAAGGAGGAAGACTAAAATGTACCTTACTTTTAAAAAGGGACTAAAAAACAAATTATTTTAATAGTTTAAAGACTAAAAACATATTGGCTTAATACCTCTTTTGGTCCCTCGAAAGGGGAGGAATGTTCAAGTGCGTCCTACGTTTTTTAAAAAGTTTAATTTGGTCCCAACTTGTGAAAAAAGTGTGCAATTAAATCTTTTTTTGTTACGGCGTTAATTTTTTAACGGTCCAGCTGACAGCGTGGAACTGTGCAACGTGTCTGTTAAGGTTCAATACGTGGTTGCCTAAGGGTAAATATGTGATTATTACGAGGGAGACGTGGCAGTGGTTAAAAAATCTAAGGTTAGGGTTTGGGTTGTAGTGAAATCGCGATTTGGGAGTAAGCATTATGGAGGAAGTGTCTTCAAATTGGGGTGTTCTTGAAGCTGAAATCTGTAGAGCGAATTGAAAACTGCGAATCAGGTTAGGGTTTATGTTTGATAATTTTATGAAATTTAGTTATTGGATATGTTATCAGTGTTGTCGCGTTTTATGGGGTTTTAGTACAGGTGAAATTGTTTTGTGTGAAAAGTTGTCTTCTTTTGATGCTTGATAGTAGTCCCATAGGTCTTAGTTTAACTTAAATTAGTGGTCCCCATTTGCATTTGCAAGGTTCAGGTAGGGATGTGTGATGACATGTTTCAGGTAGTGGTCCACCACGGTGGGACCTTGATCAAAGAAGTCCCCTTTAATTATATAGGCGGGGAGATAGTTTATTGGGACGTAGACCCCGATAAATGGTGTTATTTTGGAGTATTAGGTTCACTTATACATTTGGGTTACATGGAAGTAAAATAATTATATTACAATATCCAACATGTTTTACATAAGCTTGATGATGATAAAGGAGCTATGAACATGATGAAGGTGGCTAAGTATTTGGGGAAAGTGAACCTGTATGTTGTGAATGGGGTGGATGAACCAGCTATTTTAGAAAATGATGAGAATGAGATTCTTTACCTATGTGAAGGTCCTTCAAAGAGTGGTGAGGGTAGTGGCGTTGGAGGAGAAGCACATGTTGAGGGTGGTGATGAAGGAATTGGGGACATAGTGGAGGATGTAGTGGAGGTTGAGAATTAAGATGCAGTGGATGTTGACAATGAGGATGCACGAGATGTTGAGAAGGATGATGCAGTGGATGTTGAGAATGAGGATGCTTGAGAGGGTTGACAATGAGGATGCAGAAGGTGTTGAGGTTGCAGTGGAGGTTCAGAATGAGGATGAAGTTGAGGTTGTAAGTGAAGCAGCAGTGCAAGTGGACAATGACTATGGAGTTGAGGTTGAAAGTGAAGAATTAGTGGAAGTGGACATTCAGGATGGAGGGGAGGTTGATAATGAAGATCAAGTGGAAGTGGAAGTGGAAGTGGACAGTGATGATGAACCAGGAATGGATGATTTGAGTGGTGATGAATATGTGGATGAAGACAATGATCAAGAAACCCAACAACAATGTGGGGGTTTGTCAAATGATGATTGGGAGTCTGATATGCTTTTAACTCTTGAAAACAGTGCAAGTGAGGAGGATGACAACGAGGATAGAGTATCTGTAGGTCCTTTCTCAAAATATGCAAAACAAAAGTCCATGGCAGATTACAAGTGGAAAGTGGGCACCATTTTTAGTGATGGGAAAGACTTTAAGGATGCTATTAGAAGGTATGTTGTTCATGTTGTGATGGATCTAAAATTTATCAAAAATGATAACCGTAGGGTGAGGGTGAGATGCATGGGTGGCCAAGGTAAGTGTCCATGGGTAGCTTATTGTGGGTATTTGCCATCACACAAAATTTGGCAATTTAGGAAGATAATTGATACTCATACTTGTAGTAGGCAACTTAACATCAAACTGATGAATGCTAAGTGGTTGAGTCAGGAAATAGATAGGTCTTTAGTTTATAATCATAATATAAGGGTGAATGATATTCGTATTAAAGCATTAAGAAAATGGAATACAAATGTGTCAATATCCAAGGCACGAAGGGCAAAGTTAATTGCCACAAGACAGGTTGAAGGAGATTTTAAAGAACAGTATAAAAGGATCTACGACTATGGACATGAGCTGTTGAGGTGTAACCCAGGGTCAACAATGTAGATTAAAGTTGACTCTCATAATGGTGACCCAATCTTCCAAAGAATGTATGCTTGTCTCAAAGCTTGTAAAGACAGTTTCATAAGTTGTAGGCCCATTATATGTTTAGACAGATGTTTTTTGAAATGTTATTACAAGGGGGAGCTACTTACTGTTGTTGGTAGGGACCCAAACGAGCAATTGCTACCCTTTGCCTATGCAATAGTAGAAGTGGAGAACAAAGACAGCTAGACATGGTTTTTGCAATTTTTAATTGAAGACCTCGGGGGCAGTCAATTATGTGGAGGGTGCACGTGGATGTCAGACCAGCAGAAGGTAAATGTACTACTTATATTCATTTTAAGTTAATGTTTTGTTAAAGGATCTGGTTTTATTACTAAATTTAATTGTGCAGGGGTTGGTCCCAGCTATCCAGGAGCTTCTGCCTGGGGCAGAACAAAAATTTTGTCTCAAGCACCTCTATGTAAACTGGAAAAGGTTTGGTGGCCAAATATTAAAAAATCTGATGTGGAGGGCTGCCACAAGCTTGGGAGAGAGAAATGCTGAAAATTAAAGAATTCAATATTGAAGCATATAAATACCTCATAGGCATTCCCCCGAGGTAACCCATTAGCCATTACATACACTTCAGTGTCACAGATGCTTTGTAACCCATTTGAGAATTCTTTTGTGCAACAGGTTTTGGTCAAGATCTCGTTTCACAGGTCAAGCAATGTGTGATACCCTAGATAACAACATCAGTGAAGCTTTCAACAGTGTTCTTATTCATGCAAGAGGAAAACCAATTATCACCATGATGGAGGATATCAGAGTTTATCTCATGAAAAGGTGGGCCACCAACAAAAGCAAGGTGGCATCTATGGACTTCACAATATGCCCAAAGATAAAGAAGAGACTTCAGAAGGAATGTAATTTGTCAAGATTTTGGGTGCCAAGGTAATATTATCATGTATTTTTATATACATTTTGTTATTTATACATTGTTGATGTGCTTCATTTCTTTCAGCTGGTATGCACGAAAGATTTTTGAGGTTAGGCACACTTCATCCGTTGGGAACAAGTTCACACTGGACCTGGACACTAAAGACTGTAGCTGCAGAAAATGGATGATCAGTGGCATCCCATGTTGTCATGCAATTGCAGCAATGAACTACTCCAATGTTGATCCAGAGAATTTTATACCCACTTTGTTCACAAGATCCAAATATGAAGAGGTGGTCCATAGTTTTTCCAGTCAATTGTCCCCAACTATGGGAAACCACAAATTTCAATGATGTACTACCACCAGTGATGAGGAAGTTGTCTGGGAGGCCAAATAAAAAAAAAGAGGAGGTTGGAGCCATGGGAGCTAACTAAGAATAACACTCAAATGCGCGTTGGTGGGCATAGGAAAAAATGTAGCATTTGACGTCAGAGGGGCACAACAAGAATAACTGCCCTTTACGGCCCCAACCAGCACAAACAACACAACCATCACAGCCACCTCCAAGTTCCCCAACCCCTCTACCATCACGGCCACCAAGTCCCCAAGCATCCCATCCAACAAAATTACATATTAGAAGAAAAGATAGTTAGATGAATTGGTTTATTATGTACTGTCTTTATTTTGGTCACAAAGTGAACTGATATGTACTGTCTTTACTTAGATGGATTGGAGGTATTATGTACTATGTTTAGATGAATTAGAGGTATTATGTACTGTCTTTATTTATGTATGGTAATGAATGAAAGTGGTTTGATCATGTTTTGGTCATAACATGTACACATATTTTGGTCAAAACTTGTACTTAAATTTCTTATTTCTGCAGAAACTGGTAATATGTGCCATTAGTCATCATCATATGCATAAGCTTGATGACCCATGTGAATATTTTTAAAGCAAATGGGGGACTGATTCGAACATTCTCCACTGAAACTCATTAAAAAAGTCAATGGTACGTAATACATTGCATTGCATAACTGATCTTACACTAACCAAAACACCTTCACATTGCCAACCTACTTTTTCCAAGCATCCAAATACATTACATGAAGGTGAACAAAACTTATAACAAATACCCAATTTCCCCATCTAACTAAATCAACCTAAGCAGAACTTGAATATGACAAGGTCCACCACAATACACACACACACACACAAAGCTACAACTAACAACTTCATCCTTTTCTGCATTTTCTGCAAATCCTTCACTGCATTTTCCAGCTCACTTATTCTCTTCACAATTGTGCAATCTTTTTCATCAACGTTCTCTTTACAACACCACTTGAAAAAGTTACAGGAGCTCCCAATTGAGGATCCACCTCCACCTTGTTATTCACCAAGTTAGGAAATTTATCAACAAATGCATCAAGTCAAGAAAACATTAACTCAGAAGGGTATACTTCAAACCTTGTAATGAGGACAACCCCAAAAATTTCTCCCAGCATTCTTTGTAGTTATCGCGACTTTGGTTACAACAATATCACCACAATAACAAGTAGGGATTAACTCACCTCCCCTCCAACCACCACCATGGGACGAACGAGAAGATCCTTTGGCCTAACTTTTCGAAAACGAAGAACACACTTGGGAAGAAGCCATTCCTGTCTCGCCCCCAAACACTTCCCTCACCTCAGAGACCAATTGGGAAGAAACCAAACCCTAAGCCCTCATATTTTTTAACCACCGCCACGTTATCTGTAATTTTAATCACATCTTTATCCTCAGGCAACCACGTATTCAACCTCAACATACAGGTTGCACAGTTCAGTTCATGCTGTCAGCTGGACCATTAAAAAATTAACGTCATGACCAAAAATGATTTAGTTGCACATTTTTTTACAAGTTAGGACCAAATTAAACCTTTTAAAAAACCTAGGACACACTTGAATATTCTCCCTCTCGAGGGATCAAAAGAGATATTAAGCCAAATATATTTAACTTTATAAAGAATTGTATTATTTATACATAATTATTAAAAAAGTATGACATTAGATTAGATTGGGATAACTCAAAGTATAATATACTTCAGCCTTAAAATATATTACAATATTGTTTTTATTAAATTTAAACCCATCAAAAGTTGTTTTTAACTCAGACCCAGCTACAGTAAGAGAAATAATCGAATCATAAAAACCCCATAAAATACTTAATACAAAGTATTTATCACCAACACTATTTTGTCCAGCTCGAATAGATTTTTTCTAACAACTAATACCTATAATTTTTACTAAAAATTTCTCCATTTTCAATATTTAAAGAATATTTATGAAAAAGAATACTTTATAAAATCACATTTAAAATTATGTGAGATATCAACTCTCAAATTACAAGATCTCAAGAAATTAATCCTTATTTTTTGGTCGAGGATGAAAAAAATATCATAAAAAAGAAATATATACAAGCATAGTTTGTAAAAAAAAAATCATAAAAATATAAAATAAAAACGGTATTTTTTGAATGACAAAAAAATATCAAATTGTTAATCTAATTGATTAAGATGTTAATCTTTCTAAAAAAGAATATCAAATTAGTATACATACCACACTCAGTGATCGTGTTGATGTTGATAATATCAAAATATTCTAGGATGAAATTGAAATTAATACTATTTAATGCGTATCAAAGAATTATTAAATGTGGTAAGTTACTTTATCTTACTTATTCATTATATTTTGTAAATAAAAATAGTTTTTTTTTTTCAATTATCAATAATTCAATGATAAAATTGTCATCCTTAGGAGAAGAAGCCCAAATAGCCCATAAAGTCCACATATGACCCAATTAATAGCGATGTGAGTTTTCCTCGCATAAACGAATACTTGTTTTTGCGTTTAACCTTCTCAGTTGCCGCGGAGGAGTGTGGCGAACGCCAAAGGAGGGCACCGAACTGTTCTTACTTCGTTTGAATCAATGGTTTGTTTTTCTTTTCTTTTTGCTAATTTGTTTTTCTATTATATTTTCATATCTTCCCCCATTCATGCACATAGATTGGGTGTTTCTTGCAATATTACAGCATATACTGAATACCATGATCTTCACAATTTCAAATTAATTTTGGATGTTACATTGTTGTCATATCCATCTCTTGCTAATTGATATTTGCTTCTTACAGCGTTTCCTCGTGTTTTGTTGAACTCTGTGTTTTCTTGGGTTAATTGTTATTTTTTCTTTTTTTGGTTTATGAATTATCCTAATTGAATGATGGCTGCTGTGTGATAAAAGGGAATGATGAGGCAGTGTGAAGGAGAATAGAAAAAATTGTGCTTTTGGTGGGGTTGTCAGTTAATGAACTGGAATGCCCTTTCTGTTAGCTTTTATTGATCACTGAAAAAAATTCTAGCTTTGATTTCGTTGTTCTCTTTGATCATTGTAGTTTCTATCAGTTCCCAGAACCATGGGGTTATTCCATGGCTGGTGAAGTAACCATTGAAGTGCCTTACTTTTATAATTTGTTGAATTTATCTTCGTGGTGTTTCTGGATTAAGATATTCATCATACTGTGAATGTTTTGTTTGCTTTCAAATTGAAGTTGCTTGTTAGAACCTCGTGAATCTCAATCATTTTTGGAATGAACAAATTACGATTAACGAGCGCACATGGATACTGTTGTATGAAAAAAAAGCTGAATGGCTCTCCGTTTTGTATTATTGATTCAATTTTGCTTATTATATTTTTTTTCGTCTGATTGCAGGAAAGGAGCTAGTGTGCTTGTCTTTGATATTAGGGACAAATTGTAACTGTTTTTCAAAGGGTTCTTCTGAGTTCTATATACCCTCTTATAGTTAACTCCATTTCCATGAACCCTATGCTAAAGGACAGCAACACAAAAGCCACATCAAAACTACCCCGAAGGGGAAAAAGAAAAAAGAAGGGTCTGGGAGTAACGGATCCTGAAGTAGCAGAAAACCCATCAAAATTCTCATTTGCTATAGCCAAAATTGCAGTTGCCCAAATCTGTCAATCAGCTGGATTCAAAAAGTCCGAAAACAATGCTCTTGAAACCCTAACTGCTGTTTCCACTAGATATCTGGAAGCAATTGTGAGATCAGCTGCCTCATTTGCTAATGCCTCCAATCGTACTGACTGCAATCTCTTTGACCTCGTCAATGGCATTCATGATCTTTGTTCTGTTCAAGGATTTCCGGGTGGTTCAGCATTGCACAAAGATGATCTGCTGAAGTCTTCAGCTCTAAGAGAGATTATGAATTTTGTCAACCTCTCTGATAAAGTTCCTTTTGCTAAACCAATTCAATGTAGAAATGATTCTGATGTGACCATTGATTCTGGGACATTAATGTGCTTTTCTAACCAAGCCAAAACTCACATACCAGGGTGGCTCCCACATTTTCCTGAGCAAAACTGTGATCAGGTTTTAGCTAAGGAAAGGAAATGCGGCGAGAAATATTGGGAAGATTCATTTGCTGTGGACGAAAACAGTGTCATATCACAGAGCAATCACATGAATGGAAAAGAAGGGAAAGACACAAGGAGGGAATTGCCAGAGCGAAGAGAAAGAATGAAGTTTAAAATTAGAGGGGAGGAGGAGAAGCAAGATGGATTGGATGTGAATATGATGAGTGGGGTTTGTAAAGGAAGGAAACGAGTGTCTTGGAATCATAACAAAATGAATGGTTGTATTATTGAGAACAACAAAGATGAGAAAAGATAGCATGATTGTTATGGAAATGAAATGATGTTTGTAACTCTTGTGTAAGCTCAGAATATGAAAAAAAGAGTGATATAAAAACAAATGAAAATTTCGTGCAGCCTAGTTTTAAAGAAAGTGCTCTATTCGGAAATTCTTTTTGAATGTATGGTAACTATGCCTGGCCAATTACTGCATACTATATTTTTTTTTTCAACCCTTTTGGACAATATATTTTGAAGCTATGAAATTATGATTTGTTAACTGTTAGAGTGTTTTTCTTTCTGACTTTCTATTTGTAGCAGTTTGCTACTACTAAGTTTCATGTGAGTGGGCTTCATTGCTGTAGTTCTTAGACCTTCCTGCACTATTGGGCTACTCCTTTTAAGCTGGGCAGTTTTTTCCTACACCTCCATACATTTCAATGTGCACCCCTCATAACTAGGATGCAGGATGAAATTATGGAGGTACACAATGAAACTGTCCTTAAGTTGTATTTTATTTTGGTTGGTAGATGAACTTTCCAGTTTTCTAATATTCTTCTCTTCTGGTGTTTTTCCAACTTTTTCTAGGAGTGTTAAAATTTAACACATCCTAAAAGTATTTTCTAGAATTTTATGATTAAGTGTTTAATATATACATGATAATTTATAGTCAATTATGGTGTTTTATTATCTTAAAAGTTGGTTTTCATGAAATATGTTAATTTTTTTAAGACTAGTTGAATTAAAATTTTAATTCATTTGGAAAGTCATTTCTAGACAAAAAAAATGTCTTAGAAAAATAATATAAAAGAGAGATGTAATATAATAAACGAGTGAGGTGTAAAATAACTGCCATAAAAAATGTGTCTATTTATATACTATATTTAATATAAGATGGAGGGACATGAGAAGTTTGGTCTAATTTACACCACTACTATTGTCCATACAATCCTTTTGTTAAATAGCTGGTGTTTCTAATCACGAATCATTATGCTGAATTCCTTATTTATTTATTTATGGTTATGCCTCAAATATGTACATCTTTACTAGCTGTTTAAACTTAAGGGCATTCAGTTATACAGAAGTTTTTTCTATCTAAGCTATCTATTAATTATATATAACATGTTAAGGAAATTATTTTTGAAAAATCTGGTCTTGAAATTCCATCTTCGTCCTCCGTCATTTCTCTCATTATCAACTACAAAAATTCAACTTAATTAATTAATTAATAGATGACATACTTAACTTCCTATCTTGAAGGTTTAATATATCTTCTTTATATAATTAACCCACTGGTCAATCAAATTATGATTATGTTTTATGAAAGCCTCCAAACTCAATGAAGTATGTTAGTGTAGAGTTTGAATGGATATTGACAATCTCCAAGTGGAGTTTGCCCTCTAATGTTGTGTCATAATGACACTTGTTGCCAAAGAGTGCTAGTCATCATCTTTATGATTAGCAATGTGGGACAAATTAAATATAGAATTAGAGGATGAGTAAGCCACCTACATGTGATCTTCAAACACAAATGGAAATAGAATTCAAAATCATATTGAAATTTTTAACTAACTTTAATTAGATTGAAAAATATCATTTTTCCTGAGGTCTATTTGAGATATTATCAACTTTGTTATCATAAATATAACCTATTTACTTCACAGGAATTAAATTTATTAATTGTTTAATATTTACATTCTAAGCTAAATGTATAATTATTCAATAATAAGGTTTACAAAATAAAAAATAATTTTGTTTCCATATATCTATCTAAGGTTTTCTATTTCAATTTATATAACATTCTTTTCTCATCTAGCATATATACTCAAATCAAGAAAATAAACTATCAAATATAATCACTACAATTTTGTTTTTATGAAAGTAGGTTATTTAACATTAGAATCAATATTTGTTAGATATATTATCTTTATTTTATATTTATCTTTAGTTAGTTTATTATTATTTCTTATTTGTATTTTGGGCTTAGTTCATATTTCTTCTATTATAAATAGAGAACCCTATATTTAGATTTAACACAAGGGATTAATTCCATATATAATTTTCACTATATTTAACATTTATTACAAAATCAAATAAATTTTATTTAAACTATTGTCATGCATTATACATCAATCTATTATAATTAATATAAACAAATTAGAGATAACAAGTAAATATTTTTCGAAAACATTTATATTAAACGTGTTAGCATTTGACTCATTTTAAGTATTTAAGGTTTATAAACCTTCATAGATGTTTTAATTTATAAATAAAACTGTCTATTAATGTATGAACTTTTCTTCAACTTCTCACTATGATATTTTAATTTATACGATTTACATTATCATTAAATTAGATATATCTCTCTCGAATGATAACTTCTTGTACTTAACATTTTAAAGAGTTAATTATATTTTTTCTTTATAAACTTTCAAGCGAAATTACATTTCTCATAAATTTTATATTAATTTCATTCCTACATTTTATAACTGAATGTATGACATCTTGACGGCTAACGATATTAAACAATTTATCATTAATAGAATAACATTTCATCCAAATCAACAATAATATCCAATCCTATATAAACTATTAAATATAGTTGTTTGTCAAAAATATCATACATTTCATTCATTATATATCATTTCAAATATATAACCATTTGAATAATAATACTATGAAATACATATCATAATTCATAATTTCTAACCATTTAGAACCAACCAAATTAACTTAATGAGAAAAACCATCCTAATTGCTCTCAAATCTAATGCACGCAAAAACATGAAAGAAAGGAAAATAAGAAAAGAAAAGAAGAAAAAAAAAAGAGAGTTTAGACCATGTTCTCACATATTGATTGTGATTGACATTTAAATAGAATAAAGTAATGTAGTAATATTAAACATATGGTGAGATGTTAGGTAATAAGAATTCAGTACTCAACGAAATAAAATAAAAATAAAAATATCGTTTTTGGATTTTCATTTATCTGTTTTCTTATCAATTTTTAGATTGTTTTAACAATTTAAAATAGTTTGGCTGGTTGTATGATTATCATGCAATTATATTCTTTTAATATGTTGATAAGAGTATGATGTTAAGTCTGTACTTACGAAAAAGTTATATTAAAAAAATTCAATTTTAATATATTACATAAGAGTAAATGGTTAACTTTATCCTTAAATATATTGTTAATTTAGTATTTTGAAAAGATAAAGTATTTATTTTAATCCTTAAATATATACAAAAATCCTACCATTTTAATCTATTGCGACTCTTTTACTATTATAATATAATTTTAAGAATCAATCTGAAAATAAATCGAGAACTATATATTGTCATTAGCTTAATTAGAAACCAATTTGAGTTTTTCTAGAAATTTATAAACTAAATTGAGTTTTTCTTTCGTCAAGAACAAGTTGAGAGCACCTAACACAAAGATCAAATCTTGTTATAAACCCTTTAAATAGCAAGTTTTTAACCAATACTTCACCAGAAACATAATATAATTTTTTGGTTTTAAAGTTTAATAATTTCTCTTTTTTTCTTTGGCAGTAAAAGAACAGTTTGACACTTTTTCAACATATTGTTAAGTTCTAAAAGTGTCTCTCTTAAATATCGTACATCACCATTCTTAAATTCATGTTTGTTTGGTTACTGTCTCAGTCAAGTTTGTCACTTTGCCACACATATTATTAAGTTCCATGTCTCCTATTTGAAATATACTTTTATGAATACAAAACTTACACGCAATTTCATAAATATTCATTGGACAGTTTCCAATTAGATTTAAAATCCCATCCATATATTAATATTTGAAAAATATTTTGTACTTAAAATTATATATTTTTTTATAGATAAAGTTTTAAATAAAGTTAAAGAATAACATAAACAATAACTATTCTAGTAGTTGGATTTCTCTAGTTTTAGAAAGAGATTCCGCAGAAGAGGAAGCGTGTGGGGATCTGATTGTGGGAGAGAGGATCATTGCCAATTGTCCCTTCATCGTGAAACTCATGGCATGAAAGAGATCGTTTCATTTTCATAACAAATAAAATGAATGAACATTTCAGCTCTATTATGAATATAATTTTGATGAACTGAGTTTCTCTTCCAATCTATTCTCCTTTATTCAAATCCTTTGATTCCATTGCTTCATTTCAAGACACCCTTTTGATTGCCTACCCTTCTGTTGCAAGTCTTGTGATATCTTTTCTTTTCTATGGACCCAAAAGAATTATGCTCCACGGATTTAATTGATGGTCAGTGTTTTCCTTTTGTTGCTCTTATTCACATGCACATACAGTGTTTGATTATGCATTGCTTTCTTATATGGCTTTTTGCCTTTTCTCTCTCTTTTTCCGTTACAAAGGCAAGGTTTAACTGTTTTCAGACTTTGTAGGAAGTTGGTTTAATCAAACCACTTTGATTATGAGACTTGATTTAAGGATCAAACAGTCCTAAGGGGTGACATTTGAGCTACATCTATTAGCTGTTCGATTTAATGTTTAGAACATTTTTTTCTTGCCGAGGATCTTGTCATTAATATATCTCAATATAACAGTAATATTGTGCATGGATGGTAATATTTCTGAATACTGAATGTCCTCTCAGTGATTGCAAACTTGTACGTAGAATGACTTTCGAATAATTAAGATCTTAATCATGCTGCACTGTAGATGCATGCTAGGAAAATGGTTTTTTTCTGTTATTAGCTGTCCCAGGTCGTGTGACTGTCAAATTATGTTCTTTTTGTGGTTCACTGTTAGGGAAAATATAAACAACATGACACAGCACATACTTAGTTCATACTTAGTCACATTCTGTTTTATATGATATGATTGCACTTGTTTCAGTTGGTTTATTTGTCAATTTCAAAACTTCCATTTTGAAAGGAAAAGTGAGAAATAATTTATTTGAAGAATTATTTCATTTACAAGTGAAATTGCTTTATCATTTCAATATCCAATTTGTTGTTCTAATTTCGGAGACCATAAATTGCTGAAAAAACCGAATATCGTGTTGTTCTATTTAAAATGAACAAAATTGGGTGGCAATTTCCAGTGTTATTATTTCAATTTTTGTCAGAAGAATGAATATGAACTTTAAACCTCACCAAGACACATAGTAGTGTTTTTGAAGTTAGCAGTGTCAAGTAAATGAATATTATAAAACTCTATATTTTGTACATATCCTTTATGACTGCACATTATTTGCGTGAAATTCCCTCATTCATTTAGTAATTGTTTGGAAGTGATCTTTGAACTTGCACTTTAAAATTAAGAAGAGAAAATGGAGAACAATAAATCTTTCCTTTAACCAAAGTAACGTATTCATTTGAATGAGGTAAATTTGAGGGAAATGTATGTTTCTGTAGTGATCTGATCTAGTGTGAGAGCATTGTAAAACAAGAATCTAGATTCTTCAGTGGAATGCAAATGAAACTGTTTAACATGGCTTGTCTAAGAAATTTTAGAGCAGTGTATTTATGTGAATCTTTCAAGAAGACAAATTATGATGCAAAATACTATTTTTGTATTGGTGGTTCAATATCTATGTTTTCTTACTTCTTGTTCTCTCATCTCTTTGAAACGTAAGAGATGTTTTGAACTGTGTGGTTCATAAAGAACCTTTTTCCCTTGTGATTTTGGTATCCACCAGGTACTGTTGGTGCACACATCAAGAGGCCATGCAATTCTCGTCCAACAGTTATTGTCATTGGTGCTGGAATATCAGGAATTGCTGCTGCACGAAGTCTCTACTATGCATCTTTTAAGGTGGCTGTATCATTATTGTCAGATTCATCTTTATTTACTTAGTCTTTCAATTTCTCTAATTAGGTCAGGAAAACATTCTCATCATTTGGTTAGGTAATTGTTCTGGAGTCAAGGGATAGGATAGGTGGCAGGATATATACTGATTACTCATTTGGCTGTCCTGTAGATATGGGAGCCTCATGGTAAGTTCTACTTGAACTATATTTTTTTTTGTTGCTAACAGTTTCAGAAATGGAAGATGAGCTGAACTTGTGAACCTTGTTCACCATCTTCTAACTTGACATTCATTAATTGGTGTGCTCGTTGTAGGTTCTTAGCATTACTGCACCAAATTCTTAGATACGCTGAGATTGAAAAATATACCTTCCTCTTATTGCCAATTTTCAACCCTTCTGTTATATGGTTTGGTCCAGACAAATATCCATCCTCAATGAAACAATGTGTGCAGTTTGCTGAAAGTGTGAACTGCAACTTGGCAGATTTTTTCCTTGTAATTCCATTACATTGCATAAGAGATTTAAAGCTTCTAAGCATCAATGTTGATCTGAAGTTCCCAATCAAGTAGTAATGAAAATAATAATAAGCCTTTCTCATTGAATAAAGCTATTCCAGTGTATTTGTTGTGACCCCAGTAGCAGCAGTTGTACCAAAAATGAAAAGTCCTCCTCCCTGTACTCTCCTTCCAGCAGTATACCAGCAATGATAGCTCATGTATTATATTTTTTAGTTTATATGGTTTTTCTTTTCTATTTTGTCAATCTAGTGCTAATATTTTTTGTATTCTAGTCATTTCTAAATTATAGTGGTTACTCAGATAGTGGCTTTTCTCTCGTCTTTTAATTTTCTTCATACTCGCAAGGCTTAAAATTCACCTTGTGAGAAGTGTAATGTGGTCATTATCCCTTTACTGAAATTTGTTTCAAAAAGTCATTATGGAAGCTAAATGCATTTTCAGATTCTTATGCGGGAAGAAAATTTTGCTGACAAGGATACATATGCTGGAAAACATTCTGAAAAGATGTTTGAGACTATGAGGAAATACAGTTTTTATCCTGATAAGTGAAATATGGCCTATCCAGTTGTTTGCACTCTTCAAATCACCACACTGTATTTTTTAAATGTGAAGCAACGAAACGAGTCAGAAGTCAATAATTTTGCTTCTATTTTATTGAATATTTCTTTATTATTTTCCAGGCTACATGGTGTTTGCAATGAGAATCCCTTGGCACCAATGATACGTGGTTTAGGGCTCACATTATACCGTACCAGTAGTGATAACTCTGTCTTATATGATCATGACTTGGAAAGGTAATAATTTAGATTTCTTCTCCAAGTTTCTGCAAGATTGGTGTATTGCATGAGCCTTAACCTTTTATTATGCCTAGACAGTTCTAAAATCTGTTTCTCAACATATGATTTTCTAACGATTGTAGAAAGTCTGAAACTTTTGCAATTGTACTACTTTGCTTTTTAGTAATGCTATTTCATCGTTATAGCTGTATGCTATTTAACATGGATGGTCATCAAGTCTCTCAACAAATGTTAATGGAAGTTGGAGACACTTTCAAGAGAATTCTAGCAGAGGTGAGATCTTTGCTGCATACGGCTTGTGTTTTCTCTTTGATCATGAAGGAAATAATGATTATCTTAAACTTTAATCTATTGGTTTTCTTGTGATATTTCTAGACAGTGAAAGTGCGGGAAGAGCATCCTGATGACATGTCTATTCTCCAAGCAATTTCAATTGTGTTAAATAGACATCCGGAACTAAGGTAAGAGATTGATAAGAGCACATATTGTATATAAGCACTGACTTGAAGTTTCAATCTATCAGTGTAACATGGCAGTTTTCTTCAGGCAACAAGGACTGGCTCATGAAGTGCTGCAATGGTATATATGCAGAATGGAAGCTTGGTTTGCTACTGATGCAGATATGATATCACTGAAAACCTGGGATCAGGCAAGTGCCATTATATTAGTCACAAGATCCTCTTTGCCTTAAGTATCTATTGGTAACTTTGTACTCATTTGGGTACTAGTATGAAAAATATCTACCTGTTTTTGTATTTTCTTCTATAGAAGTCTTTGCTGAACAAGCTATATTTCCGCATGACACTTATGTGTTACCTTCTTAGGCCCATGATTCATCGCAGTTATTCCGTTGGTTGAAGTGATAAAATTTAAACCAGGGTTCCTTCTGTATGTACAAGATGAACTTGGCGTTGTTTAGTATTCAATTGAATGCTAGTATTGCTCTTGTTCTTGGTTTTCGTACAGGAGAATGTCCTCACTGGTGGCCATGGACTCGTGGTGCAAGGATATGATCCTGTTGTAAAAGCTCTTGCAACTAATCTCGATATACGCTTAAACCACAGGTTTTCTGTATAATTTATTGCACGACCTAGCTATATTATTTGATACATAATCGTTTTTGTGATTTGTGTCAAAACATGCAAAAAAGAAAACAGAAAACTACAATTTATGTGGAATTATTTGTTATCATTTTTGGTGACTTCTATCAATAAGAAACGCATACCAATTTTTTCTGTCCCTCTCATGGGGGTGATTAGGGGTGAAGATTTTACCCTTTTTGTGAAACCTCATATGTAGGGTGACCAAAATATCCAATGGTTACAACATGGTGATGGTCACAGTTGAGGGTGGCAGAAACTTTGTTGCTGATGCTGTTATTCTAACTGTTCCTATTGGAATCCTTAAGGCCAATTCAATTGAATTTACACCAAAATTGCCTGAATGGAAGACTGCGGCAATTAGAGATATTGGTGTGGGAAATGAAAACAAAATTGCACTGAGATTTGATAGAGTATTTTGGCCTAATGTAGAAGTTCTGGGCATGGTGTCACCCACCTCGTATGCCTGTGGTTATTTTCTCAATCTCCACAAAGCAACAGGTCATCCAATTCTTGTGTATATGGCTGCTGGAAGGTTTGCTCATGACCTTGAAAAGCTATCTGATGAATCAGCTGCAAATTTTGTAATGCAAAAGCTCAAGAACATGTTTCCTCATGCATCTAAGCCTGTAAGTTCACCTCTCATGCCATGTGTCTCATTTCATTATTCTCTATATCCACTTTCATGATCCTAGATTTTGAGTTTTGATGGACTATTGCAGGTTCAATATCTTGTGTCACATTGGGGAACAGATCCAAACTCTCTTGGCTGTTATGCATGTGATTTAGTAGGGAAGCCAGATGATGTGTATGAGAGGCTTCGTGCACCATTGGGTAATCTATTCTTTGGTGGAGAAGCTGTCAGCATGGATGACCACCAGGGATCTGTGCATGGAGCTTACTCTGCTGGGGTCATGGCTGCTGAAAATTGTCAGAGACATCTTCTGCAGAAACAAGGCCATAGAGAAAATCTCCCTCTGGTTTCTGCTGTTAGGCATCAAATGTTTGAAACTACTATACCTCTTCAAATCTCTAGAATGTGATTTATGTACTTTCCTGTTCTTGAAAATCAGAACAATGTTCAGCAGAATGAGTTGCTGATTAGAGTAATTGCACATTGTAGTTCAACTTAAACAATCGCAAAAGATTATCAAAGCTAACTTTTATTCATAGAGTAGATGTGCCCATAATCCTTATGATATTAAAAATGCTATTTGTTATCTATTATATGTCCTTTAATATTTTTAACTTAGAAATTAAGAAACACACTATTTTCTTTATCCTAATAAATCAGTTATAATTTTCTTCTTCTTTACTCTTTTTAATTTTTGCTATTCAATAAAATTAAATGAAAATAAAAATTAAGATATGAAAGATAAAGGAATATTTAATGTTGCGTTGACTTTTAAAAATGATATATAAATAAAATAAAAGTATTTGAACTATTTCGTGACAAGAGGTGGCAGGTGAGTTTTGGGGGTGCGTAATAAAACATCCAATAATCATTTGCACGCATTTTCTGCGTTTGGTTGGAGACAGGAGTAGCCAGAAGCGCGTCGATCAGCTAGCCACACAATAAACAGGACGATGAGGATCTTCGGCAAACACGTTTTCCCGAGCCAGATTATACTTTTTGCTTCTGGGTATGTATCCATTTGTTCTACTTCAATTTGATTCTCTATTGAATTTTAGTTTTAATAGTTCTTAGTTCCGTTAAATTTTTCCTTATAAACGCGCTTAAACTTGCAAACCAGGCTTTTGTTCTTTGCATCAACAACCTATGATGTCCATAGATCCATCAAGAAAAACCAAACACCCCCTTCTCAAGAGCAAGTCAAAGCCCTTCAAGATTACATCGAATCTGCGCGTCGCTCCCGTTAAATCAACGGCCTCTATTTTGCCACGTCATCTTATCAACACGTGCATTATAATCTGAACTTCACATTCTTGGCATATTAGCATGTTTATTTTCACTTTATCTTATAAGTAATCAGTTTTAGTTCCACTATTTTCAGTAAAATAAGTTATGTTATTTCTCATTTTGAATAATCTCAAAACAGGGGAATCCTGTTTTTGGTTGTGACTGGTCCAAAAAGGTAAACAAAACATGAAAAATGGCCCATGCAGGTCTCGAACCTGCGACCTTCGCGTTATTAGCACGACGCTCTAACCAACTGAGCTAATAGGCCTTTTTGATATATTACAAAATTTTTATAAAATTACTCTACTTCAATCATTTAAACATTCTCCAAATTTCATGTAATTTCTAGAAAGTGTATCTTTTAAAAAAAAAAATTATCAATTTTTTACCCGGGAACATAACATTGAGTGTGACTTTGAAAGACGATTTAAATGAAAGATATTTTGTAATTATTTTTGTGTATGCACTTTTTTATCTCTCTTATCCTTTGTTTTATTATGTTGGTTATTCAATTTTTAGTTTCCTGGTCCACAATAAACCATACATGATGTAAAATTGCAAGTGTTTTTATTATAAAATTAAAATAATTACTGGAAATTAAAATATTTTTATAACTTATTTTTTATACATAAAATCGAAAGTGTTCATACTACTTTTTTTATATTTTTGCAATTACTTTTTATGGTAACAATAGTTATATAAAAAATTATAGTCATTATTTTGATTGGCATAAAGAGAATCACATTTTATGTTTCTGGTATTTATAATTGTAGTTTCTTACTGCTATTGACTCGCTTGCCTTGGAAAATATTTTAAAACCTCTCTTTTTTTCATATATATATATATATATAAATATATATATATATATATATATATATATATATATATATATATACACACACATCATTATGCTGGGCTGTTATAATCAAATTACAATCATTAGAAACATTCCGATTAAATTATTTTTCATCTAAAATATAAGTTGCTTTTTCATGAAGATATTATTTAATTGAAACACTTCAAAGTATGGTTGTTGTAATGGAAATGTCAATTTGAAAAGTTTCCAATAAAGTTTAGCCAAATTCCAATTATAATAGTAACAATAAAGAAAGCAAACGCGGGTCGGTTAAAATAATTCATAATTAGCATCAAAGTGATCTATAAAAAAAACAACATATTAATCCAAACTTCTTTTTCATAAAAAGGGGAGCATGAATATCAAAATCCAATAGTAACTAAAATTATGCCTTATTTGACTATATACAAATTGTGCTTTTGCATTTTCTGTGGCTCTCCTAAGTCCATTCTTCCACCTAACATTATATGGCATTGGATTTAGGTTTTCATTACAGGAGATAATGTTTTTGATGGAGGAACCATAGATCTAGCAAAAGCAACTGGCAAGGAAAGAAACTTCTTGGCTTTGCCCACATAAGCCCTCCTGGTGAAATTGTTGTAATCATTAGCTTCAATCTCGTCCAAAATCTGCCGATACAACAGCAAGGACGCCCATACCTACAAATCCCACAGAACCCTTTTGTGTTCACATGTCAAACTAGTTAAATAATGCATGAAAGTCTTCACCTTTTTCCATTTTGGTTCTAGAATTGCCATAATCTTTCTAGGAGTGTGTATTCTCACATGGGTAGCCCTAAAAAATTTATTAGTTCACAATCAACTTTACACTGTTATTATATTGGAAAAATGTAGTTACAATGACGTCACTCCATTAGAACACGCTACCAACTCGTATGCAGACACCTAAGAGCATAACCAATTATAAATATATTTCTTTGTTGACACTGACTGCAAACCTTTATCTCTTGGATTAAAGTTCAGATTTTTAAATTTGTTTGTGTGACTATCATTGTTAAAGAAATATTTTGACCAAGAAAATGTTTCGTCAAGCTTCCACGGGCCCACCCCATTGATTCTGAAAAGGTTTTGCATGTGTGTCCACTTTAAAATTTGAATAAACCAACAATTTGATCTTTCAAATATCACTAAGTAGTCCCTAAATAATAAAAGTACTGAAATGATTCCCTGAGTATGGAATATCCATCACTTTGATTCCTCCTGTGTTAACATATTTTACTATATCCTCCAAGGACCATTTTGAAGGGTTTTTCAAATTATGCACACTATGAATCTTGATTTCTAATACTTAAATTACTTTAGGGACCATTTAGGAGAGAGGAAAATACTTCAAGGATGCATTGATGATTATTCTTAAAATCTCAGGCACAGAAAAGGTTTTATAAAATGATAGATGTTGGAATTTCATACCGGCCATCTGCTAGCTTCATTAAGCTCCGTCACTCCCTTTTCTGCCTCATCAAAGAACATTCTAGCCCTTTTTATTTGGCTCTTCATGAAGTTCCTCCACTTGTCTGTCACCTTACCCGCAAATATGTCATCATCTGAAAGCCCTGCTTGAGCCAACTCATCTTGAGGTAGATACACTCTTCCTCTGCTGGCACTGTTGAAAATGAAAAGGGTTTAACCAAATTAAGATGCAGATTCATTCCTGAAATCAGTATCAGAATAAACTAACATGGTATCCTAGAAGCATATTTTGGTATTAGTTCCACAATAATTTTTCATTTTTCAGCCACCTTTTTATTTCTCTACCTTCAGGTTAGACACCACAGAGTAGTAAATCCTAACAAATCACACAGAAGCATATTCAAGTTTTATGGACCGGAGAAAGAATAAAGACAACCTGAAACTCAAACCAGACATAGCATGAATGGCTTACAGTGAGTTACCAATAAAAGAAACTCCTACACAAGTTTTGACTAGTCCAGAACAAGAAGCAACAGAAAGCCTTGCTGATATTGAACATTTATACAAAATACTGCATCTAGTATACATCTCATGCTTTTATTTTAACTTTTTGAGACTGTAAAGTCCAGCTATCATGTGTATCAATAAGGTGATATGCATCTCATAATCATCAAAACTCAAGTTAGACATTGACATATAATGGTCTGATGGACAATACCAAAATGGTTGCAGTGCGAGAAGTAAACTACACAATCTTGATTCTACAAGTATTTTCTTCATAATCTTTCTAGAGACTTGAATAAACATGAATATTTACGGACTTACTCCTCTCCAACATCTCTTAGTATGTTGGTTAACTGATTTGCAATTCCTAGGGCCAGGGCAGCATTGTAAACACTCTCAGTTGTGGCTTGTGAATATGGAGAAATGCCCATGATTGGAACACTCATTATACCGACTGTCCCAGCAACATAGTAACAGTAAAGATATAGTTCATCAAAGTTTTTGTATCTCGACTTCTTAAGATCCGTTCTCATTCCTTCTATCATATCTTTAAATGGCTGCATGGACGTGAATAAAAGAGTTGAAAAATATGTCCTCTAAAAATGAAGATGAATATATTAAACTCAAGTTTATTGTAAGTAATGACACATGATTAATGGTTTCACAAAAGTCATGTGAGGGGCACATGAAATACCTTGGCGGTTTACAAGATGTTTATAGTAAAGACAAGCAGTGATATTCTCAGAAAAATTTAAACAGCATTTCAGAATGAGCAACCGCTATATAAGTTTTTTCCTCCAAGGACTCAGAGATTGAAATGTAGTATAGAAATGAATTTAAGAAACAAAGAGATTAGTATCGTGAGCAGTTCAGAACTCTGATTCGGACAATACAGCAAGAAAATTTTGGACACTGCATATTTGCCAGTTTGTTCCCCCTAAAAGCATGCATTGGAAGGTAAAACGTAGATCTTACGAGTGAACTAATGAAAGAGTTCAAATCAAGCAGAGGTCGATCTCATCAAAGACTAAATAAATTAAAGAAAGTATGTAAAAATAATACAAAAGATAATAATCACCTCCAAAACTCCAATTGTTTTAAAACACACAATTCATATTACACAACATATGTCTGGGCATAGATTAGCAATGAATTTCCCGCAAATATCTTAAATGATTAATGAAATGGATACGTACCTGGATATCAACAGGAAATCTGGCAACTGTATCAGATAAAGCAGCATCGAGCATATCAAATGGACGACCTTGAAAAAGTTCTTCCAGTCTTGATTCCCACCTCTCCAAAGCACTTGGTGTAATTTGTGAAGCATTAGGGCCGTCAACAAGTTCATCTGTTCTCCTGCACCACACTGAAAAACAGGGATCAATATAAGGCAATTGAGTAGTTCGCCTTACAGTCTTGCACGATCATGTGACAAAAGATATATAATACACTACAAGATAAAGCACAAGCAAATTTTATTCACTAAGGAATCCATGAGAGCTGCCACAGTTTACCCATGTCCTTCAAATTTTGGTTATCAAAATGAACATAGATTTCAACAGCTGCAAATGTCTAACAATTTAAGCATTCGGTCAGAGATTAGAGTAAGACAGCAGTGCTGTTGCAGTTTTATCATCTGAAGGTGAAAGCTTCATTATTGATTGCTCACTTTAAAGGTTTGTCAATTTATAGTGCACATAAGAGGATTAAATTCTCATTTACATATTTGGTCAGATACATTTTCATGCTATGATTTAGTTTCACCAAGGAATGTACATTGTCACGGGTTCCTTTGAAGTTTAGAAGGAACATAGACAGATGTTTTCAATTTTTGAGGACTAATTCAAACACTTACGTTTTTAAATCAGATCAAATGTTAATTGAAAAACCAGATTTTCAAGCATGAAGACCTAGAGCGAAACAAGTCTGCTAGTTCTTGTTTCAAACATAAACTACCCTGAAAGTTCCAAAAAGATTTTATCCAGTATATAATTAGTCAACATGCTTTCTAGTGACCAAAACTTTGTTTCTTGCGCTTTTAACTTCTAAGTTAAATACTGCAATTAGATATGGAATTTGGATGCAAACTGAGTAACAATAAACCATCTTAGTGCATTCTAAAAGCAAAAAATTCTGTTGTTACAACATGTCTCAATTCAAGAACAGTTTGTGAAAAGTCTTCCTAAAGTATTTGCTTGAGGTGATTCCAACTATACTGTAAGAGAAAGAAATCCTAACCAAATAAGCATGATCACTCACCATATATTGCCCAAATAGCTCTTTGCCTTTCGGGAGTCATTAGGAGAGTTCCTGCAAAGACAAAAGCCCATGTAAATTGGACTCAAACCATGCCACAAACCCAAATGAAATCTGAGGTTGACATCCTCACATGAAGGAAGGATAAGAAAAAGCTAACCCAGGTAAAACGTTTTAGCGTATTCTGCACAAATTTCTCCACAACGATCATATGCTTCACTCAACAAGCTCAAATTCCCAGGCAGAGCAATATCTGGTCTTGCGTCAATTTCACCCTTTGAGCCAAACTTCCTCTTAACCAAAGATGCCTGCTTCAACACCACATCATAGACCTTCTGCTCAGACGAAACAGCCACTTCTCCAGCTGCTGGGTTTGCTAGCACATTCGCTACCATAGGGAAGTTGCTAGCACGTTCTATGCCAGACCGTCCAACACATGCATACTTCATGTCTGTACTCAAAGAGTAAAATCTCCATCTCCTCTCCCTATCCTTCGCTCTAATCGACCCATAATCGTGAGACATAACCTTCGAAGAATCCAAGAACTTCACATGTTGGATAGAATCAAATAACCCGGTGGAACGCGAAACCTCCAAACCAGGGAAGGAAGCAACCCATAGTAATGTCACAGACATGACTAAACAATTGTGTTCTTGAAATTTGCTTGTGGAGCTTGTTCTTTCCTCCTTGATTTCCTATTTCTCAAATATTAATCCTTCAGCGAACCACTAAATTGAAGACACCGGCAAATCACGCAAAACAACTGCCGCTATTCCCATGCAAGTCTCAGAAACCAATTCCAGCAGCTACAAAACTTGTTCTACCAAAGATATCTGTGACTGAACAAAAAAACAAACATCTTATTCAGCATCACAGTGACATCAACCTAAAACAAGACAAAAAATAATAAAACAAAACAAAACAAGAAAAACCCTTTTGGTCAGATACAACAAGATTACAAAAACACACCTAATGAAGATCCAAATCCAAACAACACCCCCCTCCCCACACCCCCCAAGTAAAGAAAGAGTTGCAACTGTCACCAGAGAAAATACTAGCCAACAAACAGTGTTTGCTACGACTTTTCATCCATCCATACATTCATTCATTCAAGCAGAAAAACAGCACTAAATTATGAAGTTGGTCAAGCATATTATCTATCTACTTACTATATTTACTAACCTACACGAAAATCCAACCTCTTAGAGAAAGAGCATGAATGAAAAGATATAAAAAAAAAAAAAAAAAAAAAAAAAAAAAAGTGCAGATACACACAAACACCTGTGTTGGGTGGTGCTGCTGTGACCCACTCAGGAGAGGTTCCCATTAATTGGAAAAATGGTTGAAGGCATCAACATAATGGAAGAAGCAAAAACTAACAACGGCCACTAAAGAGCAATTTCTTATACTCACCACATGATATGACCCACCAAACTCTCTCCACTCTTCCAGACCTTAATACTATTTTTTTCTCGTCTTTTTGTTTCTTCCTCTTTTAAAAAGAAAAAAAAAAAAAACTGTGCCCCTTTTGCTAATTTCTCTTACGGCATTTGAGACCACCCTCTTGTGTGATACATCAGAACTTCTGGTTCTGAGTCTCACACGCCTCTTGTTACAAGAGTTTGTTCTTTGGAGCCTTCTGTGTCTCAATTCAACATTAGCTACTCACATTTATAATGGGTCGGGTTCCCAGCTCCATACCCGCATTTTGCTTTTGGAGTGAGCTTTTATTTTTCTTGGTAAAAATAAATATTTCATAAAGAAATGTCGGGAAAATATTGAATAGGAAATTAGATCACATTTATTAACTATACAGTTTTCATATATAGAAAATTAATCATATTAATTATAGTGTGCAGTTTAAAAAGTAAAAAAAAAATAGGTTGGAAACAAAAATAGAATAGTATTTTTATTATTGTTATAGATGATAAAAAACATTAATGCTTTCCTCTAAATTAAGAAAACAAATAAGTAATTTCAATTATTAAAGAAAAAATAAATTTTCATATTTCATTGAGTATGTTATTTATTATATAAATAAATTCAATAACTACAATATTTAAGGTTTATTTTTACTTACTGGGTTCTTTAAAAAAAATAGTTTATATATCTTATACTTGAAACGTTTATTTGTTTTTATAATAAAATAGGGGATGAGAAAATGTGAAAAAAAATAAATTATAAATGAAAAAAAATCCTTAGTAAAATAACATCCTCAAAAATTAGAAACTCGTCTTTTACTGGTTCATTGTTAACTAAATATTATAAAATAATATATATATATATATATATATATATATATATATATATATATATATATATATATATATATAATATTAGTGAAAATGAAAGAAAATTAAGAATTACAGTAACCATTTATTTCATCTAAACAGTTAATGTGAAATAAAATTAAAAGTAAGTCATTACATTTACTCTACAATGCATAAAATAATACGAAAACATCATGAAACTTATAAAAAAAAAATTAAATGATAGATGAAAATAACTATTTTATTATTTGTGAAAGTACCGTTAATGCATTATAGTATATTAAAATAAATAAATTTCATTATCATGCATAGCTCTTAATTTCTATCTTTATTTAGATAAAATTACCATTACAATTAAAAACTCATTGCCAAGACATTTAATCAATGTTATTAATATAGTATTAATTATTTATTAAATTCAATAATTTTAATGCTAATAAATGAATATAATTGTACCAAATAGAAAACCATTTTAGTTAATATATTAAATAAAAATTTAATTTTCATTGAATGTAATGATTTAATTTTAATAAATAAATATAATTGTAATATATGTTCAATTTTTTTAAATAATTCTTCTTGTTTTAAGAAATTATTACAAATTTATATAAATTACATATACGAGTTAAATTTTATTACTATGAAAAATATTATGCATTGAAATTGTAAAATTATTTTTTCATTGCAAATCATTTGTAAATATTTTAAGTGATTATATTTTTTTATGTTCCATCGTCTAATAAGTTTTACATTATTTAGATTAGTTAATACTCGTTTCAACTTTATATTTATACGAAGATGTTACAGTATTGTAATATTTTTTAGAATTTAATTTTTTTAATTTCCATAATCTAAATAATCTACCAAATGAGTGACGAAAGATTAAAAATATTTTTATTATACAATCACAACAAATGATACAAAATAAATTATTTTCACATTTTTTACCTAGTTTATTATAATTTAATTTTTACATTGATTCTAATTTTGTTATAGTAGTTTTATTAATTTTTTCTGTATTAATTTATTTTATTATCATACAAAAATATTAGCATGTGGCTTAGAGTTTTCACTTGTATATAGACCCGACCCGGGTAGAAAAAGTGAATCGGATACGACCCAGGAATGACGGCAGGTACGTAAAGTGCGCGAGAAAAGTGAAATCCACGTGGATGCGGTCATCCAATCAGAGAAAGATAACCTTATCGTGTGCCACAAAGCGGTGTTCAAAACGGTGATGTGGTTGACTTACACGTGGCGCTCTCCTATTGACTCCACCAGGTGATACACTTATTTCACGGGTTTGCGGATTGGTTTGGTGGTGAGAGCGTGGGCCCTACCGGGTTGCCAATTATAGAGTTTTTGCTCTTTTTTACCCTTAAATGGGCTGCACGGGGCCCAGTGGGCCTTTGTCGGTTTGCATTATACCCTACACAGTGGAAAAGTGGAACAAATGAATAGGGATGGGACACACACGTTAGTTCCAATAAAATTTGACACGTACGCAATTTGCACATTGTTTGGATCTCATGCACTGGAACACTATTTCACTGTTTTTGAGTTTACTTGTCTTCACGCAGATCCACGGACACTTGTCACTGCTATTTACCGAAACTTCATTGATAGGTCAAATTAAATCAAACATTTGGGTACTTTAAGGTTTTTGGAATTAATTAATGGACCTAATTCTATATGATAGTGGGAAACGTTTTTGACTCAGATCTCATTACCTATTATTTAATGGGAAAAGGTGTTATAGTGTTGAGAATTAAGACTCGAGGTTGGTTAGATTGGTAAACATGATTAGATTAATTAAATGTGGAAAGTGATGAATGATTAGTTTATAGGAGTGAGAGTGTTAGTTATTTTGATAGGGTATTCAAGGGTTGAAACTCTCTCTTGCTCGGTAAATTAACTTTTTTGATCTTTTATTTGGATTTTTCTCTCTCATGCCTAAAATCTTTATATTTGTTTGTATTTATAAAAGGGATGAGTCGTACTAAAATTGGTATTCATAGGAATAAAGAATCACTGTGGGGATATGCTTGGTAGGTCATGGATATAAGATATTTTCTTATCTTCTAAATTGGTTGGTATTTTTGCACCGTTAAATCATTGGTACATGTGAAATTGGTATCACTTCTTCATTAGAGATGTATTCCGTTTCAATTAATCATAGAACAAGTAATTGATATGGTTTGACTTGGTAACATAAATTAGGTTATCTTTAAAAGCTCTTTTATAAATTTGAATTAGTTTAGTTTCACAATTATAAATCTAAGTTTGGTCTAAAAATAACTACCGAAAAGAATAGATCGTGTCTCATTGGCACAATTTCGTTTTGAAGAAGTCGTAAAATACATACACAACTTGTAACTTTTGAAGATAAAATCAAAGAAGAATAAGTCATGGAAAGAGAACACGACTTTTTTAACAGTGTTGAAGTCATATTGGTCAAAGACGATTTTTTTATGTGAACATTAAGTTTAATTAATCATACGTGGTTAAGCTTAAAGTAAAGTTATTATTCAGTTATGTGACTTTAGTAAAAAATAAAACTAAAGTTGCCATAAGGTTAAGTGATTTTTGTTAAAAACTTATTGAACTAAAGTCGTACCAGTGGGAGACTTCTACTTAAATATTAATTAAGTCATGTTTGGTGTCGGCAACTTCAACCTAAAATTAATTTACAATTAAGTTGTGTCATGGCTTGATGACTTTTATCTAAAAGTAATTGAACTAAAGTCGTTCTTTGGATTGACGACTTCAATGTTAATGGTTAAAGAAGTCATGTTATCCTTCTACAAATTTATTAAAGAAGTTGTGCTCTCCTTCCACGACTTTATCTTCAAAAGTTATAAGTCATGCAAGATAGAAAATGATATTCAATCTTGATTTGCATTGATCATGTACTTTTTAAATAAAGTAGTAATGAACAAGGATGTTAGGAGTTTTGTTCAAAAATGTGGGTATGTCAGAAGTGCGAATACGAGAGTAAGGCTTCTCCGAGTTTATTACAACCATTGCTATTCAAATCGAGTTTGATAGTATATCACCAGGGATTTTATGGAGGGCTTACCTAATTCCTTTTGTAAGTAGGTGGTTTTTGTGGTGGTAGATAGGTTGAGTAAGGCATCTCATTTTATGGCTCTTTCTCATCCTTATTATACTATTCATGTTGCTCAATCATTCCTTGATCATGTTTTTAAGCTGCATGGATTTCCATACTCTATCACTAGCGATAAAGACTTTATCTTCATTAGTCAATTTTGACAATATCTTATAGTTGTCCAAGGGGTTTAGATTCAACTTTCCACTGGCTACCACCTATAGACAAATGGGCAAACAAAGATTGTTAATAGACGTTTGGAAACATATTTGAGGTGTATATGTGCAGACTCCCCTTCTCATTGGTCTAAGTGGTCGCCCTTGATGAAATGATGATATAATACCACCTTTCACAGCTTCATTCAAGCTATTCCTTATGAGGTAGTATATGGACAACTCCCACTTGTGGATCTACCTTACTTAGCGGGAGCTTCTAAAGTTTAGTTAGTAGATAAGAGCTTAGTCAGGAGGGAGGAAATGCTGAAACTCACCAAGTTTCACATGAAGAGAGCCCATGATAGAATGAAATAAATAATTGATAGACATAGATTAAATAGACAATTCAACATTGGGGATATGGTATAAATAAAGTTGCATACTTACAAACAAATTTCAGTAACTGCTAGAAGCAACGTGAAACTATCACCCAAGTTTTATGGCCCATTTAAGGTGTTGAAGCAGATTGAGGTTGTGGCCTACAAGATAAAGCTTCCTTCTAGTTCAAACATACACAATGTGTTCCATGTCTTGTAATTGAAGAAGCAGGTGGGTGATGGAGTAACTTCTACAACTCTTCTAAGCTCAGTTGAAGGAGATTCTCTCATAAAGGAGTCGAAAACCATTTTAGATCGCACGACAGTCAAGAAAAGGAGCTGAGCTATGACATAGGTGATGGCGAAGTGGAAGCATATAGCTTATGAGAGGATGTGACTTAGGAATACTTTTTTGATTTAAAACAGAAATACCTTCACTTTCAACCTTGAGGACAAGTCTAAAGCTAAAGAGGGATAATTGTTACGAGATATTGTTGTTACTAGTTTGGGTAGTTAGAATAATGAACTTCCTCCATTGGAAAGTTCATTGAGCAGTTATAAGGCTAATAAGCCATTAAATAGGAAATTAACCTCTCTTAAAAGATATTGAATAATTTGTAAACACAGTTTGAAACCCTATTGTTTCTAATAACATTCATAAAATCTCATTTTATAGCCTTTCTAACCTATTTTGTAATTATTCGATATAATTTTAAACACTATGTGTGTTTGTGGAGTAAATAGTTGAAAAAATGAATGACAATGTTGATCTTTTTCATGAATAGATTTTACATTTAATAAATATGAATACAATGCATAAATATTCTTTTATAATACTATGCTTTCACAACAAAATTATTATTGGAATATCTAAAATTATTATGTGAGGTAATTATCACTTAAATTTACATAATGTGTTGATTAGGAGAATATTGGAAATATTAAAATATAGTTTAATATTACTATTTATATTAAACTTTAACTAATGAATTTAAATAATTATTAATGTTTATTTTGTTGTCTTAGAAATAATATTGTTAAAGTTGTTTTGTGAATATACTTTTTGATGAGATTATTATACAAATTTATTTTATTTATAATGATTTTAGGTTTAAAGTATATTTTATTATTGTGAAAATTTGAAAATATAAATTTATTATTGTAAATAATGTATTAAACGTTTTTAATGATTATATTTTTCTATATCAATAAGAAACATTTAATAGTCACAACAGAAAAAATAAAAATTTAAAAAGTATCATTGTTATTTTGTTTGGAATGATGTTTTTTTTCTAATTTGGACACAACGTATGATGTTTTTTTAATTCAAAATAACAAAATTACAAAATATACAATTCTTATATGGGTATGTTTCTAGATCCGCAAACCAAATGTTATGGAGTGAGTCAGAAAAATTAACTCATTTTTTTACGAGACAGATAACCTGATTTGGTTTTTATGGACTTACTAATATGAAGTTGATCAAAACAAGATAATCTCATTCATATTTGTCATCCTTAATTTTCAAGATTTTTAACTAAAATATAAAATAAATTAAATGTCTTAATTTATAATTAACGTTTTAAATTTTCTCACTAATATTAGATAATACTTATAAACCATCAACAAAATATAAATTATTATTAAAATATTTTATTTTAAAAATAAATAGTTTTAAATATATGATTTTAATGTAACTTAGTTTATGGTCTAAGCTCTTTAATTCCATTAGATTTGTTATTTATGGTCTTAGATGAAGACTCAATTTGTGAGAAGGCTTCATGAAATAGGTCAAAGTACAAATTGAAAGAAAATTATTCAAAACAGGTTGACAAAAAGTAATTTTTGGACATGACGATTGGATTTAGGTACAAGTGAATAAAAACATGTTTCCTTAAAGAAAATCCAAACTTTAATTTAGACAAAATGACCCTTTTAGAAAAAAAATAATCAATGATAATGTCAACAAAATTTATCTTGCACGTATAATGTGAGTAATACTTTAATGAATTTGATTTATCTTCTTTTAATGCAGATTATGAAACTTTAGAATTATCTATAAATCTTTCTTGAAAAGAGTTTTCAATAAACATTGTAAACAAAATAATTCATCTTTTAAAGACTTAAGTATTGAAGACCTTATACTTTAGAGTGATCTCATTACAAGTATAACATATTCGAAATATTGAAATAAAAATATTAATATTATACTTAAAGTTATATTTGAGCCCATAACTAATTTGAATGTATCGATTTATCCAATAGCTTTTTTTGAAATGTAAAAATTGTAAAACATCCCAATAAATCTATAACACAAGCTATAATTTATTTTATGAGTTAACAAAAATAATAAAAGAGAACAGTGATGAATTAACACATAGATGCAAGAGAGCATAAGGAACACCATTAATAAACAAAGCTCTTTACAAGAGTTGGGATATACACAAAATACCGAACGGTGTAACAAAAGGGTCTATCGGACGGTTATACCTATCAACTGGTCTAAAGGCTATTTACAAAAAGTGAATAAAATCTAAGCTAAAGATCGGACGGTCCTGCACTATCTTCATGCACAATGCCCTCAGGTTGATTTGTCTGCAAGGCCGCCTCCAACATGTCTTCAAGAGCACCCTCTGCTCACACCCAAAATGGATGATCATTGCAGTGAAGAGAACAAACCGGACGGTCGAGACCGAACGACAACATATACAAGACAAAGCGGATAAGGGTAAGCTTATGTAAATTTAATTAATCATTTCTAGTATACAGATAAAGAGGCAAACCAAACAACACATCATAATCCATATAAACCGAACGTTTTATTATTTAACCAACATGTTAGACACTGTCCGGACTGTATGAATCACGTAGCTCGACGTCCCTAGCACCCGGTGTGGTGTAGTAGCTGCCTGAACTATCAGCTGCCACCCGATGTTAGTCCTACAACGATCCTCTAGTCTTATGACCACAGACCTCTTGCCATTCCCACGCATGAATAACCTTCCTCTACATGAGAAAGCGTCATCACGAAATATTAGGATCAGGACGACGGCAGAGTCTGACCATGTTCATACTTTACCAATACAATTCCAACTATGAGATATTCCCCCTTGGAATACTCTTTAAATCAAAACAAAACTCATTCATCACTTACGTATTTTCTAATAGACTGTACAGAATACAAAATAGTCAAACTGTGATTTGGAGATCTAGTATCAAAGGAATTCAACAAGTAACCGAACGGTCAAAGACAAAATAAGATACTGAATGAACAAAGATTTCTAATAAGTGACCGAACGGTCTGGTAGAGAAGAAAAGAATCAATGAGTAACTCAACAATGAAAAAAAACCAAGCTAGACTAGCTAATGGGAACCGGGCGGTTAAAAGGAAACGAACGGAAAGTCAATGAAAACTTCAACAATGAAGGTCAAAGGACTTGACCAATGAAAACCAAACGGAAAAATAATTAGAACTAAACGATGCAAGCCAATGAACTTAATCAAGGAAACCAGACGGAAAGTCTATAGAACTCAACAATGAAAACAAATAGTATTTAATCTTTGAAAACTGAACGTTTTAAGAGTTCAAGTACTGGTATAAGACCTAGTACTTATAATGAGGTAATCTTCATCATAAACCGAACGTTCAGTGTAAGACCGAACGTTTCGGAAGGTTAATGTGTGAAGGAATACTCAGTCTATGACCAAGTAATTCTCTGCCGGATGTTCCGTGTAAGACTTGAACAATCCGGACGACTAATTCATAATCTAATTTTGGTTCAGTAATACGAGACCAGTTCAAAGGTTTTCAGGGGAAACCGAACGGTCCTAATGACCTTTCGGTTATAAATTCAGAATTTTACTGAGTTATATACATGTAGACCATTTCCTACCCAAAATCAAACATGCAGTATATTAAACGACATACCCTACATATTTAATCTAAATCATACAACATCAATCATATGCTCAACCATCATTCATTAATTCAGAAAACATACTCATAATTAAATTTATTATAAGCTTCCCTTACCTTATGATTCCAGCTAAGCTTATAAGTCTCTAATGCCCACTACTCCTATGGATTCTGGCTCCAAAGTAGTCCAAACGAAGATCTGATTGGCACGAAATGAAGGTCTTGACCCCATGAGTAATTAATCTGAAAGGATTGTAGTGATCGGAGTAGAAGAAAGGGTTAGAATTCTAGTGAGAATGTTGGAAGGTGAGAAGGAGGAGAAAACTGGTTCTAAGAGGTTGAGTTCTGAGGAAGATGAAAGTTGCATGCAAGAAAGGTGATAAGGTTTAAAACCCACCTTAAATATGGCCTCCAATCCGGACGGTCGGCCATTCGTCATCTGCCACATGGCTTCCACTATCAGGAGATCTCCATTTCCTTACAGCCGGACGCTTCCCGAGGTTGGAGAATTTAATACATGAAAAAAATCCTGTCTGCCACTCAATCAAAGAGACCTGAAATGGTGACATGTGGACAACACTGAGAAGAGCATTAAATATGGGGTGCTACAAAAATTGTAATTCTTTTTTATTTATTTAAGCAAGATATATAATTTAATTTTGTATTTATAAACTTTTTAAAATTCAAAAATGTTTTTACTAAAATAAGTGAGATTATCTTTACTAAATGTTTTCCTACATCTTTATATCTCACCAAATATTATTCCGATATTGTGATAATCATTCTTAAACTTGTCATGCATTTGTTTGTAACACATTCATTTTAGATTTTCTTTATTTTGTTTCAATTTCTTATTTTATATTCTTAATTAATTTCATTTTCTAAACATTTTCGTCAATTCTATTTAAAATCTTATCTGATTTATTAAGCTTAATTATATTTTTAAAATTATCTATAATAGCATGATATTACATTTTTTACAAAAATAATAATAGTAATTTTATTAATTTTTTATTATCATAAAAAGAAACATACACAAATCCTCATGTCTTCTCCCACTCAAAGATAAAAATAATTCTCAAAATCATAATTCACTAACTTTCAAACAAATATTTAAACTTTTATAATATTATCGTATGTATTTATCTTCTAATATATTTTTTTTTAATTCAAGAATTAAGATTCGAAAATCCAAGTCCTCTACGTCATCATTCAATTCAACTTCTTTTCGAAAACTTTATTTAAGTATACATAATAATTCATGTATAGATTAAAAAAAAACATTTGTTTCTAATGATGAAGAGACCTCAGAAAAAAAAAAAAAAAAAAAAACTCAAGATGAAACTAAAAGAACCAGGTTAACTTTGCTGGGTTCGGAAGGAACTAGGTTAAGGTGATCAGCAGCAGATGGAGCAGGAAAAACAAAACCTTGAAAGCTTCTTAACATGGGCAGCACAACTTGGAATATCAGACTCATCACCACCCACCAATCAACCTCAACACTCTCCTTCCTCATGTTTGGGTTCTTCTTTATGTGTCGCTCATTTTCCTCACTCTGGCGGGTACTCACATATCCTTCTTATATACCCTAATTATCGTGCATGTGCGTCATACTTAATCTAACCTTTGCATTGGATTTATCGCACCAATGACTTTTTGTTACATGTTGATTATTGCCCTCTTACTCTTGATGTGTATTTTCTTTGGTAATTAATCGAACTCTATAATAATAATGTAGAGGTTGATGCTTTTGACTTGTTTCTGGTATCAAAGTTTTACCCATTTTTTGTGTATTGTTTGGATAATGTTGCAGGAGAGGTTTGGGTGCTGTGAGAGACCTTAGGAAGGGGGAAATCGTTCTCAGAGTTCCAAAATCTGCTTTAATGACAAGAGAGAGTGTTATGGAAGATGAAAAGCTCTGTTTTGCTGTCAGTAGACACTCTTGTCTCTCCTCAGCTCAGGTTTCTTTCTTAGCAGTGTATGTGTTACTGAGTGTAATAGTTTTGTTTATGTTGTTCCTGTAATTTAATTTGTAACAATGTGCTAAAACCATAATAAGTCTTTATCATCTTGTTTTGGTTATTGAACGAAGGTAAATAACTATCGGTGCATTGTAGAACTTGGCTCTGAACACCTATTTGGATATGGCTTCATCATCATTGTTGTTGTATTGCTGTCTTGTGTATTCTTGGTTGTAATTGAATCTCACATATTTCTACACTTGTCTATAATACAGGTATTGATCGTTTGCTTGTTGTATGAAATGGGTAAAGGGAAGACTTCAAGATGGCATCCTTACCTCATGCATTTGCCACAGACATATGACATACTAGCGATGTTTGGTGAATTTGAGAAGCGTGCTCTGCAAGTTCAGTTTCTGTTTGACATTTTAGTTTATCTTGTTAGGTTAGATTATAGCATCTTGGCTTATGATATTGATCAGCTTATCATTGATACTTTGTATAAGAATTAACTTATGATGTGATTATTAGGTGGATGAAGCTGTGTGGGTCACGGAAAAAGCTATACTAAAGGCCAAATCGGAGTGGAAAGAAGCTCTTGCTTTGATGGAAGATCTCATGTTTAGGCCCCAGTTTTTAACATTAAAGGCTTGGGTTTGGGCTGCTGCAACGGTTAGTCAGTTAGAAACCAGGCTTTTGAGAGGAGATATATGCATGCTAAGAGTAGTTTGTTTATAAATATTCAATTTTGGATGGACTGAAAACATCTTTAATTTTGGATGTTTATTTATCAACAAACACTTTCTTGCCTTAACATGTACTTACATCCATGCTATTGTGACAGACTTATTTTCACTAATCTGTTTTAAGTTGTGCTACTTGACTATTTCCTCGATAAGAAAAACAAGCTAACTGTATTGAATTATTGGTTACTCTTTTTTGGTTGATAAAATAGTTCCTGCCTTCATGTAAATCACCAGTCACTCTATGATTTGGTCACATTTGAACTTTGAAAAATGTAGATATCTTCTCGAACATTGCATATACCATGGGATGAAGCCGGATGTTTATGCCCTGTGGGTGATTTGTTTAATTATGATGCACCTGGAGAGGAGTCATCTGACATTGAGGGTTTAGAACATTTGCCATCAAACTCTTCCATTCACGATTCAAACTTATTTAATGGAGGCAAGAATATAATGGTAGATGCAGAACAATTTGATTCTCGTTCTCAAAGATTAACTGATGGTGGGTTTGAGGAAGATGTTAATGCATATTGCTTCTATGCTAGAGCACATTACAAGAAAGGCGATCAGGTATTAACTATTTCTGCAAATTTTAGTTACTAATTTGAATTAAAATATTAGTTTAAGTTTCTAGATGTGAGAAAACATGAATTAAAATTTCATTTGATTGATTGCGTTTTAGGCTTTTGGGTCCATTTTCTTTGTCCTGTTTGGATTATTTGTCCTTGACTTGGATATAGTTTATAGTCATAGATGTTATGTTTGTATCTATTTGATTAGGATACTGCTTTGAATCAATGATGCTTGGTGGTACCATTTCATGATGAAGAAATTTAGTGGAGGCTGCCTTATTTCAAGCTTAGGCCTGCCATAACTCTTGGCACAAACTTACCATTGTAATTAGAAATTACCCGTAAATAAAGGATCACTTGTTGGAACAAGATATAAGTCCTTTTCTTTCACAAAGTATGATCGTACCAATTGAGCCAACCCTTATTGGAGATATTTAGTGGTATCATGCTGCACTTCAACTCAACTCTCTATACATGTTAAGCCTTCACCACACAATCTAAGTCTAGAAACCCTTATCAGTTACAACTGTGATTGGATTTCTAAGAAATTGCTATTGTCTTATGTCTAAGTTAATTGAATAAAAGATTGGGATTGGGCAAACTGTACACTAGATTTTTACGCAGCCTTTAGAACTACAGCTTTTAAAATGATGAGAACAAAATTACCCGGCTATGTGGCTTTAAGCTCAGGCAAACTACCAGTGGATGTTCGTATTCAGTAGTATTATGCAATGCACAAGGCCCTTCTCAAGATAGGATTATATTTAGGATATGGAGCAGTAAACGTAGCTTCTGTTTGGTTTACATATCCAATTCAGAGTGTGAATGTTACTGATTTATTTTCTCAATAAATATAAATGTAATTTATCATAAATCTTACCTGGAATTAAAATTCTGTAAACAAAGTTATTTGCTTGTCTCCTGTAAATTATTTAATTTTGCAGGGACTGATATTATCTAATCCTACTTCCATTTGAATATTTTCAAGTGGTCACTAGTACCATATCTGTTTTCAGTCTCTACATTCCATTGTTTAGTAAATAGAGAATTACTAATTACTTTATCTTTACCAGGTTCTATTATGCTATGGAACTTACACAAATTTGGAGCTTCTTGAACACTACGGCTTTCTCCTGCAAGAAAATCCAAATGACAAGGTTTTTATCCCTTTGGAACCAGCTATATATTTTTCCACTTCATGGTCTATGGAATCACTCTATATCCATCATAATGGGAAGCCTTCATTTTCGCTACTTGCTGCATTGCGGTTGTGGGCAACCCCTCAAAACAAAAGGAAGTCTGTCGGGCATCTTGTGTATTCTGGTTCCCAACTGTCGGCAGACAATGAAATTTTCATCACGAAATGGCTGTCCAAAACTTGTGCGACTGTGTTAAAGAATCTGCCGACATCTATTGATGAAGACACCTTGCTCTTGAATGCAATGCACAGCAGCCAAGATTTTTTCACTTTCATGGAGATCACAAAACCTATGTCTTGCAGGGAGGAGATCTATACCTTTTTAGATGCACATGATATGAAAGATGCACATAATTTCACTGGCGTAATATTATCTAGAAAAGCAAGAAGGTCCATGGATAGGTGGAAATTAGCTGTCCAATGGAGACTGAAGTATAAGAAAGTCCTTTCTGATTGTATCTCTTATTGCAATGAAATACTAGATTCTTTCATAAAATAATGCTTTGGTATACTGGTTACGGTATATTTAAGCTTTTTCTTTGCTGTTTATCCTTCTTCAGATGATAATTTCTTATTGATTGGAAGAAGGAAGAGAAAGAACATTATTTTACCGGAAATAGGAAAGCTAACCTTGTGCAACAACAGTAATTTGAAGCTTTTGCAGATGTCTGCTATTATTATATGGATGATTTTAGAAGAGTATTTAGATGTTTATAGACAATATTTTTTTACTGGTTTTCTGTTCTTACATTCAATTTCTGATGCGAAGAGATTTTGACGAAATTCTAATAATGCATATACAACGCATGTGCTGGATTAACATAATTATAAATTTCATTCATCATATAATTTAGGTTTAATTGCTTTTTTTGTCTTTAGTTTGGTTGAAGTGTGTCAAATTCGTCCCTTTTCTAGAAAAATGTCAATTTCGTCTCTATATAGAAAAAACTTGTGTCAATCAAGTCATTTCCGTTAAAAATCATTGCTTTCAAAACTCACTTTATCCACTACAATATCAGGGATCAGGCAAATATTTTCTAAAATTGTCTATATGGGAACAAAATTGACATTTTTCTAAAAGAGGGACAAATTTGACACACTTTTCAAATTTTTTCTATATGGGAACAAAATTGACATTTTTCTAAAAGAGAGACAAATTTGACACACTTCAACCAAATTGGGGACAAAAGAAGCAATTAAACCTATAATTTATCTGAAAGATAATCCTTTATAAATGACTCAAATATTTATGGTATAATACCTTTTTTTGTCCCAATTTTGGTTGAGAATATTCGAAATGGTCCCATCTTACTTTTTTGTTCAATGTAGTTCTAAAGAACGTAATTTGTGTTCAATTTAGTCTTTTTTACGCAATTTGTGTTCAATTTAATTCTTTTTATAAACTCCGTGAACCACAAACAAGGACTAAATTGAACACAAAATACGTTATAAGGACCATTTTGAATGTTACCAACGAAAAGTGGGACTAAGAAAGGTATTTTACCAATATTTATCTAAGGTTTAATGATTTAATTGTAATTGAACCGGTTTCGATAAATAATATATAATACTATCTTTCAAATATAATCTCATAAATTTATAATAAAAAACCAAAAAATATTCTAAACATACAAAAAGTCTAATAATTATGTTAATAAATTACAATAGCAAGAACAAATTTACATAAAAAATAAGACAAAGTAAAAACTGATATAAAAAACAAAATTATATGTTTTACACAAAACAATTGATTAAATAATTTATATCAATTTTGTAAATATTAACAAATATAATTTAAATTAAAAAAAAATGGCAACTTGTTTTCAGTTCACTCCTATGCTACTTACTTCCAGCCATTTAAGAGTTAAATATATATCAATTATTACTGTTATCCTCATAATTTTTATTTAATTTTTATTTTTCATTTCCTATATGCATTAGTCGTTACTGAAGATAATTGTAAACATCTCTGTCCTTGTCTATTTTTAAAATCTTCAAATTTATTAGCATAACTATCAATTGATCAATTCTTCAATTATATAATTTTAAAATTCTCAAATTTGTTAGTATAATTTTATGAATCCATTGATCAATTCTTTAATTAAATATTTTAAAATCCTCAAGTTTGCTAGTATAATAACCATCTATTGATCAATTTCTTAATTACATTTAAGCTTAATTACATTTAAGAATTTTCAAATTTGTCGTACAATTTTATGTTTCTATCCTTAAAATTTTGATATTTGTGTATAAATTCATGGATCGATTGACCAATATACTACAAAAAAGTTTCAGATTAAAATATAGAATAAAATCATAAATAAAAAAACAAAAAAAAAACATGTTGAATCCCATTAATCTCTCCTTGCTTGATACTCAAAGATTAAAACCGAAACAATGAAACTATAAAGAAAATCCCAAATTTCTCAAATCCAACGAAGTGTTTAAAATCTTAATCAAATACTTGTGCAGACAAAAAACTCAAGCAAATATATGTAAAGGGAGATGGATCAGATTTATTTGGCTTGGTTTCTCAAAAGAGAAAAATCGCACAGTTTGTTCAGCATCGATCACCTGGGGAAAAAATCATCACTTCCATCTCCAAATCACCATGAACCTTTAACATAATATAATCTAATTTGAGGGAAAATTTTAAAGAAAAAAAAAAGAAGCTGAGTTTGGGATAAAAACTAGTGTTGCAGCGAAGAAGGTGACGAAGTTTTTCATACAAATAGAAGAAAACCCTAATTTGAGGTTGGGTGAAAGTTCTAGTTCTCGGTTGTCTTTATAAAGACCAAGGAAGCGGGTTAGTTCTGTTAGGCCCATGGTACTAATTCGGCCTGGGTGTTTCAATGTGTATCTCTAACACTTTCATTTTACACTTAAATATTTTTTTAAAATATCAATTTCGTTCCTTAATTAAAAATATATTTAATTTATAAAAAATTTAAAAAATTTGGTGAAAGATTCTTAAACAGTTTCACTTTAGAGTGTTTGATATCTTCAATTTTTTTAAAAATTTATTTTTTAACTTTAATAATTATATATATTTTTTAATTTTTTCTCCCGTATTCCTTTAAAACTATAATCCTTTAACAAATTTTAAAATTGATGGATTTCAAAATTTCATATATAATTTTTTTTAAAATTTCATTTTTAAATTTAAAATTTATTAGTAGTGTAATTTAATTTAAAATTTTAATATTATTTAATTTATGTTTTTATCTTAATAATTATTAAAATATAATTTCTATATTATAATAGTTATATTAAAAAAATAAAAATAATTTAAATAAAAGTAGTAATAATGAAAAAAAAATATAAAATCTGATTTAATATATTTGAATATATTAAAATATTAAATTAAATTAAATTAAATAATTATTAAAATTAAATTAAAGAAGGACACATGACATGAAACGTGACATTCCGTTAGCTAGATCAAGCAAAAATTAATGTAGTTGGTTTTCAAAAATCAAATATTACAATTTCATTAAGGAGAAGGGTGACAATGAAACAAACTAATCTAAATAATTATAGTGAATATTAAAAATATGGTTTAATTGCTTCTTTTGTCCCGAGTTTGGTTCAAGTGTGTCAAATTCGTCTCCCTTTTAGAAAAATGTCAATTTTGTCCCCATATAGAAAAAAATTGTGTCAATCAAGTCATTTCCGTTAAATACAAACTAATGATATTAAAAACTTAAAGTGAGTTTTGAATAATAATCACTTCATGGGTCTGATCTTTGATATTGTAGTGGATAAAGTGAGTTTTGAAAGCAATGATTTTTAACGGAAATGACTTGATTGACACAAATTTTTTTTACATGGGGACAAAATTGACATTTTTCTAAAAAGGGGACGAATTTGACAAACTTCAACCAAACTGGGGACAAAACAAGCAATTAAACCTAAAAATATTAAATGAAAAAATAAATTGTCAATTTCACTTAAAAAAATCTTGACAAACTTTAATTAAAATTCAATTAAAAATATTATTATCAATATTAATATCTTTTGACTATTAACAATAATTTAATATTTGAATATGTTTTACATTTAATAACAACTGAAATAAATTATTTAATAATAGCTTGAATTTGAGAATATAAAGAATTTTAAATATAATTGGAAAGTCATTAATTTTAAGTAGTCCAACGAAATCCTAAAATTTTAATTTGTTTAAAATATTCTAATTCAAAAATACTATTTTCTCATAAAACATTTCAAATTCTAAAAAAAAAGTTAATTGTCCTTAAAATATCTTATCTAAACACACTATAAAACACATAATTGAAGAAAAATAAAAAAAAGTTATATAAAACACATAATTGAAGAAAAAAAAATTATAAAAGAAACTTAAAAAACAAAATAAAAAGAAGAAAATGAAATCATCTCACGGGTAAATCTTACTTAGGTTAAGAAATAAACTTTAAATATAATTTAATTTCACAAAATATTAATAGATAGTTCAATAATAAGTGAAACAATATATTTAATAATCAAGTCTAGATGGGATAGACTCTAATCCATAACTTATATAGTGACATTTACATCCATTTATATAATGTAAATTAGTCTTATCTCTAGTTGAGGTAAGGACTTTCAACTACTGAGAACATAATTTGCTTATTATTAATTTCTAACTAAAATTAATTTTATGAAGCTTTAACTAACACCAAATGAATTTGAATTGTTCATTTTTATATATATTTATTCATTTTTGTTATTTTATTCTTTTTTGTATAGTTAAAGATATGGAAATAAAAAATAAAAGTTCATTTTATTTTCTTTCAAATTTTAAAAATTTATATTTGTCTATTTTTATAAATTCTATTCCAATTTTTTATGCATGAATGTTGATTATATCTTATTTATTTTTCTTATTTTTTACTTTATTTTATACCATTTCATATTTTTATTTATCTTGTTGTATTACTATAAAAATAGACAATTCCACCAGTTTCTCCACCATCACTCATTATATTTGATTAAAGAAATGATCCATATATTGTTATTTGTTTTATGTTCAGTGAATATCCATGATAGTTATAGAGTCATGGCATTCAGCACACACTCCAAAAAGATTTGGAGTTGGAAAAAGAACTTCAACTCATTAACAAATCTCCTCTGAAGAGTATTCATGTATTTTATATTTTCCATATATTTCATTAGCGATTTTCTTTCTTTAGTTGAATTTGACGTTGTTATTTGCTCCGATAAAAAAATTCATATATGTTGTATTTTGACAAAATATGGATATATTGTTGATTGTATCGATATTTATAAACAACCAGCATTTGATTATCCTTTATTAAAGAATCATAAGTTACAGATATGTTATTTTAAACATTCTCAAATTTTGTTAACTTTTAGATTTTTTTTTGTCTGATTATATTGTTTTTGTTTTATTTAAATGTTAATTTTAATGCGAAATTGAAATTTGTCAGTGTTCAAAATTGACACATTTTGTTTTCCAAACTTAAAAAATGAATGTATATAATTGTTTTTAACGTAAGTTTAGAGACTAAAATGTAAGCTTCACAGGAAGACAAATTTTAATTTGACGATAAAGTTAAAAAATTAAAAATATATCTAACACTTTATTTGATAATAGAAAAATACCAGCTTTCAAAACTCATTTGAAAAGACAATTGTGGAGAATTCTTCTACTAAATTTATATTTGGACTTGAGAAAGATGAATGTCCCAGAGGAACTGTTCCTATCAGAAGAACAATATAGGTAATCTCATTCAAAGCAAATTATTATCCAATAATCATGTCTTGTTTGAAAATGATCCTGGTGTCCATGTAAGTTTTTTCTTGTATAACAAAATTTAACATGTTAATTTGTTTCTATATTAACCATCTAATCTTTCAATTTGAATAATTATTTGAATCTTCTAAATTTTGTAGCTTGGAGAAGTTTATCTCATCCCATTGTTTGGTCCTTATTACAAAGTTAGTGGAACTAACAACATTTATAATCCAGAAGTTAGGGGAAATGATCAAATAAGTTTTTCTTATTTGTGGGTTCGAAATGGACTTATAGATGCTAGTAACAAAATCACTTTCGGATGTGAGTTTTAATTTGATCTTATAATCATTTTAATTTTACATATATAAAATGAGTTTTAGTTTATACTTATTGTAAGGGCCTTAAAAATTATAGGGCTGTTGGGGCCTTAATTGGGACAGTCAGGCCCATCAGTCCAAGGGCACTTGAACCTTGGAGGGGGGCTTTACCAAAATCAGATTTTTCAGTAAGCCATTTCCCCTTTCTCTCACTAAAAGCTTGCCCTAACTCTCCTTCACCTTCTCTCTACAATTTCAGCCATTTGAACCGTTCAAATCTGAGTTGGGTGCTGCCAAATCGTTCCTGGCGTAAAGGGCTTCTGTTCAAACCAAACATTTTTCCATTCCGATCGGTAAGAACTTTTCCCCTCTTCTTCGTTGTTTTAAGAGCCTAGGGTTTGCAACGTTACTGATTTCATGCTACTAGTGAAGTTTCATTCTTATATTTTCTGTCAAATCGAGCTCTAAGAGCTGTACACTACGTTAAATGGGTGGTTGTAGGTCCTGTGATCCGTGCTCTGTGCGGAGGTTGCTATTAGGGCTTATTCTGTTCACTGTACTGTTGCTTGTTTCCAGGTAAGGGGAGCTAACTATATAAATACCTTGTTTCTTGACTTGTTCATGAACTGATAGGAATTCATATCTATATGTATTGGAACCTGTTTGTGTGAATGATTGGATCTATTGTTGTTCTCTGCATGAATAAATTAATTGTTATGTACTTGTGAGTATATACATTTACTTGTATTATGCTATCCTGAAAATATGATGTTTTGGTGAATGTATGATGTGCTTCTGAATGTTAAGGTTAAATCTGTGGATGTGGCATTATGTGTATTTGGATTTGTTTTGGTTGGGTTGGAAACTGATATGGTTAAGTTGTTTCATTTACTGGTGATGGTTGATAGGGGTCATGGGCTGTGTAGAATTTAGGTCTGTGAGTGGTAGTGAGGTACTGGTTAAGGGTAATTGAGGTCTAAAACACAGTAGAGCAATTATGATAACTTAATTAAGTCAATTTCAGATTTTCTAGGATGCCTTCTTTGTTGGTAGGATAGAAGGAACCTAAAAACCAGAGCCGCACATCCCTGATCATAGAGCAGCCCTGGCCTGGTCTAGTCAGTTGTGACTAGTCATATGTGTTGGTGTCGAAGGTGAGTCCGATGCGTTGGACATCTGTTCCCACTCCGGTGACCAATTGGGGTACAAGAAGGTTGGGAAAGAGTATAACCCATAGGACAGTTAGGAAATTAGTAAAGGAATTGGGTTGAGTTTGGGTTGAAAAGAGGGAAGTGACATAGTGATTTTGAGCATCTGTGGTATTGGGTGTGTATGGACTGTTTAGATAACTTAGATAAGTTAAATTAGACTTGTTTAAGGCATAAAACTGAACTAGAACACACTAGAATTGACCAAATTGATTTTGATCCCCTAAGTCTTAGGAATGAATGTTTTAGAGTTAAAATTCACACCTAAGTCAGCTTAGAATCACTATAGGAACAATTTAAATTGGTTAAACATGTTTCATATCAATATTAGTGTTACAGAATTTAAATTGATCAATTAGATATGTCTAAGATGTACCAAAATCAGAAAAATAAGGTTGCTGTCAAAAAGTGATAAGAATAATCGATTATCTCACTTGATAATCGATTATTCTAGTCAGAATGTCATATTTTCTTCAGAGTTCTCGTAAATAATCGATTATCACATGTGATAATCGATTATCATATGTAATAATCGATTATTGTCGTCGAAAAAAATCATCCAGGACAGTTTTAGGTGGTTTTCGGGGTTCCAGGTATCATTTTTGGACGTTCCTTAGGTCGTTCTGGGGGTTTTTGACCCTTCCGAAACTATTGGTGATGGTTTAAAAGTCATTTTCCATGTCTAAGTATGAGTTCACTGGGTTTTGTGTTGTTAGTGGTTCTTCTGGATCTGTTATTGTTTGGAAATGAATGTGGAATGATTACAATGTAAATTATGACTGAGGTGATGTTGTTAACTCGAAAGTATGTGATCATAAAGGTTATGAATTGATGTTAAGTGTAACAAGCATGGTTCATGGACGTAATTCCATGATCCTCAAGGTGAGGATTCATGGTGGTGCCCTTAGTGTTTTAAAATGAAAGTAGGGGCTCAGCCTTGGGAGTCATTCTGACGCTCCAATGGTCAATCATACTCACTTAGAGTGGTTGAACCATGTGGTGAGGAGTAGCAAGAGGTCCTTAGTCTTGGGAGCTCCCAGTATGCCTCAAGGCCCGGAACGAACTAACCTCGTGAGTGTGGTAGGGTGGGGAACCCAAGTTTCATAAGTCACCACGGGTGCAAGACTCGCCATAGCCCGACTATCATTTTAAAGTCCGGATGAGTCAAGTCTAGAAATTAACATGTTTAGGTTGTGTGTTTTAAACCTGTTTTGTTTTCAGTTCACTTTTATATGTTCACATGAGTAATCTGGTGTATGTTTTCCTATTTATATAATTAGCTCACCCTTGCTTTATTGTTGTGTGTTGCTTGGGTATGTTTTCCTTTGCGATGATCATCCACTTGGATGGGAGCAGATGTCGCTGAAGAGGTTTCCTTGGAGCAAGAGTTGGAAGATACTGATGTTGCAGCTTAGTTCACTCGGCTTTAATTCCCCAAGCCTATGTCATTCTGAAGAACTTTATCACATATTAAAGTTTTAAAATTTCTAGCATTTTAGAAGGAGGACTCTAGTACTCTAGTTTTAAATTCTAGACCTCTTTCGAGGATGACTGTAATCCCTATACTCTAATTTCTTGTTTTAACTGCTTTTCAATATTATCGATGTCGATGTCTTTATATAATATATATATATATATATATATATATATATATATATATATATATATATATATATATATATATATGACATATATTTGGGATGTCACACTTATTATTTTAATTTGTGCGCCAATTTACACATGTGGCTCCAGAAATTTATGGTGATAGTAAAACTTATATTTTCGCAGCATGGACAGTAAGAAGAAATTTATTTACTATGTTTTTCTAATCTTAAACATGTTTATTTTTAAAAAATCTAATATGGCATTTGATGGGAATATAGTCCGATAATTTCAATTTAAACATGAATGTATCTCGATTCTCGTATGGATAAATTATATACCTACGGTGGAACATCGATTGAGATTCCAATTTCTATTACACAGGTGATATTGATGGCATAAAAGTGTGATTATAAGAAGATATGTAATGTAAGAGATAATTGATAAAAGGTTTATATATATTTCAGGACCTAGACACACTGAATTGGTGGTTAAATTACATGGGAGACAATATTGGATATTTTCCATCAAAATTGTTCTCGAACATGACTTCAGCTGATAAGTAGGTTGGGGTGGAAGAACAAAAACTTCTCCTAACACTCAGAGTCCTCAAATGGGATCTGGATATTTTCCAGATGAAAATTTTAGTCATGCATGTTATTTTAGACAGGTCTCCTTTCGAAATTCATTGAGAAAAGATTATGGACCTTCATTGTATATGACAAGCATTCGGAAAGACAATTTTGATTGTTATGGTGTTGATTATTATGAAGATCTCGGAGGACTAAAGGGCTTCTCTCTCCAATTTGGGAGACGGGGTGGTAACTGTATTAATTGATGTTAAAAGTAATGATACTACGATATACTTTTACATTTATTTGATACAAAATATAAATGTAAAATTATCATAAAAGTGTAAACTTTTGTATTTTTTCAAAAAAAGAAGTATAAAATAAGTAAAAATAATATCAAATGAATGTAAAAAATTTAGGCGTGTGAAAGAATATATTGTGAAATCTTCCCTATTTACATATTCAACTTAAAACTTTATTTATTTCCCTTTCTCTGAGACTTAAATATCATTTCAAGTTTTACATTCTCTATAATCATAATAATTAATTATCTTGCATAGTTATGAGTATATTTTATATCACTTATATAATTTAATCTCTATATAGTATGATATTTAATTTCGTTAAACAATTCATTATTGCATATGCAGAACACGTAAATTAGCTACAGAGAACTATAATGCCAGTAATTTAATTACTTGGTTGGCAGGGTTATGTAAAATGGAGGTTCTCGATGTTAATCTTTTTGTCGACGGTCAACACAAAAATGAATTATATAAATAATAACCATAAATGATAAAAATAATTAATAAATAACATATATAAAGAATCTACCCACCTTTATTCACATAGTAGGAAAGGAAATTACTGGGAAGAAACAGTTTAATATTTCATTTATATATATAAATAGATATATTAAAATTAGTGGGATATATTAAATATTTCATATGAATAGTATATTAACTTATGTATTATTGTTCTATTTTGACAATTTATTTTTTATTAAAGTATTGATAATAATACTATATTTAAAAATACCAATTAATATAATTTAATCTGTCTATATTACTTAATATAGTATGATATTTAATTTCATTAAATAATGAACAGCAATTAGTGTATTCGAATTGAATTATTTGTAGAAATGTTTAAATACGTTAGTCAATAAATAATTTAAGATAATTTTGCATTATTTAAAATAAGTAAGTTTAGTTATATGTAATGATTGGGTTTAAACTTCTAACTCCTGAGTCATTTATTTGACAATCAGGAGATGCCTAATCAACTATGGGGATTATGTCTACATTCCTATCCGATCAATTGTTGCAATAGATCAAGTAAATTTTAGTTCTTTTTTGCTTTTCGCTCTTTAATCGAGTCAATGCATGGAAGTTTCCATTGCATGTGTGTCTTGTGATTTTCTTTGAGCTTCTTGGTAAATCTAAGGTCCTAATTAGTAAGTGTTTCTAGAAATTCCTTGTGTGAGATGTAATCGGGGTGTTTCTAGAGCTTTGTATAGTCTGTGTAAAGTAAGGAAAGCTAATTCGTTTTCATATATGTACTAGAAAGATTTTAAATCTGTTGTTTTGGTGTGCATGTGATTATGTTATAGCTTGTATATTTATTGTCAAATCTTCAATATTTATTATTAACACTAAATGAATTTGAATTATTTACTTTTATATATATTTATTCATTTTTGTTTTTTTTATTCTTTCTTGTATAGTTAAAGATATGGAAAAAAAAATAAAACATTCATTTTATTTTCTTTCAAATTTTAAAAATTTATATTTTTTTTCTATTTTTATAAATTCTATACCAATTTTTTTATGTATGAATATTAATTATATCTTATTTATTTTTCTTTATTTATCCCATTTCATATTTATTATTTATCTTGTTGTATTACTATAAAAATAGACAATTCCACTAGTTTCTCCACCATCACTCATTATATTTGATTAAAGAAATGATCATATTGTTCTTTGTTTTATGTTTAGTGAATATCTATGATAGTTATAGAGTTCATGGCATTCAGCACACACTCCAAAAAGATTTGGAGTTGGAAGGAGAATTTCAACTCATTATACAAATCTCCTGTGAAGAGTATTAATGTATTTTATATTTTCCATATATTTCATTGGTGGTTTTCTTTCTTTAGTTGAATTTGCCGTTGTTATTTTCTCCGATAAAAAAAATTCATATATGTTGTATTTTTTATTTTATTTTGTAGACAAAATATGGATATATTGTTGATTGTATTGATATTTATAAACAGCCAACATTTGATCATCCTTTAATTAAAGAATCATAAATTACAGGTATATTATTTTGAACATTCTCAAATTTTGTTAATTTTTAGATTTTTTTTTTCTGATTATATTGTTTTTGTTTTATTTAAGGGTTAAATTTGAAGTGAAATAAAAATTTGTCAGTGTTCCAATGACACATTTTGGTTTTAACATTTTAAAAATAAATATATAGTTCTTTTTAGCATAATTTTTTTTTTCATTCATTTGTAAAGTTTAAAGGCCAAAATGTAAGTTTCATACAAAGACAAATTTTAATTTGCCGTTAAACTTAAAGAATTAAAAATATATCTAACATTTATTTTATAATGGAGAAAATCGAATTTTCAAAACTCATTTGAAAAGGTAAGTCTAAAGAATTCTTCTACTAAATACATATTTGGATTTGAGAAAGATAAATGTCTTAGAGAAACTGTTCCTATGAAAAGAACAACAAAAGATAATCTCATTCAAAGCAAATTATTATCCAATGATCATGTCTTTCTTCAAAATATTCATGGTGTTCATGTAAGTTTTTTCTTGTATAAAAAAATTGAAAATGTTAATTTGTTTTTATATTCACCATTTAACCTTTCAATTTGAATAATTATTTAAATCTTCTAAATTTTGTAGCTTGGAGAAGTTTATCTTGTCCCATTATATGGTCCTCGTTACAAAGTTAGTAAAACTAATAACATTTATAATCCAGAAGTTAAGGGAAATGATTAAATAAGTTTTTCTTATTTGTGGGTTCGAAATGGACCTATGGATGCCAGTAACAAAATCACTTTCGGATGACATGTGAGTTTTAATTTGGTCTTATAATCATTTTAATTTTACATATATTTAAAATGAGTTTTAGTTTATACTTATTATTTTAATTTGTGTGTCAATTTACACAGGTGGTTCCAAGAATTTATGGTGATAGTAAAACTTATATTTTCGCAGCATTGACAGTAAGAAGAAATTTACTTACATGTTTTTTTAATCTTAAACATGGTTATTTTTTAAAAATACAATATGGTATATATGTGATGGGAATATAATCCGATAATTTCAGAAAAGCAGGATGATGTAATCTATATTGTTCAGGATTTGTTCAAACTCATCCAAGAGCGTATCTCGGTTCTCGTGTGGATAAATTATCTACCTACGGTGAAAAATTGATTGAGTTGAGATTTCAATTTCTATTTGACAGGTGGTGTTGATGGCATAAAAGTGTGATTATAAGAAGATATGTAATGTTAGAGATAATTGATAAAGGTTTATATATAATTCAGGATCCAGATATATACTGAATTGGTGGTTAAATTACATGGGAGACAACATTGGATATTTTCCAACCAAATTTTTCTCGAACACGAGTTCAACTGATGAAATAGGTTGGGGTGGAAGAACAATGACTTCTCCTAACACTCCGAGTCCTGAAATAGGATCTGGATATTTTCCAGATGACAATTTTAATCATACATGTTATTTTAGACAGATCTCCTTTCGAAATTCATCAAGAAAAGATTATGGACCTCCATTGTATATGACAAGCATACTTAATGACAATTCTGATTGTATTGTGTTAAATATGATGATGATCTCGAAGGACAAAAGGACTTCTCTCCAATTTGGAAGAGCGGGTGGTAACTGTGATAATTGACAGTTAATTAAAAACTCAATCAAATTCAATGCTTCAATCTATTATTGGCAAATCTTCCATATTTACATATTCAACTTAAAACTTTATTCATTTCCCTTCTTTTATTTTCTCTCTTTCATACACATCAATCCTCTTAAATATCATTTCAAGTTTTACATTCTCTATAATCAAAATAGTTAATTATCTTGCATATATAGTTATGAATATATTTTATATCACTTATATAATTTAATCTCTATATAGTATGATATTTAATTTCGTTAAACAATTCATTACATTTACAGAAAAATAAAGATAAAAATACATTGAATTCCATTTCTAAAAAATTCAGAACTACGATTAATGCATATGCAGAACACGTAAATCATTAGACAGAGAAATATAATACTAGTTATTGAATTACTTGGTTAGCAGGGTTATCCGAAATGGAAGTTCTCGATGTTAATATAAATAGTATAAATAGTTGGTTAGCCTGTCAACACAAAAATGAATAATAATAGTAACTATAAAATGATAAAAATAATTAATGAATAACATATATAAAGAATCTACCCACATTTATTCACATAGTAGGAAAGGAATTACTGAACTGGGAAGAAACAATTTGATATTTCATTTATATATATAAATAGATATATTAAAATCAGTGTGATATATTAAATATTTCATATGAATAGTATATTAACTTATGTATTATTGTTCTTGTACGGTAGTAGGTCGCATAAATAACGGTCTGTTACCATTCGGTTAAATATCTCAACAGAGATATATCAGGTAAGTGGTTTATATTTTATTTGGTTAATATTTGAATTGGTCTGTTACATTGATTTTAGGGCCTATAAGTAAAAGAGAAAGGGCTCCAGACGCGGTACGCATAATCTAAACCTAAAACACATTCATCTCTCACCCACACTCTCAGATTTAACCAAATCTCACACTCTCGCCATTCCGAGCATCCATTTGCCTGGAACAGAGAGTTTCCAACACCGACATCTAACTTGATCGTCGGAGTACCATTACAGGTACCACCCCCCTCCTGGGAGAAGGACGGACGGACGGAAGAGCAACCGAACGGACGGAAGGAGCAACAGACAAAAGGACGGACGGCCGGAAAGACGAGTAGAGAAGAAAACCAAAGGTATTGTTCCAGAAGAAAGCGGCAGAACACCAACAAGGTCAGAACTTTCGGTCCCAGTAATCCCATACCGAAACATTTTGGCGCCCACCGTGGGGCCGAAAGAGAAGACTCCCAATGGTGACCACAAGAAGCATGGACGGCATTGACCACACAGAGCTCTTGGCACGACTTCAGGCTCAACTTGAACAGCAAACCCAGATGATCCTCCAGCAGCAGGAAGCGTTTCGCCAGCAACAAGAAGTGCATCAGCAACTTGTTGCCGAGATAGCCCAACTTAAGGAGAAGCAACAGGGAGAAACGGAAGGCAATAGTCACGCCGGCAACAACGGCCGTCGTAACGGCCGGAACAATCATCCCCACGAGAATAGCGGTCCTCCACCACCATCAGAATTGTTACCCTTCACCGAAGAGATCATGCAAACGGCCATGCCCGACCGGCCGCCCCCTCCAATAGAAAAATTTGACGGAACAACAGATCCAGAGAACCATCTCCGTAACTTTATCGACTCCATGGCGTTCTATTCGAACAGCGATCCAGTCAAGTGTAGAGCCTTCTCTCTATCCCTCAAGGACGAAGCTCTTGAATGGTATTACACTTTACCTCCAAACTCAGTAGACAACTTCCATACTGTCACAACCCTCTTTAGAAGGCAATTTTCTGCCGGCCGGAAGGAAGGCGTATCCGCTGCCGAACTCGTCAACCTTAAGCAGGGGAGAGACGAACCCCTGAGAACGTTCATGCGCAGATACTCGGAGATGGCAAGGAGAGTCAAGGGCGTCTCACACGAGTTCATCATCGGCAATCTCCCTAATTGTCTTAAACCAGGGTTCATATCAGAAAGTTTGTACGCTGAATTGCCGAGCACTATGGAAGAACTACACGAAAAAATGGCCAAATTCATCAAAATGGAGGACCAAAGGTACTATCGGAAGAAAAATGACGCTCCAACCACAGACGACAGAAGCCGCAACCACAAGCCCCCTCGCGCAGAACCGAAAGCCCTTCTCGGACCTCGATACGACCGCTACACTCAGCTAACGGCTCCAAGGGACAAGATATTCGACAAGGCCCACCAATCTAACTTGATTACCGTCCGGAAAAAGCGGACGCCCCGAAATGCAGACGCATCCAAAGTATGTCGATTCCATGATAACCAGGGACACTCGACCGAGGGCTGCCAGGCACTTAAAGATGAGATAGAAAGATTGGTCCGGGCAGGCTACCTACAAGAATTTGTAAAGCTAGAAGCGGACCGACACGGACGCTCTCCCCAGCGCGGACGTTCCCCCCAGCGCGGACGGTCCCCACCACGCGGACGATCCCCTCGGCGAGATCGTTCCCCCAGAAGATTCAGAAGAAGTCCCGAGCCAGTCCGACGAAGGACCGACCGCACTCGTGAGCGTTCGAGAAGCAGGTCGCGGAAGCGAGATCCAACCCCAAAGGGCCGCATTGACACCATCTCGGGAGGGTTTGCCGGGGGAGGAGCTTCATCTTCGGCTCGCAAGAGACATCTGCGGAACTTGTATAGCGTCCACACCATAACTCGGAATCCTCTGACGATGCCGGACATCACCTTTACCGACCGGGATTTCCACGCCCCAGATCCCGAGCAGGATGATCCTATGGTTATCACCGCCCGGATCGCTGAATATGACGTGAGCAAGGTTCTGATAGACCAGGGAAGCTCAGTCAATATCTTATATTGGACAACCTTCCAGCGGATGGCTTTATCTGAAGAAGCCTTAACACCTTTTCATGAACAAATTGTCGGTTTTGCAGGTGAACGCGTGGATACACGAGGATATATCGACTTAAAGACTCGCCTAGGTTCCGGCGATCAGTCAAAGGAAATTCGTGTGCGCTTCTTGCTGGTGGAAGCTCACACTTCATACAATGCTCTTCTCGGCCGCCCGTGTCTGAACGCCTTCGGAGCAATCGTCTCAACCCCACACTTGGCGATGAAGTTCCCATCCAGAAAAGGAGAAATATGCACCGTCCGGGCAGATCAGAAAACCGCCCGGCAATGTTATACGGCTTCCTTAAAGGCCGCCACCTACAAGAGGCAGGGTAGATCAGAAACCATATCCGTTGACTTGGACCCTAGGACCAACACAGACGACCGGATTCAACCCCAAGGAGAGATCAAACCGATCACCCTCAGAAAGAATGAAGAACACACTACTAATATCGGGGCTGACTTGACGATTGCGAATGAACATGACCTCAACCTTGTTGCGAGCTAACGATACCCTCTTCGCTTGGAGCGCCTCAGATATGCCGGGTATCCACCCCGAGGTCATCACTCACAAGCTATCCATATTCCGAGAAGCTCGACCAGTCGCTCAGAAGAAGAGAAGACTAGGTACCGAAAAACGGGCGGCAGTACAGGCAGAGGTAGATAAGTTAATGACGACCGGGTTCATCCGGGAAATAACATACACCACGTGGTTAGCGAATGTGGTCATGGTCAAGAAACCGAACGGTCAGTGGCGAATGTGCGTGGACTTCACTGATCTAAACAAAGCCTGCCCTAAGGACAACTATCCTCTCCCCAGCATTGACCGACTGGTGGATGGCGCCTCCGGCCACGCGGTCCTCAGCTTTTTAGACGCGTATTCCGGGTACAACCAAATTCCGATGTATTGTCCAGACCGTAACCACACGGCCTTCATCACCGAACAAGCCAATTACTGTTATGAAGTCATGCCGTTCGGTTTGAAGAATGCAGGCGCCACGTATCAGCGGCTCATGGACAAAATCTTCCATAATCAAATCGGGCGGTGCATGGAAGTGTACGTGGATGATATGGTAGTACGAAGTTGTTCCCATCAACAACATCTACAGGATTTGACGGACGTCTTTCAACAACTCAAAAAATATGGGTTACGCCTCAACCCATCCAAGTGCACCTTTGGCGTTTCGGCCGGGAAATTTCTCGGATTTATGTTAACCAATCGAGGAATTGAAGCTAACCCGGACAAATGTCAAGCAATTTTAGAAATGAGAACCCCTACCAAGCTAAAAGAGGTCCAATGCCTAGTCGGACGTCTCACCGCGCTGTCTCGGTTTATACCAAGACTATCGGAACATATAAAGCCTATTCTGCGCAACATGAAGAGAGATGTCCCTCGACACTGGGACAATCAGTGTGAGGCGGCATTTTCCGCGATAAAAAACGTATTAACCAACCCGCCCGTCATGAGCCGTCCGGAAGAAGGGTTCGACATTCAGGTGTATCTTTCAGCAACTGGTCACTCGATAAGCGCCACACTGATACAGGAGACACCCGTATTCAAGCTCATTTACTTTGTCAGCAGAACTTTACAAGGAGCCGAGGAGCGATATTCACAAGTGGAGAAGGTGGCGCTCGCCTTGGTTCATGCCGCCCGGCGACTTCGCCCATACTTCCAAAGTCATCAAGTGGTCATCCGAACCGACCACCCTATCGCCAAGATCCTGAGAAAACCAGACCTGGCCGGACGGATGGTTGCCTGGTCCATTGAGATGTCCGAATTCGGCCTACGCTTCGAACCGCAAGGCTCCGTTAAAGGACAACATTTGGCAGATTTTGCAGCCGAGTTACCGCCTACAGAAGAACCGCCCGTCTGGAATTTGAATGTTGATGGATCTTCAGACAAGCGGCGAGCAGGAGCCGGAGTAGTGCTGGAAGGGCCGAACGGCAACATAGTCGAGCAGGCCATCTCTTTTACATTCCAACTCAGTAACAATCAGGCGGAGTACGAAGCCCTTATCAGCGGATTGCTATTGGCAATAGAACTCAACGTCCGGCATGTAGAGTGTAGAATGGATTCTCAATTAGTCGTGGGGCACCTTAACGGCACATTCCAAGTAAAAGACAACCATCTCCTTAGGTACTATCATAAGGTCAGTGACCTCATAAAAGCGTTCGGCACTTTCCGAATCGTTCACATTCCCAGAGAGCAGAATTCCCGAGCGGATTTACTCTCCAAATTAACGCACCGTCAACGAAACACTCAGCTTACTTCGGTTATAAAAACCCGGTTAGAGCGGCCCCTCCTCGAGACATGCGCCACCAATGTCTTACCCCCTGCAACCGACTGGCGACAGGAAGTAATACAGCTAATGCTCCAACAAGAACAGGGCGCTAAAGTCAGTAAGACCGACTCCAAACGAATCGCCCGCTTCACACTAGTGGGAGACGATCTCTATCGGCGTGGATACACCACACCGCTGTTGAAGTGCCTATCCGGCCAGGAGGCCAGGTATGTCATGGAAGAGTTACATCACGGGATTTGCGGCTCTCACTCAGGACAAAGAACGCTCAAGGCCAAGATCTTACGAGCGGGTTTTTATTGGCCCACTATCGAGCAAGATTGCAAAGATTTTGTTCAAAAATGCATCTCTTGTCAATCTCACGGTCAGGACGCTCGGATCCCTCCCTCCGAATTAAAGACCATCACTTCCCCATGGCCGTTCGCTCAGTGGGGGATGGACATAGCCGGACCCTTACCGCTCGGAAAGGGACAGTGCAAGTACCTCTTAGTGGCTGTCGACTACTTCACCAAATGGATTGAAGCGGACGCCTTGGCAACTATCACCGCCCGGAAGGTGCAAAGCTTCATCTGGCGTCTGATTTGCCGATTCGGCCTACCCCAGAAGATCGTCACCGACAACGGCCGGCAATTTATTGACCGAACACTGGAAGACTTCCTCCGAGGACTTGATATTAAACACGTCACAAGTTCCGTTGAACATCCCCAAACCAACGGGCAGGCGGAGGCGGCGAACAAGGCTATCATCTCGGAGTTGAAAAAGCGTCTAGGCCAAGCTAAAGGTTTATGGGTCGAGGAGCTACCGGAAGTACTTTGGGCTTATCGTTGCACACCGCACGGATCAACGGGAGAAACCCCGTTTAACCTCACGTACGGCACAGATGCCATGCTACCGGTCGAGGTAGGAGAACCAACCTTGCGGCGACGTATACAGGATATGCGTCTCAACGACGAACAGCTTCGGATGAATCTGGATACACTGCCCGAACGGCGCGAGATCGCATTAATTAAAAATGAAGCGCAAAAACGATTGCTAACTAGGCGGTACAATACCAAAGTCCGACCTCGACACTTCAACGAAGGCGATCTTGTTTGGCGAAAGCGGGGAGACGCACGGAGGAATAAATCGCACGGTAAACTGGCCGACAATTGGGAAGGACCTTTCCGAGTCATCAAAGATTTGAAGAACGGCGCCTATCAACTAGAAAAACCGGACGGCAAGGCAGTTCCAAACACTTGGAATGCTACTCATCTCAAATTCTATTATAGTTAATACTTTGTTTTTAGCTGTTACAGACTCATTGTCTTTTATTCACCATTATTGCAATACAATCTTTCAGTCGCATCTTTCGCAGATTATTTGCATACAAACTATAACGTCCGCCAACCATAATGGTTCAACAAACACATCGAGACCTACGTGTCTCAGTTCCACACGGCCGGCCACGCTCGTACCTTACATCGGGATTAAACTCGTCCCGGTCCAACAAACACATCGAGACCTACGTGTCTCGGTCCCACACGGCCGGCAACGCTCGTACCTTACATCGGGATTAAACTCGTCCCGGTCCAACAAACACATCGAGACCTACGTGTCTCAGTTCCACACGGCCGGCCACGCTCGTACCTTACATCGGGATTAAACTCGTCCCGGTCCAACAAACACATCGAGACCTACGTGTCTCGGTCCCACACGGCCGGCAACGCTCGTACCTTACATCGGGATTAAACTCGTCCCGGTCCAACAAACACATCGAGACCTACGTGTCTCAGTTCCACACGGCCGGCCACGCTCGTACCTTACATCGGGATTAAACTCGTCCCGGTCCAACAAACACATCGAGACCTACGTGTCTCGGTCCCACACGGCCGGCAACGCTCGTACCTTACATCGGGATTAAACTCGTCCCGGTCCAACAAACACATCGAGACCTACGTGTCTCGGTTCCACACGGCCTATGACGCCCGTGCCTTACATCGGGATTAAACTCGTCCCGGTCCAATGAATACATCGAGACCCACGTGTCTCGGTTCCACACGGCCTATAACGCCCGTGCTCTACATCGGGATTACAATCATCCCGGTCCAACAAACACATCGAGACCTACGTGTCTCGGTTCTACAAGGCCTATGACGCCCGTGCCTTACATCGGGATTAAACTCGTCCCGGTCCAACGATCTTCACCGCCCGGAGCGACCATTAGAAGATAAAAGTTACCCAAGGCCGTTCGGTCATTATCATTTAAATATTCTTTAAGTCCTGCACTCACGCCGAGATAAAGCTTCGTCCCTCCTTTGGACTTGGGGGGCATGATGTACGGTAGTAGGTCGCATAAATAACGGTCTGTTACCATTCGGTTAAATATCTCAACAGAGATATATCAGGTAAGTGGTTTATATTTTATTTGGTTAATATTTGAATTGGTCTGTTACATTGATTTTAGGGCCTATAAGTAAAAGAGAAAGGGCTCCAGACGCGGTACGCATAATCTAAACCTAAAACACATTCATCTCTCACCCACACTCTCAGATTTAACCAAATCTCACACTCTCGCCGTTCCGAGCATCCATTTGCCTGGAACAGAGAGTTTCCAACACCGACATCTAACTTGATCGTCGGAGTACCATTACAGGTACCACCCCCCTCCTGGGAGAAGGACGGACGGACGGAAGAGCAACCGAACGGACGGAAGGAGCAACAGACAAAAGGACGGACGGCCGGAAAGACGAGTAGAGAAGAAAACCAAAGGTATTGTTCCAGAAGAAAGCGGCAGAACACCAACAAGGTCAGAACTTTCGGTCCCAGTAATCCCATACCGAAACAGTTCTATTTTGACTATTTATTTTTTATTAAAAGTATTGTTTTAAGGGTCTTATAATTCTATTTTAATTTTAAAAGAAAAAGTCATTGGACTTTATAATTTGGGGCAGTCAAGCCCATAAGTTAAGGGTGTCTTAGTCTTAGAAGGATGTTTTTTTTTTTCAGAAGTCAGATTTTATTTGCCGAGCTTACCTTCTCTCTCTAAAACTTAGGTTTTCCATTATTCCTAAACTTAGCTTTACCTTCTCTCTAAAATCTCAGCTCATTGAACTGATTAAATTTTGATTTGAAGGTGCTCTAACGTTCACCTCACCAAGGGCTCCATTTTGAACCGATCATTTTCCCCATCCTTTCCGGTAAGTGGTTCTCTACTGTTTCCCCATTTCCTTAAATCTAGGGCTTGTTGTCCTACGAATGGCATGTGCTGTGTGCCTGTCCCTTTCCGTTCCTTATGTTGTTTTAGCTCTAAGAAGTTGTCTTCATCACCAATTTGGTGATTTGTAGGTTCTGTCAAGCTCTGTTCTGTGTGGAGGGTGCTGTTAGGGCGTCTTCAATTAGCTTATTTTGAGAAACCCAGGTAAGGGGAGCTAATTATTTTGTGTGAATTTATTTTATAAAATATATGCTTGTTGAATTTGAAACTGGTGTACTGTTTGAACTGCATTTCTTACTGTTTTATATATCTGTTGAGTATGAACTGGACTGTGCAAATGATGAACCTGTGATTGATTGCCTGTAGCGTGTTAGAAAGTTTAAGATTTTGATATAATATATTATATTTTATACATGATATATTATACAGTATGCTGAAATCCTTTTTTTATTCGGTTAGGATTTAATATAAAATATTATAATGTAATATATGTTAGAAAGTTTAGGATTTTGATATAATATATTATATTCTATACATGATATATTATACAGTGTTTTGAAATCCTTTTTATTTGGTTAGGATTGAATATAAAATGTTAATCTGTTTTGGGTGAAATTGATTGGAGGGTTTGGAGTAAGGGCTCTCTGATAGCATGTATATGGATATTATGTATAGGTATTGTTTAAGGTTGTTGTGAGAGGAAGTGAAATATTAAAATTAGGCATTTCAGATTTAGAGCATAAGAGAACATGGTAGATAATTTAAATAAATTAATTGTTAATTGTTGAGAACCTTTCTTTGTTGGTAGGATAGAGCAGCTCTGACCTGTTCCAGTCAGTTGTGACTAGTCATATGTGCTGGCGTCGAAGGTGAGTTTGATGCGTTCAGACATCTGGGTCTTCTCCGATGACCACTTGGGGGAAAATAATATCTCTACTATGATGAAAATAAAATAAAACAAGTTTATTGTAGATGCATAAAGTTATCATGTGTTAATTTCTGGTCAGTTATAATTTTAGGAAGTTAGTCACTGTGTGTTTGGGATTTAAAGTAAGGATCCATATATATATATATATATATATATATATATATGTGTGTGTGTGTGTGTGTGTGTGTGTGTGTATGTATATTAGTTTAATATAATATGAATATATATATTTATAGGATACACCACGTACCATATGTATATATTAGTTTAATATAATACAAATATATATATATATATATATATATATATATATATATATATATATTTTGAAACGCGAGTGTTAATGAATAATTATATTACTTGTAGGTATGTATAAATTGATGTATTTTATGAGCTGTTACGGGTTAGTTAGAGCTGTTTGGTTCTTGGTATTGATTAACTTAGATCAATTGTGGAGATGTTATTTTTATAATTTGTGATTGGTGAGAAATGTATATTATTGAGATTATGTATATGTTGATTGGGGCAAAAAATATATATTAGAAAGTGATGAAAGTGCGATCCAAGTGGTAAACCAAGTTCCATCTGTGTAGAATCTCTTGGTGAGATTCTTAGTGTTTTAGAATGAAAGTAGGAGCTCAGTTTTGGGGGTCTTCCTGACGCTCCAATGGTCTTTCTTCTCATGTAGAAAGGACTGAACCATGTGGTGAGGAGTAGCAGGAGGTCTTAGTCTTGGAGGCTTCCATCATGCTCCAGGGCGTGAAATAGACTAACCTCGTGAGTATGGCAGGGCGAGGGAGCCCAAGGCAGGGGAGCCTAAGTATCACAAGCCACCACGGGTGCATGACCTGCCATAGCTCGACTATCATTCTAAAGTCCGGACGAGTCAAGTATAGAAGATAACATGCTAGGATCTGTGTTGTATATATTGTCTTGCTTGTATATACTTTACTTGGGTTGAATCCAATATGTTCATGTTGGTATAAAATCATGCTTTTTATATAATTAACTCACCCTTGCTTGCTTGTGTTTGTGCCATGTTTGCGTTGTTTTCGTTTGCGATGATCATCCACTTGGATGGGAGCAGATGGCGAGGAGGTTACTTTGGAAACAGCTCTTGATGGGGATGGCAGTGTTACAGTCTAGTCCACTAGACCTCATTTCTCTTAGCCATGTTATTTTGAAGAATCTTTTCATGTTTTAAAATTTTTAATTCCTTGTATTTTCAGGGAGAAACTTTAGTACTCAACTTCCAAATTCTAAGTATTGTTTAAAGATGACTGTAATCCTATTACTCTTAACTGTTTTCTAGTATTATTCATGATAACACCTTTATTATATTATATATATCTTTATAATATAATTGGAATGTCAGAATTGTTAATAATACTATATTTAAAAAAAGTTATACCAATTAATATAATTTAATCTGTCTATATTACTTAATATAGTATGACATTTAATTTCATTAAATAATGAACAGCAATTAGTGTATTCGAATTGAATTATTTGTAGAAATGTTTGATAGAAATCATATAACACTCCTATTTCACATTCTTACCATAATATGTATATTTTAATTTATTATTAACTTAAAATATATCTATTTGTAATATATGTATAATATATACTATTAATATTTGAATATCTCCATTTACATTTCTCTAATAATTACTATATAAATGTTTATCATATACTCAGGTTACATATACATCCTATAATATAAAATCTAGACCAACTTCAATTAAAATTCGATCAAAAATATTATTACCAATATTAATATCTTTTCACTATTAACAATAATTTAATATTTGGATACTTTTTACATTTAATAATAACTGAAATACTTTATTTAATAATAGTTTGGATTTGAGAGATTATAAAGAATTTTAAATTATTACTTTTTCAGGTATAATTTGGAATTCCTTAATTTTAAGTAGTCCAACGAAATCCTAAAATTTTAATTTCTTTTAAATATTCTAATTCAAAATAATACTTTCTCATAAAACATTTCAAATTCAAAAAAAGGTTAATATTTCTTAAAATATTTTCCAAACACACTATAAAACATATAATTGAAGAAAAATAAGTTATAAAAGAAACTTAAAAGACAAAATGAACAGAAGAAAATGAAATAATCTTGTCAATGTTATTTATATTAAGAAGTGAATTTTAAGCTTAATTTAATTATGTAAAATCAGCTTGTAAAGTAAGGTTTGCACTAACTTATATATAATAAATTGACCTTATGTTGAATTGGGACTTCCAAGACACTCCATCACACCGAGTTGTATGTATATTAAGAGTAAGACTAAATATAATGTGTCCATCAAAATAAATCTCAAAAGGATAGATTCTAACCCATGATTTGATACAATGTTAAGAAGTCAAACCCTAAAAAATCGACTTATAAAGTAAGATTTACACTATATTGTAAATTAGTCTTATTTCAATAACTTAGAAATTTATTAGTGAGAACACATTTGCTTATTATTACTTTATAATTAAAAATAATTATGAAGCTTTAACTAATTGTAAATGAATTTGAATTTATTGTTTTTATATATATTTATTCATTTTTGTTTTTTTATTCTTTCTTGTATACTTAATATGGAAAAATAAATAAAACATTCATTTTATATTCTTTCCAATTTTAAAAATTTATATTTTTTTCTATTTCTATAGATTCTACACCAATTTTTCTATGTATGAATGTTAATTATATGACCAATTTCAGTCATTTTTCCTCTTATTTATTTTTCTTATTTTTTACTTTGTTTATCCCATTTTATATTTATTATTTATATCTTGTGGTATTATTATAAAAAGTAGACAATTTCACAAGTTTCTCCAATAGAAGAAATGATTCATATATTTTTCTTTGTATTCTGTTTAGTGAATAGCCATGATAGTAATAGATTTCATGGCATTCAGCACACACTCCAAGAAGAAGATTTGGAGTTAGAAAGAGAATTGAAACTCATTAACAAATCTCCTCTGAAGAGTATTCATGTATTTTATATTTTTCATATATTTCATTAGCGATTTTCTTTCTTTAGTTGAATTTGATGTCGCTATTTGCTTTGATAAAAAAAATCATATATGCTGTATTTTTTTATTTTGTAGACAAAATATGGATATATTGTTGACTGTATTGATATTTATAAACAACCAGCATTTGATCATCCTTTATTAAAGAATCATAAGTTACAGGTATGTTATTTTGAACATTCTCAAATTTGTTAATTGTTATTAATTATATTTGTTTTTGTTTTATTTAAAGATTAAATATGTTTTTAGTCTTTAAACTTTCACACGAAATTGAAATTTGTTGATATTCAAAAGTTTCACACGTTATGGTTTCAAAATTTTAAAAATGAATATATATAGTTTTTTTAACATATTTAACACTATTTTATGATAGAGAAAACCCAGCTTTCAAAACTCATTTGAAAAGACAAGTGTGGAGAATTCTTTTACTAAATTCATATTTGGACTTGAGAAAGATGAATGTTCCAGAGGAACTGTTCCTATCAGAAGAACAACAAAAGATAATCTCCTTCAAAGCAAATTATTATCCAATAATCATGTATTGCTAGAAAATGATCCTGGTGCCCATGTAAGTTTTTTCTTTTATAACAAAATTAAAAATGTTAATTTGTTTCTATATTCACCATCTAATATTTCAATTTGAATAATTATTTGAGTCTTTTAAATTTTGTAGATTGCAGAAGTTTATCTTGCATCATCATATGGTCCTTATTACAAAGTTAGTGGAACTAATAGCGTTTATAATCCACAAATTAAGACAAAGGATCAATTGAGTTTTTCTTATATGTGGGTTCAAAAGGGACCTATAGATACTAGAAGCGAAATCTCTTTCGGATGGCATGTGAGTTTTAATTTGGTCTTATTATTATCTTAATTTTACAAACATCTACCTACGGTGGAGAAATGATTGAGCTTCCAATTTCTATTACACAGGTGATGTTGATGGCATAAAAGTGTGATTATAAGAAGATATATATATGTAATGTTAGAGATAATTGATAAAGGTTTATATATATTTCAGGATCCAAAGACAAATAATTGGTGGTTAAATATCATAGGACATGATATTGGATATTTTCCATCAAAATTATTCTCGAACATGAGTTCAGCTGATGAAGTAGGTTAGGGTGGGAAAACAAAAACTTCTGCTAACACTCTGAGTCCTCCAATGGGGTCTGGACATTTTCCAGATAAAAATTTTGTTCATGCATGTTATTTTAGACATGTCTCCATTCAAAATGAATCAAGACAAGATTATGGACCTCGAATATTACAGACAAGATTACGGAATGACAATTCTGATTGTTTTGGTGTTGACTATTATGGAGATCTCGAAGAAGAAGTTGGATATTCTCTCCAATTTGGAGGACCCGGTGGTAACTGTGATAATTGATGTAAATAAAAACTCAATAAAATTAACTGTGGTAATTGATGTAAATAAAAACTCAATTACCCTTCAAACTATTATTGTCAAATCTTCAATATTTATATATTCAAATTAAAACTTTATTAATTTCCCTTCTTTTATTTTCTCTCTTTAACAGACATCAATTCTCTTAAATATCATTTAAAATTTTACATTCTCTATAATCAAAATAATTAATTATCTTGCATAGTTATGAATATATTTTATGACTTATATAATTTAATCTCTACAGTATGATATTTAATTTCGTTAAGCAATTCATTACATTTACATAAAAATAAAGATAAAAATACATTGAATTCCTTTTCTAAAAAACTCACAACTATGATTATTGCATATGTAGAACACGTAAATTAGACAGCAATATAATACAAGTAATTCAATTACTTGGTTGGCAGGGTTATCTATCGGATAATGATATTTAGACAACATTTTTTTGACAACATTTGAACATTGATTACGTGTCAATCTGTGATTGGTCAAAAATTACTCTACAATAATGTTTATAATTATTATTATTGATTGTGAAGTAATTTTTGACCAATTTCAGATTGACACATAATCAATGTTCAAATGTTGTCAAAAAAAATATTGTCTAAATATCATTATCCTTATCTAAAATGGAGGTTCTTGATGTTAATTTTTTTGTCGACGGTCAACACAAATGAATTATATAAATAGTAACCATAAATGATAAAAATAATTAATAAATAACATATATAAAGAATCTACCCACATTTATTCACATAGTAGGAAAGGAATTACTGAACTGGGAAGAAACAATTTGATATGTCATTTATATATATATATGGGTTTGTTAACACGCGTACGCCTGTTTTTCAGTTGGTACGTTTTAACAATGTGTACCGGATTATAGTAGACAAAAATACCCTCATTTATCATGGATTCTAAGTTTTAAGGTCAAGGATATTTAAATAATTTTCATTCTCAAAACTAAAAAAAAAAAAACCCAAACCCTTACTCACCTCCCTCATTCCTCTCAACCCTTTCTCTTTCATCCCTCTCACTCCAACATTTTCATTGTCATCCCTACTGTTGCCCCAATTGAAAAAAAAAACCCTTGCCTAACCCTAATCCACCTTCCTCACTTATCCAATTTGTTTCTCTCTCGTCTCCATAGTCTCCCTCAACCACACACAATAACCGGCGACATCGTAATTTGTTGTTCTTGTTCTGTTCGTTCATTTGGAGGTCGTGTTATATATTTTTCCTTCTTATTATTATTAAATTTCATTTTTAAATTAAATCATTTAAATAAAACCTTCATAAATCAATTAAATTTTCATACATCATTTACACATCTACACCACATTTCCTTATATTTTTAAAGAACAAGATATTTCCCTCTATTGTCCTTTTCCCTTTACACAAAGTGTTTCTTTTTCCTTTCTCTCTTATGGTATGATATACATGATGTAAGATTACAACTTAGAATTGAAAGAATTGTACTCCTAGGGAGCTCTTCTATACCTATTTCTTTAATTTCCATTCTCAAATGTTTATGATTTTTTTTCAATTGGGGCAACAGTAGGGATGATAGAGAAAATGTTGGAGTAAGAGAGATGAAAGAGAAAGGGTTGAGAGGAATGAGGGAGGTGAGTAAGGGTTTGGGAGTTTATTTTTTTTTATTTTTTTTATTTTTAGTTTTGAGAATGAAATTATTTAAATATATTTGACCTTAAAACTTAGAATCCATGATAAATGAGGGTATTTTTGTCTGCTATAATCCGATACACATTGTTAAAACGTATCAACTGAAAAACAGGCGTACGCGTGTTAATAAACCCATATATATATATATATATATATATATATATATAGATATATTAAAATTAGTGTGATATATTAAATATTTCATATGAATATTATATTAACATATGTATTATTGTTCTATTTTGACAATTTATTTTTTATTAAAAGTATTGTTAATAATACTATATTTTAAGAAAAGTTATACCAATTAATATAATTTATTCTGTCTATATTACTTAATATAGTATGATATTTAATTTCATTAAATAATGAACAGCAATTAGTGTATTCGAATTGAATTATTTGTAGAAATGTTTAAATACGTTAGTCAATAAATAATTTAAGATAATTTTGCATTATTTAAAATAAGTAGGTTTAGTTACATGTAATGATTGGGTTTAAACTTCTAACTCCTGAGTCATCTTTTTAACAATCAGGAGGTGCCTAATCAACTATGGGGATGAGGTCTACATTCCTATCCGATCAGTTATTGCAATAGAGCAAGTAAATTTCAGCTCTTTTTTGCTTTTCGCTCTTTAATCGAGTCAATGCATGGAAGTTTCCATTGCATGTGTGTCTTGTGATTTTCTTTGAGCTTCTTGGTAAATCTAAGGTCCTAAGGACTCTTTCGTTTTTCAATTTGGTGATTCGTAGATGTTTCTAAAAATTCCTTGTGCGAGATGTAATCGGGGTGTTCCTAGAGCTTTGTATAGTCGGTGTAAGGTAAGGGAAGCTAATTCGTTTTCATATATGTATTAGGAAGATTTTAAATCTGTTGTTTTGGTGTGCATGTGATTATGTGATAACTTGTATATGTTGAATTGATAAAAATATCATTTGTATGTGATTAATGATGTGTCTTGAGATTGTATGAATATATGAATGTTATGCAAGTGTATGTGTGCAAAAATGAAAATGGTTGGATTGTAAAATTGTGTTGATGATGTTATTGGTAAAAATGGGGGGTTAATATATCACTTGGTCTAAATTGAGGGGTATTGGTATACAAATTCTTGGAATATTAAATTTAAAGTGAAACTTACAGTTTGGTAAATGTTAGGGGGTGTTTTATGAATGGTTTACATCTTCAAATGGTTAAGTTATGATGTTGTGTTGAGAGAAAGAATCTGAGTTCAATTACTACTTGTTTTGGAGTTAAATTGAGGGTTTTAATAGGTGAGTTTTTGAGTAAAGGGTTAGTTGGGTAAAACAAAAGTTTAGGGACTGTTTTGAAGTCATTTAGGACTTTTGAGAGCTGTCAAACTAGTAAAATTTGGTGTGTAATGCAGTAGAGAGTTGGTAAGGTTGTGTTGCATGATTTTGGGTACAATCAAGGGGGTTTTAAGTAGTGAATCTTTAAAGGAGTAGGTATGTGTTGAATTGGATGGTGTATGGTCTATTATTAAGTCTATTAAGACTTGTGTAAGTTGTTAGTTGCAGAGAATTGATGTTAAAAGGTATAGAATGGAGTTTGATTGGTGTTAAGTTGTTAAGTGAGGTTGAGATAACTAATTTGAGTTAGGAAGTTGTTTTTCAATGTTTCTCTGGATATAAAAGGTCAGAAGAATCAAAAGAATGTGGAGGAAAAATGTCCAAGTTGAGATTTGAAATATATCTATGAGAGGTTAATAAATGCTCTGAAAGTTTCCACTGCTCATGGAAAAATCTACAATTTGCTTGTGCTCTTCTCTATTTTCAATTTCATACTTCCTAAAGTAAATCCACAAGTTGTGAAAAAGCCACAACTCAGTTGTTGAACTTGCTGGTTTTCAATTTGTTTCTCTCGAGACAAATCCACAGGTTGTGAAAACGTTCACAACTATGTTGTGGACCTCTTTGGTTTCAAGGTTTGAATCACCTTGTTTACTTCCATGCTTATGTTTTAATTGAATTGTGATGCATTATTGAATTGTTTATGGTACTTTGATGTATGATCAATGATGTTATATATTGGTATTCAATGTGAAAGTGTATGAACATATGTATGATTTCAAATGGTTTTCAAGGTTGGTAAAGAGAATTCCAAGGAGGATTATCTTATTGGGGGATTCATGTATAAATTGTAAAAAGCCGATATGGGGTTATCCTAACACTCTAATGATCATCAATGCTCAATTAGAGAGTAATGAGTCATGTTGTGAGAGGAGCAGGAGGTCCTAGGCTGATGACCTTTCTTCATGGTGACAAAAGACGTTTTAAGGACTAACCTTGTGTGACAACTTTGAGTGGGTCAGTTGTTCCACCACACAAGTGCAGAACCTTTCATGGCTCGACATTTATACTATATTGTAAAGGGTTTGGCCAAGTTCGAGTCAGTGGTGTGAATGAGAAATATGTTTTGATATGTGTGAATGAGAGAAGATGTTCTACTACTTGTGTGATTGAAATTGTATGTTGAATTTTATTTCTACCATGTTAAATTGTTTTATCATTAGCTTATCCTTGCTTTTGTTTTTGTTTATCTGTATGTTTTTTTTTTACAATGATTACCTTAATGGGTGTGAGGTTAGGAAAGACATCTTTCCAGTTGTCTCAGTGTAGGGATTGATGGTGAAGCAACGGTATAAATAACTTCTTTTATTCTTTAGCTATAAATTGTTTTTTATTTCTTCTCTTAAAATCTTAAGTTTATTGTAAGTCATCTTCTTTATAACTCTTATTTTATTAATTACATACTATATACATTTAACTTTGTATACGGCAACCAAAAATATAATTATTTTGGAGAAAAAAAATATATAAATAGGATTTCATTAAAGAGAAAGTATCCGAGTGTAGGAAAAATTATTATAGTTTCATTCTTAAGAAATAACTTGTCACATCAATTGGTGTAATAAATTGTGTAACCTGATGAGTAACAATGCTTTTAAAAGTGTATAAAAGTAAATGGTTTAAATATTGTTTTCGGTCTCCTAACTTTTAGTGAAAATTGGAATTAACTCCTTTTTAAAATTTTGGTCTAATTTAGTTCCCCAATATATATGTATGAATTTAGTCCTTTTAACTAAATTTTGTTAGATTTATTTGATGTTTCAAGCATGTTTCATGATAACATTGAGGTTATTTACACTGTTTGACACATTTTTGCTTCAATCTTAACTGAGAAACGCATTTGAAACATCAAATAAAGTTAAGGCATTTGAAACATCAAATAAAGTTAACAAAATTTGATTAAAAGAACTAAATTAATACAATTCTAAAGTTGAGAGACTAAATTAGGCCAAAGTTTTGAAGATGGACTAATTCCAATTTTCAGTAAAAATTAAGGGATCAAAAATATATTTAACTCAAAGTAAATTTGAGATGTTTTTATGCGAGAATATATCTTATTTTTTTCTCATAATCTAATCCTTATATATAATGGCATGGGTCTTATTTCATGAATTGTTCTGGCGAACCCTACAACATATATAATAATGAAAATTAAATTAATTTATTTTATAAATCATGTCATTTCAATTTAGTAAATATTAAAACAAGATACAATAGATAATTAAATATAAAAAGAGAAAATAATTAATATATATTTTTATATTCTCTGTTCTTATTTAATTTATTTTCTTTTCAATAATCGAACTCAAATTTATTGATTTCTATTATTTTTTCTTTTTTTTAAAAAAAAAACTCCTTTTTATTTTTTTAAACTTAAAGTCAAACCCAAAAACCATATCAACACTTAATTCTAACATTTTGTTTTGTCTTTAAAACCCTCACCATTTTTTTCTCAAATTTCTCATCTCTTCTCCTTTTGGCTTTTCAACTCCACATGCCTGAGATCAGTCCCAGGGTAAATGAATGTCTTTGTCTCCTTCTCCTTTCCGTTGGGACACCTTGAGATTACACGCAAACACTTCTCTTTCTCTTCCATTAGAGAGTTTCTTAAGAATTTTCTCTTAGTTGTGCTTCAAGGAAACCTTTGGAGTACTCACTTGAGTTATTTTTCGGTTTTAGAGATACCTTGAAGTTTTGGAGCTTTAGATAATTTTGAAGGAGTAAGAAACTGTCCAAAACTAGAGTGAAGGAAGCTATACTTTTTTTTTTACAATTGCTTGATGAATTTTGTGTGGGTTTCGCTCTGTGTGTGACAATGTGTTGATTTCTGTAAATGGTAGTTCTGATGGGGTTGTTTATTTTATTCCTTACGAGTGTGAGGGGAGAAATTCCTAATTTTACATGTCTTGATGTGTATATGTTATGGAAATTTGAGGGTTTTGTTGAATGATTGTTAATTGAGATAAATTTGAATTATTTAGAGGTTGTAACATTGTTTGGAATTTTTTTTTATTTGGTAGAGGTTGATTGTTATGATATATTAGATAGTGACTAAACTACAAAATTTGAGTTTTTGAATTGATAGTGTATTTAAAATATTGAGACTCAATTATTATAAAAATAAAAGTTTAAAGTATAAATGTAGTTCTTATAAATGAGTTTCATTATCTTAAAATTACACCATCTTTTTAAAAATCTTTTTTCTAAAGTTCTCTTTCTTCTCTCTAGGTTTTCTCACCGTACATTAACATGTTTGAAGACCAGAGACTGTTAAGGGAATCCTTTATGTGAATTCTCTACTTCTGTTCAATCAATTTCTCCAATAAAGTAAGTTGGTTTTTTACCCATTTTTTTGGTCTGTTTGTACCTGTGGATCGTCTTTGTTGCATGTATTGTTTAAGCTCTACAAGAGTTTCTACCGATCAATGGTCTTAATGTTGTGTTCTGATCGTGTTTGTATTATTCATAAAAGCAAATAGAGCTTCTTGTGCATCTAGAACTGTTGTTCATGGGTGTTTTTTTACCTATAACAATAACTATCAGGCAAGTATAGGTATGACATCTTATAAGGGTATGTATGGCAGGTGATGCAAAACTCCTTTGTGTTGGTACTAGGATGGTGAACTTGTGTTGGTGGGACCTAAGTTGTTACAACAAATCACGGATAAAGTTAAGATGATACAAGAGAGGATGTTGGTCTCACAGAGTAGGTAGAAGTCTTATGCCGATCAAAGGAAAAGACGTTGGAGTTTACAGTTGAGGATCATGTTTTCTTATGGGTGACTACAACCATCAATGTGGGAATAAATATCTATTCTAGAAACCTTTCTCTTAATTTCATTGGTCCAGATCTTGAGAAAAAATTGGCATATAACTTATGAGATTGTCATGCCTTCTCAATTGGCCAATCTTCATTCGGTATTTCACGTTTCTCAACTAATAAAGTATGTGTCTGATTCTTCTTATGTGTTAGAATTAGAGGATGTTCAAGTTAGAGAAGATCTCTCAGTGGAAGATCTTGGTTTGCTTGTAGTGTCTGAGCTTTCTATAAAAGTCTTTCCTTATCAATGCTCTTAATGATGTACCATGATCGTGTTTGTGTTATTCATAGAAGTAGATACAACTTCTTGTGCGTCTGGAGGTGTTTTGAGGATTCTTGAGAAGTTTGGTATGTTTTAAGGTAAGGAAGCTAATTGCATTGTTTTATAGTTATACATATCTTGAAAATTGAAATTTGCATGATTGAGTTGTATGATGAAGTTTGATCTGCTGAATCCGCTTGTTCTGGATGTTTGCCTTGTTTGTATTGGTTGAGTTTGTGTTGATTGAGGAACATAGGATCTGATCAATTGAGCCAGTTGGTATGTGCCCTGACATTAAAATTTGTTTTTGACAAAGTTACCAAGAACGAAATACCAATTTGACCATTTGAACAAGTTCCATTTTCTCAAATCTCATAAATTCATTTGTTGATATATGATATAGTGCTGAGCGATGGCAGGTTGATGCTGAGCGCCAGTTTTGTATCATTGAGCACTAAATTATATGTTGAATTTTTTTAAAACTTTTACTTGTTTTAGATAGATTTACCATGAATTTTATGTATATTTAAGATTATTATAGTGTTTGTGTAGTAAATGTTGTTGAAGAAATGTCAGAGAAATTTTTTTGATGACTTTACCAGTGTATGTATTGATATATGGATTCCGTATTGAGAGTTGTCTTGTTGCTCTAATAACCATCTATTCTCAAGTAGAGAAGGATGAGGTATGTAGCGTGAGAAACATGAGGTCATAGTCTAAGGACTTTACCTTGGCTAAAGATGTTAATGAACTAACCTTGTGTATGGTAGGATGAGACAATGGCTATGTAGAGCAATAGAGGCCACCACAAGTGACCATATCTATATATACACTATAAATAACTCGCTAGAATCTGATATCAATACATGTATCGAGATCGTTGAGTCTAATATAAGTCTTTGTATGTGATATGGTTGTTGTTATAAATGGTTTATATGTGATAATATCTTTATACCTGTTTTATGATTACTCTTTTTGCACATTAATTTATCCTTTATTTTATGTTGTTTTGTCTTTGTGTTATCTTCGTTTGCAATTATGGTGTGAGCATATGATGATATAGCAGTTGATCCATCCAGTGTAGGACGAAGGTAGTGTGATCGTATAATTTTAGGATGATCTGTATAATATTTTTCTTTTTGAAAAACTCAATTTTTGTTAATTTAGTTTTATGATTATCTGTATGTAGTACATACTTATATGGATGACAGAAATATAGTAGTTATGTGTTTGTTTTTTTTTTCTTTATGATTATCATATTTATAATGTTTTGTTTAATAATTTTATATATTAAGTGAGATATTACAAAAATCTTTTACACAATTTTTTTAAATTTTATTCTTGTAATAATTTATATACTAGAAAACTACTTATATATAAAAAATACTTATAATAAAATTATAAAATATTTTTTATAACTTTTTTTTAAAATTTAGTTTAATAATACATTTATTTTAATAATTATTATAATAATTTTTTTAACAAGGTAAAAGTGAACCGCCCTAGCCATGCTAATTAGGTTTGAATCTACTGTTTTATTTATTCACCGTGTAATTTTAATTTCTTTAAAAAAAGTTATTACATATTTGATGTCGTGGTTTCAAACTTTAGTAATTCTTTTTCTTCTTATTGTTAAAAACAAATTATACCATGACTGCCATATTGTAGGAAAGTGTAAACAAGTCCTTTTAAAACAATTAACTAATCAATTATTCGTAAGAAAATTATCAAGTTGAATTACAGAAGCACAATAAGGATAAAATTTAGTTATATTGGCTAAAATTTTAATAATTAATTAATGGAGTGTTCTAATAGATAAAAATTTAACAAACTTGCTGTAGTTGGGCTGGACCTGCAGTTCCATTGGGCTGGAAGAGGAGGATCAGATGTTTAAGCCCATTTTAAATCCTATTATTTTACAATAATTTTAATTAACCTCATTTTATTTGCACTCCCTCTTTTGCTAGACAGATCTATTTTCTATGCTCCATTTAAAATGACATATTTATCCTAATCTTTTTGTCTTCAGTGGTTTCGTTTTGGATGTTAGCATGTAAAATCTTCATTACAGTTCTGAAATTAAAGTTTCAGCTCACGTGAAAGAAATTAAACATTGCTCCATCTTCGTTTTGAATTTCCTTGCATAGGCCATTTTATTGATAACATAAAATGATTGTAGTAGTTCAACAATAGCAGAACTTCTTCGTTTGATGAATAACAAAAAAATAAAAAATAAAATATAAAGTGTACACATAAGAGAAAAGATCCATTATATCCAGAGTCATAACATGTGCTTTGTAGTTGAGATATTAATTTCCGAATAACCTGAAAGTAACCAAGTAATATTATTGAGCACACACAATACTACTAATAATCATGACCTAATTCAGTTCTATGCAATGAACCTAACCTTTGTAGTCTGGACTGTGAACGTCTGATGCAGCAAACCAAGAAGGAAAAGAGAAAACATGTTAGCTTGAATCAAATGGAAAACCATTTTGTTTAAGCAATTTCAGATATTCAATATTTCAATGAATGTAGTCACTTTTTTCTCCTCACAAAGATGAAAACTGATTGATGGGTTGAGTAACAGACCTTGTGCTCTGAGATTTAAGACTCGGCTGCTTGGTCACTGCTTGTTGAGGTTCATCACTTGGAGCAGGTACAGTCTTAACCTGTGACATTTGCAAATCAAAAGTGTTTACCTTTTTCAGAAATTTAAAACACAATAATTGGTGAATTTTTGTGTCCAGAAGATCAATTATTTGGTTACCAAATTCTTGAATATAAGATTATAGAACATCTGAATGTATCTCTGCTTTGCCTCTTTTTGCTCCTTATTCACTTGTCTCCAAAAGGTGTAAATGTTCCCCATGTTTACCATCTTGTTTGCATAAATTTTCCAGGTATAGCTATAATAAGACAGAAATTTTAAAAGTTTGAAAATTTTCTCATTGATGCAAGAAGCTAAGGAAATGTATGATATGATCAGTTGGATACCATTCATTTATGCGCTGCAATCCGGCTGCAGAAATCACATTCCATTGTGAGGGGTCCATTTTGCATTTTTCAAAGAAATCAGAAATTTTTTTGCTTGATTCATCGCCATTGAGGGGATCAATGTGGAAGCCAGAGACCCCATCAACAATAATTTCTGCTGGACCTCCTTGGTTGGTAGCAAAAGTGGGCAATCCACAGTTCATTGCTTCAATGACAGTTAATCCAAATGCTTCATACAAAGCAGGCTGCACAAATGCTCCTCTTGTGTCAGCAATGCAACGGTAGAGCTCTCCGTTGCGGTACCTATTAGTCTGTGCAGCAATCCATCTAAACTGACCCTTCAGTTGGTACTTATCAATTAAGTCATGCATCTTTTTTATTTCTGCCATTTCCTCCCTATCTTTTGATTTTGAAGGGTCAAAGAAGCCCCCTACTATGACAAGGTTCACCAAATTTCTCAATCTCTTGTTCTTGCCAAACCATTCAACTAACCCGCTTAAGTTCTTTACGACATCAAGCCTAGCCATTGAGAAGATAATTGGCTTCCTCCTATCTGCCAGGTATCCACTGCTTCCATAACAATTTCAGAAGTGAAAGTCATTCATTTGGAAGAATGTTGTAATTTATAACTCAATGTTACTTGCAAGAGAGGAAGTCACTTACATATGCTCATTGTTATCCACTTTACTAAAAAGAAGATCCTCAATGGCTGGCTGAAATTGAGTTAGCCTTTTTTCTTTTTCTGTGTAAGGGAAATAGACAGATTGGTCTGCTCCTGGCGCGGCTATGTTGAACTTAGGATCAAACACGTTTATCCCTGAAACAACTCTACACAGCCCTGGGAGTGTGAATGCGGCATGGCTTTCATATTGTCCAGGTCTATCTTTGCTGCAAATATCAACTTTCAAATTTAGATTTCATTTTTTTTTCCTGTTTTGTGCTCATTTATGTGTGTTTAAGGCTATTTGAGCTAACCTTCCAGCAATTTCCTGGTATGTGCTGGTTATGATGAAATCAGTTGCATTCATTGCCACTGTATCAGCCATGAATTGACATGAGAAGTGATATTTGGGATCCAACTCTTTCCACTTGACATCTGAGTCTTCATACTTGGTCTTCTCTAAAGCATGTGCTATAATTCCCTGGTTTTCAATTGCCAAATGGAATTAGTACATGTAGAAAAAGAAAATAAATGTACTTGCAACCACAAAAAACTGTTCAAAGCAAAACTTATGCTGTATTAACCTGAGTTATCCCAAGTTTTCTAGCCATTAGTGATGCTACCAAATTTCCATCTGTGTAATTTCCAATAACAAGATCTGGTTTCCCTTCCATGAACTCAAGAATCTTGGTTGTTGCATCCTATTTAAATAAGCCAAAGTATGGTAAGAAGGAAAAAAAATCATGAGTGGCAATAGATAACAGGTAAAGAATCTTGAATCAGATGTACATGCCTGAGTAAACCTCTCAAGATAGGGGTAAATATCAAAGCGAGAAACCCACTGATGCAGTATTCCTTTATCTGTCTGAAAAGGCACACGTAAAATGTGGGAGTGTTTAGTATCATTTATTGGTTCCAACTCCTGGTGACACTTGGTTCCCCGAGCATCAGGTATGAGCCTTGTTATCTGTCAAGATCAATAGTGCACTCTTAAGATTCTAAAAACTTCATGTGCGTATACCGAGATATAATTATCCATTCCTTTGCATGAAACTCACCACAAGAATTTGAGGTTTCACATTTAGCCCTTGTTGCTTGATTCTCAGAAGCAATTCTGCTTCCAGAGACTTGACTTGGTCCAATATGTAAACTATCTGTTGTACTTCTCTCAATGAGTATTAGAAATGAAAAAGCATTTTACTTTTAAGCAATCTCTTAACATAAATAGCACTTGACATGATATAATAAAAGCAGAGTGTATTAGTCACGCACTTCTTCTTATACACTTTCTTGTATTGATTAAAAACTTATTGAAAGCTACAAGATTCTGAATAAGACTCATTAAATAAGAAGTAACCCACAAAAAACTTGTAAATTTCAATCAACAGTAGAGGTTGTGTCCAAAGAGAGAATTCTTAATATTTCTCTGTATAAAACTCTGTTGACCTTGCCACAAGGCGAATAACTCTATCAACCTATGATTATACTCAAACTAGTTTCTGCTTATGTTAAGAATTTTACCTGGCCACCTGTATCCGGCAAGCCAAGAACATCTGCTTGTCCAAAATAACCATGAACTGAGAAGATGGCTACATTGAATATTATTGGTAATCTACTTAAAAATTTCTCCAGGTTGACTGGGTCAGGTGCTTGGAGTACTTCTGATAGAGTTCTCATTGTCTCCTTCACTCTTTCTGCAGTATCTCCCCATCCTCTCTCGAACCCCCACTCCTTGAACCTGTCAAAGAAATTAGTAGTGTCATTGGACTACACCTTGCAACATCCTTGGCCTCTTCCATTAAAAAATAAAAAATCTTTACCTTAGCTCAAAATTCTGATATGCAGTGTCTTTGGGAAGTGCTGAGAGGAATGCATCAGCCACTACCAGTGCCATCTGTAGCTTTGCAGCAGAGTTCAGGCTCTCATTTATCATCAACTTCTGCCATGACAAAATGGAAAATGAATATTGAAAGGTATAACTTTGATGTTGTAGTATAATATTTGCGAATTTTTATCTCGTGTTGTTTCACTTACTTCTCCCTGATGATTTAGTGTTAACAAGTAGTCCACTATAGCCTGTGTTTTCTCCAATTTCCCAGTTATCTTGGAAGTCAAAAACTTAGAAGTAAATTGGAGTCCATTTCCAATTGAAGATGAGAGGGTTAGTTGAGGAACTTGGAAATCGAATGCTCCAAAGTCTGCTTCAAATGAATTCTCATCGGTTGCCCTTCAATATAGACCAAAGTTAAACATCAAAAGCAAATTTCATAAAATATTATTCGAATTGGACTTATTTAGTTTTTATTGGATGAACATGTAAACTAAGAAATAAGCAAAATCAAGAAACGTGATAAAAATGATGCCACTTCAAGTATACAAAACTTGTACTGATTTTCATTTCATTTCAGAAGATAAACGCAAGTAGTGTTGAAAGTTGTTGATAAGAAAAATCCAAGTGAGGTATAAATATGAGAAAAATGACGCACCATTTTTCATCAGTGACCCTTTCCTTGAATTTGAGGAATTCAGTGGGGGTGATAGCCTCAACAGAAAGGTCCTCAGAGCTCACTTTTACAAATTCCCAAACTCCTGGATTAGGCCTTATTGCAAAGGCAACATACGGTGGATCAGCAACAGCTTCCTGCAAGTTTCAGTTAAACAACGTTAAAATCTACAACCACAAGCTCTATGTGTGTGTGACTTATATAATGGAATCGCTCTCATTACAGTATGAAAATTATATATGTTACAAGCAATTCTAACTTATATGCAAATAGCTATATATCTATCATAATAAACAATACACAGATATGGGTTATAAGTTCTAACAATGTATTCAATGAATGGAATCGTAATTAACAATTTAGTGTTAGTAGTGTTGTGACTACTAATAATTGTTTTCTGTCATGTATATAAAGGTAAAGAATGCAAAGAAATAACCTGCGTGGAGCTCAATATGAAGCCAAGAATACCCTCCAAAACTTGATTTCTTTCACTTTTGTCATCTATTACTAGTTCCATTTCTTCCATCAAATGGTGATGTTTCATAATCCTCCTACCCTTTTCGAGGTACTTGGCAAAACACCTCTTCATGTGGTACCGACTCTGCCTCAATGCATCAGGCATATTATCTATGACAGAGTCTGTGCGTTTTAAGGCTGGTGCAGAAGCCATTTAAACAAAGCAAAAGAGAAAATTTGAGTTAAGGTTTTGAAATTCAGATGGGTGTTAATTGGTGATCAAATGAGATGTGTCTCAATTTATATGCATGGCTATTTTGTGTATGGCATGTAAAATAACTTTGAGGTTGAGTTAGCTATGAAGGTGTAATTGTGCATGAGTTGGAGAAGGAATATTTGGTTAAGGAGGGAAAGGAAAAGAATTTGTATGCTTTGAGAAGAGATTGCTTTGGTGTTTTAGAAAGTGAAAGAAGGTTTGAATATTATTTCCATCATGATGGAGTCATAGGAATCATTCTTTCCTTCTGTTTGTGTTGGAGTTACCACACGATGATCATCAGAAAAGGATATAAGAAATGTCTTCTTCACGGCATTTCGTTCTATTGGTCACTCTCTGTAAGACTTCACCAAATGCAACGTCTTTTAAATTTATATATACAATGATAAGTATTTTCAGCTATGGCTTTTATTTTAGATACCCATGATAAGTAGGTTGTACAAACTTGTTTGTAAGTATTCTTGAAAAAAAAGTAAAAAGAATAATAAAATGGACTTTTTTATAAATTAAAATTAATTTATGTATAAATTAAAAGTAATAATCTAAAGATCATGTTAAAAAGTTTTTACATTAGAAAATTAAATAATACATATAAGAAAATAAAAAAAACTATCACTACCAATATTTTTAAACTATTTTTACGAAATATAAACAAAATGGTCATAATGCTAAAAAAGTAGTTATTACGAAGTTTTAAAAACATTATAAAAAGGTATATTTTGTTTAGTGAATTTTTATATCGCAAAAAAAAAGTTTTATCTAATATATATTTTTATGAATTGCATATAAAGGAGTAAGTTAGAGATAGTCAAAGGATAGATTAAAACAGGTTTATCTTTTAAACTTGTTTAAAAACAAAGTTAGTAGTCTATTCGTGTATTTTTATCTGCTTCCATGCGAATATGGAGATGAAAATAAGAAGATAAGACATGATTTTGGTAGCTTGAATTGAATTGGTTGATTTGTGAAGAAAATTGGAGAAATAGGGAGATGGACCACCTTTTCAAGTTGATAAGTAAAAATTTGTATAAAAGAAAGCATTGATTATGCTATTATAATTTCTTCTATTTTAATTATAGTAATAATAATAAATTTATTAATAACAGATAAATTTATATAATTTTTTATTTATTTTTATTTCATTTTGTCAGTTTCAACAATTTTACTTTCTATTTTAATTATTTCTCTTTTTTTCCTTTTTGGATTTCTCGCATTTAATCCTATTAAGCCAAAGTTTTAAGGTCAATTAATTTAAGAATGACAGAAAAACATGCCTTCAAATATATTTGTTATAAAATTCATTATGAAAAAATTATAAATCTTCAAACTCATACCCGTTATATAATTAAGAATTGTTATGAATAAACGGGTTAAGAATTGCTATGAATAGATGGTTCGTCTATTCGTTTGTTACAATTAGGATTGATTGATTAGTTTTGTTAAATTATTTATACGATTGATTTAACTATTTATATTAATTATTTGTAATTTTTAGATTGTATCATTTAGATTATAAATAATAATTTTCCTTTCGGGAATCACATACAAAACTAGTCTTAATTATTTCTTATGTTCGATTGGGTCATCCTTACTTTATCATAATACGAAAAATACTTGAAAACTTATGTAGGAAAAATAAAAGCAAATAATAAAAAATATATAATTTATTATTAGAGTAATAAAGGTCATTTGAGTTATAGTTTTTTACACCAAAACATCTTAAAAATACGGAAAAGAACATAAAATCACTTTTTTTAGGAAGATGGTAATTTTGATTATAGCCATATAGTCATTAATTTTGATATTGTTTTTTTTTCAACATCTTTATGTGATGAAGCTTTTTATGTATTTTTTTATTATAATTAAATTTAAGGAAAATTTTCTATGGTATTTGTAATATATATATATATATATATATATATATATATATATATATATATATATATATATATATATATATATATATATATATATATATATATATTTTAAAATATGCATGTTCAATGTTGGTTTTATGTTTTTCTTTTTGTATTATAGAATGCATATGTAAACTGTAACGTTCCAAATTATATCACAAGTATATAAAAGTGAAATGCATCAAACATGATAAGTGAAAGCAGTTAGAGGTGCTCGATGCTAGTATCTGAATATACAGTCATCTAAAACTGAGTAATTTAAAAGCTTTACATATGTGTATAAAGTCTTTCAAAATACATAAGAAGAAAAGACTAATAGAAGTCTAGATAAAAGCTAAGAATCAGGAACTGTATCCCCGCCATCAAGAGCCTGCTCCAGTAAGGTATCATCTACTGCCTCTGCTCACATCCAAAGTTGGATGATCATCGCAAGAAAGAAAACCAGGAACATACAAAACACACAAACATACATTGCAAGGGTAAGCTAGTATTAAAACATGAACATGTTCAATGCATTTTCAAGAAACAGAACATACAAGCAATAACAAAACAAGCATAGATAAATCCTAATTTACCTAGACTCGTCCGGACTAGGAATGAATATTGATCTTGGGCAGGTTGTGCACTTGTGGTGGACTCTACTGCTTTGCAAAGCCATTGCCGAGGGGTTTCACCCGACCACACACAAGGCTAGTCCGTTACCGCGGAATAGACCTCCAGTGAAAGTGTCTACCCTAGGACTTCCAACTACTCTCACCACTCGCGTCAATCCTCTCTAAGTGAGAATGAAAGACTGTCAGAGTATTAGGGATAACCTCCCTTGAAGGAGCCTCAATATTCATTCTTACACTAAATGATCTCACCTAAAGATCTTAGATAAATCCTCAAAGTACATGATTTTGCACAAAAATATTGTTTTCACTTTACCAACATCATCCAAGGCTATACTAAGTCATACACACATAATACAACATCAACTCATTCATCAAAACAACTCATACATTACATATTTTCACGGAACCATCATCTTTTAATAACAATTTCTTTATGAACTTTAATTATCAATACTTAAGTAATTCAAACAGCTCCGAAACCATCACCAACAGCTCCGGAAGGGCCTAAAACCCCCAGAATGACCTAAAGAACGTCCAAAACGGACATCCGGAACCCCCCAAACTATCACAAACAAAAGCAACAGCAGAAAACGGCGCCCAGCGCCATTTAGGGGCGCCCAGCGTGAAATTTCTGCTGGAAACAACAGGAAATGACGCCCAGCGCCAACTTTGGGGCGCCCAGCGTGAATTTCTGCTGGAAACAGCAGGGAATGACGCCCAACGCCCTTTTTGGGGCGCCCAGCGTGAATTCTGCATATTTTTCTGCAGAATTTGCGGAACATAGTATCCTAAGTTTCGTTTTAGGCCTTTTGATGGATTTCTAGCACTCATAACTTGATCTATATGATGATTTAAACTTGTCTAGATGTTTCTAACCTATCTTAACACAATTCCTTAGCTCTTATGCATTGATTTCTACTCTAAAAACTCTTTTTCATGAACTTAAGGTACCAATTCTGAATTTACCAATTTTAAATTATTTTAGATCATTTAGGCACTTCCTATAAGTCATATGTGACTTGTCTAAAGGTTCTAAACTGGCCAATACAGGGTATAATTATAGAATCAAATTATGACTACCCTAGTTCCTTCAAATTAACCTTAAGTGCCTAATTTACCTATATTTCTTCATAAAACTGCATATACTTCTCAATTAATCCATTACAACAATCTCAATTCAGCCAAGCATCACATTCATACAATCATAAACGAAATTCACACACTCACGGTCAATAAATCTGCAATTCTATGTCATCATACATAATAATCACTCAATTTCAACATTAATGTGTAGAATCATGCAATTTCACTTTACCTATGCATTGTTTCCCAATTTTTCACACAATCACTTCCATTCATGCATTCAAATCAGAAATCAAACAAGGAATTCTAACTCCCCTTACCTGGAATTCCTAAAGTGTAGCTCAAGATGGCTTCTAGGTTTCCTTACACTGTCAAAGTTTGCCCCCCAACCCTATGGATCACAAAATGGTGATCAAAACAACTTTCATAACTGAAATTGGAATGGAAATTGAAGGGAGAAAAATCAAGAGTACATGCAATCAGCAGATTGCATGCTCTATAATTCAAACAATGGAGAAACTAAAAGAGAAGAAAAGGAGAGTAACTTATCCCTTTTTGAAAACCCAAAAGTAATAGGTGTGAACTGGAACCCTTAGTTTCAAGGTGATTTAGATGGCTACAGGAAAGAAATTAATGGTTCAGTGTGGAGAATTTGTAGAGAATACATTGAGGAAAGAAGGCGAGTTTGAAGAAGAGTTTATGATTGCTCAGGTAAGAAGAATCAACAAAAAAATCTGATTTCTACCTAAAGTAAACAAATAAATTTTTATTTATTTTTTTTTTCTCTCAATTGTGACCATGTGTCAACTCCAATTAATAAAACATTTTCAAGTCTTTACATAAACTGAATATGTGATGAACATTTATATAGAAATCGTTAAAGAAGTATGAATGGAGATATTCAAATACTAATAATAATATATATATATATATATATATATATATATATATATATATATATATATAGATAGATATATTTTAAGTTAATAATATATTATGCATAATATATTATACATATATGGATTTGCGGTTTTTTATTTTGTTATACTATACATATATAAAGGTTAAAGTTTTTTCGATATAATGTTTTATACATAGTTTTATTTGATATTATATTATAATACATGACTTGCGAAGTTGATTAATTTTAGATGGTGCATGTAACAAATTGATGTTAGTAAATCTATTAAAATTTAATTATATGTTTGATCATTTGGTATGTGATAGTATTGTATAGACTAATAAATATGTTGTGTTTTGATGATAGTGAAACAATTTATACAATTTTTAAGAGTAACAAATTTTCTCTTGCTTGGTTATATGATGAGTCAATATTAGTATTATTTATGATTATTTGTACCACAAATATAATTGAAGGCTTTGGAAGAACTAACATACTTCTACCAAGAAGTATAATAGAAACTTATTACATTTCAAATATATTCATTTAAATGGATATCATATTAAGACAAACAATAAAATATCTTTATATCACTATATTTCAACTGAGTCAAAATTGTGTGTTAGAAATTATCAACCCTCTCTTATTACTTGTATTACACATTAAAATAGCATAATATGTGGTTTTCAAAGATATATTTTAATGACAGAAAAACAACAGTATACTTTTGTTATTTAGTTGAAGATGGAAAGAAAATTAGCTTCTGATTTCAAACTTTTTTATCCCAATTTTCAGTTTCTTTCCACCACATTCAATGCACCAAAGGAGTTAAAGAAAGTGAAAAGGCAGACGCAACTAACAAAAACACCTATAAATAAAATCATTGATTGAAAGTTTGAAACCCCTCAATTTTTTACTAAAAAAATGTGTCCTAGATCTACCCTCTACTCCTTCAGGGATGCTTTCAAGAAGAGCAAAACAAATGTAACGTGTTTTAAATTTATATATACAATGATGAGTATTTTCAGCTATGGCTTTTATTTTAGATACCCATGAAATTAATTAGTAGGTTGTACAAACTTGTTTGTAAATATTCTTGAAAAAAGAATAATAAAATGGACTTTTTATAAATTAAAATTAATTTATGTATAAATTAAAAGTAATAATCTAAAGATTATGTTAAAAAGTTTTTAATTAGAAAATTAAATAATATATATAAGAAAATAAAAAAAAACTATTACTACCAATATTTTTAAACTATTTTTACGAAATATTAACAAAATGACCATAATGCTAAAAAAATAGTTACTACGAAGTTTTAAAAACATTATAAAAAGGTATATTTTGTATAGTGAATTTTTATATTGCAAAAAAAAAAAGTTTTATCTAATATATATTTTTATGAATTGCATATAAAGGAGTAAGTTAGAGATAGTCAAAGGATAGATTAAAACAGGTTTATCTTTTAAACTTGTTTAAAAACAAAGTTAGTAGTCTATTCGTGTATTTTTATCTGCTTCCATGCGAATATGGAGATGAAAATAAGAAGATAAGACATGATTTTTGGTAGCTTGAATTGGTTGATTTGTGAAGAAAATTGGAGAAATAGGGAGATGGACCACCTTTTCAAGTTGATAAGTACAAGTTGTATAAAAGAAAGCATTGATTATGCTATTATAATTTCTTCTATTTTAATTATAGTAATTGTATCATATGGCCCGGACGGGTACAAGTAGGACGGACGGACCGTGAAGTCGTGAGGTTACGACAACACTGATACACCGGGAGAAGAAAGCGACCCTGCCGGGAATGACCGGCCGGACCATGGGAGCCTGCTCACGCTTACTCAGTCCCGGCAAGGAAAAGGATTAAATCAAGATTAAAGTAAAATGCAATTACAAGAGCTGGGCCGTGGATTGGGCCGTGATTAAGAGATTGCTAATCCTTGACCCATCATAAAAACTATAAATATAAGCTGCTGGTGAAAGGTAGTTGGTTACATTGAATGCACATTTTATCTCCCTATTCTCTCTCTATCACTTGATCGTCAGAGTGCCATTAATAGGTACCCGACAGGACGGTGCTTATGAGACGAGCAAGACAAATAGGAGGGGACGAGTAAGGAGGACGGACGGAACAACGTAAGAAATTGTGTAGGAAGTAAAGGATCCAGGTCCGACCGAAACATTTTGGCGCCCACCGTGGGGCCGAAGGATTATAACCAATGGTGACCACAAGAAATACGAGCAATGAGGAAACGAACGAAGTGGTGCGGGCGTTGGAGGTAAGGATGGAGGAGATGCAGAGACGGCATGAGGAAATGCAAAAGAAGCATGAAGAGGAGATGGTGGCGGTAAGGGCAGAATGCGAAGCCCAATTGCGAAAGGGTAAGATGAAAGAAACCGGGAAAAGAGCCGACAATGAGAAAGAAAAATTTGCCAATGTGGAGACCGGAAGTAAGGAGGCACATAGTAGTGCCCGAGGACCCGAAGGGCAGTCGAAGGAGGAAGAGAAGGAGGAAAAGGAAGAAAGTCTGGTACTGGTGAAGGTAGAGAGACCCTCCGTGCCAGTACCCTTCGCTCAGTCCGTCATGGACGTCTGAATCTCGGATCATTTCATCCCACCACAATTCAGAATGTATGATGGGACCACCGACCCCGAAGCGCATATAAAATCTTTCACCAATGCCATGTCGTTTCGCACCGGGTGCGATGTGATATGGTGCCGGGTGTTTTCTCTCTCCCTCGAGGGAGAGGTTCTAAAATGGTTCAATTCTATTCCCAACAATTCCATTGAAGATTTCAAGAGCTTAAGTAGTTTATTCAAGGATCAATTCGTCGCCTGTAGAGTACAGGACGTCACCCTGGTGGATTTAATGAATTTGAAGCAGGGAAAAGACGAGTCCCTCCAAATCTTTATGAACCGGTTCACTAAGACGGTTAGGAGAGTGAAGGGACTTAGTTTGGAGTTAACTCTCCAGTATGTGATGCCCGCCCTAAGGCCGGGACCGTTTAAGGAAAGCGTTTGTCGAACGCCCCCGAAGACTTTGGAGGAGCTGCGTCAGCGTGCCGCCGACGAATCCAGGGTGGAGGAGATGAAGCAAAACTATCGGAGAGAGATTCAGGAAGCCAAAGAAAAGGCCGAGGTGAAGCGCGAGGGTCAGAGTAACCGCCCGGGTATAGCCAAAGGGCGCGATGGGCCGAAAGGACCACGATTTCAACAATACACTCCACTGAATACCCCTCGCGCCCGGATCATGTAGGAAGCAATGAGCGCCCAGATCATGCGGCCAGTACAAAAACGTCCGACCCCACCCGGAGCGGATAACACCAAACATTGCCTTTATCATCAGAACATGGGACATGATACAGAAGACTGTATGACTCATCGAGATCGGATAGAGGAACTTATCAGGGCAGGGCACCTTAAGCAATACGTGCAGCGTAGACCGGATAAGTCTCCCAAAAGGCACCCGAGTCCCCGGCGTAACAGCCCCCGCAGGAGCCCGTACCAGCCGATCAGATCACCCCCCAGGCGATCCGATGGCCGCTCGGACCGGCGGAACCATTATCAGCGATCCCCTTCTCGCCAAGGGCCGAGAGACCCTCACCGTAGTGAAGAACGGAAGAGGGATAGAAGCAGAGAACGGAGGGACGACCGCCCCTTGAGAGGGGTGATCAATACTATTTCCGGCGGTTTTGCCGGGGGTGGTGCGACATCGTCCGCCCGGAAAAGAAGCATTAGAGCGCTGAAATCCATACACGCCGTGGATATCCCCCGGCGGACGATGCCCCCCATCACTTTCTCCGATGAGGATTTTCATGCTCCAGACCCGGAACAGGACGATCCTATGGTCATTACCGTGGAAATCGCCCGCTATGGGGTAAGCAGGGTCTTGGTGGACCAGGGAAGCTCCGTCAATATACTTTATTGGAAGACGTTTAAGCAGATGGAAATTTCCGTAGACCTCATTGTCCCGTATGACGAACAATTGGTGGGCTTTGCAGGAGAAAGGGTCGACACCAGGGGTTACTTGGACCTCTGGACCCGTTTGGGAGCGGGGGGCGATGGAGACGAGAAGAAGGTTAGATATTTGCTCGTAGAAGCCAACACATCCTACAACGTCCTTCTGGGACGGCCGTGTTTGAACTCCTTCGGAGCCATAGTCTCCACCCCTCATTTAACATTGAAATACCCCTCTAGTAAAGGACTCATCCGGACAGTGCGGGCAGATCAGAAACTCGCGCGAGAATGTTACGCAGCCGGTTTGAAGATGTATCCCAAGGTGGCGAAACGAAAGACGACAGGGAACAATGTGGCGATGACCGACTTGGATCCCCGGACAAATACAGACGATCGGTTGGAACCGTTAGGGGAAACCCAACTGGTGATAGTTGGAAGTAATGCTTCCCAAACCACCTTGATAGCCCGCAGTCTAAGCCCGGAAATGGAAAAGGCCTTAAGAGCCTCCTTATGGCGAAACAGAGATCTATTCGCTTGGACAGCTGCTGATATACCCGGCATCCACCCTTCAGTCATGTCTCATAGATTGTCACTATTCCGAGAAGCGCGGCCGGTGGCCCAGAAAAAGCGTAAGATGGGGGAAGAAAAAAGAAAGGTCGCGTCGGAGGAAGTAAGAAAATTGCAAGAGGCCGGTTTCATACGAGAAGTCACCTACACCACCTGGTTGGCTAATGTGGTGATGGTAAAAAAGGCCAGCGGCAAGTGGCGCATGTGCACAGACTACACTGACCTCAATAAAGCTTGCCCAAAGGATTCATACCCGTTACCCAGCATCGACATGCTGGTTGACGGGGCCTCCAGCCACCAAATATTGAGTTTCCTAGACGCATATTCCGGATACAACCAAATACCCATGCATGGACCCGATAAAGAAAAAACCGCCTTCCTCACGGATCATGCCAACTTCTATTATGAAGTTATGCCGTTCGGTCTTAAAAATGTCGGTGCCACCTACCAGCGTTTGGTGGACCGCATCTTCACCGAGCAACTGGGGCGATGCATGGATGTATACGTAGACGACATGGTCGTGCGCTCTGCAGACGCCACCAAACACCTACAAGATTTGGAAGAAGTCTTTCGCCAAGTGCGAAGATACGGGATGCGACTCAACCCTGCCAAGTGCACTTTCGGGGTATCCGCCGGGAAATTCTTGGGGTTCATGCTCACTTCCAGAGGGATCGAGGCCAATCCGGACAAGTGCGAGGCCGTATTAAAAATGAAGAGCCCTAACACCCTGAAAGAAATACAAAGGTTAGTGGGACGGCTGACTGCAGTATCCCGTTTTATACCCAAATTAGCCGAACGGCTGCGCCCCATCTTGAAGAAAATGAAGAAAAATTCAGCCAACACTTGGGATGACGAGTGTGAATCAGCCTTCGAAGACATCAGGGGCATACTCACGAGTCCCCCAATCATGAATCACCCGGCGGCAGGAGCTGAATTACGGATATACTTAGGAATCTCTGACACGGCAGTTAGCGCCGTCCTCGTACAAGAGCAGCTTGCTCCTAAATTGGTGTATTTCGTCAGCCGGACCCTCAACGAGGCGGAGGCCCGTTATCAGCAGATAGAGAAGGTGGCGTTGGCCCTCCTCAATGCAGCTAGGAGGCTTCGGCCGTACTTCCAAAGCCACCAGGTGGTGGTGCGCACGGACCACCCCATAGCAAAAATACTGAGGAAGCCGGATCTGGCAGGACGCATGGTCGGGTGGTCCGTGGAGCTGTCAGAATTCGGCTTGCGATACGAGCCCAGGGGCTCAGTTAAGGGACAGCACTTGGCCGATTTCGCCGCCGAAATCCCATTGACGAACGAAGAAGATAGGAATCTTTATGTGGACGGAGCATCAGGACGAACGGTCAGCGGGGCCGGCGTGGTGCTTGAAGGACCCAACGGCTTTTTGGTCAAGCACTCACTAATATTCAAATTCAGAGCTTCCAATAATCAAGCCGAATACAAAGCCCTGCTGGCAGGACTTCAACTCGCCAAGGATATGGGAGCAAGACGACTCGTTTGCCGGACAGATTCACAGCTGGTGGTAGGCCAGATGAATGGCGATTTCCAGATAAAGGAGGACCATCTCCTCAAATACTTCCACCAGGCGTTTGCTCTGATTAAGGAGTTTGAGAAGGTAACTATCCTGCACATTCCGCGAGAACAGAACGCTAGGGCGGATATGTTGTCTAAGCTTAGCAGCGGGAAAGGAAAGGGCCAACTGACCACCATCATACGCCAAGTCCTATTGCAGCCTACTATCGAATGTCAGGCGGTAACCACCGGGGAGCTCGCTGATTGGCGCACTGAAATTCGGAAGCTAATGGGCAGACAGGATAACGGCGAGGCCCTTCGACCAAATGAAACCAAGAAGATCGCCCGTTTTGTACTTATTGGTGATGACTTGTATAGAAGGGGGTTCTCTTCCCCGCTGCTGAAATGTCTCTCAGGAGATGAAGCCTCATAGGTAATGGACGAACTGCATAACGACATCTGCGGTTTTCACACGGGGGGACGTACACTGAAGGCCCGGGCGCTCCGAGCCGGGTACTACTGGCCAACTATGGAAGCGGATACTATGGCTTTCACGAAGAAATGCATTAAGTGTCAAGCTCACGCAAACGACAAACACGCCCCCCCCCCCCCCCCAAATTCTGCATCCCATCGTCTCACCTTGGCCTTTTGCTTAGTGGGGCATGGACATCGTCGGACTTTTCCCACTAGGACCGGCCCAAAAGAAATTCTTGCTCGTCGCTATCGACTACTTTACCAAGTGGGTGGAAGCCGAACTGCTAGCCACCATAACTGCCCGGCAGGTGCAAAAATTTTGTTGGAAGTTGATCTGCCGGTTCGGCTTGCCACAAAAGATAATCACAGATAACGGCCGGCAATTTATCAATTGGAAGCTCGAAAAATTCTTTGCAGATTTGGGAATCAAACACGCAACAAGTTCAGTAGAGCACCCACAATCAAACGGCCAGGTCGAGGCAGTAAACAAGACTATAGTTGCGGAACTCAAGAGACGACTCGGGGACAAGAAAGGGATATGGGTGGAGGTGCTCCCGGAAGTCCTGTGGGCATACCGATGTACCCCGCATGGAACCACGGGCGAAACCCCGTTCAACCTAACATATGGCACTGACGCCATGCTGCCGGTCGAGCTGGGGGAGCCGTCGTTACGAAGAAGCATAGAAGATCTTCGCCTAAACGACATAGAACTAAGAGTGAAGCTGGACACGGTCGAAGAACGAAGGGATCGGGCGGTTCTGAGAGCAGAAGCATGTCGCCGAATGGTAGAAAGGAAGTACAACACTAAGGTGCGCCCTCGGAATTTCCAAGAAGGGGACTTAGTATGGAGGAAGACCGGAGACGCCCGGCGTCAAGCCGCCCATGGAAAACTAGCAGCGAAATGGGAAGGTCCTTTTAAAATTACCCAAGTCTTAGGAAACGGAGCCTACCGCCTCACCAAGCTCGATGGAAATCGCGTCACCAACACTTGGAACGCATCTCACCTTAAATTGTACTTCAGTTAATAGATTTGATCATTATTCTGTATTTGAAATGAAATGACAGGACGCTGCCCTCTTTGCGACTATTTGCGTATCAACGAAAAGGCTAACAAATTAATCAATTGAACTCAACAGGGCGGTGAAAGGCATAGCCTGCCGACCCCTCCAGCGACCCAGTCAATGAAAGGAGATATCCAGTCAACTGGGCCATAAAAGCCAAGTTGATGAACGGAAACATCCTGTTGACTGGGCCGGGCGGTGAAAGGCATAGCCTGCCGACCCCTCTAGCAACCCAGTCAATGAAAGGAGATATCCTGTCAACTGGGCCATAAAAGCCAAGTTGATGAACGGAAACATCCTGTTGACTGGGCCGGGCGGTGAAAGGCATAGCCTGCCGACCCCTCTAGCAACCCAGTCAATGAAAGGAGATATCCTGTCAATTGGGCCATAAAAGCCAAGTTGATGAACGGAAACATCCTGTTGACTGGGCCGGGCGGTAAAAAGCCTAGCCTGCCGACCCTTCCAGCAACTCGTTGACCTGACATACCGTTCGCAAGAAACATCGAAAAAGAATACGCAACAATAAATAACGACTTTGCAATCAGCAAAACATGCCACCGGTCCATATCTATTTCTCAAAAAGAACGGTACAAAAGATCGTTTGTGCGGACGACAGGGTAAACCAACACAATCTTTCGTTTACCGTCCGTCCGGCTTCAAAAATTAAAATAACAAAATGGTAATATAAATTCTAAACTTGAAAACTCCCTATCAATAAAAATCCTAAACATCCACATTTTCCACGGCCGCGCTCGTGGAACCGGCAACAGTCTCGACGACTGCGTTCTCTTCAACAGCCGTCACCTCAACTGGTTCGATGTCCATCAGCACGCCATTATATACATCCTTGTATATGTCAAAAGCAAGCTCCAGAGGCTTGTCTACATTCAGGAGGACGGCTGCCTGCCTCAAGGCCTTGTAGAAACCGTCCTCGTGCTCGGCCACCAACGAATCGTTCAACTCAGAAATCTTCGTCTGGGCGGCCTTCAGCTCCGAGCGAACCATCTTCAAATTAGAATGCAGTTCCACGGTTTGACCCTGGAGTCTGTGCTCAATCTCCTTTTGCTCGGCAGCCGCCAACTTCAGCTGCGCGCATTCCTCCTCCAAGGCCGACTTGGCCGATTCCTCCTCCTTCAGTTGATTTGTCAAGTCTTCGAGATCTGAAGAAGCTTTGGCTCAGAGTTGCTTCTCCTCCTCCAGTCCCTTCCGCACCCCTACCAGTTCCGCTTCTAAGGCTGCCGTCTTCTCTTGCTCCTGAAGCAAGGACCTCTTCACCTCCCCTGACCCGCGGAGATCCCCCGACTCACGAACATACCCTATTATCGAGGCCGTACGGCTGGCCATCTCAAAAATAGAGTCCAACATGTCGGATCCGAGCAGGGAATCCAACAAGGCACGATAAGCCGGACCCCTGTGGAAGTCGATAAAACGGCTCACGTTGTATTCGAAGCTGAATATGCCTCCGGGTAGGGGAACTGCCGACTCACTGCTCTCCCGCCGATACTTAGAGGAAGATTTGCTCTTTGACTTCCTCTTTCTCTTGTGACCGGAAGATTGGACCGGAGCCAATTGAGTGGCTACCTCCGCAGCAGGAACAGAGACCCCTACAACCACAGGGATGTTGGAGGATGAGGGGATGCTCTCCACCACCGGCCCTTCCACGGTTGTAGAAGGATTTGCCCCGCCGACGGCTTGGCCCTTACAAGGACCATGGGAAGCGATCGTCACCCGAGTAGCAGAGGAAGGAGGACGTTTAGGAGGAGGAAGAGATTGATCTTTGGCAAGGGCGGCCGACCGAGCGGACTCCCTTTTGAGAGTCAAAAAGTTGGATTGACGGGGACCGGGTGCAGCCATACAATCTGAAAGAAAAGAATAAATTCAGCTAAGTAACAACGTTAAAATAACGGAAAATAGAACGAATCACATACCGAGCGCCCTCTTAGTGCAATCCTCGTAAGGAATGCAGTCAACCAGGCAGCGGGCGGGGTTGCGACGGGGCAACGTCTCTAAGATATCCACCACGCAAAGGTCCTCGATTTCTAGTTCACGCTTAGCGTAGGCCTTGAGTTTGTTGGGGTTCTCAGTCCAATATAAAGGGAACAGAGGAGAACCCTCCGAATCGAAAAAATCCCGACGACCGAAATCAGTAACAACGACCTTAAAAAACAGGTCTTTGAAACCCTTAAAGGACTCGGAATAGGGCTTGAATAGCGTCCGACTCGACACGGAGATCAGAGATACCCATCCTCCCTTTGGCGAGGGACGGACATCAAAGTAATGAAGAAGCGAGCGAACGGTAGGCGGAACACCTGCCACCATACACTCAACGACAAAAGCTTGGGCAGCGGCCCACGAGTTCGGATGAAGTTGGGTAGGGGCAACGTTCAGCTCGCGCAGCAGCTCCATCTGGAAGTTCGTGAAGGGAACCCGGATGTGAAGCTGGGAAAAGAGATTCGCGTACATGAAGAAAAAATCCTCATAACTAGAACCCTTCCCATGACAAACCCGTTCATTCTCTCGGCTAACGGCAATCCTCACCGACCGCGCGTCCGCAGTGTCCCTCACCAAAAACGACTCATCTATAAAATCCTGGACGCCTGTTCGAGAGAGGCTGGAAACCTGGGTGTTTACGTCGAAGCCGACCCAGTCGTAATCGTCTATCCTGGGCAAGCTCCCTACCGGAACGAGAGTGACCGGATCCAAGGTCACTCCACCCTGTACTAAAAAAAGGGGGGTCCCGTGGAAAATCCGCCCTTTACACGCCACCGTGCCCCGCTGAGGTATTTCAGCACCGTCACCTTTGGCCGGCGGTGCTTCCATCACCCTCTCTGCCTCCCCCAGCGGAGAACGCTGGGTGGAGTTACTGTTGAATCCCGAGGACCCGCCGGATGAAGACGACCCGCTCGAACTCTCGCTGCCAGCACCCCTGCCGTCTCCGCCTCGGCCTGACAACTCCAAAGAGGACTCAACACAGACAATCGCCATTTTATTTACCTGAGAAGAAAAGAATTGCAGGAGTGAAGAATGACTTCTGGTAAAAGCCTCACTCCCCTATATATAGAAATTTTTTGAAAACCGTCGCAAATCCCCACCGTCCAAGGATCCCACGAACAACGGCTCAGATCTAAGGACGTTTCAAATTCGACACCCCTTGGGAAGCCACGTGTCTTTCCCGCCCAAACGATTCCCAGAAGTTGAAACGATACTTCTTGCAGGGTTTACGAAGCGTCGTAACTGCTACTGCGTTTTCGAAGCGTCACAGCCACCATCACCAAAAACCAGTCACTCCTTTTGGGGAATCATACCGTGAGAGCCCGGCCACCCTATGATATCCTAGACCTTGCGACAACAGGTTGTCTCGGTCTTGGGAGGCATCTATGGGACAAAGGGGGCCGGGCGGGAGGTTCCGAGAGGTGGATGGGTCCGAATGACAAACCTCCCCCGCTGCCGCGCGCCCGTCCGCGCCTAGGGAACATGACCATTCTCCAATGGAACATGTTCCAAACCGGCCCCGCCGCCGCGCGCCCGTCCGCGCCTAGGAAACATGACCATTCTCCAATGGAACGTGTTCCTAATCGGCCGCGCCTCCACCGCCGCGCGTCCATGTAGCCAGAATGCTCATCGGAATCTTCTTCTTAATTCACCACCAGGGATCGGAGGCGACTCCCCCCTGACCCTAAACAATAGACGCCAAATAGAATCTCTGTCAGTAAAGAAAAAAAAAACTTTGAAAAATTCACATGGAATTTGAAACCCGACCGCTCCAGAACCTGACGGGCAGAGCTCAGAGAGGCGAAAACCTAGGACAATCTTTTCTTGTTTTATAGGTAAATCTGTACGTCGTCATGACAAAGCCCTGCGGCAGTAAAACCGCCTAAGGCTTGAGGGGCTTGTGTATCATATGGCCCAGACGGGTACAAGTAGGACGGACGGACCGTGAAGCCGCGTGATTACGACAACACTGATACACCGGGAGAAGAAAGCGACCCCGCCGGGAATGACCAGCCGGACCATGGGATCCTGCTCACGCTTACTCAGTCCCGGCAAGGAAAAGGATTAAATCAAGATTAAAGTAAAACGCAATTACAAGAGCTGGGCCGTGGATTGGGCCGTGATTAAGAGATTGCTAATCATTGGCCCATCATAAAAACTATAAATATAAGCTGCTGGTGAAAGGTAGTTGGTTACATTGAATGAACATTTTATCTCCCTATTCTCTCTCTATCACTAGAAATCTGACTTGATCGTCGGAGTGCCATTAACAGGTGCCCGACCGGACGGTGCTTACGAGACGAGCATGATGAATAGGAGGGGACGAGTAAGGACGGACGGACGGAACAACGTAAGAAATTGTGTAGGAAGTAAAGGATCCAGGTCCGACCGGAACAATAATAATAATAATAAATTTATTAATAACACATAAATTTATATAATTTTTTATTTATTTTTGTTTCATTTTGTCAGTTTCAACAATTTTACTTTCTATTTTAATTATTTCTCTTTAGTTTTTTTTTTCCTTTTTGGATTTCTCGCATTTAAGAATGACAGTAAAATATGCCTTCAAATATATTTGTTAATAAAATTCATTATGAATAATAAATTAGAAATCTTCAAACTCGTACCCGTTATATAATTAAGAATTGTTATGAATAAACGGGTTAAGAATTGTTATGAATAGATGGTTTGTCTATTCGTTTCTTGCAATTAAGATTGATTGATTAGTTTAGTTAAATTATTTGTATGATTGATTTAACTATTTATACTAATTATTTGTAATTTTTAGATTGTATCATTTAGGTTATAAATAATAATTTTCCTTTCACGACTCATACACAAAATTAGTCGATTGAGTCATTTTTATTTTATTATAATACGAAAAATTAAAAACTCATGTGGAAAAAATAAAAACAAATAATAATAAAAATATAATTTATTATTACAGTAATAAAGGTCATTTGAGTCATATTTTTTGTACACCAAAACATTTTAAATAATAAAGAAAAGAACATAGAAACACTTTTTGTTTAGAAAGATGGTGATTTTGATTATGGTCACATAAATGTCACTAATATTTGATATTGTTGTTTTTTTTGCAACATCTTTATGTGATGAAGCTTTTTATGTATTTTTTTTATTATAATTTAATTTAAGGAAAATTTTCTATGGTATTTTTACTATATATATAGTTTATAATATGCATGTCCAATGTTGGTTTTATGTTTTTCTTTTGTATTATAGAATGTATATGTAAAATGAGTATATGATGAACATTTATATAGTAATTGTTAGAGAAGTGTGAATGTAGATATTCAAATACTAACAGTATATATTATACATATATTACAAATAGATATATTTTAAGTCAATAATATATTAAAATATACATATTATGTGTAAGAATGTAAAATAGGAGTGTTATATGGATTTGTGGTTTTTGATTTTGTTATACTATATATATATAAAGGTTAAAGTTTTTCAGAGATAATATTTTATACAGAGTTTTATTTGATATTATATTATAATACATGACTTGTGAAGTTGATTAATTGATGTTATTATGTCCATTAAAATTTAATTCTATGTATGACCATTTGGTATGCAGTAGTGTTATATAAACTAATAAATATGTTGTTTTGCTGAAAGTGAAACAATTTATACAATTCTCAAGAGTAATAAATGTTCTCTTGTTTGGTTATATGATAAGTCAATATTAGTATTATTTATGATTATTTGTACCATAAATATAATTGAAGGCTTTAGAAGAACTAATATACTTCTACCAAGAAGTATAATAGAAGCTTATTACATTTCAAGGATATTCGTTTAAATGGATAAACAATGAAATATCTTTATATCACTCACTATATTTCAATTGAGTCAAAATTGTGTTATAAATTATCAACCCTCTCTTATGGCTTGTACTACACATATTAGTACAATTGAAACACGTGTCATTGTAAGCCAAAAACTTACGAATCAGAATGAATTTCTTGTTTAGCATGATCAATTAGGTAATCCTGAATCTATCATGATGGAAAAAATAGTTAAAATCTCATGTAGACACCCACTTAAGAGTAAAAAACTTCTTTAATCTAACGATTTCTCATGTATTGCATGTTCATAAGGAGAGTTAATAATAAAACCACCAGAAAAAAAAATTAGAAATGAGTTAATCTCATTTTTAGAACGAATACAAGATGATATTTGTGGTCCAATACACATGCCATGGGGATCATTTAGATATTTCATGGTTTTAATTGGTGCATCAACTAAATGGTCACATATTTGCTTATTATCAACTCACACTTAGACATCTGCAAAGTTATTATAAGAGTTAATCAAGTTAAGAGCTCACTTCCCAAATTATCCAATCAGTAAAATTCATCTTGATAATGCTGGTGAATTTACATCTCATGTTTTTCATGAGTATGATCTCAATTGGAATTGAACTTCAACATCAAGTAACATAAGTTCATACTTAAAATAGACTTTCAGAATCATTAATAAAATGTTTGAAATTAGTTGCAAACAAGACCATTATTTATGAGAGTTAATCTTCCAATGACTACTGGGGGATATTCAATTTTGTAGTATTGATTCACATCAAGCCAACCAACAAGTTATTACAAATACTCTATTATATAGTTTTTTTATTTTTCTTGTCAATAACCTAATATTTCTTTTCCACCAAAAAGGACTATGATGGGTCCTTTGAGATGATTGAGAATATATGTTGGTGCGATTCACCATCAATAATAAAGACTCTTTTCGACCTTAAGAAAATGATGAAGAACTTCTTTGTCTAGAAGTACCGTATCTTAGTGTCATAGGAGTACTAATGTATCTTGTTAATTGTACTCCGCTTGATTTAGCATTTGCTGTAAATTTGTTAATAGTTATTCACTTATAAGAAGACAAAGGACTAGAGTAAAACATATTTGTTACCTTAAGGGTAATGTGAATATGAGCTTATTTTATCCAAATGATTCAAAATCAAGATCTAATAGGTTATACAGATGCAAGTGGTTATCATATCCCCACAATGGTTGATTACAAACATGATATTTGTTCAGATGTGGTGGGACAATGATTTCATGGTGGTTAGTGAAATAAACCATAACAACAACATTGTCAAATAATGAAAAATTGTTTGCATTACATGAGGTAAGTCATGAATGTGTTTGCTTAAGGTTTATATTTCAACATGTTCGATAAACTTGTGATCTATCCTTGGGAAAAATGGAATCATCCATATATAAAGACATTAGTTTTTGTCGACTAAAACTTTTGAACAATTGATTTACAAGATGAGACTTTATTGTCTTAATAATGAGAGTTTACATAAAGAAGAGAAATAGAACATATGATAAACATATATTGTATTAAAAATAAAAAGGATGTACTATTTTTCCTTTACTAGATTTTTTATCTGAAAAGGTATTTCCTTGTAAAATTTTAGCAAGACATTTTCTAATAAATAGACACTAAAAAAGTCTTATGAATAAATGGTTATTTATTAATTTTCTATAATTACATTAATTTAACTATTTGTATTAACGATTTGTAATTTTTAGGTTATATTCTTTGAGTAATAAATAATACTTTTCATCAAAAGAATAAAACACAAAAAATTAGTCTTCATTAATTCTTATAATTCTTATGTTCTCTTCTTGCTCTTTCTTTTCTTTATTATCAACTTTATTTTTATAATATATATTACAATTTTTACTCTTTAGTAAGAGTGTTGTTTTTACTTTTGAATGTTAAAAAGTCACTCAAGTGATCGAATTACGTAACTCGTTAACTATGACTTATTGATATAGCTCATCTTTGAATTATTAATGTTTTCGTTTCAATAACTCATCTCAAAGAAAATGAATGTGTGACTGAAATCATTCTAATACTATTCTTACTTGACATAAAATTTATAAGAGAACAACTTGAAGTTCTATAAAAAGAGATAACATCCCTACCAAAGAGATTATAAATCATCTAAAATTCTCCTCTGATTAAGCCAAGACGTGTTATATGGAGGAACATACATTGTTTAATTTAAATAAAGAATTTGAAATCTTAATTTAATAGAAGACTAAGAGATTAAAATACCTAATCTTGCAAAAGATTTGTTACTAACTTTATCTCAATGGTTGCTTCGGTCTTTATTTAATATTAGTACTTATTCTAAATTATAGTAGATTACAATGAGATATTTTATAAGCACTAATAGTATCCAAAATTAGTTATGAACTAACATAAAACATAATTCGATTAAACTTTTAAATTAAATATTTATATTCATATAAATTAATTGTTATAATTTAGAAAACAGATTTTTCTTTTTCAAACTTTTCAAAATTAAAATTAGACAAGATAAAACCTAATATAATATCGAAAGAATTAATAATTAGTGATAATGTTAGTTTCTTTTTTAATATTTCCTTCCAAATTTATCATTAATATCACTATTTTAATCATTCATTAGAAAAATAATTATATTCACCGTATAACTACTTTTTTAATAAAATATTAATTTATAGAGTTGTAAAATAATTAAAAAAGTATATTATATTAATTTTAACCTTGTATATATTATATTAATGCCTCTTAGGTTAGATTATCATTTGGTTACACCAAATGATGTGACAAGTTATTTCTTTAGAATAAAACTATAATAATTCTTTCTACACTTGGGTACTTTCTCTTTAATGAAATCCTATTTATATACTTTTTCTTTAAAATAATTATATTTTTTGTTGTCATATGCAAAGTAAAATGTATATGTTACTTTTAATTGGTTTTTTGCCTATGTTGATTTAGTCACATATTTGGATACTTTCTCTTTAATGGAATCCTATTTATATATATTTTTTTCCCAAAATAATTATATTTTTTGTTGTCATAATTCATTTTCAATGAGAAAATTTTAGAAGTTTAGACCCAACTATTACATATAAACTACTAAACCTAATTATTTTAAATAATGCAAAATTATCTTTTATTACTTACTGACTAACGTATTTAAACATTTCTACAAATAATTCAATTCGAATATACACTAATTTCAGTTCATTATTTAATGAAATTAAATATCATACTATATCTAGTAATATAGACAGATTAAATTATATTAATTAGTATAACTTTTTCCAATATAGTATTATTATCAATACTTTTAATAAAAAATAAATATTCAAAATAGAACAATAATACATAAGTTAATATACTATTCATATGAAATATAAAACACTAATTTTAATATATATATATATATATATATATATATATATATATATATATATATATATATATATATAAATGAAATATTAAACGATTTCTTCCCAGTTCAGTAATTTCCTTTCCTACTATGTGAATAAATGTGGGTAGATTCTTTATATATGTTATTTATTAATTATATTTATCATTGGTTACTATTTATATACTTCAGTTTTTGTGTTGACCTCCATTTTAGATAACCCTGCCAACCAAGTAATTGAATTACTGGTATTATATTTCTCTGTCTAATTTACTTGTTCTGCATATGCAATAATCTATATAGAGATTAAATTATATAAAGTCATAAAATATATTCATAACTATGCAAGATAATTAATTATTTTGATTACAGAGAATGTAAAATTTTAAATGATATTTAAGAGAATTGATGTAAATAATAGAAGGCAAATTAATAAAGTTTTAATTTGAATATGTAAATATTGAAGATTTGACAATAATAGTTTGAAGTGTTGAATTTTATTAAGTTTTTATTTGCACAGAGGACTATGATATTTTAACAACTTCTTTTAACAACTTTTTGACAACAGATTATGTGTCATTATTTTATTGGTTCGTATATTTGAAACGAACTAATCACAAACTACTACATAAGCGGTTAAAAAAAAGTTGTCAAAAGAAATTATTAAAGATACATTTTCCTTACATCAATTACCACAGTTACCACCTGGTCCTCCAAATAGGAGAGAATATCCAACTTCGTCTCCGAGATCTCCATAATAGTCAACACCAAAACAATTAGAATTGTCATTCCGTAAACTTGTACGAAATGTTGGAGGTCCATTATCTTGGAATGATATATTTTGAAATGAGACATGTCTAAAATAACATGCATGAACAAAATTTTTATCTGGAAAATATCCAGACCCCATTGGAGGACTCGGAGTGTTAGGAGAAGTTATTGTTCTTCCACCCCAACCTACTTCATCAGCTGAAAACATGTTCGAGAACAATTTTGCTGGAAAATATCCAATATTATGTCCCAAGATATTTAACCACCAATTATTTGTCTTTAGGTCCTGAAATATATATAAATATTTATTAGTTATGCTTACCATTAAATATCTTCTTATAATCACACTTTTATGCCATCAACATCACCAGTGTAATAGACATTGGATGCTCAATCATTTCTCCACCATAGGTAGATGTTTTATCCACAATAGAACCAAGATACTTTGCTGGATCAGTTTGAACAAATCCTGAACAATGTACATTGTAGCATCCTGTTTTTTTGAAATTATCGGACTACATTCCCATCAAATATATACCATATTAGATTTTTTTAAAAATAAACATGTTTAAGATTATAAAAACATATAAATAAATTTCTTCTTACCGTCCATGCTGCGAAAATATAAGTTGCACTATCACCATAAATTCGTGGAGCCACCTGTGTAAATTGACACACAAATTAAAATAATAAGTATAAACTAAAACTCATTTTATATGTGTAGAATTAAGATGATAATAAGACCAAATTAAAACTCACATGCCATCCGAAAGAGATTTCGCTTCTAGTATCTATAGGTCCCTTTCGAACCCATATTAGAAAAACTCAATTGATCCTTTGTCTTAATTTGTGGATTATAAACGCTATTAGTTCCACTGACTTTGTAATAAGGACCAAATGATGATGGGAGATAAACTTCTGCAATCTACAAAATTTAAAAGATTCAAATAATTATTCAAATTGAAAGATTAGATGGTGAATATAAAAACAAATTAACATTTTCAATTTTGTTATAAAAGAAAAAACTTACATGGACACCAGGATCATTTTCAAGCAATACATGATTATTGGATAATAATTTACTTTGAAGGAGATTATCTTTTGTTGTTCTTCTGATAGGAACAGTTCCTCTGGGACATTCATCTTTCTCAAGTCCAAATATGAATTTAGTAGAAGAATTTTCCACACTTGTCTTTTCAAATGAGTTTTGGAAGCTGGGTTTTCTCTATCATAAAATAGTTTTAAATATGTTAAAAAAACTATATATATTCATTTTTAAAATTTTGAAACCAAAATGTGGGAAACTTTTGAATGTCAACCAATTTCAATTTTGTGTGAAAGTTTAAAGACTAAAAACATATTTAATCTTTAAATAAAACAAAAACAAATATAATTAATAACAATTAACAAATTTGAAAATGTTCAAAATAACATACCTGTAACTTATGATTCTTTAATAAAGGATGATCAAATGCTGGTTGTTTATAAATATCAATACAGTCAACAATATATCCATATTTTGTCTACAAAATAAAAAAAAATACAGTATATATGATTTTTTTATCTAAGCAAATAGCGACATCAAATTCAACTAAAGAAAGAAAATCGCTAATGAAATATATGAAAAATATAAAATACATGAATACTCTTCACAGGAGATTTGTTAATGAGTTTCAATTCTCTTTCTAACTCCAAATCTTTTTCTTGGAGTGTGTGCTGAATGCCATGAACTCTATTACTATCATGGCTATTCACTAAACAGAATACAAAGAAAAATATATGAATCATTTCTTCTATTGGAGAAACTTGTGGAATTGTCTACTTTTTATAGTAATACCACAAGATATAAATAATAAATATAAAATAGGATAAACAAAGTAAAAAATAAGAAAAATAAATAAGAGGAAAAATTACTTAAATTGGTCATATAATTAACATTCATACATAGAAAAATTGGTGTAGAATCTATAGAAATAGAAAAAAATATAAATTTTTAAAATTGGAAAGAATATAAAATGAATGTTTTATTTATTTTTGCATATTAAGTATACAAGAAAGAATAAAAAACAAAAATGAATAAATATATATAAAAGCAATAAATTCAAATTCATTTACAACTAGTTAAAGCTTCATAATTATTTTTAATTATAAAGTAATAATAAGCAAATTGTGTTCTCACTAATAAATTTCTAAGTTATTGAAATAAGACTAATTTACAATATAATGTAAATCTTATTTTATAAGTCGATTTTTTAGGGTTTAATTTCTTAACATTGTATCAAGTCATGGGTTAGAATCTATCCTTGTGAGATTTATTTTGATGGACAAATTATATTTAGTCTTACTCTTAATATACATACACCTCGGTGTGATGGAGTGTCTTGGAAGTCCTAATTCGACATTAGGTCAATTTATTATATATAAGTTGTGCAAACCTTACTGTACGGTGGTGTATCTCCAAAGTCAACGGCCGGCCTTACAGGGGCCCATCACAGTGCCAATAGTTATTGGGCTCGAGGCCCAGCACCAGAATAAAAGATTTCCAGGTATATCAATCATATATATTCTAAACAGAAATATATCATATTCTAAACAGAAATATATCAACCAGATATATTGCAAGCACAAATAAAATCCAAACGAAGATATCATATCAGAAATATGCCAAGTAAGGTTATATTTTATCAGAGATATGCCAAGCAAGATTATATTTTATTTTATCATATCAGAAATATGCCAAGTAAGGTTATATTTTATTTTATTCATATCAGAGATATGCCAAATAAGATTATATTTTATTCTGTTTATATTTTGTTCATATCAATCCAAAGCCTATAAATAAAGGCCTGAGGACTCCAAACAAGGTACGAGTTATTCACACTCCAAATACACTCCACTCATAATTCCTTAGCATATTCTTTGCTATCATACATCATCAATCCTCTCTCATAGAGGATCGAGTTCTCTCCTACTGAGAATCTATCATACACGCCTAACTTGGGCGTCGGAGCGCCTTTTCAGGTACCTCCCCCTCCGGTCAAGACTTGAAGATCACCGGACGGTCGAAATCAACACAGAGCATGCGGTTGAGATCCAGAAGAAGCAGACAGAAAGACAGAAAGCGACGTCATCAAGGTCAATCCTTCGATCCCAAAAATTTATACCGAAACACTTACTTTATAAGCTGATTTTACATAATTAAATTAAGCTTAAAATTCACTTCTTAATATAAATAATATTGACAAGGTTATTTCATTTTCTTCTGTTCATTTTGTCTTTTAAGTTTCTTTTATAACTTACTTTTCTAATTTTTCTTCAATTATATGTTTTATAGTGTGTTTGGAAAATATTTTAAGAAATATTAACCTTTTTTAGAATTTGAAATGTTTTATGAGAAAATATTATTTTGAATTAGAATATTTAAAAGAAATTAAAATTTTAGGATTTCGTTGGACTACTTACAATTAAGGACTTCCAAATTATACCTAAAAAAGTAATAATTTAAAATTCTTTATAAATTCTCAAATCCAAACTATTATTAAATAAAGTATTTCAGTTATTATTAAATGTAAAAAGTATTCAAATATTAAATTATTGTTAATAGTGAAAAGATATTAATATTGGTAATAATATTTTTTATCGAATTTTAATTGAAGTTGGTCGAGATTTTTTTAAGTGAAATTGACAAAGTTTGTTTTCTCATTTAATGTTAATTAAAATTATTTTCAATTAATGTTCACTATAATTATTTAGATTAATACTGATTGAAGTTATTCTTATAATATTATAGATTTGAGTTTTTTTTAAAAATTTTTCATCAACATCTGTTTATTTTTTTAATTGATATTAATAAAAAATAATCATAATTAATATTGATAGAAAATTTAAATAGAAAAATTCTATTAATGATATTTGAAAAGACTTAAAAAATAATATTTTAGAATTGCTATTAGTTTAAAAATAATAACACTTAATTATTTTAATATTAAGAAAATTAGTATAAATAATTTTATTATAAAGGAATCTTATTATTTTAAAATACATCATATTTCAATAATCCACTTTTCTAGAGTCATTCTTCTTCTCTCTTATGTTTCTTACTCTTTGTTTGTCTCATTGAATAACTGAGACATTAGAATTGATCTTCACGACGAATTTAAACTAATCAATTTCTCACTAAGTTGAGTTTCACTCTTTTTCTTGGTCTACTTTGTTTTTTGTTGCATATGAGCCTTATTTTGTTTGCAATCATCTTTTTAATCTTCTATATGAGTCTCTACCCATCAGTGATGATAATGATATGTTTTAATCGTCTTTGTAATGTTTTTATGTGTAGATAGAGCATCTTATGAAGTTAAAGGTGTGTTGGTTTTCTAGAGTTGTTTTTGCAGGTAAGGGAAACTAGTTTGCGTTTTTAATTATTGTGAAATTGTGATTGAAATGGATATTGGATGAAAATTGTGAATTATAATTTTGGTGTTATTTTTGAAATATAAATGGAATGTGCTAATTAATATGGTGTAGTAGTGTTATAAATTGTTAAATTCTAACTTTTTGCAATTATGTGTTGTTTAAAGATTTAATGAGTGATTGAATGAGAGAGCTATAATCTGATAAATTGAGAAAATTAGAATATGTTTTAGAACTGTGTGAATAAAAGTGAAAGTAAAAGTTACCAATTTGAGCAATTGAATAGGTCAAACTCCTTCACTCATGACACTTTTTGTCATGGTGTGGGTGTTAGCAGAAGGGAATTGGGCACCAACTTCATATTTGAAGGTCTAGGAGCATTTTGTTCCAGGGCACTAGTAGGAGGGACTAGACGTCGCTTTAACAATAGCCTCTGACTTGGTTTTCACTGTGTGAGTATGTACTCTGTTGGGTGAAACCAAATCAGTGAGCTCATTGACTTTGTGTTGCTGGACGCCACCATATGCTGCTGGATGCCATTTTTATTTTCATCCAGAGGTGTTCAAGGAAGGGGTCTTTTCTTGTTGGGTCTGTGGCTCGCTAGGTGCCAAGCCCCTAAAGGTTCAACGTTGAACGCACCTCTAATATTGTCGGGTGCCATTTGTTCTGCCTCTTTTATTGGTTGTGTTTCATGCTTTTATGATATCAATTGTTATATAAATGTTGTATTTCGTTATTATAGTGAAATATTAATATGAATGAATGGATTGTAGGGCATTTCCTGGGAAAGAATCTCGTTGAATGTGTTATTTACTAGGGTGTGCCTTAAATTAAGGATTACTCCATTTTGTGTAGCCATCCTAAGAGTGGCAAAAGATCTTATCATAAGGACGAATCCAAGGTTCTTATGATCGAGACGAAGACTAATCTTGTGTGTTAGCTTGATAGAGTGGTATTTTTACCACCACAAGTGCATGGTTTCACTAGTCTAACTCAAGGGCGCATATCTAAATGTAGATAAATTAAGTTCTATAAGAGTTTGGTTATATGTATCATTTTATGTGATAATTGAATGATTCATTGTATTATAGACATATGATATCTCTTTTTCCCAACTAACTTACCATGTTGTTGAAAGCAATTATTTAATTTTCAATTGAATGAAAAACACAAGATCTTGAATTTTCATGATACTCACTATTCTCACATACATAGTAGAAGAGAACTTACTTGGATCCATTGTATAGTTTCTTCTTGTCAATTGTTCTTCCTTCTCTTACTCCTCTTTAATGCTTTCTTGATGATATAAAAATTTCCAAGGATGGTTTTCTTTGTCAAAGTCATAGTTTCTATTTCTTTCCTGAGAACGTTCTTTTTTCTCTTCACTTTTCATAAACTTATCGTGTCAACAGAAGTAAAAACTTTTCCTCTTTTATGATATTTAATTAACTTTGATAAAATATACCAAAATGTCCTTTTTGAAGTGAAAAAAGAGGGATTAATTTTAATAACTCTAAAATAATCTCAATAACTTTAATACCTCATATTCTAATAATTATTAATTAGAATCTTTAGATCAAAGTTATACTTTAAATTACATGAACCAAAGTTAAATATTAATATAATTTAACAGTTGTGTGTTTCATGGTTGTTGTGTTGTTTTTTTCTCTTTGCAATGATCACTTTATTAGTGTAAAAAGATAAAAACATAGATATAGGGGTATCTCTTTTGAATGAGCTATCTATATGAGTCGTAAGACAATATTAGGTCATGTTAGGTATAGTTTTCGAAACTATCATATCATAATATGATAGCTTCAAAATGTATATATTGACATTAATATAGTTTTATATTTTAAATGAGTGTATTAATATGTGATATACATTGAATTATCCGTTTTTCTGAATATTCATTATAAAATATAGGGTAGTAGTTATTTTTTTCATCAACGATTCTAACTAAATTTGAATAAAGAAAGTAAATAAAAATAGACATCAATTTTCAAAATATCAATAATTTTAAATTTATGCTTTTTTAAGGTGAAGTTTATAATATTTTAATTTTAAGTAATTTAACTATCATGATAAAATGTTTTTTTTTAATTCTTTACTTAAACAATATATTCTATTATAACTTTTTTAGAAATAAACGACTCACTTAACTTTTTTTATATAAACACATTATTATTTAATAAGGAATTTTTTTTTTCTAATTTCTTTTTACAAGTTTGGTTTCTTAATTTTTAATTATGAGCCATTTTGATCTCCAATTTTTTTTTGCACAGTTTTTATTATTTAATTTTAAATTAGTCTTAATGTCGTTTAATTTTTAGTTTTAAAAATATATTTAATTTTGTAAAAAAAAAAAAGCCAAATAACGTTCTCTTCCGAAATGACCTGTCTAAATTAAAAAAAAAATTACTAATAATGAAATAAAATTACCTATAATTAAAAGTTACGAGATCAAAATTTGTGTAACAACAAATTTATAAATCAAAATTCCATATAATTACAAAAATTAAGGGATTAAAATTAAGAATAAAAATTATGGATTTTTGTAAAATATATGAAACTAAGTTATAACAAAGCTTAAGCATTGATTATTCTTATATAAATATTACAATTCATAGCTACTTTTATGTGTCATTGTCTATCCTTCATTTCATTGGTCTGGGAAGTTAAATGTAGAAGTAACTTCGACGTCAAAGTTAGCAAAAATTTGATAGTCTTAGTAATAAATGCATAATTAATGTAACTAACTTAACTCACCACCTCAAACTTGTATTTATAAATTTCAGAATGGATTTCAGATTAGCACCAACTTAAATTAATCATCATCAATCTTAATTGTTCTTTAAGGTTGATTGTTCGATGCACAGTGTCCATCGATCAATTTATTGGATCTTCCTGACTAGTTGGGTCATATACTCTTAGGCTGATCGGACGAACATATTGTACAAAAGCCTCCCAAGCCCGAGCATATCTTGATGTGTGAAGAGGTTTGTCGTATGGTGGCTTGTTTTCATAACTGATCAGCTGGGAGAATGTAACTACTTAAGAGGTTTTTCAGGAGATATGTTAATTGGGAAAGGTTATAATCGGTGGGAGTGGGACAGGTGGCATGTTGGGATTCGTACATCCCTTGAAATGAAAGGTCACAAAGTGTGGATCTGTTCATTGGACCAACCATTTCGACTATAAATAGAGGTGGAGTTCAACATCATTTTCACCATTGCTCTCCATTTTTCTTGCAAAAACCTAGCGTTTCACACTCTTCCTCTTCAAAGATAATAATGTTTATGGTTCTACTATCATCGTTTGAGGAGTTCGAAGGGAGGGAAGATCGGGGGTATGCTGATAATGATTCAACGTCATCGACGTCATTTTTGTTCTCTTGGCAACTCTTGCACTTTTGGACAAAGGTCTTGCAATCTTCATCCATCATTGGCTATGTTAAAAAAGATGTGCTTCGTTTCTCAACACCAAGAGGTGGTGAATTGGTGTTTTATAAAAATATTCGCTTTTCAAATCTTTTTCGCAAAATATAAGAGTCTTTAAACTTTTCTTGAATCGCAAGTAAAAATGTACGCAATGTAACAATATTCGTATTTGAATACAGATAATATACAATTGATTAAATGCAAAGAGATAGGGAGAAGAAGAGTCAAACTCTGAATTTTTATACTGGTTCGGCCAATACTACCTACATCCAGTGTCCTCCCAATCAACCCGAGATTGGAAGCCAAATTACACTATAAAGATCTGAGTTTTTACAGCAAGGGCTTTACAGCGACCACAATGTCAAAATGTAAATCACCTCTTTAACTCACTGATATAATATAGCCAATATACAACATACTAGCAGCAAGAACAATCATCTCCTGCAGTCAACCCTTTGAGACCCTTCTTAAAGTCAAGAACCACGTTCTTATTCTTGTAGACACCACATGGAAACCGACAATACTCAGCGTTTGCAAAAGCTCTTGATCAGACTTTGAAAATCAATCAATTTTGCTTCTCAAGAGATCCTCAAGACTTGTACACCACAATAATTCTTGTTTCTTGGAGAATTTCTCACTTTTGTAAAACTTCAAAGCTTAATCTGAAACAAATATGAAAATGTTAATCTCAATTGTCTTTCAGAATTTTGCGTCTATATATAGTGTAAGTCAAATCTAACGCATTTTAATCGATTAAGCTATTAATCTAATCAGTTATATTTCATAGTTATAACAGATTAACAACAGTCAAAGCAATTAATTGAACGCTCAATTAATTTAAAAATACGACCATTAGAACAGTTATGACAAGCAATGAAACAATTTTCAAATCTTTAACAGACTTAATTGAATACATATAATCGATTAAGCTTGACACTTAGCATATTTTTTAAAACTTTTCTTTCTAAAATCCATCACAGCACATTTGAAATAGATATGTGCAAACACACGAGTTTTAATCGATTTAGCAACTAATGTAATCAATTTAAAACATGTTGTTTTGCCACAGTTTAAAGCTTAAGCTGTCTGATGACCTTAATTGATTAACACAACATTATAATCCATCAAGTCATGCAGATATGCTTTTGTGCATGTGGTTTTTCCATTTCCAAAACAAATATTGTGCATACATATATATAATACAGTGGTATGCATCAATCAACATAACATGTCAAGTATGATAATCACATGACAATCACAATGCATATATAACACATTATAAAACAATACATACACATGTGTTTTTATTAACAATGTGTTGTCATCATAAAAAACAGATATCACTGAGATTGGGTTTAGCTAACACTATGCTCCCCTATCAATAATCTCAACAGGCTAGTAATACCCAACTCACAAGGCTCGAGCCTTCAACGTTCATCACCCGTTATATAGGCCACACACTTTGTTATGGAGTTCATTCAGAACATACTCGGCTTCTTCGAATGATACACATTTAAAAAGAAGATTGCAAATGTGCAAATCAACTCAAGTAATCAATTGATTCAAAGGTTTGTGTGTACAAAGGAGACCCCATAGGCTTCTTATATAGCTTTTGGAGTGAGTTTTGATGATAGTTTCAAGAGATGTGGGACTTGAATGCCTAAGGTCTGACCAACAACGTCCCTAGGTGTTTCTTAGTCCTACATTGTTTAACTCTCTCATTCCAAAAGGGTTTATAAACTTCCTAACACTCCTAAAGTTCAAAATCGAAACTAGCTAAAATTACTTGCACTACAAACTATGAAAATTTATTTATTCTTCTTTTCTTTTATTTTCAAGCCATGCGAAGTCCGACATTGCTTGTACTAAAAGAAAAGGAAGAGTTTATAAATGTTTCTTCACTAGAAATAACAAAAAGAAAACAAGAGAGACAAATACAAGCCCATGAAACCTATACTACTTTTTTTATTCTTTTTTTCACTTTGATGGGGCAAAAAGTTTCATTTAAGCTGGAACAATGTAAGAAAATTTATCTTGTTGATGGTAAAAATAATATTTGCTAGATATCAATTTGATCAAATTAGTGAATTTTTAGATTACTAGTTAAATTAGTGAACCAGTACTTAAAATGCATGATCAAATCAATATTAGCAGTTGTATAAAACTTGTGAAATATATATAATGTAAAAATTGACATACATATTACATATGAAACTCTCTGTCTAACAATTAGTTATGCATTATAGAAATGTGTTTTAGTAAAAAAAAATTACTTTGAATAAAATAGGTCAGTAGATATCTTATTCATTTATTAGTTTTCTAGTCTAACAAATAGTTAAAATTAAATTTAAAATCGACCACATAGTTTTGAAGCTTAGAAAGTTATAGAAGTCATACGTGATGAATTAGTTAAAGCCAAAGAATATTTAAAAGCATTGAATGACACATAATGATGTGATTGTGGAGTGTGGAAGACTTTGAGCATTCTGTAGGAAGTGAGTTGAACGTATAAAGAAATTGTAGCAAGTGCTAATTTGACTTTTGAGACAAATGACAAACCACACTAAATTAATGTCTTTATAATATACCAAAACTGGAAAGAGTGAAAATTTTGATTTGCATGTGGAATTAATCATTTTTTCTAGTTTAAAAAATTCTGATGTTTGACATAATTAATAAGCTATATTGAAAGCAATGTTTCTTTTTCTATTACAGAAGACATGCCTATTAAATTCTTAGTCTTACTATTCTTGAAAACCCGTTTCAGAGAGCTTCATGAAACGTGTTAAATAGGGAAATTAAATTTTGTATTATTGTCTTACATAAGAAGTCAAATGTTGCAGAAAATAAAAGATGTGTCCAGAGCAATTATTTAAATCTGGCCTACTCCAGTTTGTTTGAAGTTCAAATTTCCTCTTTATAATCTTTATATTTCATGGAATTTTTTAGGCAGATTGTTTACAAAATTTTGAAAGAAAAATATTTATTGATGGTCTTACAAATTTTAATTTTCATAGGTAATTACAGTATAATTTAAAAATTAACAAGAAATGTCTTGCAAAATTTTCTATGAAAATAATCGTAGTAAATTTTCATGAAAAAAAAATTATAGTGATATTTATTGCAAAAACATCAATTTAAAAAATAACAAGTATTTTTAAAAAAATTTAAATTTCACAACTAATTTTCTTATACATTTTAAAATTTTAAATTCGCAAAGTAATTTCTTGTAAAATCTTGTAAAATCGAATTTATAGGTATATTTTTTATATTAATATTTTTCAAGAAATTATACAAGAATTTGTTTTTATAATAAATTTAATTATTCTTCAAGGCCTAAGTCCTGAAAATTTTAATTTGTAACATAATGAAAATATTAGTTAAGTTTAAAATATAATTTTTAAAATGAGAAAATAATTAAATAAGTTATATAGTTTTTTTTTGTTAAATTACTTGGATAAATTATGAAAAATATTAAATTCAACTTTCATCAATCTTTTATTTTGAGATTTTATAATATATATATATTACTAAAATTATAATTAGAACAAATTAAAATTTACATGTCATCCAAAAGAGATTTGGTAGTGATATTTACATTAAATTGGAATTCCTTTCTATCTTAGGTTTTGATATCTTTAACTTCTAAATTTTAATAATGAACTAATGTAGTTTTTTATCTCAACTTTTTTTTATTTTTTAAATTATATTTAGGTATGAGTTAGGACGTATAAAAAAATGTAAATCATTTAAATATTTATTTGAAAAGCAGTTTGATATTTAAAATAATTTTAACAAAGTTGAATTATTAGGACTAAATATATTATTTTAAAGTTTAAAACTAAATTATATAAAAGTTTGATAAACATGTGGATTCTAATTTTCTTTTATCAAAATTTAGAGGTGATTTATTAATGGTTGCATTGCATTATGTTTTCAACTCCAAATCTTAACAGTGTGTTTAATGACATGAGCTCTATCATTGTCCTGACAATTCACTAAGCAACAAACAAAGAACAATATGAATGATTTTTTGTCCAGAATCCTTCTATCAACTGAAAGAGTGACGTTTGGATCACCTGTATAATTGACTGTTTTCATATAAGTACTACAAGATAAATAATAAATTTGAAATGAGATAAAAGTCAAAAAAAAAAGTTTAAAAAAAGTAAAGGGAAAAAATAGAAGTGGTTTAAACAGAAGACAAAAAGATTAGAATAAATATATCATTTTAATAATAAAATAGAAAAGAAACGTGTCTAGAAAAAGAGGAGTGTAAATAAAATAAAGGCTATTTAAAAACTGATTATTATTTATTAGAACACTCCATCAATTCATTATTAAAATTATAGCCAAGTAATTAAATTTTATCCTTATTTTGGTTGTGTAATTCATCTTTATAATTTTCTCACTAATAATTGATTAGTTAATTATTTTAAAAGGACTTGTTTTCACTTTTCTTTAAGATGGGTGTCATGGTATAATTTGCTTATATATAAATACTTTCTATCAATTCAAACTTCAAAAGGCTAACTACCATTAAATTATGGATATGATAACTTTTATTCGGTTGTATTACAACTGATTTGGTCATACAGTTTAATAAACTTTTTAAAATTTGATATTTTGTGATGTTGGAACTTAAGCTTAATAAACATAAAAATGTGAGACAAAATTTACCTCTACCATTCTCTTGTCTAATCTTCCTGTCACCTACATTTGGATATAAGAAGCTATAAAACTATCATAAAATCTTTTAGGGTTGTTTATTTGGGGTAATCGGAGAGAGTGATTGAAGGAGAGTGATTGAGTAGATTTGAGAAGATTTGAGGATAATTTTTTTTATGTTTAGTTGAGTATATTTGAAAGTAATTGAAAATGAATTTTATGAGAATTAGTGTAGAATTTGATTGATGTGATAGATAAAAAAAATTGTTTAATTGATAAAAATTGAAAATTACCAAAATATTCCTAGTTATAAAAATAATATAAAATAATAATTGTGTAGATTATATTTAATTTAAAAAAGTTTATAAAGAGTAAAAATGTTAAAATTATTTATTAAAAGTTTGTTACTAACAATGTATTTCTTTTTACCAATTATTCAGTAGCATTTTCTCATAAACCACATCGGCAGACACCATTAGTCTTCAAAGTATCATTCTACAAAAGTAAATTGAAGACAAAAATCAGTTTCTATCATCAAAGCCTTCAAATCCATTACATTCATCCCCTAAATTAATCCTCCAAATTCCTCAATTTCTTTTTGGTTTGCAAACCTTAACCCAGCCATCGTAACGTTGATAGCCACATGTAGCACCTCCACGAAGGACCACCGAGAACTCATCTTCCAGCCATCATCAGTCATCACGCTTCCATCTTTCATCATTTCTTCGCAAACCTGCAACCAAAAGCCAACTTCTTCCGCTGAAACCCAAGGTTCAAATAGCCTCTCTTCTAAAGCTTCATTCTACTCCAAACTTCCACTGTCATTCCCGCAACTGAAATAGCAGTGAGTCACCACCGTTGAGAAAACTGTCTTACCTCAAGCTCTGCATACTTACATAATGCCGCCTGAACAATTATGGGAGATAATTCTCTCATTCATTCATATATTCATTCATTCATATTTTCTTTTTCAAATGAGATATATTTATATAAGTAACAGCTTATACTTAAAAATAGGAAACAACTTAAAAACACAAAACAACTTTAAATATTTAAAACTTATTCCTAACTAAGTGCAACAATAATTTAAATTCAAATTCTATCTTCAACACTCTCCCTCACGTTGGCACATGAATATCACTCATGTCCAACGTGTTAATGACTTCTGCAAACATTATTCCACGTCTAACACCATGGTCTGGCTAGGATACATGAGAGGAGAAAACCATGTTGTTTGGTGGAGAAAGATCGTTGGTTCAGTTCGAAGAGGCAAGTTTCATTAGATCTATCGTAGAATGTGCGGAAAGCTACATCCCAAATTTGATGTGCAGATTCAAGACGGATAAACCACTGCATCATGGAGTCGAAACTAACATTTTTAAATTCAATCTCTCCCTTCACTTGTTCCAATGTGAATCTAGAGTCATCACTTTGTGATTTCGATCAAGAATACCAAATACATAAGCTGCAACACTTTTTGATTGGGTTTTTTGTCCATCTTCTCCAAATCCTCCTCCCATAATGAGCCAAGGTCAAGATAATGAAATAGAGAAGATTCAATAACAAGAAAGCCAAGAAGAAAAATTCAAGAACAAGAGTGGATGGAGAAGAAATTAAAAAAGAAAGAGATTCACGTACAAAAAACTTCAAGAAAGAGATGATTCAAGTAAAAGAATTAAAATAATTTAAGAGAAAGAGTTCAAGAAGATGATGGATTAAATATTGAAAAAGAAAAGATTCAAGAAAAGGAATTAAAAAAGATGCTTCATAAAAGAATTGAAGGTTTGGTGCATCAGTGGTACAAGTGGCGGAGACGATGGCCGGAAACGGTGGCCAGAGATGACAGTCGGAGATGACGGTCGGAGATGGTCGCCGGTGGCGAGCGGCAGCGGACAGCAACACCGGACAGAGAACTTAGAGATTTTTATTATTTTTTTTTTAATCCACAACTTAATCTTTCTATTAGTAGATCAGACAAACACTGCTCTGTTTTATCAGACCAAGCAAACACTATGAAACAATTGTCCCTTTTACAAGTTAGAACTAAGCTTAAAAGCACAAGTAGCAGGAACCCAGAAACTAATACATCATTATAAGCATAACCAAGTTTTTAAGGTGGGGAATCCTAGTTCAGTGTCAACTATCAAACTTGCGAAATCAAATATATGAGTTATGAGGGCACAAAATCTAGTCTCTGTTACTCCTCTCTACACATCTCAGTTCAACCATTAATCACCACCTACTTGCCTCTTCCAGGAGTCTTCCACGATCAGTTCATCAACTCCCCAATCCTCGTAGCTTCCATCATAGCAATCTCAAGTGGATCAGTTTCCCCCTCCAATTCGACCATGACAGGTGCATTCATACTGATTTGAAGAGCTCGGGTGTCCAAAATCCTAGCACGCTCGTACTTAGTCATATATTTCGAGGTCTTTCGAGGGCGGTCCACTTGTTCCTCTTCCCTATCCTCAGTGTCAACAGGATCTCCAGTTAATTCGTCATTTTTGTTTTCCAAATCCTCTTCCGCACCTTCCTCAATCTCAGGCTCTGGTGGCTCATCCTCGTACCCCATGTCCGTTTCATCATAGTCTTCGTCGGCCATGAACTCATTTTCTAATACGCCTCTGTCACCAGCTCTGTCACCGGCTCTGTCACCCTTGAGGTCGCCTCCAGTTTCGTTCCAGCTCAAGCATCCAGATTTCAACCACCTTATCATTTTTCATGAATGGCCACTGATAGTAGTGACGGTGGTACTCGCTGTCGTTCTCGCTGGACTAATAGCTTCGAACATCCTAGCACGAAATCGTGCTCCGGCTCCGGCACCGGCACCGACTCCGGCACCGGCATTGCAATTGGCAGAGGAATTGGTTTTGGAGGTGGCTGAGGACATGTTTGAGGAGGAAGGTTCGTCTTCTCCATACTCCCTTTCCTTTACTGAAGAAAGGTAGCCCTTCCAATAGTATAATTAAGGCAAAGTTGAGAAGGATAAGCTGGCCCAATTTTTCTTTCTATATAGATGCATTTATACACGTAATGTATAATGTATGATTCAATTTTTCTTTTATCTTCTTATCTTATTCTTTTGCAGGAATATAGTTGAAAATGTAACTAAGAAGTTTCGACCCCATTTAACCTAGAACTAAAGAAACAGACAAAATGAATAAGAAATCATAGGTTTAGAATTAAGTCAACTACATGAACATAACCTAATGCTAGGAAAATTGAAAAGAGAAATTGTTGATATCATATGGACTGAATTGAATAGTGAAGTATCCTAATAAGACTACTGAAATATTGAGTTTTTAATATTAATCCTCTTTAAAGACTATTGGAATTATTTTATTCTCTGTTCATATCTGTGCATTTATGTTCATATATTTTTATACTTATATTCCTTTTTTATATTGCTCTGATACCATGTTACAAAACAGAAAAATCAGGCCAAGTTTGCAAGTTGTTGAAGTCTTTATATGGACTAGATGTAAATAATGCATTTTTACATGGGGATCTAGATGAAGAGGTATACATGTTTGTTCCTCTTGGCTACAAAACAGAAAAATCAGGCCAAGTTTGCAAGTTGTTGAAGTCTTTATATGGACTCAAGCAGGCCTCTAGACAATGGATTACAAGTTGACAACTATTTTACTTTCTTTGGGCTACATACAATCAAAATCAGATTATTCGCTTTTTGTCAAAAGTGATTATGCTCATATCACCATCTTACTTGTTTATGTAGACGATATAGTTTTGGCAGGTGATGACATCCAGGAAATCCAAACTGTGAAGGCTCTATTGAATGCAAAGTTCAAAATTAAAGACCTAGGCCAACTCAAGTATTTTCTGGGCTTAGAAATTGCAAGATCTCAACAGGACATTAATTTGTCACAAAGGAAGTATGCTCTAGAGTTACTAGAAGATGCAGGATTGTTGGGATGTCAACCTGTTTCTACTCCCATACAGCCAGGCACAAAATTCTCCAAGACAGAAGGAAAACTCTATTCAGATGTGCAAGCCTATAGAAGACTTCTTGGCAGGTTATTATATCTAACCAACACAAGACCATATTTATGTTTTGTTGTTAGTACTCTCAGTCAGTTTCTTTCAAATCCTTTGGAAGATCACTATGCAACAGTAATAAGGATCCTGAGATATATCAAGAAAAATCCAAGACAAGGATTATTCTTTCCCTCCAACAGAGAACATTCTCTCAAGGCTTTTAGTGATTCTGATTGGGCTGCTTACCCTGATATTAGAAGGTCTGTGACTGGTTTTAATGTGTTCTATGGTGCATTCTTAATCAGCTAGAAATCCAAGAAGCAAGGTACTATATCTAGATCATCAACTGAAGCAGAATATAGAGCCTTAGCTTCCACAACATGTGAAATTCAATGGCTTTTGTATCTGCTCCATGATTTGAAACAGCCTCTGCCACAACCAGTTCCTCTGTTTTGTGACAATCAATCTGCTATACAAATTGCACAGAATCCAACCATGCATGAGAGGACAAAGCACATTGAAATTGATTGTCATCTCATAAGGGATAAAGTTCAAGCTGGTGTAATTAAGCTCCTGCCTATTTCTACTTCATCACAACTTGCAGACATTCATACTAAAGCTTTGCATCCAGCACAATTTCAATCTTTATTGTCCAAGCTAAGCATTGAGGATATATATGCTGCAGCTTGAGGGGGATATTGGAATTATTTTATTCTCTGTTCATATCTGTGCATTTATGTTCATATATTTTTATACTTATATTCCTTTTTTATATTGCTCTGAACAATTATATATATATATCAATTGTACTCTCTCCTTATCATTCAATAAGAAATACAATATTTCATTCTTTCTTCTTTTGGAACAAAAACGGGATGAAAAGGCAAGGGATCACTCATATTAGATAACAAATAGGCCATGAAACTGCAGTGGGAATGAAATGCTCGAAACAAAGGAAAGTTAAGGGGTTATCAAATATTCAGCTTTACAAACTTAAATTGCAATTAAATAAAGAAATTTAAAATAAACAGGTTTTGTATAGTTAAGGGGTTATTCCTCAAGTTATTCAAATCAGGCAAGTCTTGAATATCAAGTTTTTCAAATGATCTCATTGTGTAAAATTGGTAAGGTAAAATTCACAGAGGATAGTCTGTTAAGGTCTAATTAAATTTTCTCTCCTACGTATGAGTCATCGTAGCATTCTTTATAAACAAGTTCACTTCATCTGAATATCATCACCGCCTCCCATAGTACCTCCTATGTCTTCCATAATGTCGCCTCTGTCATGGCCACCTCTACCTTCGTTCCAGTTAGGCACCCAGACTTCAGCCACAGTACGCGTACCATTTCCCTTGGATGGATAGTGATGGGAGTACTGACGGTTGTGATCGCCGTCTACGTGGTTTGGCTAATATTTTCCAAGAATTTAGCACGTGCTCCGGCACCAGCTCCAGCTCCGGCATTGCAATTGGTGGAGGAATTGGATTTGGAGGTGGTTGAGGACCTCTTTGACGAGGAAGGTTCTCCCTAGTCTTTTCCTTACTCTCTTCCCTTTGCCGAAGGAAGATAATCCTTCTGAGAGCTCCTCCCTGCAGTTCCCAATATCATCCTACACCTCTTATTGGACTTTTTTATCCTTTATATTTCTGTAAATCCTGCATGCACCCCTTACCAAATGCAGCAGATCATGTTGCAGCATCACCCACAATCATATTCAATGTTGAAGACTTTCAGCAAATGTTCAACAAACTTTAAATTTGCACAAATGTATATACAAAATCAGAAAGTGGTATATAAAATTTCAGAGGAAAAATAAAATAGGATAATAGTTCATAGCATAAGGCAGTAAAGGACAAACCTATTGAAGAACACAGTTGAAGAAAGTTGAAGAACAGAAAGGAGTTCGCAACACCCGGTAAGTCGTGAATCAATTTTTTAGTTGTTAATGTCCTAAAAAATGATAGAGGAGGTGAGTCCCTTGGCCTCGTCGAAGGGAGATAACGAAGAAACTTGATTGAGTCATGGAAGAGCACAAATCCTTGAAAGATCATTGAGTGGGAAGAAGGAATTTCAGGCTTAGGGTCAGCCCCACCCTAACCCAACCCTAACCCCAACCCACTTCTTATGGACTTTGAGGGCTGAGACTTCAGAAAAGCCCCACACTGAATGGACCAAAAAAAGGGGCTTAGTTTTAAATGGAGTTAGGGTCAGCCCATGGGGGTTCGAAGTACCTTCTGCATGTAACCTCCCCGCACGACTTTGAACGAACGGCGACATGTCATATGGTTTGAACATCCTAAGTCCAAATACCATGATTTATTCAAGGATGTTGAACGCTAAAAAAAGGTTGTCACCATAAGAATCAATGGCTTTGAGTCTGAATCCTCCTTTTCAAGATAAGCCTCCTTATTCTGATCTTTCTTGCTCTGCTTATCTTTATTCAAATAATAATCATACAAGTAGTGTCCCATCTTGTGACACATGAAGCATTCGATATTTCTCCTATCTTTTTTCTTCATATTCTTGTTAAAACCGCCTTTTCTTTTTGTTGATTCAGTCTCCTCTTCTTGATCATATGGACTATTACCAGTCTCATGCATAATACGATTGATTGCTAAACTGGGTCGTTATGAGATTATCCTCATCATATCAAAGGATTGTTCTCCTCATCATTATGAGATTATCCTTGTTATCCAAAACGGTTTCAAAACAATAAAATGTTTTCATATTTTACATTAATTATAATATTATTTTATATTAAAATTGGAACCTAACATTTCTTCACATTCACACAAGAAAATAAGATGGAAGGAACCATTTGTAGAGTTTTTACTGACCAATAGAACAGAATTTCGCTGACATTATATTCTACTCCTATAAACAGTGTCTGAGTGATAAAAGTAGAATTTAATGTAATATTCTTTAGTTTTACCAAGGAGTAGAAAGAATTACCGATCTTCTTTGTCTAACATTCCCACTTACCAGAAGAAGCTTTCTTTTTTATAGGAGAAAAGTAGTAGAGAACTATCTTTTTCCTTCTCTCTCTTCCTTTTCTCTTTCACTTGATCCTTTTCACAATCTGCATTGGTAGTAGTAATCCAAAAACCAGCCTACATAGCAAAGACTTTCGTCGTTCTCCCAAGTAATACACATGTTATAAGAAAAGAAGGGATAAAAACTGTGTATCTTATTCAATAATAAGGAGATGGTACAATTCTTATATATAGCTCTTTAAATCAATATAAAAACGGAATATAAATATATGAACATAAATGCACAGATATGAACAGAAAATAAATTAAATCCAATATCTCCCTCAAGCTGCAGCATATATATCCTTAATGCTCAGCTTGGATAACAAATACTGAAATTATATGGGATGCAAAGTTTTAGTATAAATGTCTGCAAGTTGAGTTGAAGCAGAAATAGGCAAGGATGTTGAACGCTCAGAAAGAATGTTGAATGGAAAATAAATTAAATCTAATTCCTTAATTGTCTCTTGAAGGAATTAAAAAGTAGGGTTCAGACCACAATTTATTCAAGGATGTTGAACACTCAGAAAAGGTTGTCACCATAAGAATAAATGGCTCTAAGTCTGAATCTTCCTTTGCAAGATAAGCCTCCCTATTCTGGTCTTTCTTGCTCTGCTTACCTTTATTCGAGTAACACTCATACGAGTAGTGTCCCATCTTGTGACACGTGAAGCATTCGATATTTCTCCTAGCTTTCTTCTTCATATTCTTGTTAAAACCGACTTTTCTTTCTGTTGATTCAGTCTCCTCTTCTTGATCATCTGGACTTTTATCAGTCTCATCCATAATATGATTGATTGTCGAATCGGGTCGTATTCGTGAAAGACCGCCTCTGTCACCGCTCACCATGATGCCACCTCTAACTTCCATAAAACCGCCTCTGTCTCCCTTAACATGTTTTTTACTACATAAATTTTTAATTGAACATCACAAATTTTGAATTGAGTTGTAATTAGCAGAGAAATTGGTTTATTAGTTGATTGAGGACATACATTTGATCAATGCAAATAAGAGAATTAAATATCATTTTCTATCTATAAATATATGTTTGAGTTAAAGAGATAGGTGATAACATTTAATTCGCATTAACTGCTAACACAATCGAATCATTACTGACTTTGGCATCAGAGTACCTTCTACATGTAACCTCCCCGCACGACTTTGAACGAACGGCGACATGAAGAACAACCTTGGATCTTTTTATAAACTTGGACCTCTCTTAATAAAATATTTTATCTATTAATTATATAATTAATAAATTAAGTAAATAATTCATTAAAATATAAAATAATTTAAAGATGTTTAAAATAAATTACTTCTAAAATAATTTAATCTTAATCAGTATCAAAGTATATTTGGTGAAAGTCTTCTCTCGTGTTTTCTTTTTTTGCAGGTACCTCTAAAATAATGATATAAAGAATGTTTGTAGCCTTATTTGTCTCTGGAATGAATTAACAAGAATGGTTTAAAACACGATTTATTCAAGGATGTTGAACGCTCAGAAGAGATTGTCACCATAAGAATCAATGGCTCTGAGTCTGAATCTTCCTTTGGAAGATAAGTCTCCCTATTCTGGTCTTTCTTGCACTACTTACCTTTATTCGAGTAACACTCATACGAGTAGTGTCTCATCTTGTGACACGTGAAGCATTCAATATTTCTCCTATCTTTCTTCTTCATATTCTTGTTAAAACCGCTTTTTCTTTCTATTGATTCAGTCTCCCATTCTTGATCATCTGGACTACTATCAGTCTCATCCATAATATGATTGATTGCCGAATCGGGTCATATATTCGTGAAAGACCGCCTCTGTCACCGCTCACCATGACGCCTCCTCTGTCTCCCTTAATGTCACCTCTGTCTCCCCTAACATGTTTTTGACTGCATAAATTTTGAATTGAGTTGTAATTAATTAGTTGATTAAGGATATACATTTGATCAATGCAAATAAGACAATTCAATATCATTTTCTATCTATAAATATTACTGACTTTGGCATCAGAGTACCTTCTACATGTAACCTCCCCGCACGACTTTGAACGAACGACGATATGAAGAACAACCTTGGACCTTTCTATAGACTTAGTACCTTTCTTAATCAAATATTTTATCTATTAATTATATAATTAATAAATTAAGTAAATAATTCATGAAAATATAAAACAATTTAAGTATGTTTTAAATAAATTACCTCTAAAATAATTTAATCTTAATCAGTATCAAAGTATATTTGGTGAAAGTCTTCTCTTGTATTTTCTTTTCTACAGATAAGAAATGAAGTTCCTCTGCCCTGTTTGAACACACAACGTGAAACGCACGACGACACTTCAAGATTCAAAACCAACTTATAAATTGATCTTATCTCTAGTCGATGTGGGACTTCCAACACACCCCCTTCACGCCGAGTTATAAACATCTCGTGCGTGATAGTATAAATTGGGTGGTCCAATAGCAGCCCGACAACGGGTGGAATAGAAACAAAAATGCCCACTTAGAACTTGCTAGGATAGGCTTTAACCTACTCTGATATCATGTTATGAGAAAATAAAGGGTGAAAATTGTGTATCTTATTTCATAATAAGGAGATAGTACAATTGATATATATATAGTTGTTTAGAGCATTATAAAAATGGAATATAAGTATAAAAACAGAATATAAATATATGAACATAAATGCACAGATATGAACGGAAAATAAATTAAATCCAATAAGAAATTGTTGATATCATATGGATTGAATTGAATAGTGAAGTATCCTAATAAGACTACTGAAATATTGAGTTTTTAATATTAATCCTCTTTAAAGACTGGATGAAAAGGCAAGGCATCACTCATATTGGATAACAAATAGGTCATGAAAGTGTAGTGGGAATGAAATGCTCGAAGCAAAGGCAAGTTAAGGGGTTATCAAATATTCAGCTTTACAAACTTAAATTGCAATTAAATAAAGAAATTTAAAATAAATAGGTTTTGTATAGTTAAAGGGTTATTCCTCAAGTGATTCAAATCAGGCAAGTCTTGTATATCAGGTTTTTCAAATATAATAAAGATGATCTCATTGTGTAAAATTGGTTAAGGTAAAATCCACAGAGGATAGTCTATTAAGGTGATACGCGAATCCAAGCACCATGATACATCAAAGACCAAACCAGCCCAAGGAAGGGACAGATGAAAAAAAAACCAAGAAGAACAACCAAATCTCAGCAGAGGAGTCACATGTGTTTGGATCCTTAATATGATATTAATATTGATGATTTGAACAAATTTATTTTACCAAATATGACAAGTGCTAATGGCCAGCAGAGTCTAAAAACTGTCAGATCACAATTTCACTATATGAGTTGCTTATATATCCAAAAATTGATTCAATACACTATCCAAAAGTCAGCAGAGGATTCAAACTGTGTCGAAAGTCACTCCAATTGAGTTTTTCCCTTCATCACGTAGCTTCCTTCCAAAGTTGAAGGTTGTCTGAGTTAGTGTACCACTCCCCGAGAGCTCCTCAACCACCGATATCCTCCATGGAATCATCTTCCACCGCTGCTGCAGAATCACGAGCAACCTCCTCCGCTGCTTCTGGCTCTAATGACAACATCATCCGCTACATCTTGTTATAAGCTTACCTAGAGCGAACCTATCATAAGGTCTAATTAAATTTTCTCTCTCATGGCATTCTTTATCAACAAGTTGACTTCATCTGAATATCATCACCGCCTCTCATAATGCCTCCTCTGTCTCCCATAATGCCGCCAATGCCGCCTCTGTCACGGCTGCCTTTACCTTCGTTCCACTTCAGGCACCCAGAATTCAGCCACTGTTACAAAAGAAGAAAGAATGAAATATTGTATTTCTTATTTTGTAACATGGTATCAGAGCAATATAAAAAGGAATATAAGTATAAAAATATATGAACATAAATGCACAGATATGAATAGAGAATAAAATAATTTCAATAGCCACTGTACCATTTTCCTTGGATGGATATTGGTGGGAGTAGTGACGGTTCTGATTGCCGTCTGCATGGGTTGGCTAATATTTTCGAAGATTTTAGCACGTGCTCCGACACCGCATTGCAATTGGCGGAGGAATTGGATTTGGAGGTGGCTGAGGACCTCTTTAAAGAGGAAGGTTCTCACTCGTCTTTTCCTTACTCTCTTCCCTTTGCTGAAGGAAGATAATCCTTCTATGAGAGCTCCTCCCTGCAGTTTCCAATATCATCCTACACCTCTTATTGGACTCTTTTACTTTTTATATTTTTGTAAATCCTGCATGCACCCCTTTTCTGATTATTTCTTTACTGTTGAATTACTCTCTGTGAGAGCTTGGCTTCTAAAGTTGTAGTGATAAAGTATTCTAGTGGTAGTCATTGTGATTTAGACGTTGGTAGTAACCATATTGTTTACTTCGCTTATGTTTTTTAATGTATTATGTTTTTTGATCTATATATTTTGCTGTTATGTTTTTTTAATACTTGGTTTTTTTATATGTATTATGTATTGATATATATTATGTTTTTTGATAATGCCGTTATGTTTTTTATAGATATAATTGGTTATGTTTTTTTAATACTTGATATATTATATATATATATATAAATATAAATATATATATATATATATATGTATATAATATATATATATATATATATATATATATATATATATATATTAATTAGGCTGTTTTTTATTTGTTTAATACTTTTATGTTTTTTTTATTTGTTTATAATTGTACCGGGACTTCTGTACGGTCTTGGACGGACGACGCTCATTGGCATAATAGAAACGGACAGTCAAACGAAATGATATACGAGAGTAACACGAGTTAGGTTAAGGTAAGACAGGATTAAGAGTCATTGGGCCATGATTGGGCCTTGATTAAGGTTTCCTTAATTCCAAGCCCATAGTCATCACTATATATAGAGGTCAAAGGTAAAGGGTAAATAGGTTCATTTACTGCGCATTTAATACTGAGTTTTGATTACCGCACGGACCTAAGAACTGACTTAAGCATCGGAGTGCCCTTGACAGGTATCCTCCCAGGCGGATTTTGGAGGAACCAGACGAACGACTTGGAGATAGGCGAGGAGCGGACAATTGGTAGAGGAGAAATTGTGAAGGGTTTGTGTAGCTCGACCTCACACCAGAACATTTTGGCGCCCACCGTGGGGCCGAGTATCCAGACCCAAATGGTGACCACGAGGAACATGACCGCTGAGGCTCCGATGGAGGCGATAAGAATTTTGCAACAGAGAATGGAGGATATATGTAATGACAACATGAGGAAGAGCTGTTGGCGATGAGAGCGGAGTGTGTCGACCGTATGGCTAGGGAGAGAGCGGCCGGGAGTCGAGACAAGGAGAAGGTGATCGACGGAGGAGATGAGGAGCAAGCCCGAACTCATAAGGAGAACACAGTTGAACATAGCAGTGCTTTGGACCAAACATGGAAGTTGGAGGAAACCGAGACTAATAGAAATAATAGAGAACCGAACGTGTGGAAAGCACCCTGGTGAGCAAACAACCGGTGGTGAAGGAGGAGGACACATGTGGCCAACTGCCATTTGTGCAGGCGATTATGGACGTTCACATTTGGTCCACCCCAGCTGAGCATTTATGATGGAACCACCGATCCCGAGGATCATGTGCAGGCATTCTCCACACGAATGGCCTTCCGAACCGGAAATCGTGCTATATGGTGCCGGACTTTCTCTCTGTCGCTAGAAGGAGAAACGTTAAAATGGTTCAACTCGTTACCGCCAAATTCTATTGAGAGCTTTGAAGGACTGAAAGAGTTAAATAAAGACTCACAAAAAATTTGAACGTAAATGAACGTAATATAAATACGATTACTTAATATCATTCTTATATTTTATTTTATTTCACAACTAAGTTCTTTTGTATAAAAAGAGAAGTTAATTGGCTTTATAAAATCATTATTTGTAATGAAATAACTTACAAATTTAGTAAATCGTGTACTAGACAAACAAGTAAATAATAATAACAAAAAACCTGCTTAGTGATTAAAATAAAGACTCACACAAAAATATTTGTACGTAACTCAATTGCAGTGCTAACTAATTTTAATATCTACATTCACAACAACAAAAATTAACTATGACTAAATATTATAACTCAAGATTTTTTTCATGATAAAATTTTATTCAAGTGTGAATTTAATTTTCGTATTGTAAGAAAGTTGAACATTTATAAAAAATAATATTCATTGTTATGGATAAATGATAACAAAAATAGAAGATTTCTCTAATTTATTATGAAGCAGAAAAAGAACCTTTCCGACAGAAAAAAAAAACTAATAATTAAAAAAATATATGACATAAATTTATTTTCTTAAAATATATTTTCTTATGTAGATTAAACTTAAATATCATTAGTATTGTATTAGATTGTGTAAAGAATTCATGATAAGATTTTATTAAACCAATTTTGCAAAAGGGTGAAATTCAAGTATTTAAGAATTAAAGGTGAACATTCTATTCATAATTAAGATTGAATACAATTAAGTCTTAACAAAATAAAGTAAAATTCAATTGTGTGTATGGATACATCAGCCTCCAATGTTAACTAACTGGAAGAACCACAATTCAGTGTTCTCAAACTAATTTCATAAGTTAGAGACAAAATTAAAAAAAAATATCAGGAGATCAACTATGGTTAGCCCACATGGCACAAAGAACGAAGAATATAGTCAGAAAAATGCCTATTTTCTTCAACACTGCATTTAAACCTTTTCCACTTTTGATACCAATAAACCAAACATCATTTGACTCATTCATTATCTGACATGATTGATTCGTTTTCTTCATGATGTTATCACTGTTACTGCAACATGTCTCATTCCAAAATTTCACTTCTCCCTTTATAAAAGCATAGTGCATAAGCACAAGTGCAAAGACGAATACAATCACACTTGCTATTGTCATTGATGGCTTTATTAGCTTCCCCATCACATAGGCCTTAACCTTCCTTAAAGATCCTTGGTCCTCCATTATCAACACCATTGCTTCTGCATTCTCTACGTAATGATTGTGTGCCATCACTGTATTAAGCTGAACTTGGACTGTTTGTGAAGGAACCATTTGCTGGAAGAATGTCTCCGCCACTTGACGAGTCGAAACAAACATTCCACGATTAACCTTTATTTCCTCGACAACCTCAAAACTAGGAGAACTTGAATAATCATCCTTGTTACCATCTTCTGTCAACTTCTCTGTAGAGTCGTCATCATTGATGAAACCCAATGAGAAATCATTTATTTCAGTACCATTATGTTCCATGTTACTGTGCTGCTCAGATTCTGATCATTTAGCAATTACTAAAACATTAGATATGTTTGCAAGAACTTGCTCATTTATATACCATACTTATAAAGAAAAGCAAACTAAAACATTAACAAAGCAATCATACATGAAATTTTGTACATATATATATATATATACCTTGCACCTCATTTTCTTTCATCTTAGTTTGGAAGCTTGAAATATCCTCTATTGGGACAATATTTTGTTCTTCCATCTGTGCATACAATGGATCAGATTAACAATCATATAAATGTATTCATCCTTACTATATTATCAAATATTTCAGGAGGCTTCTGCAAGGAATCAAATTCTTGCGTGTCTTTTCCAGTTTTAATTGAAGTATAACATTTTAGTAAAACAATAAACTAATAAGAGAGAAAATATTACATTTAAAAATGAGATTTTTGCTTTTAATTGGAGGGATAGCATACGCCATGAACACATGATTTCAATCCCTCTCAGTAATACCCTAAGATATATAACTCAGTTTTTGGCCATATTACCTGTCTTAAGTCAAATTTAAATATTTTATCATTGAAATAAAATCTTGAATGGGGTAATATTTAGGTACAAAAGAAACCTGAATAAACATACAACTATACCTTTTCTAAATCTTCTTTTGACATTCCGACCCATCTTAAATTCTCTACATTCCTCTCCACCTTAAATTCTTCATCCATATCTCCGATCTCTATTGTCCTTGTGTTTGCATCTTCCCATGCTTTGTCAACATACCTCACTGAGTTCATTATTTCATTTGAATGATTGTAATTAGTGCCAACCATGAAGGCAAAATCGTCATCACGAGGAGCATAATAATCATTGCCACACCATTCCTGTGAGTAGTTGGATTGATTTATTAATTCCTGAGAGGCCTGAGCCACTGAAAGAATTTCCTGTAAGATATCTGTTTCAGTTCTGCTTCCTTGCATGGAACTAGAAGCTTGTGTCATTTTCAGCTCAGAGATTCCAACTTGAGGGAAGTCATCCACTTCCAAAGGGGGCATAACAAACCTATGTTGCATCCTTGCACACTCTAGTGCTATATCTACCTGCAAATTTTAAGAGAAAGACAACCTTAGTTAAATTAGCTCAAAAATATGTTTGTACAGAAAGTTTTAAGTGAACGTACCTTGGATGGAGGGTATGCTATGGCTCCAAAATTAGGATATGAAGAAGTTGGAAGACTAAATATTGAATCTTGTGATGAAAAGTGTGACCATTTTTCATGATCCATTGTGGTTCCACCACTTATAGTGAGAGGAGTCTCAGTTCCAACATTGTGTGGTGAACAAGTATCCACAGACATAAAATAATTAGAGCTATCTACTAAATCTTCTCCCCTTCCTTCAGAGTATAGTTCAATGCTCGATGATTGATCGCTTGTAATCTGATTGACATTGGGAACATTAACATAGTGCCCCTCAACTTTTTGAGGAATCACTGCACTCTTCTTCAACACACGGCAAAGAGCATATGCATCCTGAAATTACGTTTTCCCATATTCAAAAGAGAACCATATACATATATATATATATAAAGCAAGAAAAGAATAAATGGTTATTAGACAAATAAAAAGCATCTAAAAGCCATGAATGAAGATAAACAAATCCAAATGAAAAAGTGAAAATGAAATAATTGATGAATATACCTGCAAGCCTGAAGCAGTTTCGCATTCTGTCTCATCAAGACGATATTCATGCATAACCCAATTTGTTCGAGAGCCATGGGGTGCTCTTCCTCGATAGTAAACTAGGGTTTTCTTCATACCCACAGAACGAGCCTTCGAATTTACCTTTCTATCCTTCCCTGTTGCTTTCCAATACCCAGATTTTGTTGCTCGGTTTGTTCTTGATCCATTTGGGTATTTTCTGTCACGAGGGCTAAAGAAATACCACTCCAAATCCTTCCCCGGTAACAATGATTTCCCTGTAAATTAAAAACTTGATTTTTCAACATTTTCATAAGCACTTCCAGTATAAATTTTAGCACGAGTTGATTATTTTTAATATTTTCCTCACAATTCATCGTCCTCGTCACGTCAAATCGTAAGGTGGTAATTAAAGCAAAGCGCAATGGGAGAATGATCAGAAAACGTGAAGAAAAGTAAGTATATTGCATGGGAGTAGTGTATAAATGTATATTATACAGTGTAGAATACAATGTAATTCTTTTCTTTAGCATACGCTTTTTGACTTAGGAATCTACTATTGTCTCGTTACTAAATCTTGACCATCACAATAGGAACCCTAAAGGTGAAGGGACCATCTCCTTTGGAATTCTTAAGTACATTCCACCGCATATCACAATAGATATTTTATGATAAAGTAGAAAAATATACTTGACCAAAAAAGCAAGTATGTGTTTGATCATTCTGAATAAATATCAGAAGCAAATCGCTTCTAAGCGCGTGCCACTTTTTTAAGAAACACTGTTTTATGTTCAGTTTTACAAAATCATCATTATTATTATTATAAGTAACAAAAATAAAAATTGAGATCGTTCATAAAAAACTTCTCCTCATGATGTTAAAGTTCAAGCTTCATCATGGGATTTTTTTATCTTGAATTTTCAACTTTTGATCTCTCCAAGAGAAACCCTATTCACATAAAACATAGAAGTACTAGGACATGCATATATATATATATATATATATATATATATATATATATATATATATATATATATATATATATATATATATATATATATATATATATATATATATGCATGAGATATATATAATGAAAACATGTTACGTGTAAAAGCTGAGTACATGTAAGTAATTGATTACCTGGTAAGTCCCATGGTTCACACTTGTAGAGATCAACTTCTGGAATGATTTCCAACTCAATCTTTCGGCCATTGATCTTCCTTTTAAGGTAATAAGCAACGAGTTCTTCGTCAGTAGGATGGAACCTAAAACCAGGAGGCAAAACAGGTGCCATTTATATATACTTTGGACCTTCTTCTTCCTCTTAACTTATCCTCAAGAACTAGGAACAGAGATTATACAGAAGCTTGAATTCCCTGCCATGCACAAAATTAACCGAAAAGCAACATGTTAACACAAGCATATGATAAAAAGATGAGAAACATGTAGAGTTATAATAGAGAGAAGAAACATAGACCTTAAGAAGGAAGAAGAAGATCGAAAGAGAAAACTAAGAGAAAGAGATAGATATGATTGGCAAAGATGGGTGGAATGTGGGGCTTGCTTGGGGTTTTGATAAAGAGGACAAAAAGAGAATTGAAGAGAGAGAAGAAACAAAAGTTTGATGCATGGGCCCAGGGTTGTGTCATCCTTTCATCTCTTTTTCTTTTTTAACTACTTTTTATTTGTTTTTTTGATCAAATGCATGGATTCCTGTTATCTTTCCTATCAAGTTTGAACTACTCCTATATCTACTAATTAATTATGAATATATACATACACATATGTAAATATATATTATATGTATATGATTTTCTTTTGTTCTGCACCATTGATCCTATGCTTCTTGGTTGTTCTTTCTTGGATTCTAAGTTTATCCACCTACATACAACTAGCTACTATAGCAGCATCATGTCACCCTAGGAGTATTCCAAAGAAGGAAACTTAGAGAAAAAGACAACCTAGGACGGCTGTTCTTAACTGAACAAACGGTTCTACCTTTCACATCTGTTGCAGTATTCTCTAAATTTAAAATCTTGTTAATATAATGTTTTTATTACTTTGAAAATAACTTATCTTAAAATTTTAATTAGCCTAAATGATTCTGATCAGAAAAGAAAGTACGACAGTAAAGCTGTAATTAATTAACTTTGGGTAAATGGTAAGTATTAATATATTTTTTTAGTATAATAAAAAATTAAATTTTATTATATAAATTTTAATTTTGTTAGTTTAATTAAAACGAAAACATATAACGTTAATATGCAATTAATGTTAAAGGAGTCTTTTATTCTTTACTTTTTTGTTTTGTAAGATTAATATATTTAGTCGTTGTCTTCAAGGTTAATTGCTTAATAGTGTTACTTTTTTTTTTATAAATACATCTCAGATTACTAAAAACTAAATACATTTTAAATCATATTAACCATTAATAGAGGTTAAACAAAACTAACAATTAGTTGTATTAAGACTAACTTTTTAATTGTACTAAAAAAGGAACACGTCAATACTTTGTTGTACTGATCGACTGACTATTTATACATTAAGTTTTAAATATTTTAAAAACTTAGATATTTTTAATTGAATTTCTATTTATAAAAATATTTTATTGACTGTTTAAAATATTTTTTATTTTCATTTAAGTATTCTGTTATTTTTTTTATCAATATAATAGTGTAATCATTTCTTTATTTTTTAAACTTTTTCTCAAACTCATCGGTGAACTCGTGCTTGAAGAAAGAAAGAATAAATTGATTAATGAGTTTGAGGATATTAAAGAATAAAGTAAGTGATCAATAAAAGTTAACAATCACGTCATCTTATTAAGAGCACAAATAAAATAACATAGCAAAAAAAAATATTCTAAATAGTTAATAAACCAACATTTTTAATTAAGTTGGAATAAGTTATTATTATTGATTGTGGAGAAATTTTTGACCAATCACATATTGACACGTAATCAATGTTCAAATGTTGTCAAAAAAATGTTGTCTAAATATCATTATCCTAAGAAAAATTGAGTATATAATTAAGAAATGTGTTTAAGTTTAATTTATTTTTATAAAATCGGTTTATAATTCATAAAATAATAAATATCATTAATTTTATTTTTAATATTAGAAGACAAAATAATGCACATGATTTCATCCCGTTGATAAGAAATACTCTAATATTATATTAAAAAATGAATATAAGTATAATTTAATTTTATAAAATTAACTTATAAAATAAAAAATATTTTATTTATATATTACAAATTACAAATTAATCTTATTTCTATTGAATGTCGTATTTCTATGGCTAATTCATAAGATAAGAACATAAAAAGAAATTTAAAAGTTAGCGTTTCATATATATAGTCTCTCTAATTAGAAATAATGTATTTACAAAAAAAAAAATAAAGAAGAAAAAGTAGAGAAGAAACATTAGTTTGAGCACATGGAGAAAAAATTAATTAAATTGAAAGTGGGACCCACGTGGGACCAGCTTTTGCCACGTGAATGATTAAATAATCCACTTGGCATGGCATGATGACTTGTAAGTTATCTCATGCTTTTTCCATTAAATTACGTTTCTCTCTCTCTCTCTCTCATGCTTTCCCTTTCATGAATGCATCATTTGGTGCTTTTCTCCTTTTTGAGTTTATGCTTTCTTTGCTTTTTCTTCTTACTCTCCCATCCAATAAGAATGACGTTTTCAGTCAATTTCAGTATTAAATATAAAACAACTTTTATTCTAATTCGACTAATATCAAGTTTTTACTTGCTATTACTCATTTCAACGACCTTATAATTAAGCTTAATTGAGTTGCATTTCTATTATAAATATTTTTTGTGTTTATTTTTATATTAAAAATTAAATCTTTTCAGTCAAATTTAAAATTCTAAAAACTTAAAAATGGTGAAATAGTAATAATGCGAATTTAACCTAATCTAATGGATTAAGTCAATATACTTTTGGACTTGTTTAGATTGTGTCAAAATGTAATTTTTCTAATTTTTACCAATTTTTTGAGTCTTAGACAAGTCACTACCTTTAAAATATAGCACAAAAATTATCAAAATACATAATAAAGTGTAAAATTCAATTTTTTAAATTAATTTTATGAGATATTGTATACAAATGTATGATGTTACTTTATACTAAATTTGTTATTTTGCATTGTACGAACAATATCATTTTATAGTGGTAATGATCATGTATAACTAATTTTAGCTTAAAGTAATTTAAAATATTCTATTAAGTTGCTATGTAAATGTTAATTTATTTTAATAATTTTTGTACTATATTTTAAAAGTAGTGACTTGTCTAAGACTCATAAAAAGTTGGTATAAGTTAGAAAAAATACATTGTGACACGATCTAAATAAGTCCAAAAGTATATTGGCTTAATCCATTAGATTAGGTTAAATTCACATTCTTACTATTTTTAAGTTTTTAGAATTTTAGATTTGGCTGAAAAGATTTAATTTTTAATATGAAAATAAACATAAAAAATATTTATAACAGTATAGAAAACAATACGACTCAAAACTTAATTATGAAATGGATAATAGCAAGTTAAAACTTGATATTAGTCGAATTAGAAAAAAAAAATTATGACAAAACTAAATTTGCTTGATTTAAAAATAAAATAATTTAGTTTGTAAAATATTGTCAAAAAATGTGTTAAAATGTGTTTTTTTCAAAAGAAATTCACTTGTTAAGACTTTGAATTAAGTTGAGAACTAGTCTACATGGTTAACACTCAATGATATATACGTTGGGAATAAGAAAACAAATATTAACATTTCAATGTATAAGATAATAAAAATCGCATTGAAGATTTTAATAAACTAAAAATAAAATAAAATTATACATTACAGATAAATACAAATATCATTTTACTAAATCATTTTATAGAATCGAGTTTGATCTTAAGCTTATCTTTCTCAACTTGAAAAGTAAGTATAATGTCAATTTAAAATCTAACAAAAAAAATTATAATAATAAACTCCAGAAAATAGATAGGAGAGAGAACTAGAAAAAAATAAAAAAAAAATTCAAAAAATATTAATTATCTCAATTAGTGAAATAAGTCCAAGAATAAAACAAAATCAAACAGATATATATGTATTCTTGACATTAGTAGTAAACCAATTAGATTAAAAAGAAGAAAAAAATATGTAAATAAAGTTTTATTATTTTACTTTGATGAATTGTAATACTTCAGGCACAAACTAAGTTATTTTATTTTTAAATGAAGCAATTTTAGTTTTGCAGTCACTTTTTTCTCTCCATAAAATCTTTAAATTCTCATCAAGATTTTGTCTTTGACCTTCACAAAGTGAGTATACCATGTTGAAACTTATTTTGCTAAATAAGACACTAATTAAAACATTGTATGCATAAAAATACATTTAAAAAATCATTTTTCTTTTTCTAGCCCATAATATCACATCTTATAAAAATTTCAAATTTTACTAAATAACCATCTTATATATTTTTTTAATTATTTTTATTCTAAATTCGTCATAAATGTTTATCTATTTTGATGAAAAAATTAATTTGAAATATTTAAAATAATATATCATGACAAAACCGAAACCCTCCTCAATTTGAAAATAAAAATAAAAAGAAAAAAATGAGATAAAAATGAAAAGAAAAAACTAAAATTGTACATAATTCAAAATGAGGAAATAAAAGGTACAATCAAACTAAACAAACCAAATTATCATTGCATCAATAAAAAAACAAATAATTAAGATGGGGATTTGGCCAAAAACAATATTAAGAACATGAATATAAATTGCTCCTTACTTTTTTTCTTATTTTAACCATTGTTAAGAAGTGAATTTTAAGTCTCACGTCAAAGTATATATATTTTGTTCCCACCACTCACTTCGTTGGGTCCAATTCTGAAATTATGTTCAAAAGATACTCCGATATTAAAGTTAGTAAAAATTTGACAAGTTCAAAAATAAATAAGTAATAAATTCAAAATCACTTACTTATTATCTCAAATCTATATTTATAAATTTCAGAATGAATTTTATATTACAATCAACCTAATCACCATCAAGTTTAATTAATTTTATTTATAATAGACGTAAGACTTCCAACCATAATTCCATTTATATAATAGTCACACATTGGAATTGCAGTTTAGTGAGTAAGCTAGTAAATACTTTATATAAAGTCATTTTCATGAGTTTAAATCTCAGCACAACTGTTATAGCAAAAGGAAATTGAGAAAAGAGAGCAAGGAACTTTGATACATAGCAAGTATTATTATTTGTTGGTGAAAATAAAAAATCTTCAATATTTATATGAGAAAGGTTTAAGGAGCAATGTATTACCTAACAATTATGGAAAATAGTTCATCTGTTAGCATTACCAATGCAGTTGAAAAGCATACATACCCAGATGTTATTAATTATTATTCCTTATTTCCCTTATTTTAAATCAAGCCATCATCATATATGAGAGTTGGCTAAAGACTAAAACAGCAAATTCCAATACAATGAGAAAAAACAGGAACAAGCCAGAACCATTGACTGCCATAACAAGCATTCATGTTTCATCAATCAAGCCCTGACATCTTCCTGAAGTGAAGAACAAACTGGTAGATCTTGTGTGGGTCAGGCAGAACTTTGGCAACAGATTCCCTTTGCAAACACCTCTTAACCCAAGCTGAGATCTTTGGTGAATGGTCTGCAACTTTGAAGCCCCCAAGCTCCTCATAGGCCAAAAACCAAGCTGAATGAGGAATGGCTATAATGTCCAAATACCCAAAGGCATCACCACCAAAATACTCCTTCTCCCCAAGAGCTTCCTCAAGATGCTTCAAAACTTCAATGAAGTCCCTAGTCCCCACTTTTCTCTCTTCTCCATTGCTTGCCCAGATGCTCCTCCCAGTTTCAAACACCTTCCATGCATACAAGTAACCATCCATAATCATATATGCATACATAAATCTACTTATTTCAATCTCTTGTAAACTCTTTACCAAAATTAGAGTAAAGGTGGAGCATTTTTAGTGATTGAGAATGAGGCAACTAACCTTTTTGTCGATGTAATCGACCCAGAATCTGGCTTGGGCACGATCATAAGCATTAGATGGAAGCAGGGATTTGGAAGGCCAGACTTCATCAATGTAGCTAACTATGACAGCAGACTCAGCAATGGGTTTGTCATTGTGCAAGAGCACAGGAACTCTTTGATGAATGGGATTTGACTTAAGGAGAAGTTCACTTTTTGCTCCAAACACATCCTCTTCACTGGCTACATGGTTCACCCCTTTCTCTTCCAAAGCAATTTTCACTCTACCACAAAATGGGCTAGCCCAAAAGTCCAAAACCTCAACCTTGTCACCCTTCGACATCTTATCTTCTACAAATATGACTTCTTTGCTTTATTTTTGAAGTTATCCGTTCTGGGACGACAAGAAAATGTGAAGGAAGTGCTAAATTTATAGTGAACAATTGGATTAGATGAAATCTTTGGAATGTACACTGCGCCTACAATGTTCTTAACTTCGTACCTCACAATGTTTCTACAATCTTGTAAGTGTAAATTTGTGTTTTGGTTTCAAAGCCTTTAGTATAAAGAGGACACTGGAATTTGGCGTGTTGTGGAATGGTCGTTAGTACTAATGGCCGGCAGAAGGTTAAGTAGTTATATAATTTTTCTAACTATATTTTCACAAATATGTAATTTTAGTCTCTATAAAATTTAAAGGTTTCACCAAATTTTAAAAAATAAGCAATTAATTTAATAATTAATATTTTATTTTATTGCTTATCAGAAATATTATAAGGGTATAAAATAATAGTTTCAACTACTCTTTTACGTAAGATATTATTAATAAATTTGATAACTAATTTGGATTCTCTCATTTGGTATAAATAAATTATTATCCTATTTTATCTTTAATGATATTTTATAATAATATATAAAATTTATAAAGCCATCAAATAAAAACAATTATGGTTGTGGCATCCCAATAATATACGTCATGCATATACTAATAAGACGTCATCACATACAATACTAGAAAGCAGTCAGAATTCAGAATGACAGTTAAGTACTTAAGAATTAGGGATTACAGTTATCCAAATTTAGGAGAAATTTAAAATTTGAAGAACTAAAGTATCTCAAAGAAAACATAAGAAGAAAGTGTTTCAAATAACAAGAAAGGCTATGAAATCCTAGAGCATCTAGGCAGCTGCATCTCCATTCTCCTCCAAGACGTTCTCCACAAAGACTTCATTCTCCTCTGCTCACATCCAAGTGGATGACCATTGCAAAAGAAAAACATACAACATGGCACAAACACAAGCAAATGCAAGGGTGAGCTAATTATATAAAAGCATACAATATAACAATGTGAGTCATACAATAATATTTCAATTAAGCAAGATAAAACCCACAACCTATGCATGTTATATTCTAGACTTAACACGTCCGGACTTTAAAATGATAGTCGGACTATGGCGAGTCTTGCACCCGACTTGTGAAACTTGGGTTCCCCACCCTGCCACACTCACGAGGTTAGTCCATTCCGCGCCTTGAGGCATACTGGGAGCCCCCAAGACTAAGGACCTCCTGCTACTTCTCACCACATGGTTCAACCTCTCTAAGTGAGCATGATTGACCATTGAAGCGTCAGAATGACTCCCAAGGCTGAGCCCCTACTTTCATTCTAAAACACTAAAAATCTCACCAAGAGATCTTGAACTTATGGAACTTAGTTTACCACTTGGATCGTATTTTCATCACCTTATAATTATATATTTTTGCCAAAATAAACATATACATAACAATTCTACAAATTAAAAAAATTCCGAAACATAACAAAGTTTCAATAAAAAAAAATCATTCTCATGTCTGCACTCGTGATAGGTACTTAATTTTCTCACAATAAAATTCTACGTAAACTTATCACATAACCACACTTTATTTTATATATATATATATATATAAATTAATATTATATTCCTATAAACTTACGGGATGCCAACGTCTTTTATAATATATATACATATATATTATTACATATACTTATAATATATTAACATAATATTTTACATACTTCCCTTATATAATGTAGCCCCTGACTAGTATTATTATCATGCAAAAAGTTTCCTTTATCTCACTTCTTTAATTTGCATAAGGCCACCCCTACGTAGGATACTAATTTTATTTTAGCGAAATGATATTTTAACACTGGCATTTGACACCATTTTGACACTAGTCAGGTGTCAAAATGTGATTGGTACATTTGAATTAAAAAAGAAATGAAAGGAAAACCCTGATGCGAGGGCATAACCGGAATGGAAAAAGCAAAAATTTTCATTTGGCGGTTTCTTTTCAATTGGTTCCGTGGTTCTCTGTTCCATCTTTTGTCTCTTGGGTTTAGGGTGCAATCTCTCTCGGCCTTTTGCTAAATCGTGCTCTCTCTTCCGTTGTCTCACTAATTCTCCAGTGAAGCCATTGCCGTCTCTGTCACGGTAGATTGTGGTCTCTCTTTCGTTTTGTAGGTCATTCTCCGGTGAAGCCATTGCGTGATCTGTCTCGCTTGAGGGTGCTCTGTGATTCGTTGTGTTGCTCACTTTGCGGTCAAGCCATTGCTGTGTCTCTCTCGCTTGAAGTGGTAAAGTCATCACTTTCTTTCTCTTACGCTCATTTATGTGTTGTGACTCATTGCTCTTTCTCTTTCGTTGTGTTGGTCATTTGTGAAGTGGTAAAGGCAGCGATATCTCTGTTTGTGTGTTTGGTGAAATCATTACGCTCTCTCAGTTTTTGGCTTTGGTGAAAGGTCATCTCTGTGGGTTTTTTGCGTCGTTGTCATTGTGTGTTTGTTTTGGTTATTTTGGTAAGTGGAAGTGTTGAAAGAGTAACGTATTCTCCATTATATAGGTTGTATTGTTGTTTAGCGAAACCTAACCATTTTCTACACATTTGCCTTTATGACTACAGGTGCAATGGCATCCCCAAAAGCCTGTGTAAGGATTAATGAAATATTTAGTGCACATTTGGTATGGATGATGTATTTAGTTACAGTATTTATTATATTTATGTTATTTTTTTGTAGAAACGGCTTCGTGTGTCGATGATTGTGGAGTTATGATGTTAAAAGCCATGGAAATTTGGGATGGAGAGGATAGATACAACGGGAAGAGCATGCCGGAGTACACAAATGTAAGTATGTAATTTCATTGTTAGTAATATTTGATGATTTTGTTAATTATATCTAAACTTTACAACTATTTCTTTTCAGGAGGAGTTGAGTAAAATTAGAAAGAACTATGTCAAATACTGGATCCTAGACAACGAGAACATCGGAATATTTGATGCGTTAGATGAATATGGGTTGTTGTAGGATTTGATGGATATGTACAGATGATTAATGTATTCATTTCATATGTATTTAGACGAACAATGATATATGTATTCATCTTCTATTGCAATAAGTAATGATTCTTACAGACAATGATATATGTATAGCAATTATAATTTGAATCCCATATGATTTATATCCAACCAATATTATGTACAATGTCTATCTATTTATCTCAAATGTATAAGAATGTTAATTGTTGTTTGTATATTGTTCATATTGACCAACTTAAGTTAATAGGTGTGAGTTATGGTTCAAAAAAGGGTTTGGTAAACGTTTACAGGACACTGTAAATGTTTCCGCGGGTGAAGTAAGAAATTTGTACAAAATAACTGCACTTGATTCAGGATTTCATCCAAGTACTTTTAGTGAATAAAACAACTTACTTAATGCAACTTGGGGACCCCAAATTCAATTATCCACACCCAACACACACCTAAACACAAAAAAATTCAAAAACCAGTCCAAACTTGCAAAGAATTGCAGATTTCACCTAATGGTCCTCTGTGTACCAAAACCTGGCTCCTTTAGAAGGACTTTCTGTACAAATTCCAGAAAACTCTCACATAAACGTTTACCACCATCCTGTAAACGTTTACATGGCCTTTTTTCACTGCACTTGATTTAGGATTTCATCCAAGTACTTTTAGTGAACAAAACAACTTACTTAATGCAACTTAGGGTCCCCAAATTCAATTATCCACACCCAACACACACCTAAACACCAAAAAATTCAAAAATCAGTCCAAACTTGTAAAGAATTGCAGATTTCACCTAATGGTCCCCTGTGTACAAAAACCTGGCTCCTTCAGAAAGACTTTCTGTACAAATTCCAGAAAACTCTCGTGTAAACGTTTACCACCATCTTGTAAATGTTTACATGGCCTTTTTTCACTGCACTTGATTCAGGATTTCATCCAAGTACTTTTAGTGAACAAAACAACTTACTTAATGCAACTTAGGGTCCCCAAATTCAATTATCCACACCCAACACACACCTAAACACCAAAAAGTTCAAAAACCAGTCCAAACTTGCAAAGAATTGCAGATTTCACCTAATGGTCCCCTGTGTACAAAAACCTGGCTCCTTCAGAAGGACTTTCTATACAAATTCCAGAAAACTCTCGTGTAAACGTTTACAGCCCTGTGTAAACGTTTACGCGAGAGAATTCTACAATTTGTACAGAAACTTCAACATAAAGGACCACTTTTAGTAACACAAAGGACCCACGATGACATCTGTCAAACTTTGCCTTGACTTGCACTGCATGTTGAGGATATTGGTTCGGAAACTGACTTTAGAGTTTTGGACATCATGTTCAGGGATCAAAGAATTGATCCATGTTACACATTTCACCAAACTAAGTCAATTGCTTTGAACGAGGTTTGTCTATTCAACGCAAAATGTTCCGTATGTCCCTTAAGGCCATCAAGACTACAACAAGCTTTCCAGTTTAATATTTAACAACTAACATTATTTCCCAATTTCAATGACATTACCATTCATTTAACTGTAATACAATGTCAAACAAGGAGTTGTAATACAATGTCAAACAAGAATAATTCAATGAAACATCTGTCAACAATAACATTACAATTCGAATAACAAAAAACATTTGTCCACAATAAAACATTTGACAAAAAATAAAACAACCACTCATTAAACAACATAATCTCTAAACATTAGTATAATAATGTCACTCATATTTTATTGCTAAAGTTCCAGTATAAGGGGTTTTAAGAGCTCTGCTCTTGACCCGCCTTCGCGACCCCTTCCTCACAAAAGTCTTCAATGGAGTTGAATCATTCTTCATTGGAGTTGTATCAGTCTTCATTGGACTTGGATCAGTATTCATTGGAGTTGGATCAGTGGACATGCCTCCCGGGGAAATGCCTTCAGGGGAGAATGAATGATCTTCACAGGGCACACTCTGCCCACCTTCCTGTGCTCTTCTTCTTCTACCTTTCTCATAAGCAACCTCCTGCTCCAGAAATCAATGCTCGCTGCTCCTCTGTCAATTGCTTGTTCAAAGTTGAAATATACTTCGTGGAAAATGAGTGTCGAACCGTTAACTGCAACAACCACAAACGAAACTACAACAATTTCAAAACCCTAAAACAAAAACAACTACAAACTTAACAAAAAAATTCACAAAACATAATGCCCTTTCCCCTTTCAACAAAGGCACAACGAACAAAAAATTGACTTTATTACTTGAAGGAACCCATAACGAAAACGATATACCCAAACACAAAACGGACCAACTAAGGAAATAACCACCAAATAACCACAAACAAAAAAGAACGAAAGGAAAAACACACTTACCTTGCTCGTCGAAGGACCTTGAAGACTGCAAGCATCCATGCCTCGTCCAAGACACACTCAACACTGCAAACACAACAACGATGATGATGGCCACAACGACTGTCAATACAGAATCTGTCAACCACACCGGAATGAGACTAAATCAGATGGAGAAATGGAAGGAATGGAAGAACGACCAAGGTCAGAAGAACAAATGACAGGAAAACAAGGTCTCACTCTCATGAAAGACCTAAAGGGCAACACGGAAAATTAAAATTTGAATTCTGATCCTCTCTGCTGACGTCAAAAATCAAAATTTGTAAAAAAAAATAACATCAACCAATCATAGCACGACACGTGGCAGTGTCAAAACAGTGTTAAAATTATGGTGTCAAAATATCGGGACGTTTTATTTTATCATTTTTGCTTTCCTTTCTTTTTATTTTTTCCACAATTACTTTGGTCTTTCTCTCTCCCGCAAGTTTCAAGAGGAGATCTATGCCTACAGCATTTCTTCCATACAGAAGAACTACTCCCAGCTTTTCAATAATTAAACCTTCTTTCCTACCCATATATTTAACAAATATAAAGAACTAACAATTTTACTCTTTCAACCCACTCTTCCATTGATGTCGTGGGCCTTCCAACAGCTCTCACTCAAGATTTATAACATGCACAGGGAGAAGAATGTGTTCTTTATCAGTTCAAGATTTTCTCCTGTAACCAATATTCCTACTTTGTTTTTCTCATGCAACTATAATTGAAATTCTCTCACAGTTCTAAACCACACAACTATACTCTCTATTATCCTCTTTATTTTAACATGTAAAACTGAACTAAACTCTTATCTTCCTTTTTCATTATTTTCTATCTATACAAACCATCACTCTTCCTCCTACTTCTCACAAATTCCCAAACTTATCTACTTCTTCATTCCAGAATCTTATAAATCAACAACACACCCTTACCACTCACACGTATACCCTTCTCGTAAAACCCCTTCATGTAACTTTCTTTCCTACAACCTTCATTCTTCTTTTTCATTAATTCAACAACACTCACACCATGCTCTGCCACAACCTAAACCCATCTTACTACTGCAACAGTTTCACTCTTCTATTCCTGTAATATCAAACATTTTCACTCTTTCTTCAATAGTACACTACAAAACCTAACAAACCCATCTATAAACAAATAACCATTTTTCACTTTATCAATATCAGCCCACGCACAACTCTCCCTAACTTTCTTTCTTCTTTTATTTTTAATTTTCCTAAAACCAATCTCGCATCTCTCCTTCACCTGTTCACGTACACACCCATGCCAACCACTTTCAAGGAAAATCTAATAAATATTTTCAACAATAATTACACTAAATGGGACCCACAGTATATGTTTCCATCAACCCGAAACCCACACTTCCCCACTCACGTGACCTCTTAACATTTCTATACCTTCTCCCTGCAATTTCTCTCACCACTTTCAAGTACTCTTTACAAGTCTTATTTACAGCAATTAATTCATCAAACGCCCCAAAAAGAAAATAAATCAATCATAGTATGTATCATCATTCACACTCTTCAATTCATGCAAAACTAGATACGTAAAACAATTAAAGGCACTCCGAACAGTATATCATTTTCACTTTTAACATGCATACATATAATAGAACAGATTCAACCCAAAAAACAATTAGCTCCCCTTACCTTGGGTTTTCACGATAAGCTAATTTGAAGACGTCCTAACGGAAATTCTCACCCGGACAGAAAAACAACAGTACCTATAAACCACCGTATCGGCGGTAGAAAATAACTCTTGGAGTGAGAACTTAACAGAAATTAGAAAAAAGGAGAGTTCTAACTACATAAAATCAGTAGAACCCCAAGCCATAAGTTTCGAAAATAGCAGAGAAAAGGGAAAAATACTCGTACCGGTCGGAACGGAGAAAACGATCCGTAGAAATGAAGCTTTTTCCACTGCGGACGATTTGGCACATTCAAACCAAAAATTGAACGGTGCGATTTACTGGAAATCTAGAGAGATGGCAGAGCACAAGGTTAGTGCAAGGTTTTGGTGAGAAAAAGGAAACTTAGCAAATGAGAAATCTGATTTTTCTGAAAAGTCCTTCTAAGACTAAGATGTCCTTAGTTTATGGGTTGGGCTGCCCCAAAGGCCCAATGACCCCTTTTTTATTTATCAGCCCTTACAATGGTAGGATAAAGAAAATAATTAATTCTTAGTAGAAAGAAACTACCCACATTGGGGAAAAAACTACTCATTTCTAAAGGATCTCTCTTGATGTACACATATTATTTGTCTATTTTATATATTTTTAAATTACAATATAAAGTTACAAAGACACCAAAAAAGTAATAGTGGAACACAGAAAAAGTAATCAACTATTGAGAAGAAATTATTCCATGTATTAAAAAAATTAATTATCCATATATTAAAGTATAGGTATAACTAAATTATATATCGTAAATGTTTAAAATGTTTCATTTTATATAACTAATTTTTAATTACAATATAGCTTTAATAAAATATATAATAAGTAATGTATTATATAAGAGCATAATTAAAGTGTGGATAGCCACCGCACACCCGTAATTCCGCAAATATATAAGAGGGATTATAATAAGAATATAAAATAAAAATAAAAGACCACTTAAGTAATTTGTTATTCATTAATCAACTAAGCATAATTTTTGCTTGAAGAGACTAAATAAAGTATATTTAAAATATTATAGAAACTACAGAAGATCAACTTAAAAATTGAGCAACCGGAAATAAACTTAGCCTGAATTTAGTATTGACGATGAATCCTAACTGTGATGTATCCTCAACCTTCGACTTATTTTCATTCTTAGAATTTTGAAGGTAAATGGAAACTAACTATATTATTTGGTGCTGGTTAAATATTAAAGTTTCCATGAATTATTTCATGCTTTAACATAATTTTTTCAGCTTTAAAAATAACAACTCACACCACTAAACTCCATCTTTCTATTACCCATAAAAAACCGTCTGTTCAACCAAATATTGTAAATGCTTCAATCTTGGCCATATCAAACTCAATCAATGACACAAAATATTTCATAGGGATAAAGACTATTGTTAGCATTTCTCTTTGCATAATTAATTGACCAACAGTTCAAAAATAAATGCATACTTTCCTTAACTACAGAAAAATTGGACAAACCAAAATTTTCTTCAGACACCTTTCAACCACCTCTACTCAAAAAGGAAAATGCAAGAACTGAAACAGCCAATTTTGCAGGGAAACATTACCATTAAATGGAGTTAAAAAAAATCATCGATCTGTCAATAATTACTACACTTTGCACTGGAAAATAGCAATCGAATTATGAAATGAATATGATAAGAAACCGTTTTGTACATTTTATATACAAAAAAAAAATTGAACCTTCTTTTTTTTTTTCTAGTAAATGTATGCCCAACAAAACTAAATTTATCCCTATTGCACAGCATTGGCTTTAACTTTTAAGCATACGCACATATGAAGAAAATACTCAGGATTCATCAAGTTGTTGACAACCCAAGAAAAAGGTATATCTAAAATCGGTTCTATCCCTTGAATACGAACAAATTTGATTTCAGCAATCTCAGCTGCGTTGCAAGATGAACCGGGATCAGATGATCTTTCTCCCTCTTCTCCACTTTGGTTAATGTCTGTATCTCCTTCAATTACAAAGGAATTCTCCAGAAAAAACTCAGGTAATATTCTTTTAACCGCATCATTTAAACTAAAGTATTTACCTGCACGCAACAGACATAAAAGACAAATATATCAGTTAAATTACAGAAAAGTAAATATCATCCTAACAATAAAATAACAATTTCGATTAATTGCAATCAATTTAAGCAGAGACAAAGGAATGGCAAAGGATGCATGGACACTTCAATAGTAAGCATACCCATGAGAGACACATTTAGACACTCTGAATATAACTGGCTGGTCATGTTTTGAATTTTTATACCTTTATAGATAAAAATATCACAATAATTAGACAAAAACTGACCAATAAAACTATCATACATCAACCAACATAAGAAATCCCAAACTGTCTAAACTAGCGCATTTTTACGGCCAGTGTGCATTCTCCTCAAGAGAGAAAAATCTCTTTAGCAATAACTAAAATCGTGAAGATATAATGTCAACAAAAGTATTTAAGCATGTTTTTAGACATTCTGATTGACATTTTAACTATGGACGCATCATTTGTCCACTGGTGAATTCTCTAAAGTGGGCAATAAACCTCAATACACCAATTTAGAGCCTAATCTCGTAATTACGCAAATTATTCATATTTTTTCTGAAAATTAGCAATTTATTTCAAAAAGATGTAAGCTCGCACTAGTTTTATTATTTCCGTAATGTAGCCTCTGGCACTCAATCAATATAGGTGTCAAGCATTTCAGAGGTTCATATGCCTCTAGCCAAGGGAGGAGCTTTACCACTTCTGCTAGTTGGGCAATACAAAATTGACAGATTTTATTAAATCATGAACTGTTTTGGTTGCAAATAAAAAGAAGTTTGTGTGGATGTAACTTATGTTTGCAGCAACTTGGTCAACAAATACAATAATTGTAAACATGTTTCTTCCATTACTCTGAGATACAAGATAGTTAGTTATCAGGGTCGGGGATTGTTTGAATTGATAATCAAGGAAACTGAGAGTTGAGTTTTATTATCTTCTCTTCGCTTTCCCTTTCACAAGTTATCTTTTAAGAGAACATAATATTACCTTAATCAATGATATTTTCGGACGCAACATGCGGGCTAATCCTCAGCTGTGGTTCTCTATTCTTTTGCATTTTAGTCCATACATATTTAAGTTTGAGCCTTAGTCGCAGTATTGATAAATTGGACTTAATGATTGGTTATATTTTCCTAAAGGGAAATATTTAATATTTTGTTATAGCTCCTGATATAAAATACTAGGACCATTTATTTAATTTTTATGTGTTTTTATTTTTTTATTTTCTAACATAACTGTTTTCCTTTCCCCATTGCCCACTACTCCATCCTTCAGAAAACTATGGCTGATTTTACCCCGACACCATCAGCCATCATGCCCTATTAATATGATGATCATTCCCATACAAGAAAATAGGAAGAAAAATCATAGAAAACAATCAACTTAGAAGTTACAAGGAGGATTCTCTATAAGACACGACTTACCATCTTCCTTATAAAGCTCAACAGGACGATTGATATATGAGACTTTGTCCCAATTATCAATTTGAGGAGCATCTTCAAAATCATCAAACTCCTCATTGACTGTCCACAGATATAAACGAACAGGAATCCTACCTACAAAAGACAGTAGATGTTAATCACAAAAAATAAGTTTATCAAGAGGCATTGGTACACGTGCTCATTGTCAACAAATAGATAATTATGCAGTATTGCAGTTTTAAGTACAATTAGAAAGTAAAGATAAAAATGAGAATCAAGTAAAATAAGTAGCCTAGGTGATAGCTCTCAAAACTTCACATATGATCACACCATACAGATATCATTTTTAAAAGGGCAAGTAGAGAGCTCATAACGCACTCAGAATTGGTTTAATCCTCTTGTAAAGTGTTTAGAAGATCCATGAGGAGGAAAGAGACTCCTCACCTGTGCTAGGAATTTTGAATTTACATATAATAAGAATATTCTTTTATAGAAAAAGAAAGAAATATTATCAAAAAGAATGGAGGTGTAGACATGAAATCTTCTATAAAAGAAGAGGAAAAAACACAGCCAGCCAAATTGCACACAAACTAGTTCATGTTGCTCACCGGTCTTAACTTGTCCAGTAACATCGGTATCTCCTGTACTTTGTGGAGATTTAATCAAGACTGAACTAACATTTTCCGTATATTCATCTTCAGAGGTTCCAAGCTTAAGCTTAGATGCCACCCGACGATAAGTTTCTAAATTACCTGCAATGCATGAGTACTGACTGTTGAAACAAGTCTAAGATCAAAGGGCAACAAAACAAATTCTCCATAAATTACCAAGGCAGATGGAACCCTTGCTCCTTTCTGCACTTTGACATTACACTACACTTTGTCTATCCTATATTTTATGAATCTTAGGGTAGAATAGCATTGATTCAAATTTGAGATTGGTTATACATTGAAAATGGAACTAGCTTTCGGAAGTGTATGTTCAACTGTCTTAAATATTTTTCATTCCCAAAATAAAAACAGTGAGGAATAAAATAACTAAGGTAATCAAACAACTATTTCTACTCTGGAAAAGATCCTTGAGAAAAAAATAATTTTACATGTTTAATGTTTATGACTGTTCGTATGCCAATAAAGATAAGACATGTTTGATTTGCAAAAAGATGAAGGAAAGAACAGCACAAAAAGACTTGTCCCGTGGTTTAATTTTAAACAAGAGAAAAGATGAAATACTGGACAGAAGGTAAAGAGATCAAATTCCCTTTTTCCTTGATGTTGTAACCCACCCCATCCACTCCCACACTGATAACCAACCAAAACACAAATGCAACCGCACAAATGATGGATGAACACTCAATATTCAACAATGTTCCCTTGCTCATTTTTTACCACCGGTATCAGAATAATGTGACAATTATATCAGCATTCACTTTAATACCAAGTTATCAAATTATAATGTACTTTTAATATTGTACAAGAATAAATGCTAGGAAGACACTCTCTCAATGGTCAAAATTTATTGGAAAACCCAAAATTTTGTGGATCTCACATCTTATTTAATGAAGCTCTGCTAATTGTTGTAGATTTCAACATGTTACAATTACAAGGAAACTGCTAGAAAGAATGTATGAGAAACTGTGTTAATAACACTTCTCACTATATAATATAATAAAAAAAAATAGAACATAAAAAATAATTAAATGATAGCTCTTAAAATAATTATAAAATATATTGTGCCTTTTCATAATGGAAAAAAAAAACACTATATAGCACTTGTGTATATTTAAATTAACATTTTTCTTTCTAATATTTATATGCATAAAACAACAACACCAAATTCCCAATGTTGTACATCAATCACCGAACACTAGACAAAACGAAAGCTTGAACTGTAATTCAATGTACATCACACACTCTTAATGTTTCAGATGAGGTATCCGAGTTTGGCCTATTCACAAGTGAAACCTTCTGCTGAAAAAAAAAACAAAAACAAATAAACCAAGCTTCATTGAACAACCCTTGGATTATCCCAAACAAACCAACCTCAAGCTTGATAAATAATAACCTCGGGTTCAATTCTAATCCAACACAGATTACATTTGTGACCTTAAATAGATTCCTGAAAGTTACAAAGCTTAGCTTGCACTGCCTCATTCACCACCAGAAGAAAAACGAAGGGAATAAGGCAACCATCCATTGGTGGGGTCAGGCTATTAAAAATAACCAATTTGCCTTTATGTTTACTAAATATAAATGAATACGAAGATTTATCAATAACCTTGCTAAAATCATGTTAAATTGCCACCAAAATAACTATGGGGCAACTTACACAGCACTACCAGCACACAAACAAGTGTAGGTCAGTAACTCCACAGTCACACTACTATGAAAATAACTGCACTATATCTATAACAGGAACTGGATCATAAATGTAAAGAAAGATTTAACGAGCAGGAAATAGTATTTATATTTATATATTATTTATATCATATTCTCTCTCATCTGATTCTTAATCAAAGTGAGAACCAGAAAAAAATTGCAAATGAAGTCTCGCTCTTTCTCTCTATATTCCCAACAATTAACAATCAGTAACAAAAGAACTCAGGTACTACATTTTATATTTATCCTATTTTTCTTAACGTTCACATGCTAACAATCTATTTGATTGAAATAACTAAAAGTCTTATCATCCACCTCCCAACATTTTATTGGTAGAATATAAAATCACACATGGGAATCTCAAGAGAAACAGAATACCTTAGGTAATTAACAACAGTACCTTTTAAAACAGAGTCCCAGAGCTCCACCTGATCAGGTTGAGACATGTTCATGATATTTTTGCTATTCCCATTTATTACATATGCAGCCTGCAGCAAAATTAAAATTCAGGTAGTGGCAACGAAAATTTAAATCTCATGCATTGCCGATGGGACACAAATAATAAGTTTTGGGGACTTAAAGTTGAACAAATGCAGTATCCCACTTCCCTACCAAGGGTCCTACACTTAAATTTTAGCTGGAATACCCACTGCTCTGCAAGTTAGTGCACTAACTGCGGCTTCTTCCGGATTCTAGTATAACTTCGAGATTAAGGTTTGGCAGCAAAACATAGCCAGTGACTTTATTAGTGTGCGAAATAAGTAAGCAGTCAGAAAAGGCACACGATATGGTGGGTTTATTCTAGAACGAATAAGAAGGGCCTTGGAGAGCCAGTTAGCTGAGGTTGAAAGTAGAGGGCGATGGGGGATCATGTGATAAAGGGGAATATAGTAAGCAGAGAGAATAATAGGGGGTCTGTTGTGGGAAGTCATAGTTTATTAAGTATTTTGAAGGGAAGAGAATGTTCTCTCTGAGGAGCTTAGGCTCTAGTTTCTTTTTTCTACTTCTACAATAGCCCTTGAGCTCTCTTCATTCCAATAAAATATATCTTATTCAGATTTTATCTTCTGGATTCCCATCACCTTAGCATATTATTACTAAAATACCTACTTTGACCTACAACTGAGCTCAAAGATCTCTACCTTTACTATAACATTACTAATTTTATCATAAATGCACATTGAGTAGTAGTGAATAATATTAGTTGTTACAAGGTATGGGAGGAACTGAAAACATCATAGCTTCGATTAGAGAACTCCTTATTTGAAAGCAGCACCAGGTTCTATCCAAGATATTCCAGAAAACCCTATCAATCCATTAACTTTTATCATTAAAGAACATTTTATAGCAGTCAAACAACACACTAACTTGGCCCATAAGCATCACACCAATCCAGAAAAAAACCACCATTACCTTAAAAAATCGTCAAAAGTTTTTAATTTCATCAAGTTCCAATATTTTCCTTACTATCCTATACCAATAAACCATGTGTCAGACTTGGGTGAGATCTGTCTAAAGCTTCATATAACCAAATATGATATGAGTCTGATGTGATCAATCAAAATAGCACAAAATGCATGTTAGAGGGCATAAGAACCTTCTTTGAAAAGCTTAACTGGCACAAAGCATCATGTTATAAATCAAACAAGTACCACAATAAAAGCAGGCACCACAAAGCAGATATCACGTAACTGACCTCTTTCAGCGAGTTAATAAAGCTCCACTTTACACTGTCTTCGCCTTCACAAGGAAGCAATAAATTACTTGGATATCCTCTAAAGTGTACCTATAAATCGATCAGAGGGTTCAGAGATTAAGATCCAATATAGCTGCACATGTGGAAAGATTATTTCTACAAGGGCCACTAAAATGTTAGTAGTAAATCAATCCTAATTTATTTAGGCACTTCTAATTTTATTTGCTTCCCCTAGTTCAGGCTCTTAGTTTCTTCAATAATAAACACCACCAAGCAGGTAGAATTGAAGTGGAAATCCAATAGGAATTCCTGTATTGTCACATCATCCCAATTATTAATGTGATGAGACAGCAACACAAGTTCCTAAAGGATGCTAGTCTTTTTCAAAAAAAAAAAAGAAAAAAGACACTAACAGCAACCTACGGATTAAACTCTATTTAAAATATGAAATGAACAATAAACGCTTTACTTGAGAGAAAATAAATGTCATCCAATCATAAACCATCGTCATATAAGATAAGTTTAATAAATTTTACAACAACTACCTTAAAGTCGTACGGAAAACGATTTTAACCTAGGAGTATATGGCCACTAAAAAATAAACTCTCGTGTTAAACTTGCTTCCAGCAATTAAAATCTAAACGAGCGGCTTCCTACCGAACAATCTAAACAGAGGAAACAATATGTAATTCCAACAGAAAAGGGTAGGTCGAATTGACTAAACAGAAAACCAAAACAAGATCAGAAAGTAATTACCGTCAAATTCCACGGTCTCTCCGGCTCCACGCACAGAAGATCAAAAAGAACACCGGTCGGTATATACCTGCACAAAGCATAACAAACATAAAAAAAGAAAACAATCAGTGTAATGCGAGAATTGAAAAACATCGAGAATATGCATTGTATTGCAATCGCACCACTTGAGAGGAAGGCCTTTGTAGTCAAACCAAACCGTGTCAAGTCCAGGGGGAAGCGTGCTGCTGAAGTGAGGCTTCACGAGAGATATCAACAGAGGCAAGTAACCTATCCGAGGAGCCAACACCTGAAAACGAAAACGACATGGAAACGAAGCGAATAATTGAATGAGATGATAAAAAAAAAAAAAGAAAAAAAAAAAAAAAAAAAACCCTACGGAAATAGGAAGAGTGTGGCGCGAGAAGAATACCAAAGCTGGTGGAGGAGGAGGAAGAGTTGTGACTTCAGATTCGTGGAGGTGAATCTGCAGCGGAATGGCCCCTTCCCACACCCGCTTCTGCGCCGAGCTCATCTCTTTCAGATCTCTTTCTATTTCTCTCTCACTCTCTCTTCACTTTTAACTTCATTCGCTCCACTTCTTCTCTCACTTTGATCAAATCGCTCACGTTGCTTTATTTGTTTTCTCAGCTTTTGGATTTTTTTTTCAACTATATTTTAACTTCACGAAATTATCTAATTACAATTTATTGCTTTAAAAATATTAAATTTTTAAATAAATATTATGAAATCTGATAATTAAATGTGGCAACTTGAGTCTCGTTAATACAAATGAAGTTCTAAACTCGAGATTTTGATACCTATGAATTTAGTCATTCATTGTTCAGTCTTTTTCTATTCTAATTACTTATGTGCATAAAGAAAGAATATATATATTTAGTAGTACGTTCTCTTATCTAAATTATTTTTCGAATTTCTTTCATTTAAGCTTTCTTTTCATATGTTTAAGTGTTAAATTTTCAAAATAAATGTATATTTCATTGTTATATTTTTTTCCTACATTTTCTCATTGTATTATCTCTTTCTCTTTTCTTTCACCGTACATTTTTAAAATTATAAATATGATTTTCAATATTTTATTAAATTATTCTTTTTTTCTTTTCTCTCTTCCCTCACTACATCCATTTTATTCCATAAACTTTTCAAAAATCGATTAAGTATTGAACGATTTAAGAATTGAAATACATTTTTCTTAACCAATTTTCGAAATATGTGAGTTTTTAACCAAATTTTAAAAACTGGTTAAAAAAATTTATTTTGAAATTTGACTATTAAATGTATATTCTTTAAACATATTTACGTTTAAGAAAATAAAAACGTATAAAATTTAAAATAACAAAAAATAAATATTAAAAAATCAAAAGAAAAAGATAATTAACAAAATTTTAAATAAAAATTACAACAAAATACAATTACAATATTTAAAAAAAATCAACTAAAATTAAATTAAACAACTTTAAACAAATAACAAAAATCAATATAATTTCAAAAAACAAAAAAAAAACATTTTTTTTATTTGGTTGTTATTTTTAAATTTTTTTTATTTGATTTTTAAAAATATTGTAACTGTATTTGGTTATTATTTTTTATTTAATTTTCTGTTTTATTTTGATTTTTCAAAATTTATTATTTATTATTATTTTTTATTTTAAATTTAATACATTTTTTATTTGTTAATCGTATTTCAAAATATTTTTTTTTAACATTCTTTTGAAAGCTAGTTAAGAATTGACGAGTTTTAGAAAGTCAATTAAAAGAAAAACATATTTTAAATTTTAATTCATTAAATTTTTAACTGGTTTTTGAAAACTGATAAAAAAATAAATACAATGACTAGAAAGAAAAAATAATAATTTTAATAAAAATTTAAAGGTTATATTTATAATTTTAGAGATGTAAAATGAAAAAACACCCAAAATTACAATAACACCGCGTAATATAACATTTCTCATCCTTTTGTTACACTATTAACAAATAATGTGTGAAAACTAAAGAAATATTAAAATACGTTAGAAAAAATAAACAGAAAAGTGATGATAATAAAGTGACAAGAAGTCACTTTCTTACTAGCTTATTTAAATAATAAATTAATTAGTTTGACGAGTAAACGAAAGTGTTTAGCAAATATTTTGAGCTTTTAATTTCTCGTTATAAAAGATTAAATTAAATGAGGATAATAATATTTAGAAAACATTTTTTTTTATAATATTTGATTATTAACATTGATTGGTTAAAAATTACTCTACGATAATGTTTATGATTATTATTATTATTGATTGATTATGGAGTAATTTTTTATCAATCACATACTGACTTGTAACCAATGTTCAAATATTATCAAAAAAATGTTGTTTAAATATCATTATCCTAAATTAAATTATAAGTTATGAGATACATTTTATAATTCATAAATAGCACAGACTATTTCATTAATTTTTATTATTGTTATCCTTTGTATTTTTTTAATTTCCTTTGACATATAATAAAATATTTTAATCTCATGAATATAACTAATTAGTACATTATTTTCATAATTGGTGTGTTTATTTTTAATTCTTTTACACAACTCAAATTAAAAAAAAACTAAAAAATAACATTTTAAATTAAAGTACTACATAATGTATGTGAAAATTATAGCCGATAAAAATTGTAAAGAATATATTCAACTCATTTTAAAATATGTGCAAGTTTTAAAAGTAAATAAATGTATTAAAAAATTTAAATAAAATTTTATTATTTTAAAAATATAAAATTATAATAACATGATAATATACTTTATTTTATTAAACACATAACTTTCAATTATATAATAAAATTAAGTAGTTATTTTTTTTATACCATTTTATACTTATTTACCACGTAATTTATTAGTCAATTTGTCAAACATTTTTAATATAATAAATAAAATTATAAGTTTGGAATTTACAGCATAGGAGTTCATATACGATTAATTAGAGTTACGATTATAAGTAAATTTTAAATAGAATAACATAAATATATTTCAAATAGTAATATAGTTACGATGTTAATAAATTTAATATATATATATATATATATATATATATATAAAATAAAATAAAATAGTATTACATATATATGTTATGGATTTAAATTTTTTTAAAGATCATAATATATTTTGTAAGAACCTAGAAAATAAAGTATGAAAGTAGATAGGTGTATTAAAATAATGAGATCGACTATTTTATAATAAAATACTCATATAATATAAATAGAATTTTATAAGTTGGTCTCATTATCTAAAATACTTTTTTAAAACACTATCTTCTTCGTTTTCTTTCACTTCTCTTTAACTTTTCTCACTCGTGGATTATTTGTTCAACAATAAAGAGGTTTATAGGCAATCCTGGCGTCGAGAGCTATCATTCCAACCGATCAATTTTTTTATTAGAGTCAGTAAGTTTCTTTTCCTTTTTCGTAGTATTTTCTTGATTTTTGATCATGCAAGAGGATTCTTGCATGTGTCAATTAGTGTTCTTCTTTAATTATTGATTCAATTTAGGTTTTGAGGTTTCTCTCTAATCACCATTCGGTGATTTATAGATGTTTTTAGAAGTTCCTTGCGGTGCAAGCCTCGGTCAGAAAGTTTTCTAGAGGTGTGCAATTTTAATAAAGGTAAGAGGAGCTAGATAATTTCTTTTAATTGAAGTATGTGGTGTGAGTTTGATGGTATATGAGGATAAAACTGTTTAGCTTAAAAATGTTGTTTTGTGTCAGTAATAATTGAAGTGATTGGATGAAATTTATGCTTCGTATGTTAATGGATGTTCTAAATATGCAAAATTTGTTGTATGTATGGTTGTAATGTGGATTTGATGTTGATGAAGTGAATTGTGCTCTTTGAACTGTTAAAGGAAAAGCGTAATCTTGGTTGTTGGTCATTTGGTCTAAAATAGGGTCTAAAGTAGTGAATTGGTGAGAAATGGTTGATGAGCTGAATTGATAAAATTGGTGTTGGTTATGAACTGATTGGGGTCATGTTCAGGACTTTAATTGGTAGATATTTGAGTTAGGAGTGAGTGGTGGTGATTGTGTAGAGTTCAACTTGTTTTAGAACTCAATTTAAGGAAGTGAACTAGTGAAAACTTGAGTTTGGGGTTTTGTGTGCAAATGGTCAGTTGGGAGAGTTTTGATAAGTCAATTGGGACTTGTTAGAGTTCCTAAGTTACTTGAAATTGTGACATAAGTGGTAGAATTCAATTTGAGTCTCTAAGTTGAGTTTTGTGAGTTTTTGGTTGAAAATTTGTAATCATTGGTTAAAAATGAGTTTAGAAAGGTTTAGACACACTTGGTTGAGTATAATTGAGTATATATAACAATTTAGGAGAGTTATAAGTTAGGAAAAATATATCGATTTGATCAAGTTGGTGTATGTTGCAAATTCTACAGTTTTCATGCTGCAGAATTATACAAACTCGCTGAGCAAGAAGAGTCGCTCAGGGAAAGGATTGAGAGTCTAGACCACTGTTTAAACTTTTGCCTAGCGAGAGAAATCGCTCAGCGAGAGAAATTGCTCAGCGAGAAAGTGGAAAGTATAAACCACTATCTGGAGGATTCGCCTAACAAGTAATATTGTTAAGCAAGAGATTGGCGTCTGAGATCACTGAGATTTTATTCGCACAATTAATCTATATGTTAGCTTATAATATTTAAATACATTTTATATCTATATGTTATCTTAAGTTTTGGATTTAAACAATGATTACAAAAATTAGTTTAACAAGTTTCTAATTGTAACATCCCAATAAATATTACTCTAAAAGTATTGATTTATTTTAGGAGTTACAAGATAATATAGGAGAACAGTAAAGAAATCAACTAAATTGAAAATAGAATACGCTAGAACTTAAAATTAATCCGAACCAGATACACCAACACAGCATATAAACTGAGTTTTCAATTTGGTTTACAATAAAAGCATAGACCGGTTGGTCAAAATAAACATAATTCCTATACATAACCGTCTATAAACAAAATACAAGAAATAACTGACTCTAGAGACCGGACGGTCCAGTACTATACTCGGGAATTTCTTCTAAATTTTCTTCAGTCAGTGCAGCGTCCGTCAGGGGCTCTTCTAAGGCAGCTTCCAAAGTATCTTCTGCTCACATTCATAAGAATGATCATAGCAAATGAGAAGAAGAGTCGACCGGTCGGATACCGAACGACAACATACAAAACAAGACAAATAAGGGTAAGCTTATGTACATTTAACTTATCCATTCATTATACAAACAAACATATTCTACAAATAATTAATCAATACAACAGATCATTCTCATACACAAAAATCAACCGTTAAGACACTGTCCGGACGGTATGAACATGTAGCTCGGTCGTCCCTAGCACCCGGGCGGTGTAGTAACTGTTCCCTCAGCTGCCGCCCGAGGTTAGTCCTCAAACGGTTATATGCGCGTATAACCGTGGACCTCCTGCCATTCCCACACATGACCGACCTCTCTCTACTTGAGAAAACGTCCTCACGGAATATCAGGATCAAGGACGACACCGGAGTCATTCCCACATTCATACTTTACCAATCAATTTTCCAACTCGTGAGATATTCCACCCGAGGAATTCTCTTACTTAGTCAAATTTCTCATTTATTATCACTTTCATAAACAAAGGTGTCAGGACAATGGCCGTATTATCAACGATAGAACACAAGATAAAATGAGACCGAAATATAACTGAAAGATCTGATAAGACGATAAATGACGTTTAGGAATTCTGACAGGCCGTTCCGGCAACGATTAACAACTAATCATCAAAGACTCAACAACAATAATAACCGGGCGGTATAATCAAAGATGAGACTGGAGAAAAGAAGAGTATCATTTTGTTGAATAATAGTCCGACAATGAATAAAGTCGTAACCAAAAGATTAACTATAACTATTAGTCACCCGGCCGGTTTGGTAAGGAATAAAGCAAGTAATAATCATATTCGAAGAATGGTCTATGACCGAACACTTCTCAAAAAGAATAATTTAGTCAAACAAACCGGTCGTTCAAATAAATAAACTTTACTAGACCATGTAGTCACTAAGTGACCGGGCGGCTATTCACAAAGAAGGATATCTGAATTATAAGTTTTATGTAGTTTTAAGTGTCAGCCTAAGGCCGAACACTTTCAAGACCAAATGCTTAGTTTATGACCAGCGTTTATTAAGTACTTTGCAATGAAATTATTAATGGAAACAATTTAAGTTTAACAACATACTAGGCCGAACAGTCCAATTAGACCGAACGGAAAATAAGGGAAGACTGAATGACCCTAATGATCTTCAATCTCAAACTCACATTCTCTAAGTTTTTCATACTTATTCATTTCTTGCAACTCATATAACACATTCCACATTCAGTTCATACAATTCAAACCACATACTTTACATATTAAACATGCATTAAATTGTTCACATTTAAATCATACAGAACATCAAAATTAAACACTCATAAGCTTCCCTTACCTCTAAAGTTTAGCTGAACTTCTAAGATTTCACTAAAATGTTGACCGAACGTCCAAGAGCTCTGACAGTAAAACTGATCGGTGCAAACGGAAGGTCTTCACACCAGGAGTACAATTTCTGAAAGGAGTTTGATGATCGGAACAGTGTTTTGGGTTAGAATTCTAGAGAGAAGGTTTGAGCTTTTAGAGAGAAGGAAGAGAATTTGAGAGTTCATAAAGTTGGTTTGAGGAAGAAGATGAAGATTGCATGCAGAAAGAGTTTTAAGAATTCGAAGCTTCTACCTTAATTACTCTTCCAGAACCGGACAGTTGGCTAGCTCTCCAAGTGCCACATGGTTTCCACTATCCAAAAATCCCTCATTCCTCTTGCAGTCGGACGCATCCCGAGGTTGGGAATTAATTGTTGCTGCAGAGTTTGTCTGCCACTTACTGGGTTTCTCCTTGTTATGCCGTCACTACACGGATTACGAGAAAAATGAATTTAAATGCTTGCAGATTACCAAAGGAGACCGGCCGGTCGCCACTTGGCCGGCCTGAACATACCCATTTTCTGGGTCGTGACACTAATCGAGAATATATATATATATATATATATATATATATATATATATATATATATATATATATATATATATATATATATATATATATATATATATCAAAACAACAGTAAAAAAATCAGGTTGAAAACGTTATTTTCCTTTCTTTTTCCTAAATTGAATGTTCTTTTTAGTGTTTAGAATGGAATAATATTCTTGATATATAAATGATTTCAAATTTATTATCGATCCCTTGTTTAATATTTAAATAAAAAGCTTTACTTTTAATAATTAAATTATCAATTTAAATTCATTAATTGTTAACAAAGTAATCTCAATTTCAAAAGCTGTCATTGCTAATATTTCTTCCATTTTGATAATTCTCATGTTACTATTTTGCCTTTTGAATTGCACGTTTATTTACAATATTTTTAGTCCATTCTATTTCATTTAACACTGTCCTTTTACTTAAATTTGATTCAGGTTACGAAACATGTTTGCTATCGAAATCAGCATTTATTTCAATCTCTATTTTTTTTTCAATGAAAATAATAATAATTTCATCAGTACTGTGCAATCATTTGATAATTATTTTACTCCCAATTATGTAATTTCTTGTTGCATAATCGTTTCACAACTAAATGATTAGATATGATATTTTAAATGATTACAGAGATAAATATTTTAAATAAATAATTAAAAACCCACATTTTAAACTATGAGCTAACTTCATTAACTGTATACTTAATTTTCTTATGTCAATCTTTTATTGTTTAACATGTGCTTTTAATAATGGGAAAATAGTCCCTAAACTGATATTCAATGTGAAGGCGAAATATATATATATATATATATATATATATATATATATATATATATATATATATATATATATATATATATATATATATATATATATATATACCATACATTTGTTACTTTTTATAATAACGATAGTTATGTTTAATATAATCTTTTACAACATAATATTAGTGCATATAAGAATAAAAATTAAATTAAAATCCATATTAAGTGCTTGAGAAATGTTTTTATCATCGTTGCAGTGGCAGGGGCACCTGCAATGTAACACAAAACAAACCTATAAACCGAAAAAAAGAAAAAAAAATCCACTATTAGTGGACGCAAAATCCAGATTCAAGCAAAATGGCACACAACACTTACAATCATTAGCAGCAGTTTCTGAATCCCACGGAACCTTGTCGTTGTTGTTGTTGTATGGGAGCAATTTCAATTACCCGTGTTCAGATTTTACTCCTTCTCGAATTGAATCTAGCTTCTGCTGTTATCACGTTCCCATCAAAATATTTCCTTCAAATTCTTCAATCGCAAGCCACTCACAACCCCCCACCAACTTTCTCTCCGACCCTTTTCCGAAGTCGGAGAAAAGTTTTGTTTTTTTCCTCAGATCTCAGGTTTCGCCTTCACGGGTCATTCCAAAAACCAAAAACCCCATATGTGAGTTTCACAGGGATCTGGGAACAATAAAGCGGGCGATGTTAGGTGCGGTGCAGTTGGGTTTGTTAGCGGCGTGCGTGGTTCTCTTTGTACCTATGGGTATGGCGGGGTGGCACTTGAGTCGCAACAAGGTTCTCTTCTTCAGTGGCGCACTTTTCATCACTCTCGCTGTTGGGGTTCACCTCACACCTTATTTCCCTTCGGTTTCTGATTTCGTCACATCGGTTTCCTCTTCTTCTGTTAATGTTGTAGTGGACGATCGCGATTCGTGTGTTTCGTTGCTTCATGAAATTGTCTGGGAGGTGAGGCCGAGGGTGTTTGACTTTGACCCTATGAATAACAATTCAGTGAACTACGAAAAGTCTTGGTCTTGGAAGAGATCGGGTTCTGTGGAGTCCTGTGAGTTTCAGAGGCTTAATCGGCACGACGTTTCGGTTTTGCTTAATGGGTCTTGGGTCGTGGTGGCGGGGGATTCGCAAGCTCGAATCTTTGCGCTTTCGTTGTTGAGTTTAGTTCTGGACTCAGAAGGTATGGAATCTGTTAAAGGGTCTTTGTTCAAGCGGCATAGTGATTACCACACTGAGGTGGATGAGATGGGGATGATGTTGGATTTCATGTGGGCACCTTATATCACCAATTTGACCAGTTTGGTTGCGGGGTTCAAGAGGAATCGTGTTTATCCTGATCTTTTGGTGATGGGTTCTGGTTTGTGGCACATGCTGCACATCACGAATGCTTCGGATTATGGTGTGTCTTTGGGGGTTTTGAGGAGTTCGGTGACTTCACTGTTGCCGGTGTCCTCCGAATTTGGCAATGATGAGTCTGTGGCGGTTAGATCGCCACACTTGTTTTGGCTGGGGATGCCAACTTTGGTGAACTCCATGTTGAATACGGCGGAGAAGAGGGAGAAGATGACTGATCTAGTGCGAGGAGAATATGAGAGAGAGGTTAAGAGAAGTGGCATGTTAAGGCAGTTTGAGGGTCCACTTCATCTACTGGATATTGGGTCATTGAGTTGGAATTGTGGGATCAGGTGTACAGATGATGGGATGCATTATGACGGGGTAGTTTATGAGGCTGCAGTTCATGTTATGTTGAATGCATTGCTTATTGAATCTCATCAGAAGATATGAAGTTTGTAGCATTGGTTTGGTTCCCCTTAGATGTGAGCACCTCAGCTCCCTCCTCTGCGATGTATACGGTAGGACTCTCCAACGATTTTGATTAATAGAAGTTCAGTTCTTCCACCATAGCTTGCGATTTTTGCCTGGTTTCTTCCGAGGCATTAGATTCATTTAGTTTTAGAGTGATTATTATTGTTATAGTATACCACATTTGGATTTTTTTTTTGTTTCTTTCTTTTTTTCTGTTTTACTGTATGCTAACAGCTCATGTATTAGTCAGAAGAATTGGAAACTAAGTTTCTGTACAAACAGTTCACACATGCTTTTAACCAGAATTTAACTGTGATTCTTTTCTGTGTTGTTTATATGAATATCATTTAGGCTAACTAAAATGCAGTGACATGTTGATGTATAATGCTTTCCGTTTGTTTCTTTTGATGTATAATTGATGATTGTTGAGAACAACCACGAAACCATTGTTTGATTTCTTCATGGATTGGTGTAATTAATTGGATGCCGTTTTATGTTTTTCCTTCTGTTGACATTAGTAGATCATCTCAGGTCTTAACAGGTCCTTGTTTCATTTGACACAAGTTTAGATTGATGGTATCGATGGCATCAGTTCGAAGCTCTTTACCCTTTTGTTGCCTCAGTGTATAATTATCATCTGTCAAAATTAAAACTCTAATGATCATCCATTTGTTTATTAAGGTCATACTACAAAAGGGTTCTATTATGCATTTTAAGGCAAGTATGAACCCAACTAACCCGTTTAATACCAATAGGATTTTCAGATGGCTTAGGCCTGTCAACAGGGCGCAGAACGGTTTACTCAAATGTTGTTAAGGGGAAGGAAAACTTAAACATGAGTTGAGTTTGACGGCACCAGTTTTTGCATTCAGTTGTAGTCACGTCAACAGGGTTAAAAAGGGACATACCAATGGTAAGTAGTTGTGAAAAACAAATCATTGAAAAAGTGACAATGGCAAATACATAAAAAAAAATATTTGACAAATAAAATCTCAAAAACTATGCGGTTACAGTAGAAATCAATTCAATGCAATTGGGGTTCAGTGACTAGTAAAATATAAGACAAATTTTAAGGTAGCAGGATAAGACGTCTTATGATAGCCTTACAAAATTTACATTGCAAGTGTTTTTTATGTTGACCAACAAGGAATGTATATATCTTTTTTTTCATACAAAACTTCCTAATATAATAAACTAAAAGGTACAGCGTCCCATTGACAACCTTGCAAACCACCAAATCATCTGCTGCTATCTACACAGTCTTCTACAAAGCCAAAAGAATGAAAATGTAGAAAGAAAACTACTATAGGGGTAAAAAATTTTGTGGAAGGAGAACGGTCCCTTGAAACAAGATCACAATTCAAAGCTTTCATTTTCAAGTCTCAAATTGCTTGCCTTCAAAGGTTTGTCCAAAGGTCCAATCCTTGGGAGCAACATTGTAAGATGTAAGAGTTTTCCCATCACTAGAAGTAACTTCGAATGAAAGAGGTTGATTCTGCAGCAATGCATTTACATGCCAAATTTGCCCCCAATTCCGACCCATGGGAAGCCAACCAGTTCTTGACCCTTTAACCTTCACAGCCACTATGTCTCCATGCCCAGCAACATTGCTGATCAGCACCGAAATGAAGATTCCAGAACCAGTAACAGTAAATCGAATCCCTCCTTCTTTCCTACACTTTATCCTGCACCAAACACATCACAGCATTTAAAATAGAATTTTATTCAAATTTAATAACAATGCAAAAAAATATATATAGTCAAGTACAATGGGTAACAAAAAAAATCGAATTTACAAGGCAGACCCGAACCCGATGAAATGCAACACTTTGAAAATTTTAATTTTAATTAAACTTAAGCCTTCTGACCAAGACTGATTATGGCTAAGCTTAGCCACAAATAAACAACAAGAACCAAATTTTCACAAACTCAAACTTCATTCTAAAAGTTTTCAATCCATGATTATTCTTTCTTCTTTTTTTCAACGCATTATAATCTGCGACCCACATCATTAAAATCTGCGACCCACGTCACGATGGGTAGGCCATTTTTCCATCACTATCATCTAGGCAACTTTGTCACCACCATCATTTACTCAAGAGATATTGTGATTTCAAAGGAGCTGGGAAAAACATTAACAATACACTCTCTACTATATTTTTTTGCTTACACATTATATAATATACTATTTTAAAGCATTCTTAAAATAGGGACCCGACCTTTTGTTTGAAGAGTAAACATTTTATGCTGTAATAAAATAATTTCATCATCCGATCATAAATGGCTAATAATGATATATTTGTTTTTCCACAACAAACATAAGATTCATAACATCTATTTGACAGTGACATTGCATAAAAATTGAACCCATTAATAATAAATCTCGTTCTCGATTTTATAATTTTCAATAAAAACAAGTGTCTTCCCGGTCCTTGTCGTCAGTCGAAATTTGAAAAACCATTTCTATGATTGATTGAAAATTTATTGAAATTTCCCAACTCTAGTAGATTACGCCAGTTTTTCAATCAGCCGATTTAGAAGCTTTCACCAAATTCCATAGGGAAGGTTAGAAAGATCATACTACATAAACGATGTTAGAACACCTCAAGTGTAAATTTCAAAATTGTAAGAAGATTAAAGCCGAAAACAAACATAAGCATGCATAATTGATGCATAGAGTAATGATTTGAGAGAAATTTGGAGTACCTGCGGTATTGTACGGGCATGTTTCCGGCTTTCCAAATGGCGATCTTCTCAAAGGATTCGATGGGGAGAACGAAGTGTTTGTTGGGAGGGTTACAGTGGCCACCGCCGTCGGAGGTGAACCCGTAGTTGGGGGCGCAAAAGTTGGTGGCCGTGACGATGATGGATGTGCCGGGAATGCACCACCGGTTGTCGTCCACGCAGCGCAGCTCGAAGCACGCGCCGCAGATCTGGCCACGCTCGAACAGCGTCTCGCTGAGGCCCACTGTTGCCATGCCGTAGCCGCCCTTGACGAGGTCACCGTAGCCGCACGCACCTCCCACGGCGTCGCGGGGATCCGCTGCGGCGTAGTAGGTGGCGTGCGCGGATCGCCACTCTGCGAACTCCGGCGAAGCCTGCAGAGAGGGAGGATAGTCGGAGGAAGAGGAGGAGTAGTGAGAGGAAACGAGTGTAAGAAGAATGGACAGTGTGGAGAGTATGACGGCAACCGCGTACGGTGGTGACATTTCCGTGTGAAGACAGTGAAACCAAAGCAAAAAGATTGAGTGTGGGTTCCTTTATTTGCAACCGACGATACCACCACACTCACTCTACTTTCCCTTTCACTTTTCTTTTTCTTTATTTCATTTTTTATATATATATATATTTATAATTAAACTTGCTATTTTTTTTTCTGTTATTAATCACTTAATCATGTTTCTTATCCTTCACGGTAATTATTTGAAATCATTGTTGAAAATAATTTTTATATATAAGTACCCAGTAAAACAGGATTATTATTTTGTTATAAAGTTTAAGTGAATTAAGTTCTACAGACAGATCTTAAAAAAAAAAAACTAAAAACTGCTTAATCTAACTTTCTGTCTACTATTTCAGTGAGAGAAAATAATTGCAGATTTGACGATTAGGTATTTGTATAATTGCATATTCTGAACTGTTTAAAGGAATAATAGCTTTTCTAATCAGTCAAAAGAAAGTAAACATTCATCATTACACGTTACGTGAACAATCAAAACTATTACAAACCAGTAACATAAAAAAATCATAATACGTTTAACAAAAAATAATAAGACATTTAAGAAAAAAAATCAACACAATTTAGTGATTTTAAAAATGTTCCTTATTCATATAATATTGGTAACATGGGTTTAAAAAATAATTTTAATATAGCTAATTTCGTTTGAATATAAAATCATTATGTGTAAAACTAAAAATGGATAAATAATTGTGTTAATCCTATGATTAATAAAAACAGTTTAGTTTCTTAAAAGCTACAGTTTTTTTTTTTTAATTGTCTCAATTATGCACCTAAAATTACAAATTGTACTTTTATTTACAAGTCTGTTTTTGTTTACTTTTCCAAATATTTATCTTTACACCAATGTTTTTAAAACTCGACCTTGTCAAATATTATATATAGCAGTTAAATAATGCTAAAAAATACAATATCATGGTTTTATGATATTAAAAACTAAAATAAAACACGACTTTACAGGTTTTTAGCGGTTAAAATACATATATCAGTAAAAATAAAATTGTTATAAAGTTAAATTAAAATTTATATGGTATTTATCAATATTTATTATTAAAAATTAACATATATTTTAGCTGATCTTTCTTTTTTAAGAAAAAATATATTAAATATAATTTTAATTAAACTAATTCAGAGAACTTTTTTTTGCCTATTTTACCAATTTTATATTATTTTTTATTGATGTTTTTAAATTACTTTGTAATCTCTTAAAATTAATTATCTGTCATTAATTGACCGTTTCCATCGCACGTATCTGGTTGGATTCTCAAATTGAAAATAAACGTGGTAGTATCCGTACAATATATTAAATGATTGAAAAATCAAGTGGTACTTGTTTTTCTTTTAATAATTTTGAAAGTAGTGCTTTTTTAAATATTCAACGTGAAGAAAAAAAATTATAACATATACTTAAAAAATATATTGAGATTGTTCATGGCATCAATCTAGAATTAATTTAAATTAAAATTTGTATGCACAGAAGAAAGTTTAAAATAAAACACCGATCCTTTCATGATATAAAGAATATAAGAATATCATAAATTTACACTATAATTTTATATACGGTTAATTATATAAAATAACGAAGAGTTAACATGACTCCGTGAGAATTAACATGAGTTAAGGCCCATATTAGTTTTAACTACAAATAACGAAGAAGTAGGCCCCAGGTGTAAATTTATGGATGACGGCCCGACTATGGGGCCTGCTAAAAGATATTTTCTTAAAAAATAAATAAAAAATCTCCACAAAAAAATATCAGATATTTTATATTTATCAGATTTCTGAAGATATATTTATCGAATTTTTTGAAAAGTATATTTATTGAAAGTCTATATTAACTTATAAGATTGAGTTAGACTTAAAATTCAATTTTTAACTAGTGAAATTTGTATAACATATTATTTCATTTATGATCACACACTACTTATTAATGTTTAGTTTCGCATTATAATAAATATATATTGTATTTCCAAACTTAAAATATGATACTTTAACTTAGAAATAAGATGGTGAATTGTATATCCCATAAATATTTGTGAAAGCCTAGCTAAGGTAGAGTGTAGATTTTGTTGATGATTAATTGGGGTTGTGATATTTGACTAAGAAAGGTGAGTTGTGAGGAAACAATAATGAAAAATGGTGATTGTATGAATGATGTGAGTTTAGTAATAATGATTTAACAATCCACTGGAAGATGCATTTTGAAGCCTACAATTCCTTGCCACCTACAACACATGTTCCCTTGTAATCCTAGCATTGCACTGTAATTGCGCTTTTCCATTCATATCACCCATCAAAAGGAAAAGGAAAAAGAAAAGGAAGAATAATAAAAGAAAATTCGAGAAGGCTGTCCAATACATAAAAGCACTACGATGTGCATATCACAATATCTTTAAAATCAAATAACACGGCTTATTTAAATATACATAACAACACCACTCTAAATTTCAGATAAAAATATAATTAAAAAAAATAGCAAATAATCTATTATTTCCAATTTCTACATTATAAAAATGTCTCATTTTAGGGAGACAAAACAATCGTGACTATTGTTCGAATTTATATCAATTTTATGAAAAATTCTTTGATTGAACGTAAATAAGTGTAATATTCAATTTTTAAATCAGATATACAACGAGACTATATATTTACACCCGGTTTGATTCTTATATTTATCTTATTGCTGATTTCGTTTTAAATTTTAAAATATTTTTAATTTATTAAATAATATAAAAAATCTATGTTAACTTTTCACTTATTCTTAATTTCGTAACTATTTTTAATTAATTTTTATTCAATTATTATTTTGTACTTTTATTTTATATTTATAAAATTAGAAATCCTTATTACTTCTGAAGATATTGTACGGACTCAGCAGGGGAGTTGAAGACTCAGAGATTTGTACATCTTCTGGAACATGTGAATATTCTATTAAGTTTTCGATTTTTGAAGTAAGTGTTCTGGAGATATTGTCTGGGAAAGACAAAGAGAAATTTAAAAGAATAGGTTGTGATTTTGTAGGTGTATATCCATGGGTAGTCAATATCTCCCTCTACTCATTCTGTTCCATATTATAATGTTTATATTGAATTCTTTATTATAATTCTTTTTAAGTTGTTTGATTAATATTTAGAATGTTAAAGAGACAGTGTTAAATATGAGAAATGAGGGTGAACTTTTTTACTTAAAGAAAAAAGACAAAATACTCTAACTATCCCGTAGTCATCCTTCAATTATATAGTTTTAATGTTTACATTATATTATATTATATTATATTATATTATATTATATTATATTATATTATATTATATTATATATATATATATATATATATATATATATCAGAACAGTAGTTTGTTTATTATCATCAATTTTTTCATAAAGTAATTATAATAAAATTATAGCAAAAATACATGTATGTAAAAAGAAAAAGGAAATACAAGCACGGTTTAATGATAAAGATAGAAAGAAGGTGAAAGAGATTACAAATTCAATTCTTCCACCAACAAATTTGAAAATATAAGATTGATTTAAAATAAAAAATGAGAAAAGTTATGGATTTAATTTCTCTAATAACAAATATTAATAGCTAAAATTGTCGATATAAAAAAACATATACAAAAACATAATAAAAATTAAAATAAAATAAAGCAAAACAAAAGATATAACCTAACAATTTTCAATTTTCAATTTTCGTCCACAATGACGTTTCTATGACACAGAAATAAATCTCATGAATTTGGAGATTTTATGATTTTTCGAAATGAGCGAGAAGTGAGTCAGAAAATTAATGGAACGGAAGATGTTACAGTCCATTGCTTAACTACCCCGTGTAGATTTGATCGTCAATGGCCCAATACAGCTTTTCGTATTAAAAGAAAAATTCATTTAACATAAAATATAAGAATAAAATAATCATAAAATATAAAAATAAAAAAATAGTACCATAATATACTTTTATATTAATTTGACACAAAATACAATAATAAAATAATCATAAAATATAAAATTTTATATTTTTTTAATAAAAATAAAAATAATATCAAATGAATATAAAAATTTAAATATATTAAAAAATATTTTTTCAAAAAATAAAATAGATAATATCAAATAAATATAAAATAGTTAATGTTTATGCATTTGTGACACATATAAGTTCTCGTTTTCTTAAACCTTTTATCATTTCAATGAGGGCACATCCACAAAATATGCCTAATAGGAAGTGATTCCAACAAAAGGGACAAATTACAGTCACACATTTTAAAGTATAATGAAATTTTATTCCACAAAATTTGACGTTATATCCTCCGTAAACTTTATTTAATTGACATGACAACATAACTTCATGTATCATTTTGGTGAATTCAGAGGTCTCATGATTTCTTGTTATACAGATAAAAGAAACTAAAGTAATGGCATACAACAAGGAAAGAATATTTTATTCAACTTGAGGTTATGTAAGTGTAATTTAACCATTAACTAGGACAAATATGAACAATTACACTAATAAGCGATACATAAGTATATATAACTTACAGTTGAAAGACAATAAGCATTGAAAAGAGAGCACAGGATGATTTTGAGTAGAAGGTGGGAGGAAAAAAATTGAAGAACTACACAGAGCCTAACATGGCTTACAAAAAAGTGGGATAGAACAGAACCCCTAAAGACACAGACATGGAGAATCAACATTGCAGTAGAAATATCAAAAATTTCAGTTCCCTTTTCTTTCTTCTCGTACAAGGCCATCCAGAAACAGAAACAGCTACATTATACCTGTAAAAGGGAAACTGCTATAAGGAAAGCTTGACACGTTGCTCTTCTCTCTCCTCGTCACAAACTGATGCCATGCACCTTTTGTATGGCACAAACCCTTTCCCACAGGTTTTAGCTCTCACCCTTAGCTCAAATATACCTGATGTTTCACTTGCTGCAGTGTTCTCTCCATCATTAACTGAACTAGTGTTTGAACCAGTCCATGATCCTTCCTTTTGAACCTCTTTATGTTCAAAATCTCCAAGATTAGAGTATAGGTGTTTCCCTTTTAGCTCAGATAGTGCGTTATGGGAAAAACTCCACCTTGGAACAATAGGACCTTCTGCAAGATCCGAACACCCATTTTGAAGTTGCATAACATATGTTGCAGCCGCAGGTATTGGTTTGAATGGCTCCGTTATTAGAGAAAAGGGTTTGCTTGTATCTGTTACCAGTAGAGTGGTCCCAAAAAGTTTGAGAGTACGACCACATGATTCCTCAGTTGCATCATCTTTGGTAGAAACAGTTTCTTTGTGAAAAAGCTTCAGTTTCTGGATGATAAAACAAAGGGGAGGTTTAATTTTCATGTCAGTATAAAGAATTGTACTTTATCAACCAATCACTCTATGCAGTACATTTAAACTAAACTCTAAAATCATTTTCTTAAAAGTGTTCTCATGGAGATATAAGATTAGCCTGAAAAATTATTAGGATTTAGTAAGTACCACGAGATGTTGCTCATCATGAGCTGAACTTGGTAGAGACCCTTCTTCCTCAAATGATGTTTTGGGTTGAGCTAGTGGAAATCTGTTTGTGAGGACACCGCTAATGGATGAGACTGGTGACAAACTTCCAGTGGGTGTGTCTGAATCGGAGGAACCAAGGTTTTCGGAAACAACAGTAGATAACACTGACTTAGGAGAATTGTTTTCTTGACCAAAATCTGATGACTTGAGAGAATTAGACCTCAGAAGATGTTCTGAATTGGAAATCTCTTTCTTTGGAATCTCAATCAGTTTACGAGGGTAAGGATGAATTGGCTTCCTTTTTGGTCGTGGGGGTGGAATTTCAATTGATTCCTCCAAGGCTGTGCTGTTCCCACTAGACTCTCTAACAATCTGCATGAAATCAGAACAAGAGAGTTAGAATGTTCTTAAACACCAACCCTTCAACTTCACCCTCAAAAGTTATAACTTTTGCATCTCTTAAAAGTCATAACATAACAACTCTAACTTATTATGACATATATGGTAAATGATGGGTACTGGAATATAACAATAAACCTTAGAAAAAAACTTCTGAGCATGACTTCGAATCTGAACAGCAGTCTTTGTGCCGACATGTTCTGTGGTGAAAATAAAAGGATCCAGAAACTTAGACCAACCTTCTTGATTGATTCAGTGACTTATATTATTCTTATGCTAGAATCTTTATGGCATAGTATATGGAAGTTCAAAATTGATTATACCTTCAATCCTTCGCCAGGCCCTGCCATATAGCTTTAAGGCTTCAAGGAACTTCTTGTGTTCTTCATCTGTCCACCTCTCCCTCTGCTTTGTGATTGTATACGGTTTTCTTACCTGTTGATGTACATATAAAATTGATTAAAACAAAGGTGACACTGTCACAGATGTGAAAATCAAATTTATAATGCCACAAAAACATAAGAATCAAAGGGACAACCTTCAAGGCATAGTCATTTCCAAAAGAAAACTGATCATGTAGTGGAATATCTGCAACACCGGGACTCAAACATATTTCATCTGCAATTGGAGGACCACCCCTTGATCTAGTAAATGCACTTTTGCCCTGCATCCAAGCCAAAAAGCAAATAAGTATAATATAATAATCAAGAAGAAAAAGAAAAAATTCTCATAATGAAAAATTCAAGTAGAATTAAATGAAATCATGACCAAAGAGTATTTGTCTACCAGGGAAGAAAATATCAACCAACAATTCACGATTTCCATTAAATGAACCTTGATTTTTTTTTTCTTTTTTTTTAAAAGATCAGGAAAATTGTGGCTTTGCTGAAGATTAAATCAAACTGTTATCTAAACCAGAAACACTCAAAAGTTATTTTTCCCAAAATTTATAAAATTAAAAACTACAAATATTTGGCATTTGAAAAGGAAAACCAAATCATAGTTCATAAAGTAGCACTCTATCTTTTTCATTATTTGATTTGACTTTCTTTTTTTTAATCTTCAAAACAGAGCCAGACATGTCATACCCAAATGAAAAGACTTTTGGCTGGAAATCCAGAACAAACCACAAAACATACAAGTACGACCTAAACCAACAACAATCTCATGTCCCTCAAAAAAACTCAACACGGCATCAAACATTCTACATCATAGAAAATACAAAGAAGAAACTCATATTTACATACTTGTATCGCCATGTGCTGAATATCTTCTCCTTCCTACACGGTTGGCTCACAGAACACCAAAACAGTAAAACTTATCTTTCTTTATTGACAACTTTCTTAACAGCATGTAACACAAAAACAAACAAATCACCAAAGTCCACACTTCTCCCTCGACAACTCTGGAACCAACAACTCTGTTCAAATTGGACTTCTCTCGGCACCAAACAAAAGCACTGTTTTGTCTTTGTTTTACCCGACACTACAGTTTCAGCTCAGAATCGAAGAAACCCTTCTAAGATCCCGTGACCAAGCACTGCAGAAACTCGATCGTTCAAACTGAATCCACTTCGTGAATTGGCAACGATCACCCCAAAAACCTTTCTAAATCTCAACTTGAGAAGCAGCAACAGCAGTGACTCAGATGTAATTAACTAAGAAATGGTCCACAGTTCTGAAATCAACAAAACCCTCTGTGGAAAAAGGCTGGATAATAGAAGGTTTCTTAGTTGGAAAAAAAACAAAATGATGGATGTTCAAACAAAACAGTTCCGAAAACAGAGGACACACAGTCCAGAAGAGTTTCTCTGAATCGGCATGGTTGGTGAAAAGGCTCAAAAGAGGTGGAGAAAAACAGAGAGAAAAGAGGTTGAGGTTTGGTTTTTCAGAAGAAGATGAAAAATGGAGTGAAGGAGAATAACAGAGAAGAAGAAGAGTGCAGATAGATATAAAAGCCAAGTGGGAAAGAGACTATTGTGAAGGAGAGAAAAATAAATGGAGCAACCATAGAGTGCCACGTCAGATGTTGAATTTTGTCTTGTAGGAGAGAAAAAGAAAATTTCTTTTTATTTATTTTTTCACCATCGAAATCTCGAGAACTCGATGCAATCTTGTGGCTCACGTCGAAAGAGGTCCTCCACACGTGGCGTTCCGCTGTCGCGTCTGTTTCCGCTTTTCTGTTTTTTTTTTCTTTTTCATTTTTTTAATTCGGCTTCGTTTTCTAATTGGGTGGCCGAAGAAAACTAATAGAGAGCGCGTTGTGGATAATTTGGGACAGAGCATACTCGCGACTGCCACTGCCACAGTGCTACTCGCACTCTCACTGGTGCCACGCCACTTTATCATGATTAATGCGTGGCCATTATTTTCCCAGCTCTCATACAGATAATTCTGCTTTTTCATAAATTATTCTACTAAGTCTTTTTCTTTTCTTGTAACAACATATTCTATACTTTTCTATTCCTCAAATGTCATCATGGACTCAACACTATTTTTTGAATTTTAAGTAATAAATAGCCATTTTAATAAAACTGACATTTCACAGAAAGTGATATATAATTTTGTCATATGAATCAAATAGTATTAAGAAATTGATTATATGTTAATATCATACCTTAAAATCTATACAACCAATTTTTTCTTGTTTTTTACGCGTTTTATAGTTTGGTAACAGGTTTTGACGTGCCTCCTTCTTAAAAAACATTTCCTTTATTTTAAACATTTTCTATATTTGACCATGTAAAAAAGTTTATTTTTTATTTTTTAAAATAGCATTTAATGTCTCTCATGTTTCGATTTCTATAATGTAGAACTCACACATCTTTGACATGTGCAGCATTTGACTAATACTATATATTTAAAATAAGTATATAAACATTCTCGTTAAAGTAACGTGTTTTGTGTAAATTTAGTAAGCACATACTCAAGTAAGGCATTGTTGGTTTAGAAAATCGTCAAATTTAACTTTTAAGATGTGAATAAATTTAAATAGAGGATTATTAATGTATTAAATAGTTATAATTGTTACTATGAACTCGTAATCGACGAATTAGATACTGTATAAATTTGATGGAAAAATCAAACAATTCATGTGTAAAAAAATACTTTATGATCATTCTGTTCTGATAACAATTGAGTACAATTAAATCATAATTAATGTTACAACAGTTACTGTTAAGTGGTTAAAGATGACATTAATGATCATTAAAAAATAAATTAATTTATCAGACTCAAATTTTATAAATAAAAGTTTAATTTCGAAGATTTTGACACACTATAAAATTATTAAAGAAAAGAAAAATTCTAATTTAAACTGATTAAATTTTACATGTCATCTCTATATACCGATCAATTACCGGATCATGGAATGAATAGAAGTTCTACAGGAACTTTACATAGGCAGTTTCATCTCGTTTCAACAGGAACAATAATATTATAGTTTGGCTCGTGAAATGAAAACAAAAATAAATTTTCATGAAATTTGGTCGAACGGAAGAAAAGGTTGTTTCAACGGAAATAAATAAGTAGAAGGTGTGAGCAGCAGTGAGCGAGTAGAGAGCGCGAGTCAACTAAACTGCGTTAGGATACAAGGAGATACAACAAGAGGGTGATAATATTTGAATAAAATAAAGAATAATAGATTAATTAATTAATTAAGATGATGTGATATACGTTATAGATAATATTAAGTATTTATTTGATATTAAAAAGAAATTGAATAATATGTTATTATCGAAAAAAATAATTAATGAGTGTGGTTGTGACAGTTTGGAAATGAGAAAAAAATAGGATATTTGTGAGAAGGAGAAAAAGGGTTAAATATCTTAAAAATAAGTGGGTGTGGATCAAAAAGAGCGAGGCATAGAGGGTGTCACTTTCACCTTTGCGCTTTTCGCCACGTCACTGCCACTTGCCGCCCCTTTAAGAAAACACCGCCACGTGTACATTCAACTCAGGGATAGCGATCATTCCACACCACTCGTTTTTTCTCTCCGTTATTGCATTTTCTTTTTTTCTCCAAACGCTTGCAATTTCCTGGCCACAACATTTTGTTCGCCCTTTTTTTTTTCTTACATTCGCATTCATGAGTTGACAAGCCAAAACCTGAATGCGAAAAATGTCACATTAAGCAAATGAAATCGCCGCCTTATCTTTTTACGTCAACTTTAACAAATTTTAAAATATTAAACTATCATTAAAAAAATTTCTTTAAGTTTTTTTCTTTTTTGTTTGTTTGAAGGAGATTTAATTAAATATCTTGGTATAGTGATAATCTTGATTAAAAATGTTGCTAAAGTGAAGAAGTTTAAGGAAAAGAGACATTTGAAGACTTTAATGGAGTGTTGGACAGAGGCAGGTGTGGGATAGTAGTAGAACGTGGAAGGTTGCAGTCTTGGTTGAAAATGGATGACGGAGGGACCAGTGTGTCTGGGCAGATATTGAGTTTCCGGGTCTAACCCTGGAGCCACTGTTTGGTGGGAGACAACAAAAACTACATCACTTGCGTTAGCTACCTCTTCATTTCATGGGTGTCGGCTCCATTATTCAAAAATAGACTCAAGTAACATTTCTACTATTGCATGAGCTTCCGGACAATAATTTCTTTGTTAAAGTGTAAATTTTAAATCTAAGTCTAATTCAATCCTTGTGTGTAAAATTAAATATTAATGGATGCATGCATAGAAATTCGATAGTATATGAAATTATATATTTAATAAATACAAATTTTGTTAGAATAGTTTTAATTCAAAACTATGATATCATATTAAAAAGTGAACTTTAATTATAACTCAATTTTATAAAATCGGTTAATAAAGTACAATTCACATGTATATTCTAAATTTACTTTATCTCAAGTTGATATGAGACTTCTAAAATTATTATTTTCATTTTTCTTTTTTAAATTATTCTAACTGTTATATCGAGTCAAGCTATAAATATTGGTCTTGTGCTACTTTTTTCATGCGTGAGAGTCGAGGTCAATTGTTTGAGTGCAATGTCCAACTTTAAGTTTTCCAATTATCGTTTAGTAAGACCGATCATCCGTTCCATTCATCTGTGGAATTGGGAAGTTACGTGCAGAAGGTACTCTAACGTCAAAGTCAATAATGATTCAGTTGGTCAATTACTAATGTTGTACTAAATGCAATCATTTATCTCCTTACTTTTTACTCATATTTATAGATTTTGAAATAAGTCATATTTATAGATTTCGAAATGAGTTTTTCTTTTATTAACAATGACCTAATTATGGCTCAATTTGTGATAATCACGTTTTATCTTAAGTTGCCTATAATTAATTCTAATCTTTTCATTGGTGACAATTCCATCCTGTTTCATAATGTTTGATCACTAAAAAAACTTTATTTTTGGGGAAAACGATCGTTCAGTCCATGATATAACCGGACAGTCATACGGTAACTATTCTATAAAATAAAAATTATGTAAAATAAAAAAAATCAACATCTTGTAAAACATGTTTAAATTTTAAGTGTTAAATTATTTTATGTAATTGATTTATACCTTATTTATTAAATTTTCTATTCATAATTCCCCTCGTACACAATATTTGTGTAGCATTTAGAATTTTTAGCATTAGTGCTATCAAAATAGGTTGGAACAAGCCAATTTTGAATCCGGCTCACTAAGAATCCGATTCATCTAAGTTGAACCCGTGGTGAGCCGGATTGACTCACCAACTTACCTGATTTTTTTAATAAGTATATTTTGTTGGGTTAGTCAGTTTACAAAATTTTGAAAAGGAGGTTGGTGTGAAATTAGTTTTGTATGAAAATAATTAGGTAGTATGAAAAATTCACAAATCTATATATAGTAACTCAATTTTTATGAAAAAACAAATTTGAATCACTATGAGACTACTAAAAATTGTGTTGAGAAGACTTTGTGATATCTTTGTGTGAATGAAATCTTTTATTTTATCATTCTTCTTTATTTAAATTTAAATTAATTTTTTTTATTTTTTCAATTAAGAAAACTTGTAATTAAATTATTTAGTAATCCAATCAATTTAACTCATCAATTCGTGATGGAATAATTAATGGAATAGGTTTAGTTCAAATTTTTTGGAATTACTAATAAATAAACTAAAATTGTATTGACTCATTAAATAACATGTATGGGGTTTAGTAAAAGGATCCCGTTATTTTGACACCATAAATTTGACACTCATTTGACACTGCCACGTGTCAACATGCTATTGGCTATTTTTTTTTTTTTTTAAATTTGGTCTGAAAAATGCAGAGTTTTTCAGAGAGAATGTTTTCCTTTTCTACCCCTGGGCATTTTGAGTTTGAATGTGAAGGATTGGTTCTGTCTCAGAATTGGTTTCTCTCTCAGAATTGGTTTCTCTCTCACATTTATCGTCTTCTCCATTAACGCTCACGGATTACTCTTCTCCACAGTCTCGTCGTCTCCATTGCTCTCCACTGCTCTGAAATGGCAAGTTCCGGATTCGAGCATCGCTGGACGAAGGTAAGTTCCTTTATTGTGGGTTTGGGTATTTGGATTTGTGTTTGGGTATTCGGTTTTAGGTTTGGGTTTAGGGTTTTTTTATGGTTTCTTGTGGGTTGTGTATGGTGTTTGTTTGTTATTTGATTTGGATTGTTATTTTGTTATGGACAGTTGAGTGTGCGTCATTCATTTTCAACCATGTATATTAGCGCTCTCAACGAACGGTTGACAGAGGACCAAAGGGAAGTCATCTCCAAGACTCCATTTTTTTGGTTTTTAGAGTTCAGTGGTAAAGTGACATTGAATGCTAAACTTTTGCGTGAGTTAACCAATACATGGGTGGATTCCACCAACTCTTTTTTTATTGCAAACAAGCATTTCAATATCAATGCAAACGCCATCCTCCGCAAATTTGTTCGGCCAACTGACTTACCGTCATCATCATCCACAGAAGCAGACCAACCGTCATCATCATCCAAACAAGCAGACAATTTATAGATTAATTTACGTATGCTTTAATTTATGTTTTCTAGTGAAGGGGGAAAATTACTTTAATGGAGTACTGTAATAGTATGTTATCAGCTCTAAGACTGGTTATTGGATGACTGTACTTGTATTCAAGTTTCAATGTTGTTATTGGGCACTTTTATAATTTAGTAAGATGTCATGTAATGTTCTTATTGTAATCATTGTTTTGAGATGAATGAATTCAACACTACTTATTTTGTCAAAGCAATCTACTTTCCTTCAATAAACACCCAAAATGAAACAAAAACACGTCAAGTTTCCTTCAAAAAACACCTAAAATGACCAGTGGTCCCCCACGTTGACACAGGTGGCTTCTTCAGTTCAACAGGATGTCCAAAACTGCACTGTGGCTCGCGTAATTGATTACAAGGCTTTTGTAAACGATTATAGGAGTGCTTTTTGTGGCAGATTACACTAAAACTCACCAAGGTTCATGTCATCACCCTGGGTGGGACCCCTCTACATCATGGGATGTCCCAACCATCACATCAAACCCTACACTCACACTTGCAACAAAAACAAGTCAAGTTTCCTTCAAAAAACACCCAAAATGACTAGTGGTCCCCCACGTTGACACAAGTGGCTCCTTCAGTTCAACAGGATGTCCAAAACTGCACTGTGGCTCGCGTAATCGATTACAAGGCTTTTGTAAACGATTACAGGAGTGCTTTTTGTGGCAGATTACACTAAAACTCACCAAGGTTCATGTCATCACCCTGGGTGGGACCCCTCTACATCATGGGATGTCCCAACCATCACATCAAACCCTACACTCACACTTGCAACAAAAACAAGTCAAGTTTTCTTCAAAAAACACCCAAAATGACTAGTGGTCCCCCACGTTGACACAGGTGGCTCCTTCAATTCAACAGGATGTCCAAAACTGCATTGTGGCTCGCGTAATCGATTACAAGGCTTTTGTAAACGATTACAGGAGTGCTTTTTGTGGCAGATTACACTAAAACTTACCAAGGTTCATGTCATCACCCTGGGTGGGACCCCTCTACATCATGGGATGTCCCAACCATCACATCAAACCCTACACTCACACTTGCAACAAAAACAAGTCAAGTTTCCTTCAAAAAACACCCAAAATGACCTGTGGTCCCCCACGTTACCACAGGTGGTCCCTTCAGTGCAACAAGATGTCCAAAATGGACAAAAGGTTCGCGTAATCGATTACAGGCCTCTTGTAAACGATTACAAGAGTGGTTTTTGTTGCAGAATTCACTAAACTTGTACAACATTCATCTCATGACCCAGAGTGGACCCCCTGTACATCATGGGGTTTCCCAACCATGACATCCAACCCTAGACACACACTTATACGAAAAACATCTCAACTTCACTTGGAAAACACCCTAATTCGTATGGAACTTTCATACATTTCACATAACAAAAACCTGGACATTAATCATCAATCAACAATCATGTCTACATTGCTAATAAGCATTCTTTATATCATTCATCTTATTCAAATAACAATTTGTAAAATGTCTTGAAATGTATAAAAGAATCTTATTCCAATAAGAAGATGTACACTGTCTTCATATATATAAAACGAAAACTAAATTGTCTTCATATATATAAAACGAGGACCATAGTGTGTTTTTAACCAAATCCAATGGTTTAAATTGTATTTTTTGGTTCTTGAGTGAGGAGAGGCTTGAACCTAATGTTCTAGGTCACCCATGATGTAGGGAGGGATCACCCAAGTTCAGAACCTTGATTCAAGTCAAGTTGTTCAATGTATGCTGTCAAAATATGGCTTGTAATCGTTTACAATCATTCTGTAATCGATTACGCGAGTCTGAACACGAATTTGGACATCCTGTTGAACTGAAGGAGCCACCAGTGATAACATGGAGGACCACAGTGTGTTTTTAACCAAATCCAATGATTTTTAACCTTTTCCTACTTGGTCTTTCAAAAACATCACCTCAAACGAAACACTCACACCTCTACAAAATGTACAAGTAAAAAACACTGAATTTGTCTTCAAAAACACCTAAAATCCCCTGTGGTCCCCCATGTTATCCCTGGTGATTCCTTATGTGCAAAAGGATGTCCAAAACCACAAACAGACTCGCGTAAACGATTACAACATCTTTGTAAACGATTATAACACACTTGTAAACGATTATAAGGCTGTTTTTTGCTGCATAGGTTGTAATACTTCTCATAAATTGGGAAGAAACTTTGATACATTGCACATAAACAAACTTGGACATCAATCACCATTCATTTGTACATTCAACATAAACAAGGTTGAAATCAAATTTCTTATTCATATAAGAATTTGTACAATCTGTTCATATATATTAAAAATACACAGTCTTCATAAACAATCTGTACAATCTGTTCACTACATTTGAACACAAGACAACTATCCTACATTTGAACACAGGAAACCTATCCTACAACCATCACCATCAATTTGAACAAACATCTGAATTTCCTTTCCGGTTTCTTCATCAAAGACAACTCCTTCATCAACTTCTTTAGCAGCTCCAAACAGAGCTTCTTTAGCAGCTCCAAACAGAGCTTCTTCATCACCTCCAACAACACCTTCTTCATTCAACACTTCGTCATTCATAGCAATTCGTTGAACATGATCTTTTCTCAACAAACGATTCATGCCAATAATATAAGATGAATTCAAAGAGGAACGAACCCTCCACTACAAGACATAAAGAAAACATTGTTAATATTAACAACAAATTACCCAACTAAATAAAAGTAAGAAACTTTATGTTACCTTTGGGATTCCGGAAGCCATTCCAACTGAACACAAAATCAAAACACCAAAGAGCCCAAATATCAATACTTGGTTAGGGTTTAAAAAAATAAAATTAACACCTAAACAACAACATTATAATGAGAAGCGAAATGATACACAAAAACCCAAACCACCAAAACGCGACAATGGCAGCAAATGACGAAACAAACACGAAGCCCAACCAAACCAAAAACGACATACCTACACTACGGAGCAATGGAGAGAAGAACGAAAGACGTTGGAGAGAAGGCGAAAGTGTTCGAAAGTGTTCTCAGCAAGTGTTCTCAACGGAGCAATGGAGAGAATGCAGCAATGAAGATGGTGGTGGACGAAGAACGAAGAGAAAACGCAGCAATGGAGATGGTGGTGGACGAAGGAAAGAAGGCAAAAGTGTTCGAAACTGTTCTCAAGCAAGAGTGAAACGAAAATGAAACCGCCAATTCCAAAATGATATCCAAAACTGTTTCAGTAAATAAAACATCACCCAATAGAAATTTGACACCTGGACGGTGTCAAATTTGTGTCAAATGTTGGTGTCAAATAAACATTTTCCTTAATAAAATTTGATAAAATGATCCGTTTTCAGAGCACTATTTAACATTGTATGTGTAATATGCTCCACTGTAAGGTATTAATTAATTAAAGGAATGTGTGAAAATAATAAGTTAGGTGATATTGCATACTGAATGAATCTCATTCATACGTATACGTGCTTTCTTTAGAAGGACTCAAATAATGAGAATGTCATACAAGCATATTTAATAGCTTCTAAATAGTTTAAATAAATTGAATTTACATATAACTGAGTGAGTCTGAGTATTGACTTGAATTATTAAATATCAAAAGAATTAATATCGACATAACAATATTATTATTATTACTATTATTTAAAGACAAAAATTGTAAAACATATTTTTTTTTATGGCCAAAACTCTACTCTTTTAATTAAATACGCCTTTAAAAGTATATTGATTTGAATTGTCTTGGAAATGAGTGTAAACTTAAGTGATTACATTATACCCTATTAAAATATCAAGTTGGATATCAGTGTGCGTGATACAAAAACAAAGCAAATGAAAATTAAGTCACAAGGAAAAGGTTTACACTTTCAATAGTCATAATAAAATCAAAGTTCTAAATTTAAGTGTAATTTTCATTCCTCCAAGTGTACGACAATAATTATTCCAAAGAAAAGAGAAATTAGATTTAGTTGTTTCGGGTTTTGTAAAGAGTTTTTGTAAAACCTTGTAAAAGTAAAGCTAAAAAGGATGTACATATGGCGGCATAAGATAGGTTGAACATTTTGGTAAAGTAAAAATACACTAGCATTTTAGAACTTAGTCATTTTTTAAAAACAGCCACCACCTTCTTCTACATTTCTCTCCTCCATGCTCTAACACCTCTCCACCATTACTCATATTTTAACCGTTTGTCTTTTTATGAGTTTTGTATTCTTTTCTCTTATTTTCTTATGAAGGATAATTACAACGATAATTTAAGGTGTGTTTGGTATATTGTATGGATTGTGTGGTATGGTTTGGAACATGTGGATAAATGAATGAAAGATTGTGGAAGAGAGTTCCAATTAGGAACTTCTCAGTGGTAGTTTTAAGTATTGTAAGTATGAATGTAAGAAATTTAGTCTTGGAGTTCATCCTGACATTCTAATGGTCACCCATTCTCAAGTAGAGAGGGGTGAGACATGTCATGAGAATAGCAGAAGGTCATAGTTTATGGGTTTTACCTTGGCCTAAGGCGAGTGATAACGGACCAACCTTGTGTGGTAGCTTGGGGTAGACAAGTTGTTTCACCACAACAAATGCATGAACTGTCATAGCTCGATATTCATACTAATCCGGACAGTCAAGTCAAAAAGGATTGTCATGCATAAAGTGTTTGGTTGATTTGGTGTGAGATATATATCTTTATGTAAAACTTTTAATATGTTTTGATGTATTATGAAAATGTTTTGTATCACTGGCTTACTTTTGCTTTTGTCTTTGTTTGTTTGTTTGTGTTTTCTCTTTTACGATGATCACCTTAAATGATGTGAGCTTAGGGAGGACGTTTTTTTAGTCGTTCAGTGTGAGGTTGAGAATGAAGCAACAACATAGATAGAGTTTTATTCTCCAAGTATAAGATCTTCTTCATCGGTAGTCTGTAATTTCTGGTAAGTTAACATCTATGTAATATTTTATTACTAAAATGTGATATTACAACTATCACTTATAAAATATCATTTTTTATGTCTTCACATTATTAATAAAAAAAAATTATGAAAATTAATTTTGTATCTTATTTTCATAAGTTATGACTAACTTATTTGGATTTGTTTATAGCTTACTAGTTTGGAAAGAATTTGGAAGATTGTTTTACTAATTTGGATGGAAAAGTATAGTTATTGGAGATACTTTGGAAGAGTTTACTATAAGAACTTGTGTTTGTTTGAATAATTTCTCTATAAATTCTTAAAAGAAATAAAAGGAGATATTATTTTTTTCATTGAATAAAAATTATCTTATACATATATTATTTCATGTTTGATTTTTTATATTATGCACATATAATTCTAATTCTATAAATATATATTGTTTTTCTTATTTTGTAATTATTTATAAAGAAGTTTACCTGGATTGTAATTGTTGCAGTAATTTATGGCTTAACTATATCATGTCCTTAACATCACCGAGGTAAAACTTAAACAAGTTGCTATCTCATTAATCTATAGTTTGTTTGTGTTGTTCGAAATTTTTTTCTTTTGGTTTTCATTATTCTAATTTGGACTTTTCTAAAAAAGTTATTTAATGGGAATTATTACTTTGTTGAATAATGTTGTTAGGGTAAAAAGTCTATTATATATATATTGGAGAAGAGTGATTCCTAATTATAATTAAACCGAGAAAAAAATGACGTCGAGAAAAATCAAGTCAAATATTTAATAAATACTGAGCGAGGGAACAATTACAAAAACAACTAATTTTTAAATCTGTAATACTTTTACAATTTCAAGTGAGAAATACCGTTTATAGGTTTACATGTTTTTGTGTATATCTCATATTATTATCACTTTTGAGCGTAAGGATACAATAGTAAACTAAATTTTGTAAAATGTGTCAAGGCAAATGACAATGAAAATAATTGGAATTAAGATGTATTTATTTTCTCGTCTTCTTTCCTTTTTTGTTTTTTTAGATGTTCACATTTTTTATTTTATTTATTTATTTTCTCATAGTCTTTGTAATTTTATTCTAAAAACAAAAGAAAATTTAATTAAAGTGTTTGTTTATCTACTGTTTAATATGGAAAAAATGAGTTCATTGTTTATATTGTTGATGATAACGTACATTATATAAACTTAAGTATAATAATTGATAGTGGGATATTCATCACATTTTAAAATAATTTTTCATGTTCCATCATTGAAAATAAAATATGAATTGATATGAATGATAAAGTGAGATTAAATCTTATAATTATAGGTTTAATAATAGATTTTTAGTGTCTGAATTATTTATTACATTTATTAATATTAATATTTAAAGTTTACAGAAACTTCACTTATTTAGTTTTTTTTTTCTTTTATATGTACTTATTATACGAGTAGGAAAAAAATCCATTTAATAAAAATTATTCAAATTTTTTTTAATAACTTTCATTATAATATTGATTCATGAATAATTTATATTAATATTTAATAAAAATATTAAATTTATAAACAATCATAATAACTCTTAACATTTTACAATATACGATTTAATATAACTTATACCAACCTAATATTTATCATCAAATAATTAGTCCAGCCCACGCTACTTTTATAACTTTTCACCAACGTATGTATATAATATTCATTAATGTTTTTTTCTTAAACCAAGTTAACGCATTATATTAAATTTCATTGCATTATATTTCTTTATAAAAATTAAGTATTTTAATTTAACTATTTATTTTCATTTTTTTTTCTTTTTAAAATGTTAAGTAACCAACTTAATTAACCATATTAGAATTTGTAAAAAATACCTTTAATAATTAAATGAGCGCTAAAACAATTTACAGAACAAAATATAAAAAAAATATTTGTATTATTGATAATTGTTGTTTTTTTTAGAATTTACAATTTTTTTATATTTTTTTTTCAAAATTTTTAAATTAATCTTATATTTTTTAAATATTAGTAAGCAAGTTGAATTCATAATTCAAATTAATTTTAAGTATAAGTCCTAAGACTCTAAAAGATTGAGTATTAGATGAGCTAGAGTGTTTTAAATAATGAAATTCCATTATTTTATTTCTAAAATATCAACAATATAAATATAATATTTTAATAAGGAGTTTCGTTATGTAATAAGTTTTATCACTCTAAAATTTTCTTCTTTAAAATTTTCTCTGTATTCTTTCTAGAAATTTTAACTTCGTACTCATCTATCCGAAGATAAGAGACCGTGTGAGAGTTTTTTATGATGAGATCTTTATTTCTACCCGATTGATTTCAGTTATAGAGTAAGTGGATTTCTATCATTTTCCGTTAAACTTTAACGTCTTTACATGTACGGAGTTTCTTCACTCTTTTAGGGTCTAAGTCTTCTCTAAGACTTTGTTAATTAGTGGTACTGAGTGTATACTCTGATCAAATTGTCATTAACTGTAGGAGCAAATAAAGATCTCGAAGCTGTAGGAGGAATTTTAGAGTTTTTAGAACTGTCGGATTGTCGGAGCGTCAACTAAGAAAGGAAATCTAGTTTAATTGGTTGAGATTTGGTATGCATGTGATATTTGGTGTTTATATGATGATGTGATGATTGATTTGTGAATTTTAATTAAACTGTGAAATTTGATATGTTGGGTGCTTAAAAAGGGTGGTGTGTTGAATTGAAAACTTATGCATGCTGGTGTGTAGTTGGTTTGCTGATGTGAAAAGTCATTTATTGATAAATTTATGAATGAATGTAGATTTAGTGAGTCTGAGTTGATATATTTGTTAAAACTTTGGTTTTGAATAAATTAGAAGAAATGTGAGTTTTTGGCATAAAATGGAGGTTTTGACACGTAAAATTCTAAGATCAAGGTTTTGGGGAAAGTCTGTAGTTTTGATAACTATCTCAGGGCCATTTAGCACTATATTGGCCTCTTATTGTACTAAAAATCTGGTGGTAAGTGTCTGGTAGATCATCTAGTAAGGAGTTCTATGGTGGTAAGTATGGATGACAACGGGTTGGGTCGGGCACGGATAGTGTGATACCTGAACCCGAGTCGCATGTAAAAAACTATACCCGTACTCGTTCCGCTACCCGCTAGATACCCGCATAAAAAAAACTTTCAGATTTTTTCCAACCTGCGGATACCCATTGGATACCCGTTTTAACCCAATAATATTTTTAAAAAATAATATTTTATTTATTTTTTCTTCAAAATGGGCAAGTACAAACTTTTTTTTACGTTTTTTTGCAAAACCTTCAAGATGGGCCCAGCCCAAACCCTTCATTAGGGTTTCTTCCTCAAGTTCAGAGGAGTCTTCATTCTTCCTCAAGTCCTTAGCAGTCTCGGGACAACTTTTTCTTCCCCATGAAACAAGCTCAAACAATAACCACAGGCCACCAAATCTTTTTCCCTCTGAAAGACGAAACAGAAACGGAATGAATCGTAGATCCAGCGCCTCACCGCCTCCAAGATGAGAGTTTGCTCCCAATCCAATGAAGAAGAAAGGAAGAACACCTCCCTAAGTCGCACCCTCGCCGCACCATCGATCTGTCATCGCCGTTGTGAGGTTGTTGCCTCTTCTCAAGACGCAGATCATCCTCGCCCCCAACATTGGGTCATCCGCGGTGGAGAGAAAAGCATAAACTTCAAGCTTTTGGCTTTGGTGTGATGAAGGAGAAAGAGAAAGGATAGAAAGAGCCACTGAGTGTGACCCTTCGATAGGAAACCCTAGGATTTTCTCTCCTTGTGACGACAATGCGAATGTAGGAGAAAAAAAAATGAAATTTAGGGTTTGACGGCAGAGAGAGAGCTTCAGAAATAATTTAAAGGACGAAGGGTAAAATTGAAATTTCATTTTCCAGACAGGTTACGGGTAACCGCAGGTACGGATAGTATGATATCCGAACCCAACTCGTTAACAAGCGGGTATTAAAATACCCATTACCCGCTACCCACTACCTGCAGGTACTAAATACCCGTAGCGGATTTTATTCGCAGATACCTGCGGGTACGGGTTTTTATGCCATCCCTAGTGGTATGGGTCTGAAAAAATGTCTGGTAAGGAGTTTTCTTGTGATATGCATATGGTAGATCGTTTGGTAAGGAGTTTTTTGGTGGTAAGCATCCAATAGGTCGTTCGATAAGGAGTTGTCTAGTGGTAAGCGTCTGATATATCTTCCGATAAGGAGTTTTTTGGTGGTAAGCGTTTGGTAAATCGTCTAGTAAGGAGTTGTTTGATGGTAAGCGTCTGGTAGGTCGTCTGGTAAGTAGTTGTCTAGTGATAAACGTCTGGTAGATTTTCTAGTAAGGAGTTGTCTAGTGGTAAGCGTCTGACAGATTGTCTGGTAAGAAGTTGTCTGGTGGTAAGTGTTTGGTGGAACGAGTTGTCTGACAATAACGAAGTTGTTAAAACCTCAAATTTGGGGTTCTAGAAATCCGTTTTAGACGTTCTTTAGGTCGTTTGGGGGCTTTTGGACCCTTCTCGAGTCGTTCGTGAGGGTTTCCAAACTGTTTACCCTGCTAAGTGGGTGTGCCGAGTTGCTGTAAAGAAAATTATGTTATTATGTGATTTGGTTTACGGTGCATATGTTTTGATAATGTTTGATGCTTTTGGAAATGGTACGAGGATGTTGCGAGAATGAAATATGGGTGTTGTGAGAAGAATCTCAATGAGAGATTCTATGTTCAAGTAAGTTGTGGTGAATGCTTGATAGTGATACTTTGGAGAGAAGGTATCCTAATATTTTATCAACCATTCAACTCATGTCGAGATTAATGGGATGACGAAGAGAATGACAGGAGATCTTTACCCTAACCCTTTGGATCGTAGAAGGGAATATTAACCTCTTGGGAAAGTAGGTTGACTTACCTTTGTTTATGATTTTGCAAAATATAAATACTACTATGGGTGCAAACTTTTAGTAAAGTCTATGTCAACATCAAATTTGGATCATTGAGTAGCGAGATTAAATTGTGATATGATCAAGTGTTTGATGGGTTATTGTGGATGTTGATATATGATTTTTTATATTAAATTATAATATGTTGATTTCTTTGCATACTAACTTATCTTTGTTTTGTGTTGTTTGTTTGTGTATTATAATCTTTTTAGCAATTATCACCATTTGATGTGAACAAAATATGCTAAGGTGATAACCCGCCTTTTTTGATGAAACAAGAAAATATAATCAAGTATAGTATATATAAGTGGAATATATATATATATATATATATATATATATATATATATATATATATATTTATTGTATAAATTGTAAACTACATGTTTTTTTATTAAATGAAATGTTACATAAATAATTATTTTTTTAATTACAATTTTCTCACAAAATAACATGAGATAAAAATCAAATAAATTATAAATTTTACTTTTGACTGAAATTAGTCCAGAGTAATCATTATTATATATAATTTTTATAATCTATTTTGAATTCTTAATATTGGCCTAATTTAACTTCCTTATGTAAAGTTTTTTAAAAATTGTGTATAAATTATTAAAAAAAAAAACAGTGGCTTATATCTTTAGCCAAGTAGAAAAAGAAAACAATTTAAGACTCTTGTATACTATTACATATAAAAATATATATATTTTGTAAAACATATTAATATAATTTTTAACTACTTTTAACATAATAGATCTCAATATTTTCTTGGTCCATATTTTTATCGACTTTACTATTTCATATAAAATATATATATTTTTAAAAGATATTAATATAATTTTAATTACTAATAGACTAAATACTTTTTTATTTATATTTTTTTCAATTTGGATCATTACAATATTTATTTTTTTTAAATGTTAAATATAATTTCAATTTTCATAATTTATATTTAATTTATTCTTTTATAACGTTATCTAAATGTTAACGAAAAATTACATATATATTTACAATATTTTTAAATTTTTACTTACATCTCTTGTGTAAAATGGGAGTTGAATTTTAACATAGTAAAACCCTTAAACAAAATAATTATTTTTAACTCTATGTGAATTTACTTCATCCAAAGAACCACACAGGCACATTGTAAGAGCTTGAATATATATATATATATATATATATATATATATATATATATATATATATATATATATATATATATATATATATATATAAAATAAAAAGGGGTTGATGGGTGCTTCAGCTAAAAGGACCAGATTTTCTTTTTATATTAAAACACTTTGGCATTTAAAAATAGCCTTTTTAAAGTAGTTGGAATTCATTAGCTGAGGTTCCCATCTCTCTCTAGAAAAAAAAAACTGTTTCCTTTCTCTGCCTTCTCTCTAGTCTCCACACTAATTCCTCCATTGTATGTTCGTTTAGGAGGTGCTCAAGCGTCTGCAACATCGAGAGCTTAGATTGAACCGATTGGTTTCTCTTTTCGAATTGGTAAGTGATTTCGCCTCTTTTCTCCACTGTTTTGGGAACCTAGGGCATGGGATGTATATGCATTGTTCCTTCCCTAGCTGTTTTCTTCGAAATATCGAGCTCTAAGAGCTGTTTCCACCACCATTTGGTGGTTTGTAGGGTACTGTTAAGGTTTTGACCAAGTGAGGTATTGTAGACCGCGGGTTGTGAACTAAACTGTGCTTGGAAATCCAGGTAAGGGGAGCTGGGGTTTTCATTCCTTGATTCTGTGAATTGGAATATGCATGAGATAGTTTCTGTTAAATTCTGGGAATTTAGTATGTTTACACTGTTTTATATATATATATATATATATATATATATATATATATATGTGTGTGTGTGTGTGTGTGTGTGTGTACTGATGACATGGAACTGTGACCTTGGTGTAAGTTAAAAGCATGTAGCCTGTGAATGTATGATGCTTAAACTCTGACTTGTATGAGATTGATATGATTGTGTTAAGTACACCTCGTTGGTAGGATAGAGGGGTCTTAAAAACCTGAGTTGGCACATCCCTGATCATAGAGCAGCCCTGGTCTGGTCCAGTCAGTTGTGACTAATCATATGTGTTGACGCCGAATGTGAGACTGATGCGTTCAGACATCTGATCCCTCTCCGTTGACCAATTTAAGGTGGAAAGACTTGATCATGTGAGTCTGTGTTACATGTTACACTGCTTTGCTGTTTGAGTCTTGTTCTGGAATGTTGAGTTGATTGAATTGCTTATGATTGAGGATTGAATTTGAGAACCTGTGATGCGGTTTTTGTAAATTGTTATGGATGAGTTGATTTCTGGAATTGTGCTGGTTAGAAGTGAGAAAACTGTTGTAAGAGTTAATGGCTGGAAACTTTGTGGTTTGGTCGTGTCTAGGGCCTTATGAGAGGAAGTGAGGTAGTGATTTTGGGCGTTAGTGGTCTTAGGCACAATTGGGCTGTTAGGACATCTTAGGCGAGTCAAATGAGACTTGTTAGAAGTGCTAAAGTGGTCAAAATAGGTGCAAAGTGTTAGAATTGGGTTTGGGGTCCTACAGGTATTGAGTTTTACGTTTTTGAGTGGAATGAGTTAGTTTAGTACATCTAATTCTTATCCAATGACCAATGCAATACTTTACTTTCATTTATAAACATGTTTCATATGAATATTAGTGTTACAGATTTTAAATTGATCATTTGGATACGTCTCAAATGCACCAAAACCAGAAAAATCACTTTGTTGTCAAAAACTGATAAGAATAATCGATTATCTCACTTGATAATCGATTATTATAGTCAGAGAGTCTTATTTTCTTTGATTTTCTCGTAAATAATCGATTATCATAAGTAATAATCGATTATTGTCGTCGAAAAATCATCAAAGACAGTTTTGGGTGGTTTTCGGGGTTCCGGGAATCATTTTTGGATGTTCTTTGAGTCGTTTTTGGGGATTTGGACCTCTTTGAAACTGTTGGTGATGGTTTCAAAGCCATTTTCTTTGTCTAAGTATGAGTTACGGGGTTTTGTGTTGTTTAGTTTTTCTTTTGGAACTATTATTGTATGGTAATGTATATGGTGATTTCATGCGGTTTGGATTGATTTATGTTGTTTGCTTGGATGTGTGTCACGTAAGTTCATATATCTGAATTGTGTGGTTGAAAATGTTATGATTATGAACTGAATTGATGAAATTGTGCTTAAACGGGACATCTCAGGGAGAGATGACTGTATGTGATGTTTGAAAGGTTGTTGTTGTTTGTATAACGTCGGGAGCTTTGAAATGGTCTGTCTATCCCTACACTCAAATCATTGTTCATACTCATATAGAGGAGAACAGTGTGAGTGGTGAGAGTAGAGGGAGGTCCTCGTCTATAGTCTTGGAGTTTAGACATAGACAGATTTGGGGATTTACCTTACATAGTGTTGGGGATGGGCCAGCTGAACTATGCAAGTGCAAAGACGACCTATAGATAGACAGTTATACATATCCGGATGAGTCGCGTTGAGTATTTGATGCATGGATTGATTGTTATGCCTTGCTTATCCTTGCTACTTGTAATTAAGCATGATGATCTTTATTGATTGTACTATATGTTATAATGTTTGTTTACCTAGCTCACCCTTACTTTGTGTTGTATGTTGCTTGGGTATGTTTTCCTTTGCAATGATCATCCACTTGGATGGGAGCAGATGTAGTTGAGGAGGTTCCCTTGGAGCAAGAGTTGGAAGATGCTGACGCTGCAGCTTAGTGTACTAGGATTCCATATTTTAATTTAAGTTTGGCGTTATTTTGAGATACTCTGTTTAAGTTTTAAAATTTGCCCATTTCTGGATGACTATAATATCGATTATTGAACTATTTATTCTACTCTGATTGTTCTCTTTATTGGAATGATGACATCTTCATTATATAAGTTTGTCTTATAATTGGGATGTCACATTTATGGTATCAGAGCAGTTTGTTCCTAAGATAACCTACGGGTTTCGGGTTTGTCGTGACTTTCCTGTGGAAAGTTGAGTCTGAATGGTATGTTCTGCCATTTCCTCCAAGTCTAGTTTGTGAGATTGTGTATCTAACTGAAAGCTTTGAGAACACAAAACGTCTTGATAAAAGTAATGAGGGTGCACACTCATGACTTTTACCAGAGATGATTTTCCTTTCTTAATTCTAAAGGTTTGAAGTAAGAGAGAGTTGGAGTTCCAATGTTGTTTCCTGTAGTAATTCTTGTCTTGCTCTTGCCTTTGTGGTAAAGTACTGTGCTCTATAGTGGTAGAGAAATGCAGATTCAAGGACAACTTGACCTGTATACCTTCATTAGAATTAGTTTAAGCCTTTGAGACAAATTCTTGCCTCGAAGATAAGGAGTTATAAGACCAGAGTTTAGGCTTCAAGGGATGTGTGGAGATATTGGAATTTATAAGAAATGTTTTTTTGGTGAAGAAGTTTTCAAGAACAAAGTCAGAAGGTCAGATATCGTACGTTTCATAAGAAGAGTGCAGTTCCAAGGGCTAGAATGAGAGGAGCTTTGGGTAAGCATGGGTGCAGCAAGGTTTGAGAAATCAGTTTGGTTCAGTATATTAGTAAAGTCAGAGGTTAGGAGAAAGGAAAGTGTTAGTAAACAACGGAGCAACATTAGTGGAAGCTGACAATATGGTTCGAGGTATCGACAACGATTGGGATTTAAACAAGAAAGTGGTAAATGACTTTAAAGCTTAAGCTAACAAAGGAATAAGAATTCTAAAGTGGGATAAAAGGAATCAATATTTAGAAAGGAATTAGAAGAAGAAGAGTTTGAGAAATAGTTGTGTAAGGCATAAAGCAGATTAAAGAGAGTTTAACAGAAGGTATAATTTCAAAGTTAAGGACACGAGGTCTTTGAAGAAGAATGGGATATCGTAAGGGTTGAAGTTAAGTAATATAATTAGAAGGAGTGGTCAAGCTTTCTCAGCAAGTGGATGATTCATAGTCAAACTTAGGATGATGTTTCAAGATTAGTAATTCGCATAGAAGGAATGTTTGATCCCGGGTTGAGGTGGAAGATTTCAAGCACCAAAGGAAGAGACACATCAGAAATTCAATTAAAAAGAAAGGGTAAGACAATAAGATCGAAAGCATGAAGAGTCAGGAATAGTGAAGAAAAGTTTTTGAAGTGCATGAAAAAGGGTGATTGCAGTATAATCACCTAAAGCGGGTATTGAGAATGATCACAGAGATTGGTAAAGTCAGTTTTCATCGGGTGTGGTTTTCTGGTGATGTTTAGTGGTCGACTAAGTTTGATCAAGGTAGGAGTGAATGTTGAATGATGGGTTACAGAAGAAAATGGATTAGTAAGTTTAGATAAGGTCAGAGGATTGGTGTGGCTAACTGCGAGTATTTTGAGGTTTGAAGGATCAAAGATAGAGTTGGTAATTCTAAAGATTTATGAGTTGGAGAGGGCAATTCTTGAAAAAGAAGGTTTTAAGTTAATCTGGTTGGGATGAGTACATGAAGACTTATAAGAGATGCAACATTTGCGAAGTCAATCAAAGGGGGCTAGATTTGATGTTTATATGAAGAGGTTACTTGATAGGGAAGGAAAGCGGCAGTGATGCATTAAGTATAGTTGAGCAAAACATGGGAGCAAGAGTCATGGGAATCCAAGATGTTTAGTAAACACAAGTGAAGAAGAGAAGATGTTGTTCTTTCGTAAGTTTGAGGTGTAATTCCAAGGAAGACTTATTGCTTTCAAATAGTTCTCTAGCGCTTTATGGTATTCAAGGGAAGCTTCATGCTTCAAGAAGAAAAATCAAGGGTAATGCATCATTTGTGAATCAAGTTAGAAAGTGAAGAAAATGGGTTGTTATAATCAAAAGAGGTTAACATGGTTATGTGAAGAGAAAGGATTGTGAAATTCAAAAGAATATAACAAGAATAAGTGGAGAATATAAGACAAATATTTTTGGTGTAAGAGTTTTGATTGGAGTTCTGAAGTAGGTACAAAAATTTCCACATTAGATTGATGGGGTTCACTATTGAGTGTAAGGTATGCAAGAGGCAGGTGGTGGATTGGTTAAAATGACGATAGCTTGGACTCAGTGTAAATTAGGGAGAATTACAAGGTTATCATGGAAGAGAAGAGCTATCAAGGTTTGCAAGGTACTAGAAGTATGGAAGAAGTTTTTCAAGGGTGATTATTTCGGGTTGTAGTTGCCATGAAGGAAGTGTTCTTTCAGTAAACTAGTGAGCAAGGGAGTTTGAGAATCAGAGTAGCGCAACAGATGATGGTGAACATGTTGTTCTCAGTAATAGGTATGCATGAAGAGCTTTTATAATTGTGGATTGGTGGTCTGTGAGGGACGAGTTCTTTGAACCATATTGGTGTTGTTATATGAAAATGAGTTGGGGAGTGTTTGGTAATCTTCAAGAGTCAGAAGTAAGTTCAGGTATGGCAGAAATAGGTATCAGGTAGAGAAGATGAGTGTGGTTTCAAGCTACACAATCAACTTTAAAGTAAGGAAGTATTAATGGATTTGGAACAGGAAGAAGGGGTTAAGGGATGAAGAAGATGAATTGAGCTATGGTTTTGAATTATAGTGGCAACCTACAGGTAAGGAAATGTCAATTGATAGTTTAAATAGAAAGAAGATTCAGATTCTTGGTTTGATAAGGATTAAGTAAGAGTTGGTTGAAGAATATGAAGATTGGGGTCTCTAGTGAAGCTGTAAAGTGATTTCATTAGTGTAGTCGAAATACTATAACTGGTGGGTTTCTCAAAATGGTTGAGAAAGCGCAGTTTGGACAGTCCTAGCTTGAAATGTATCATAAGTTGGCATGGTACGAATTAAGCTAGTGATCTCAAGTCAAGGAAGTTACATATCTAAGTATGATTACAAGCTAGTGGATTAAGAAATGCACATAGATCAGGTCAGTAAAATAACGAAGTGAAGTTGGATTGCTCAAATTGGTTTTGGCGTTGTAAAAGAGTTTTACTTTGGTAATGAGATAGTATAGTAGGAAACTATACTACTCAGTAGTGAAGATCAGTAAAGCAATGTGAAGCTCTCAGAATGGATGTGGTTAAAGGTGATCAAGAATATAACAGTTAGTGGTTGACTCAGAAATTGTGGTGATCAAGTCAAAGGTATGGTGGTTCTTAGAAGGAGGAAGACGAGGTAAACAAATTCAGTCAAGGGTTGATTTGAAGTCAAGATTAGTGGAAGTCTTAGAAAAGATTTACAAGAAGTAGCGGAAGATTGATGAGTAGTTATCGGTGTGGCAGACACAATAGGGTTGGTTGTGCGAAAGAAAGATTCTCAATAGCTGAAGTTTAGGAGTTCATATTTGTCTTAAGAGAAATGGCTAAATCAATCTACATTATTGAACACTAGAGCATTTTAACATAGAGGCATGGGTTTTCATGTTAGTAAGGTCGTTGGGAAGTAGTATCTTAGTCAAAATAGGTGATTGTACTAGAGAATGTGATGAGAATAGGTTATTCCTTCTCTTTTGTAAGTTTAATTTTCGAGGACGAAAATTTTTGTTATGGGGGAAAATGTAAGAGCTTGAAAATATATATATATATATATATATATATATATATATATATGTGTGTGTGTGTGTGTGTGTGTGTGTGTGTGTGTGTGTGTGTGTGTGTGTGTGTGTAAATAAAATAAAAAGGGGCTGATGGGTGCTTCAGCTAAAAGGACCAGATTTTCTTTTTATATTAAAACACTTTGGCATTTAAAAATAGCCTTTTTACAGTAGCTGGAATTTATTAGCTCAGGTTCCCATCTCTCTCTAGAAAAAAAACCAGTTTCCTTTCTCTGCCTTCTCTCTAGCCTCCACACTAATTCCCCCATTGCATGTTCGTTTAGCAGGTGCCCAAGCGTCTGCAACATCGAGAGCTTTAGATTGAACCAATTGGTTTCTCTTTTCGGACTGGTAAGTGATTTCGCCTCTTTTCTCCGCTGTTTTGGGAACCTAGGGCATGGGATATATATGCATTGTTCCTTCCCTAGTTGTTTTCTAAGTTGCCATGCATTGACATCAATCCTAAAGGCACAATAGGCATACCATTTACATGTTCCTTTTCCACCCAAGCACTTAACATAAATCATTTTCTTGTCATTCTTTATAAATTTGAGGTTTCTTCCATTCCTTAGTGCATAAGTCCTAATGGCATCTATGAATTCCATTTTCTCAGCAAAAAAGGTTCCTACCTCCCATTTATAACCCTCCAAACTTCTAGGCATATTAAAAGTAGGAAACTTTGTCTTACTCGAACCATCATCGTCCTCACTTTCTCCTTCACTGATTAGCTCCTCTGACAGCCACTCATTGTCAAACAACCCACGGACATCATGCATATTCTTCTCATTGTTAGTTGATTGAGAAGACTCAAGTAGTGGACTGGAATGTTCTTCTCTAACATTTCCTTTAGAGGTCCCAATGTCACACTGGACTGTGACATCATGTAGATCTTCCTCCTTACTCTCTGACTCATGTACCTCCTCACTCTCTGACTCATGTACCTCCTTACCCTCTGACTCATCTACCTCCTCACCCTCACTATCCTCTACATCATCATCCTCTCCTAAATCCTCTACCTCATGCACCTAAGGTTCCTGTACATGATGGACCTCATCATCCCGAACCTGGTCCTCAGCATCCTCCACCTGGACCTCACCAACCTCAACCTGATGGACTTCATTATTTTCCTCAACCTGGACATCAGCATCCTCAACCTGGACATCAGCATCCTCAACATGGACATCACCATCCTTAACCTGGACATCAACATCCTCAACCTGGACCTCACCATCCTCAACATTGACCTCACCACCCTCTTCGGCATGACCTTCAGTATGCACCTCAGCATCCACACCATGACCCTCTTGGGCATCACTTTCTTTATGCACCTCGGCATCCTCAACACCTTCATCATCAGCTTGACCACCAACCCAATCAATCATTTCAATTATTTGTGGTTCCACCATATTATGAACCATATATAAATGCACTTCGTCATTTAACCTAGTAATATTCAACATATGCATGACACCCTTATCATCAGTTAATAACTCTAACCTATCTGGGTGCACAGTCTAACCTCCTAAACTGTACCATAATTCTTTGATGTGCATATGACCTAATTCTTTAACTGAGGCTACTATGCCCAAATAGCTCAACAAGTCTACATCACAACACCATTCTGCTATCTCTCCATCAAATTTGAAGTCGCCATTATCATCATTCACAAAGTGTCCACTATGGTGGACCACAATTTTAATTTGTTCCTCATCTATATCAATAACTTTGTTTCTTAACCTATACATTATGGGGGATACAAAGATTACTTCTATTTCAGAGCTACCAGTAAGTGGGACACTCACTCACTAAATAAACACACACACCGACACGGACAGGGGACAAGGAACAAAGTTAGAACCCCACTAACCCAACACTAACAGACACGGACCACTACAACTCATAAACAATTCAACAAAGCATATACGGGACCACAAACTCTAAAGTATAATCAAACCACTCAAGATGCAAAATGGGACCACAAATCATTATCAATACTTACCCACACATAAAAAACCAAATATCGCACATGGTCGTAAAAGGAAAAAACATTTAGACGTCAATGGAGAAAACGACATACCTTACCTCTGTTCGCGTCAGCCTGGATTGTCTTCGTCTTCTCCAACAATGAAGTGGGTGATCGTCTTTCGTCTTTCACTTCGTCTCGCAACAAATCCCCAATTTCAATTCCATAGCCCTAATTCCCAATTTCTAATTTCTGATCCCATTTAACCCTAAATCCAATTCTTATGCCACATCACAATGCTTCTTTTAATGAAAACAGGACACGTAAAAAAAAATAACACATCAACAAATTCTCACTCTAACATGTAGATATCACTTAACGCCGTCTACTACCACTTAACGGATGGGGTACAATCTGTCCATTTTCACAAATATTATGACTCAATTGAGTTACTTAGAAACTTGAGAACCAAACTAAGATTGACATACAAATTAGAGGACCAATAGAAGTATTAAACCTTTTAAATTAATATGGTGTGAATAAAATATTTAAAAAGTTTTACTCTGATAACAAACTCTTAGCTCATGTATTATTATTAAAGTTAAATAATATGTTTAATATAATATATATCAATATATTTTATTTTTATTATAATAAAAGAAGTTACAATCGCCAGACAAATCTATTAAAGAAAAAATTAACATTAATATACAAATTAAACTTAAAGAATCGTTAATTATTTTAAATTTACAAAACAAAACTTAAAAGATGAAGGACTCTTTCTCAAGAATAATTGAATATTATAACGATCATTCTTCTTTTAATACAATAATTACTAAAGATTAAACACGTATTAAATTTTTTGTTTTAAGATTATCATTTTTTTTCCTTGTTGTATTAAAAATTAAATATCTCGATATTTTAAAATTCCTTTTAAATATTTTCAACAGTAAAAAAATTAATTATCATAAATGATTGGACAGATTATTAAATCAATACACTTTATATGTTAAATTCATCAATACAACCCAAAAAATATTTATAATATAAGAAATACTATATTTTATTTTATTTTTCATAAATATAAAATTGAAATTATATTTTCTATTATAAAGTATTTTTTTTACATTTTGGTGTTTATGTGACTTCCATTTTTTCTTTTTTTTTTTCAATAAATGTGATTATTTTTGTGGTAGGAAGATCAAACTATTATCATTCGGGGAAAACGAAAGTGATGTGATTAATATTGTTTTTGGGAGAAATAAAGGGTATGGTTAAAATCCAACTTTCACTATGGACAAGATTGCAACATAAGTAAAGATGAAAAAACATTATTAATAAAGAGTATATCATTAATGATTTAGACCACCTCATAAAAAATATTAAATTAAATATAAATTATGAAAATTAAAATTAAATTAAAGAAAATAATAAGTTTTATATTAAACAGATAAAAAAAAGTATTTAAGCAAACAGAATAATTGTTAATAAAATATCCTCGAATTACTCTCTCCATCTTAAATAAATAATATTGTATATAAATATTTATTCAAAATTTTCTCTCAAACAAATTGTTATATGATTTGATACTTTCCTAAATACAACACTAATCATACTTTTCACTATACTATCGCCTTTCTTGGTTCATGTCAATTTATATACTTGCCATAACTCATGCAAACTTATTTCAGCCTGATTTTAAAAATCTCAAAAATGGCTAGAAAGATATTTATTTTCTTAAAAAATTAATAGAAAATGATGTTTGATATTCATCTAATTTGTAATGATGTTTCAATATTTTTAATAAAAAATTAAGCCACCTGTGAAGATTTTCAAAGTAATTACAAAAACATTTAAAAACATTTACACCAACCAAATTCGAATAACGCTTTTATCATATATATATATATATATATATATATATATATATATATATATATATATATATATATATATATATATTAAACTTTTAAAAAATATTTATTTGAGAGCTTAAATTTTTTTACATTCACGGTTCTTATTTACTTTTTATTCTTTTTTTTTAAATACAAAAAGTGAATGTAAAAGTATGTGATAATTATTGAGTCTATCATGGAGGAGGTTCACCACTGGAAAGACACAAACTTCAATGAGATCTAGGCCCAACTATATAAAAGATTGACACTACTCTCTACCCAAAACCTTAAAGCAATGAGTTAACGTATCTTTCATCTTTATATAATGTTCTATTTTTCTCATTTTTATCCAACGTGGGACTTGAACTCGCACTTGCATTTCCCGTTATAATATCATTATTCTAAACTTTTATGTTTACGAAACAAACCAAACTTTAGTTCAGACATATATTTCAAGCATTGGGCAATACAAGTACCTAAGGTTGGTATCCTGAGTTGTCTTGCTAGAAATATCATCTAGGCAGAAAAGTAAGGGTAATAAAGTAAATGCCAACATCAACTTTTTTTCATGGGGCCTAGTTTCAGTGTCTATGTTCACATCGAGCATTGTTTCACAATGGGGGCAAGCCACGCACGTCTCTTTCTCAAACCATGTGAATGCCTTCAAACGTTGTTTCAACTCAAACTCAGACAGAGGTAAAAGATAATATCTTTTATTTTTTGTGCAAGAGGTTAAAGATAATGTTGGCACCGTCAAAAGGAAAATCCATGCATGAACTGAAAAGAAGAAACAAATCCAATTCACATCTTCTAATACCAATACCCTTTCGACAAACGTTTTACCGTTGAGTTTGATCGTTGAATAAAAAACACAACTTGCAATAAACCATCCACTTTTCGTGGGCTTTATACGGTTCTAATTCCTTCAAAATTAACAAACATTTTTAAATTATCCTAAAAAGTGTAAAGAACTAAACAGATTAAAAGATAAAATTGACATGACGAGGATTCCAATTCAAGTTTGGTACCATTATTAATTATTCTAAACCGATCTAAGTTAGGTACCAAATTATTGGTTTAGATGGGTTTTTAACCAAAAATTTGCTCATTTGTTAAATACATTCATTCATATGATAATAAATATGGTGTACAGAAAGGGCAATATTTGCTTTCACAATAATACTTTCTAATTTCTATACTTTTACAACTTAATATCCTTCAATATTCACCCACTTGACATTTTTATGATTTTGCAACGAATTAAAACTTGTGATCTTATATTCTATTCCACACATTTCGCCTACTATTCTTTGTTACCTTTTCTCCACATTACGATAAAAAAAAAAGAACAAAAATCAAACAAGTATAACAAATAAAATTGGTATGTGTGAAAGTATTACATTTCAAAGGAAGTTGTTCAAATAACATTAGATTGGATTTTGAACTCTTGTGATGAAATAATTATACATATATAATTTTTTTCTAGCTCTTACGTCTAATTATATCGTAAATGAAACTAGTCTTTGATTTATTACAAGAGAATAAAAAATAAGATAAAAATAACATTTTCAAATTGAAAGCACTTTTATGACATCCATTATTCGTGAGTCTTTTTAATTGGTGCATAATTGGCTTGATTCTCGTTTCTAATATTTTCATAGAAAAAGTCACCATACAAAATAAAAAATGAAATTGGAAGTCAGATCTCTTTGCTGAAAACATTATGATAAATTTGACATTGTAAAGAAAAGAGTGAGAATGTAAAAAGAGACTTATACATACACTTAATTTCATAATTAATACTAGATAGATTGGACAAGATCACCGCATTCTCTTCTTTTTTTATTATAGCTAACCTCTTTTATTTTTAAAGACTTACTTATTTATATTACTCTTAACTCGATTTAATATTGTTTATTCAGTTAAGTAAAGTTCAACTTAACTATATTTTAGATTGTATTATATTTTTATAATCTCCTTTTAAATGAGTGTTTTGTCATTGTTATCTTATTTTTAATCTTTAATAAAGTTTTGAAACAATTCACTGAGCAAGAGATTGAAGATTAAGATTGAGAATCGAAATCAAAAGACTCTCAATAGACTTTTTTTGTTATCAATGTCAACCATGGTTTGACAAGATAATGTATCATTTAGAGTATGTTTAGATTAAGAGAAGATTTAAGAAATAATAAGTGGATAAATTTGAAGATATAGAAAGCCTTTCTAAGAAAGGTGATTATAGTATTGTTTGTTTTAAAGGATAAATGAATGCATCTCAAAATAAAGTTTGTGAACGATTTAATGGATCTAACAAATAATAAAGATACTTTAATATATTTAAAGGATAATGATATTTAGACAACATTTTTTTGACAATATTTGAACATTGATTACATGTCAATCTGTGATTGGTTGGTCAAAAATTACTCCACAATCAATAGCATAATGATATTTAGACAACATTTTTTTGACAACATTTGAACATTGATTACGTGTCAATCTTTAATTGGTCAAAAATTACTCCACAATCAATAATAATAATTATAAACATTAGTGTGGAATAATTTTTTACCAATCAAAGATTGACACGTAATCAATGTTCAAATGATGTCAAAAAAATATTGTCTAAATATCATTATCCCAATCAATAATAATAATCATAAACATTATTGTAGAGTAATTTTTGACCAATCATATATTGACACGTAATCAATATGTTCAAATGTTGTAAAAAAAATGTTATTTAAATATCATTATCCATATTTAAAATATCAAGTCATTCGTCATTACATATCCATTTAAACAAACATAAAAGGAACTCACAATTCCATCATCTCACATTGGCATAAATAGTAACATTTTCTGAAAAAATAAAACGCTACCAAATAGTTACCAAGTGATACCATTGTACAATTTTATTACAACAATGATAATTAATAATTAACAACAATAATAATACCTCTATTTACAATAATTTAAATGAGTTAAAATTTTAAAATAGATCCCAGAGTCTATTAATAGCAGTGTATTTTAATGCAATAAAGTGATTACTTTTTTTCTAATTAAATAACACCATTCACGGTCCATAATTGTGATTACACCTGATCGTTAACCTCATTCGGGTGCGATAGCTTTTTAGATTGTTACAGACCATTTAAGAAATCGGCCCTCAAACCCAATATGAAAAGGAATTTTAGACTTCTATTTTCCTTTTTATATGCGAAACTAGTAAAAAGAAATGTATAAATCGAAGCTTTTATTTGTTTGTTACGTGAAACATTGAAGCTGCTGTTTTTTTTTTCCAGCTCTTTCAATGTTTGGGTATCAAGCGTCTGATAGAAATTTCTTTTTCTTTTTCTTTTTCTTTTTCAAAAATCGTATAAATTCCAACCATGAATTCCGTACTCGAAAATTTGAATCCCGCGCCTAAAATAATATAAAAAGCCTTTTAAAATTATGAAAAAATTCCTTTAACAAATTTTTTTTATAACTTTTTAACAAACGCATACGTGGTAATTAATGATTGGTTCGTTTCAAATATATATATTATTTTAAATAAATTCAAATAGATGAATGAGATGGTGACACGTGTACTGTTCTTAAAAAATTGTTAAAAAGTGTTGTTAAAATATGAGGATCCTAAAATTATATTAGTTTTTTTTATATTTATAACACTGACTAGTAAGTCGATCGATTGATGAATTGGTAGATTGATTCAAAGGTCAATCGTTTCTATTAATAGATCGATCTATCGGTGATCAAATAATTAATTAGTAAGATTTATGATTATAGAATAAAAGTCAGATTAAATCTAGCCAATAATAACTACAAATCAACTAATAAATGTTGATTAAAATATGACATTTCGATTCGACCATTTGGCTTTAACCATTTCGTCGATCATTCGACCTCAACCATTCCACCTCAACCTCTTGGCCTCAATTTTTCTATCGACTTTTCAGTCTTGACATTTCGACTTGGCCATTTGCACTTAACCATTCAACCTCAATCATTTGGTTGGTCATTCGACCTCAACCATTTGGTTGGTCATTCGACCTCAACCATTTGGTTGGCCATTCATCCTCAACCATTCAACCAGTTATTCAGTCTATCATTTGACCTCAACCATTCAATCGGACATTCGGTCTTGATCTCTAGATCACAATTCTTTGTGGACTTTTATGTCTTAACATTTCGGCTCGGTCATTCGGCCTCAACCTTTGGGCCTCGATTTCTTTATTGACTTTTCCATTTTGACATTTTGGCTCGCCCATTCGGCCTCAACCATTTAGTTGATCATTCAATCTCAACCTTTAGGCCTCAATTTTTGTGTCAACTTTTTAGTCTTGACATTTTGACTCAACCATTCAGCTTTAACCATTTGATCGATCATTCGACCTCAACCATTTTGCCTCAACCATTCAACTTCAACATCTTGGCCTCGATTTTTCTGCCGACTTTTCAATCTTAATATTTTGGCTCAACTATTTTTCCTCAATTATTCGACCTTGACTACTCTGCCTCAACCATTCGGCTAACCATTCAGCTTCAAGCATTCGACTTCCACCTTTCAACCTCAACCATTTGGTCGGCCATTCGATCTCAACCAATTGATTAATCATTCAACCTCAATCATTTTGTTGTTTATTCGATCTCAACCTCTCGATCTCGATTTCTCTGTCAAATTTTCTATCTTGACATTTCGGCCTCAACTATTCGACCTCAATCATTCGGCTTCAACCTCTCGACTCAATTTATCTTTCAACTTTTCATTCTTAACATTTTAGCTTAACAATTCGTCCTCAACCTTTGGGCCTCGATTTCTCGATTAACTTTTCAATCTTGACATTTCAACTCGGTCAATCGGCATCAACCATTTAGTCAGTCATTCAACCTCAACCATTCAACCTCAACTTCTTAGCCTCATTTTCTCTATCGACTTTTCAGTTTTGACATTTCGGCTTGGTCATTCGGCCTCAACTATTTGACCTCAACCATTTAGTCTTCCATTCAGTCTCAATCATTCGACCTCAACCATTAAACATCAACCTTTCAACCACAATCATTTGGCCGGTCATTCAGCCTCAACCTCTAGGTCTTAATTTCTTTGTCGACTTTTCAATATTGACATTTCGACTTGGTCATTCGGCCTTTGTCACTCGGCCTCTACTAGTCGATTTCATCATTGTGGCCTTTAGTCAGCCTTAACCTTAACCTCTGAGTCGCATCCCCTCCCAATCAAACTAAAACATTTAGGTAAGGACGTGTTCTAACCAAGTAACCCCTCTCGAAAGATCCATTAGGTAAGGGCGAGTTCCAATTATAGAACCCCTCTTGATCAAACTAACACATTTAGGTAAGGACGTGTTCTAACCAAGTAACCCCTCTCGAAAGATCCATTAGGTAAGGTTGAGTTCCAATTATAGAACCCCTCCTAATCAAACTAACACATTTTGGTAAGGGCAAGGTCCAACCAAGAAACCACTCCCAAAAATCCCATTGGGTAAGGGTGAGTTCAAACTAAAGAATTCTTCTTAATCAAACTAAAACATTTTTATAAGGGCGAGGTCCAACCAATGAACCCTTCTCGAAAATTCCATCAAATAAGGGTGAGTTTCAACAAAAGAACCATTCCCGATCAAACTAAAATGTTCAACTAAGGACGAGTTCCAACTAAGGAACCCATATCAAAACTCCATTAGGTAAAGACGAGTTCCAACTAAGAAACTCCTCTTGATTGAAATAAAATGTTTGGCTAAGGATAAGTTCCAACCAAGGAACCTCTCTCGAAAACTCCATAGGCTAAGAACGAGTTCCAACCAAGGAACTCGTCTTAATTGGACTATAACATTCAACATTCCTAAGTGTCAAATACTTTTTTTCTTTTCAAACCCCTTCATCCCTTCAATTATAGGTACTCGAGCTTGCAGATCGAGTGTAGTGCACATATTCTTCTAGTCAATAAGTCAAACCGACTGATAGACCCATCAACCAACCAATTAATAGGTCGACCGACTAAAAAAACCGATCAATTGCAAAATAAAGATAGGATTAACATTTAGTGAATTATAACAATAAATCAACCAACTACTATTGATTAAAATATGATTGAGTCATAATTTAAGCTAAGATACTTGAAAGCGTAAGGTATAATTATTGAAACATACATAATTGTATTTAATAGCCTTCTGATTGATTATCTATTTACATTAGCATTGCAATATATTCTATAAATATCATCCGAGAGATGTTGAACGAATAGAAAGCTTTAGAGACTGAACAAACAAGAAACAATAATAATGTAGGACACAACTATTCGAAAATTGATAATACTCCACCTATCCATTCCAACCTAACGAGTTTTAAACATCTGTATTAAAATAAAATAAAAAATAACATAGAATAGAAAGTTAACTTTTTATTTTTGGAAAACTTTTACTCATAGTTTAGTTGAAGGCATTAAGCAAACTAAAATGTCTTCTTGAATAAAAAAATGTCTTCTCTAACATTGATAACTCAGCCGAGAATGAAACTCATAGCTAACCACGCAATTTTATATTAAAACATTCCATTTTAATTTTTATTTATTTATTTTAGATTGTAGAACACAGAACATAGACTAAGGAAACTAAAATTAGTATACACATGTTTTTAATATAGAAACTAAAAAAGAATCAGGTTTAATAAAAACGAAACGAGTAATTGAAATAAGTTAAACATAGAAACCAATAGCACCAGTTTTCTTACCGCACAGGTTGCGTAAAGGTAGCGCCAGTATTTTCTCCGATTGGACGAGAGGGATCAGATCAGAACAGGGTCCCCTGATTATGATATCTACTTATTCGGGTGCAATGCAAGCATATTCTGTTTAAAACTAAATACGCTGGCGTTTTGTTCCCGTGTCAATTTCTGCAAGCACCACCACACCCTCTCTTCTCTTCTATTATCACCACCCTCTTCACACACACACTCTCACTATCTTCCCTCTCTAATCTCCTCACGTAACCCACGCATCCTTCGCCTTCTCTCGATTCTTCCACCGTAATGGCTACTGCCACTGAGAAGCTCTCCGCTCTCCAAACCGCCGTCGCCGGACTGAACGAAATCAGGTCTCGCATTCTCTAAATATCAATTCTCTACTCTTGATTTCCTTCATTCTCGTTTCCGTTTTCGCCAGATCGGAATCTGATTCGTGTTTTGTTCCGTGCAGTGAGAACGAGAAGAGCGGATTCATCAACCTCGTCACCCGCTATCTCAGGTGAATCAATCTCCGAGATGGAGCAAACTCTTCTCCATCCGTGCTTATTTGTTGTTGATCTCAGCGAATCTTGCTTTTAAATGCGTTGCAGTGGCGAGGCGCAGCATGTGGAATGGAGCAAGATCCAGACGCCTACGGACGAAGTGGTTGTGCCTTACGACACTTTGGCGCCAACTCCAGAAGGTAACGAATCCTTGCGTTCTGTTGTTTGCTTTCGTCGATTTGTAAACAGAGTTCGGTGTTGTTATATGGAACGAAATTGGTACAGATGCTTCGGAGGTGAAGAATCTATTGGACAAGCTCGTGGTGTTGAAGCTAAATGGAGGCTTGGGAACAACTATGGGCTGCACTGGTCCTAAGTATGCCTATGCTTATATATATGTTATTCTTTGTTTTAGATACCAGCGAATGTTAGTCGAGACTTAGGCTTGGGATCGTATACATGAAATTTTGTTGATTGTTAATCTTTAGTTTATCTAAATTGATTATGATCCGAAAGATGTATTATATATGCGGTCAATGCATGTAGATGTAGGTATCTGTACTGTGTATGGCGTTTTGTTTGAAAACACATCTGCTATCCTTGTGCCATCTTTTACTAAAGAAAATAAAATGGGAGCTACTTTTCAATTTGTTTAAAAGTAATTCGACGGCCTGTGCCAAGACGAAATTTCCGGTAGTATTATATTCTTAAATCACCATTTCTGGCGAGCTGTATCTGTATTTAAGGGTTGATTGATATGCAAATCAAATGCAGATCTGTCATTGAAGTTCGTGATGGGTTGACATTTCTAGATTTAATTGTCATCCAAATTGAGGTTATTCTCGAGTCCTTCGTTTACTTGGTTTTTATGTTTCCCCCACTTGTATGGACTTTCCGCTGACGAATTCATTCAACACTCATGATGTAGAATCTTAATTCCAAATACGGAAGCAATGTTCCTTTGCTTTTGATGAATTCATTCAACACTCATGATGACACTCAAAAGGTACTCGCTCTTTATTTCTTATTTATCCCCTTTGCCTAGTAAAAGTATAATCTGAATTTGCTTGTAAACTAACAATTTTACTTTTGTAGATTATTGAAAAATACCAAAACTCAAATATTGAGATTCATACTTTTAACCAGGTCTGTAACTCTGATTTCTTGTTTTATTATACTATGGATTTTATGGACTTTGATTTAATTTTTTATTTTTTTATTTTGTTGCACTATTACTAATTTATGCAGAGCCAGTATCCTCGAATTGTTGCTGAAGACTTTCTGCCATTGCCTTCCAAAGGGCGCACTGACAAGGACGGATGGTATGACTTCATTTTTCATTTTTATACTCGAATTATTGCACCGATTTCACAATTTACATCTTTCTTCTATTTTTTTTTTCTGAATTAGAATTGCTAAAATGGTATATGGCTACATGTATAAGTTAGAAGTAAATCTAAGCTGGTCCATATGCATTTGTTTGTCATTTTTACGTGCAAATTTCTTTGATGCTGAATATTTTCATATCCCCGGACCAATCACGTTTGCTACTTAATTGCTCAGGGCTCTGGTTGTCAACTTGTCACTGCATCTATTTTATTTAGTCAAACGTGCCTTAACACTGCTCATATTTTGATGGATTGCTTGCTTATGTTTCTGTACCCCTAACTGGTGTCATTTTTGTCTCCTAGCGTCAGACGGGTTTATTTAAAAGGAAAATATTATAAATTTTCTCTTTTCGAAAAGAAGCATAGCTGGTTGCAGAAACCTAATGATAAATTCACACTGCATTGGTACCAAGAAGAAGAACTAGGTTTGATACTAATAATTGAAAACTATATATTTAAAGGTTTATCCCATAAATCGGTGTTTTCTGAAGTAACTTGTATATCTCCTTTAAGTTTTTATCTTGTTGCCTAAATTCTAAGGAGTCATATTATTTCAACAACTAATATGTAGAAATATCCTCAGATTCTGTTTGTTCCTCGACCCCACCTTTTGGATAATTGCGCATTATTGACGCTAAACTTTAGCAGTTATGTGCCTTTTGAGGTTCATCCAACCGAGTTTATTTTTTCTGGTATGCATCACTTGTATCTACCACTTAAACACCACATATCAGCCATCACGGTGAAAATTGTTCTGGATGTAATTGACCTTTCTTCCTTGGAGGAATTTTGGTACTATGTAAAGACTGTTTCTGACATTCCTCAAACTTTTTTTTTGCCAGAGCTTGCCGTGGGTGTGATGTTTGTTACGTTAAACCCAATTACATATTGTAGGACACAATTAGTCACAGTTTAATATATGCTAAATGTCATTTAAAATGTAAAAGTAATCACGTTTTTATGTCTTAGATCCAAGTATTAGTAATTTTGGTTATGTTGAAAGTGATACGCATGATTTGTAGATGTTTTTCAAATGGAAAGTGTTCAAGATAGCAAATTGACATTAAGCTAATTTGCAAATAGTGTGATTTTTCTTATGTGTAATTCCTACGCACAGGTACCCTCCCGGCCATGGTGATGTCTTCCCATCCTTATCTAACAGTGGCAAACTTGATGCACTATTGTCCCAGGTTAATCCTGGACCTCAACTTGTTTCTAGTTGGACTGTATTTATTTATGTTTTCATAATTATTATCATAACTTTATTTTTATTTTCCTTTTCTTCTTACAGGGTAAAGAGTATGTATTTGTTGCCAATTCGGATAACTTGGGAGCTATAGTTGACTTGCGTATCCTTATTGTTCATTGGTTCTTTCTGTTTTGTTTTTAAATATATTTTACTACATTGCTTACTATTTATACATAAAAAGAAGTTTCTTTAGTACTATCAGTGTACTTGACTCATTGTTGTAGAAATCTTACATCACTTGGTCCAGAACAAGAATGAATACTGTATGGAGGTAAGCAAAGATGATTTTTATCTTGTAATTTTTATTCCAGACTTCGTCTTTTCATCTTTTTTCTTTCCCTTTTTTCTAATGCAGGTGACTCCCAAGACATTGGCTGATGTCAAGGGTGGCACTTTGATTTCTTACGAAGGAAGAGTTCAGGCATGTAATCTTTACTGATTTCATTTCTGTTCAACCAAGGTTTCATTTCATTATTTCTGGCTCTAGTTATAAAAACAATTCAAGTCTCTCCCTGTAAACTTGCTTCTATGTGATATATTCTTTCTGTAATTTATATCTCACTGAAATAAAAGAAAATCCATCCAGAGTTCAATTTTCATACTCTTTTCCTCCTTTTGGTTAAATGAGAAAATTAAAATCATTAAAATCTCATGAACGTTGCTATTAAGTGATATGTATCTTTGATTCTTTTATGCAGCTCCTGGAAATCGCACAAGTCCCAGATGAACATGTAAGCCACTAAATCTGTCTCTTGTTCTTGGTTCATCTCCCTCTTCCCAGCATAGGCAATTGATTTAAGTAAATTATTTAGTTATTTTATGTAAATATAATGTTATGAAGAATAAGCGTTGTGATCAAGCATTAATGTATTGTCGTGTTTGATTTAATTATTTTGTGGTGTAATAAATGGTTGCGAAGCCTAACTGATTTTTATGTATTGATAATTTGACTGGAGAGGTCCTATCAATGCATCCAAGTTTTCAAAAAGAAAATAAAAGAAAAAAAATAGAAAGGACGATTATTTTTAGTCATTTTCATTCAAATCTCACAAGTTTCCACTCTGGAAAGTGTTTGGAGGATAAAGGTGAGAACCAATTTATTTTATGGATATATACATTAGCAGCCGTTACTTTGGTGCATATGAGGAGTTCATATCTTAATGCAACTGTAGTACATTCTTTTTTACTTTACAAGCAGTTGATAAGAAACTGTGAACTCTAATTTTGGATCTGTTATCATATTTTTTTACAAAAAATATCCAAAATCAACATTGATGATATAATATTTATAAAGCTAAGTGACAATACTTGCTTTTGGCTATTATTTTTATTAAATTTATGGTAGCCGGAACATGTGGTAATTAATGATGTTGAGTCTTAACTTTGATGGAGACTAGAGAAGAAATTTGCGAACTATTCCATTCAAATTTAATGCTGTCTTCAATGCAGGTCGGTGAATTCAAGTCAATTGAGAAGTTCAAAATTTTCAACACAAATAATTTGTAAGTTTCAGTGGTTAGTGGTGCCCTTATTGTTTTAGATTGTATACTCATGCATATGTTTTGACAACAATCTATAGATGGGTGAACTTAAACGCTGTAAAAAGGCTTGTTGAAGCTGATGCTCTTAAGATGGAAATTATTCCCAATCCAAAGGTTTAAATTTGTTATTTTTCAACTGATAGCTGTCTTTCCTTCTTTAGGATGCTCTATTGTGAGCTAGTTGTTTGAGAATTGATATTTAGTTGGGAAATTGCTGACTAACTAAATTGTGGATTTGTAGGAAGTCGATGGAATTAAAGTTCTTCAGCTGGAAACTGCAGCTGGTGCTGCCATAAGGGTACTCATTGTTTGTTAACATATTGATGAAGTCTTTACTGTAAGTTTCTTCCAGTGCTAATATATTCACATCGTTTCTAACAGTTCTTTGACAAGGCTATTGGTATTAATGTTCCTCGATCACGGTTCCTTCCAGTGAAGGCAACTTCAGATTTACTTCTTGTCCAGGTTATAAACTGTTCCGATGCATGAAACACAATCTTGAATATTTGATACGTTATTTGACACAATTAGTTGTCTTTGTTTCTTCAGTCTGACCTCTACACCTTGGAAAGTGGATTTGTCATTCGGAACAAAGCTAGGACAAATCCTGAAAACCCTTCTATTGAACTGGGACCAGAATTTAAGAAGGTGAAGATTGATATTACTATTACTTTATGTTAGAGCGTAACCATAATACTAAATTTCTTACTCTCCTTCACAGGTTAGCAACTTCTTGGGCCGCTTCAAGTCAATTCCTAGTATTGTTGAACTTGACAGTCTTAAAGTGGCTGGCGATGTATGGTTTGGAGCTGGTGTTATCCTCAAGGTATTTGATTTAATCCCTAGTTTCTGTGCTTTAACATCGTGTTTAATTTTAATTGTGAAACTGACCTTAATATTTCAAATATCTAGAACTGAATACTTATATAACTATATTAAATTTCTGCCCTCGATATAATTTGGTTAAATTTTGGATGAGAGAATTGTATACTCTTATGGTTAATGCAAGAACCTTCGTAAAAGTTCCTGTCGTTATGATTTTTGTTAAACTTGTATTTTTATAAGGATAAAGCTAGATACAGTACCTTACGTGCTTTTAGATACTATTCTCCAATTAAAAGAGTTTTATCTTGGTAGTAAGTATTTTTCTAACACATTTATTTTGCGAATTAGCCTAGTGGAACTCCAATTTGATTGGTTAACAATCCCATAAGCATCTAAAGAATTGCATATAATTTTTAATTCTTATATTATTGTTCCGGTGTATATCCAAAAATCCCATAAGTATCTAAAGAAAGTATACATAAATTTATAATAATAAGAAACATGTCAATACATATTATTTTGAGAAAATATTTTAGTAGATGTCTTTCTTACTAAGAATGAAATGTTAAAATAGAAATAAATTATTCTTTGTATTTTATTTTAGTTATTACAAAAAAAATTATTCTTTAAATGCTATGTCGCTCAGTTTTTAAAATATATAGTTGTAAAAAATTATTTAGTATTATTTAATCACTCTTAATTTATATAATAATCGTAAATATTCTTAATATTTTATATATTTAAAAATGTACAACATTTATTAAAATGTAATAAAACTATAGGGTCTAATATTCAAGAAAATAAATTATCGGGATCAACAAACAAGGAAAGGACAAACTATAGTGTCCAAACTAACCCAGGCCAATACCATTTTAGTGAGGCTCACTTGTTATGATTAGCAGTAACTTGTTTTGGTTTCGTCTCTTTAAAATTCCATCCTCTATGGAATTTTAGAAAAATAATAGGTTAAAATATCTTTTTGGTTCTTATTTATTTTTTCTACTTTCAGTTTAGTTGATGTGTTCCCTTCGATTTTGTCATGTCACTTTTCTTATGAATCAAATTAGCTATTTGTCAGTTTAGCACTTCCACACCGTTAATCTTTAGTTGACACAACAGTGTTGTGATTATGTAGCACCAAGTTAATGTCATAAACTAGTAGAACACCAATTTGACCAAATTAATTATTAATGAATGAAAGAACCAATTCGTTTAACATAGAATATACACTGACCGAACTGAAACTAAAAATTAAGAAGAGGGGCGCCAAAAGAGTCATATTTAATCAAACTAATATTATTTTGTTTTCTGATGTTGTTCTGTGGTGCTTTGACAGGGAAAAGTGAGTATTGTAGCAAAACCCGATGTAAAGCTGGAAATTCCAGACGGTGCTGTCATTGCGGACAAGGTATATATGGATTTTATTTGTGAGCATGAGGTTGTAATTCTAATATCTTCTTGGTCTAAAGATTGAATTGTGGTACGCAGGAAATTAACGGCCCAGAGGACCTGTGAGGAAGCTAAACAAGTTTTGAAGTGTCAGACTGTATTTCATCTTTACAGTCTTTTCTGTTATTTTATCTATTACCACTCCCGAGTTTGATAGGAAAAGAAAATAAGTTGTTTTTTTGTTGAGAGGATGTCTCGGTACGGAGCTTTGTTCGTTGTCTTGTGATTATTCTGTTTAGAAATAAGAATTTGACAAGGTTGGTTATGGGTTTTTCAAATATTGTTTTAGCGTGCATGCCATTTTTACGCCAAAACATCGCTAGTTTTGCCCCCATCACATTAAACAATGAACATACTAGATTGTTTAAGCCGAAAAACCCGCACACCAGGAACAGCGGACGCTAATCCCCCTCGGGTGTGGGACTCGATCCTTCAGCATCCATCCTTTTTTATTTTAATATTGATTAATATCAATTAATATTGTGTAAATGATTGATAACACCAATATAAGACTACTTAGAAATACTCAGTATTTGTGTGGGAGTAAAATTAATAAATGAATTTGTTTTATAAAATTGTTTTTTATGATTTATGTATGTTATAAAAATCATTTTAAGTCAATTAACTTTTTGAATGTGAAGCCATGTTTTTTCAAGTTATAAATTTGTAAACAAAACCCTTCCTGTGAAAAAAACTCTGAATGAGAAGTTAACTTGGGTTGTGGCCAGTAGAAAACGTTGTGGCTCTTGTGGTTGGAAATCCACATGTAGTCACGGGTGTGGCCCTTTAAGAGTAAAAAATGTTAGGCTATTGCTTCCTGCATTCTATTAAATTTCTTCCAGCATCTTATCATTCTGGATTTCATTTTCGGTTTTGGAATTTATTTTTTTCCGGGCGACAATCACCTCTCCTATTTCGGAACAAAATTTCAGGAAACATTTGATGGGGTGGAGTGAGAAATTTTATAGGGTGCATAAACCTTTTGCCAAAATGTTATCTCTTTCACCTCAGTTCATGCTTGGCTTTTGTGGAGGTACTTGATGATGTTGGAGAAAGACTTTTCTCAAAACCGTATTATAGTATGAAAACCGACCCAGGTATGCATTAATAGTTTAGTACTTGAAATACTGATTAAATTGCTTGTTTCGGAATGTATTAAAATTAAAAAAGTATATTATTAATATAATTTCATCAATTCGTGATAAATTGTCTAATGTTTCAAATAATAAATAAAATTCATAACAAAAAAGTTCGTTTTCAACTTAAGAACAGTATCATGATAAAGTATATGTAGTGAAAAGAAACTAAAGACACATTTTAGAACAGTAGATTAGAGTGACAGATACACTTGCAAAAATCTGTTATTTAAAGGTAGAGAATATGAGCTCATAAATTTGCTCCATTATGATGAAAACCACAAATTAAAAGTTTCTGATCCACAAGATAAAAGAATTGTAGAATGTTAAGAAGTTAAAATTACAAGCAAATGAAAATGAAAGTAATAAGTTCCACCTGTGAGGAAAAAAATATTACATCACCGAACGATCGTCCTTGCATATGATAAGAACTTCTGATACCAAATATTTGTTTTCAGCCCACCTGTAATAAGGCAACTGAACATGAAACACAAATTGTGGCTAACTTCCATGTCTAATTGCCTTATGCATGTTGGGCTAGTAACCAATATCTGAGACTAAAGAATAATATAAAATCTCTTCCTCACACTCAACATTTCATTAGCAAGTCTCTTAGAAGAGTAAGCTTCTTCCACACGAACACAAAAAACACTGAAAACCAAAGTTTAATTTATGAAGGAACTTTTGTGGACCTTCAAGTGGCAAATTAGAGACCGGATCCATGTTCTATTTAACTCAATCATTTAAAGAGGTGTCATGGCTAATAAATAAAGTCATGATAAAACATTTAAAGCTTTTTTTTTTCTCCTGAAAAGCTATTATTGTTTATTATTTAATGATTTGAGTTATTTTTTAAATCATTAATTGATTTCCTTTAACATAATCACTAATTCAATATTTATCTTAGGAGTTTATAGGGAAATTATCTTTGGCACGAGTAAAAGTTTGTGAGAATTAAATGTTTTTTATTTTAATGAATATATATTTAAAAGGTATCCATTTTAATATTTTAAATATTAATACAAATTACAACTGTTTCTGTATGGAATCCGAGAACGTTGCTATTTCCCTTTCTTGGTCTATGAGATCAGATATTGCCAACCTACTGTCCACCTTTAAGTCGAACGGGGTGACCTGCAAGTTAGCACTCCAACGCTCAAGTCAGCCAAGTTTATCAAAGTGAATGTATCCAGAAAATGTTAACCCCTTACCTGAGTTAAGTCGTCCCTATTTATAGAATCAGGGGTCCGTAAAAATAGGAATAGGTTAGGAGTAAGTTTGACTCCTTCCTACAGTTGGCACACCGCTTCCGTGATCTTCGCTTTTTCAGTTGAAACTGCCTCCACTCTCAGATTTTTCCTCCGAGATACTCGCCCACTATCACCACTGACCATTCCTCGCGACTATTAATTCTATCCACCTTACCCTTCGGTGTAGGACTATACCCGATCTTCCCTTCACCCGATCATCCCTTCAGCTTACCCGATCAACCTAACCCTTATACTACATAAGTCCCCCAAGCCCCAAGCGATTGCAATAACGCAGGGGTTTCAAGACGATCATAGGTTTGGGAGCTGGAAAGTTGCGTCTTTTCATCCCTACGATTAATAAACTATGGAGGGTCCAGATTAGTTTGTATGATTATCACAGTGGACTCGAACCGTCGCGACACCCCCACCGTTAGATTGACAAGGAATGGATGGTCCAGATGAAAGTATGAAACCGTTTTTGTCGGCTATAAAAAGGGAGGAGGGACCACCTTCATTTCAGTCGTTGTCAGTTACACAGAAATCTACTATCGATCGATGCGCAACCCTTACAGATCATTCACCACCCCAAGGTAATGTCTATTTCTTCCCCTTCAACTGATGAATCTGGTGACGAGGGTCAGGGGTATACTGATCGTGTAGCTTCTGTATCCTCTTCAAGATCGTCCTCCAGTAGCTCTAGTAGTTCCAGTAGTTCATCTGGTAGTTTCTATGTAGAATTTAATATTGATGACTCCCGAACATGGACTTCTCTTGTAGCTCCTCCTAAAGTAGAAGGGTATGACTGGGCTCTGCATGAGGTTAAAAATCATCTTCCTTATTTCATTCGTAGAGCCACATTAAGACATTTGCTTGAACGAGTGCATATTTTAGCCGACCTTAGGGAAGTTGATGATTATTCATTAGTTGTTTGTCGAACAAACGAGCGGGCTTGTCACGGTCGGGAGGGATATGACCTAGATTTTTTCTATGTTTATACAACTTTGTTCCGTGACTTAGGTGTGAGGCTTCCCTTTTCAGAATTCCAAATGGGTGTTTTGTGAGGCTTAAACATATGCCCAGTTCAATTACACCCGAACGGGTGGGCGTTTATGCAAGCCTTCCAGGTATTGTGTACCGGTCTACGTTTGACTCCCACCCCTGCCTCATTCCTCTACTTCTTCCGCGCCTTCCCGAACACGAATAGATCTTGGATATCTCTAATTCCAATTAAGGACAAACAATTGTTCACTTCTTTCAATTCATCTTATAAGGACTTCAAATCAAATTTTTGTAAAATAGCCATTCGAGATCCCGGTCGGCCCAAATATTTTATGAATGATGGTCGGTCAAAATTCCCTTTATATTGGACCCAAGAACCTAATCGAGTAGAATCGTGGCCCGAGTCAGACATGACAGAGGACGAACTCAAAGTAATTAGCCAAATCGATCAGTTACCCCGAAAAACTTCGTCCTGTATGTTGATTAACCTCCTCGGTACCAACACTCTACGCGATAGAGTGCTAGGTAAGTTTTATCTATACATTTTTCGTTCGATCCCAGTCACTATTAACTTGCCTAAATTTATTTCCTTGTTTCAGGACTGTTTGAAGGAATGGAACAACATGAATCATTCGCTCGGTTGATGACTCAAAAGCAGAAATTAAAGAAAGCTGCAGAAGGGACGTCTTCTCCTGTTCCGCAAACAAAAGCAACTTCAACCGTGAACCGGGCTCTCAAAATTACTGATACCGTAGACGCTGCTGCCGAGACGAAATCCACAAAAGCTGATGCTACTAAGGCCAAATAAAAAAGAAAGTCTGAAAAGACGCCCTCTCCCCCGAAAAGGCGAAAAAATAACTCCCTTGTGCTGAATGGACCACTGGATCCGAACGTGCATGTGGCGGATCGTTTACAATTCAACTTGACGGCTGAAGAAAGGAAACCTTTCAAAGGAATGACGACAATCGAATCGTTGAACATGGCGTACGAGCTGATAGCCTGAGCTAGCATTTGTCTGAATTATACAGCTGGAACCACCAAACCTCTACTGGTAAGTGAACTTGAAGCCACGGCGAAAAGCCTAGAAAATGCTGCATTATCTTTGCATATTGAAACAATAACCAAAGCCGCGGAGGAAGATCCGTTGAAAGCGTCAAACAAATTACATGAATCGCAGAAAGTGGTTGCTGCACTCCAAGCTTCTGTGGACACGTTGAAGCAAGACCTTCGAAAGGTTGCTGCCAAGCATAAAGAACTAACGAAAGAACGTGATAGCCTTGTCACCGAAAGGGATAATTTGGTGACTGATAATGCCAAGCTAGGAGATCAAGTTTGCCAAGAGCGAGAACTTGGGTTTAATCAAGGCATAGCTCAATGCCATTATTTTTTCAAAACGCCTCTGACTCATCCTGATTTTGATATTATGAAGGTGGTTGTTGACGATCAACTGGTGGATCTTCGTAATCATATTGCTTCTACTGATGATGACGCTTCCATTGTTCCCCCTACTACTCAAGAAGATCCGGTTCGCGCTGCTGCCGATCCTACTTCATTTGCAGGCGACCCTCCTACAAACAACTAAATAGCTATGTCGCAACCGGAAAATCGCGACGGGAGGACGACCTCCAAAAAAAAAGGAAACAGTTTTGAAAAAGGAAAAAAGAAATTTTTGGAGTCGACCATAGTTTATTCTGGAAAACTATGGAAAAAACCATAAAAGATAAGGCAAAGTCAACAAAACCAGACTCAGGGTCCGGGAGTCGGTTACGTGTAGGGAAGGTATTAGCACCCTACACGCCTGCCCGAAGGCAGTACCGTTAATTAAAACGCGAATTTGATGTGATTTTTAAAAAGTGTTTAATTTCCCCTAAAAAAATAAAATTTTACTCTAAAGAAAACAAAATACATTTTTTGTGTTTTTTGTGCCTGACAAGGATTGACCTTGCTCCTACGTATTCTCAGTTGGACTGAGAAATCAGGGTTACGTAGTTCTTTGAAAAAAAATTGATTTTTATTTGGAAAATGATGTTTTGTGTTTGAAGGTTTTTTTTTTTTTAATAAGGAAGAAAAGGGTTTTCAACACAAGGCCGACAGAATGGTCGCACTTGTGTTTAAATCCTTTAAAACAATTTATGATTTTTTCAAAGAGGAAGAAAAAGAAGGTTTTTAGTACAAGGCACACAGAATGGTCGCACTTGTACTTAAACCCTTTAAAGCAATTTATGATTGATTTTTTTTTTTAGAGGAAGAAAAAAGGTTTTTAGTACAAGGCAGACAGGATGGTCGCACTTGTCCTTAAACCCTTTAAAATAATTTATGATTTTTTTTTAAAGAGGAAGAAAAAGGTTTTTAGTACAAGGCAAACAGAATGGTCGCACTGGTACGTAATCCTTTTAAAACAATTTACGATTTTTTTTTTTAAAAAAAAGAGGAAGAAAAAAAAGGTATTCAGTACAAGGCAGACAGAATGGTCGCACTTGTACTTAAACATTTTAAAACAATTTATGATTTTTTTTTTTAGAGGAAGAAAAAAGGTGTTTAGTACAAGGCAGACAGAATGGTCGCACCTGTACTTAAACCTTTTAAAACAATTTATGATTTTTTATATTTACTTAAAAGTAGATAAATATAATAAGTAGAAAGATAGAAATAACTAGGAAATAACTAAACAAAATGAAAGTAAAAAAATAAAGAATACAATAAACAAGTAAATAGAAACACTTAGTAAAACAAGTAAAATGAAAAAGAGAAAAAGAGTCAAATTGGGCCAAAGCCCAAATGAAAAGGGGTGGTAAAAATAAAAAGAGGGGTGGTGAATGGTGGAACAACAGTGGGCGGACTGGGCCCAATACCTCTTTAATCAGAACCCATTAGGGTTTCTGTTTCCTCGTCTCCTTTTTTTTTTTAATCTACTATTATATTTTTTTTAGAAAAACGGACCCCAGCAACCCAAGCCCAATGCTCCCTTGTGACCTAGAAACCCTAAGGGGTCAGAATTTCTTTCTCTCATTTCTCACTCAGCACCCAAATAACGCAGACCTCTCTCTCGTGCACCCTCCACCCGACATAAACCAACCATCCCTGCTCTGAGAAAAACGACCGCCACTGCTCCCCTCGAACGGCCACCACGACGCCGCCAAAAGGGGTCGCCGGCGACCACCATCGACCACGGCGTCCAGCCAGTTGCTGCCATCAAGTCTTCCCCTTCCCTTTTCGTTCCTCATGCGGACCTAGGTTTGAGTGTTTGCCTCCGACTGAGCACCGCCGGCCACCACCGCTCTGAACCTCATCCTTGCCGACGACGACAAGTGCCACTGGAACCGCGACTGGCTGCGAAGTCGTGCCCCGCCTCAGGTTCGTCCTCCGCGCGAGAAAGGAACGCCTCCACACCTCTTCTCCAAATTCGGCACCAGCGCTGCCACGGTGCAGGACGTCGTCGCTGCAGATTGCGGTTTCATATGCGTCCTTGTTCCTCTCTTCTACGATTCCGAGACCAAACCCTTGACTGGGTTTGTACATTTACGGTGACGTCGCCATTGGAGCCCTTAATAACCGCTCACACCACTATCGGGTTGGCGACTTGAGAAACTGATTTTGCTTAGTTCCCTCTCTGCGTCCGTGGCCTCGCGTTTTTGTGTTTTCTAATGAAGGTGAAGGAGAGACAGGGGCGAATGGTAGTGGACGCAGGGATGAAGGAGAATAAAACCGTGGTGTTCTCTGTGTGGGATTTTTGATCCGGTTTCAATAGTGATTGGGGGCTGAACAGGGGATTGATGGCCGCGAGAAATGGGTTCGGTTTAGTGAGGGTATAATTTAGAGCTGATGATGGTGACCTCGCGGATGCTTGGAAGTGAGAGAACTTGAGTCCTAGTGAAGGTTACTGGAATTGGGGATTGGATCAGTGAAGTCTATTTAGTTTAGTGTTTTGCGTTGCTCCTTTTCTGGGTGCAGGTTGAAGAGCTGAGCAGGGACATGGGAGGCCTGGTTTTATCGTCTGGTTTGTGGTCGCTGGTCCTACGACAATGGAGGAATGGCTGTTGGTGTGATTGGTTTCTTGTTGATTGGTTTTACGGCAAAGCTAAAAGGGGTGTTGGAGCTATCAAGGATAACGGTTCTGTCCCCGTGGAACGTGTTCGAGGTGTTATGTGCGAGGGTGGAGGAAGATAGAATGGTGATTGGGGCTATAGTTTTGTGCGTGTCTATGACGTGAGGGAAGAATTAACTGTGTGTGTGTTTTTTTTGGTGTTGTGTGTTTGAGCTTGGTGTCATTATGTTGGTTTCGTTTTGAAAAGTCTATGAAGCTGTAATATTGAGAAGTTTGGGTTGGAAGTTTGATTTGGTCCCTTCTATTTATTTGTTGCAGGGAAACTGTGGACAAGGTGTATCAAGGATGAGAATGAAGTGGTATGCTCACCTATTGAGACTATTCGGTGATTTGGGCAATGAAGAGGAAGCAAGGAATTGATATAATGGGATTCAAGTTAGAGAAGCAAAATGCTTAAGCGTTGGGGCGAAGACAAATGGGGGAAAATGAACATGCCATAATATCATGTTGAACAGAGCAAAAAATGGATATAAAATGACAAACAATGCACCACCAATCAACATGATGATATGAGCGAATATTATATGAGCACGTAGACTTACCTCTTGGAGCTACTTTGAAGTCGCTTGGCTTCTACGATGGAGGTCCGAATGCCCAGAGTTTTGCTTCCGATGATACTCTCCGCAGCAAGCTTCTTTCTCCTTCCTCTCTGCAAACCTTTCTTCCTCTCTTCCTTTTACTCACTTTGTTTCTTCTCTGTTAGTGAATCCAAAACCAGGTATCCCAGTGCAGTATGTGAGTGTTTTTTTTTTGTCACTGAATTGTATCGTGAGTGATGTCTAATGCTGTGTCTATTCCCTTTTGTTGCTTTTGCCCCGCCCCCTTTTCAGAAACGACCTTGCTGCCAAAACAAAAACTGATTTCTCTGCACCACAAACCTGCCAAATTCCAAATTGTCTCTGCCATGTTCCCTTGTCTCTGTTGTCGTTTTGCACACATGGCTTTCCCTCAGCCAAAACGTTTCAAGCTCCAATTCGTTTTTTTTTTCTTTTTTATTATTATTACAATTTTTATATTAAAACTAATAATCAAAAGGAAAGACAAGATCAAAAATAAAAAGATTATGAAAGGAGAAATGAAAAGAAAAGAAAAATGAAATAAGATAAGATAAAAAAATAAAAAGAAATAAAGAGGAAGGAATAAAATTAAAACAAGTAAATAAATAAATAAAATGAAAATTGAGGTAAGAACGTAAGACCTAAAACTTGTCCGGACGAAATTTGGTATTGACAGCTGCCCCTCTTTACTTAGATTTTACTAGATAATATGACACAACGATTTTCATATTATATAGTAAAAGATAAGTAAAGATAGAAATACTAATTTTGTCTGGATGGAGTAAGATGAATACGAATCATGAAGTTAACCAAATTCAAAAAGAAAAAGTACGATTGCGACATAAGAACCCGACCGTTGCCTAGCCGAGGATCGACATTGCAGAAAAAAACTAAAGGCGCAAGATAAAACCGGGCTTAAAAGTGCTAAACCAAAACCGTGCTTGAAATAAATAAGGTGTACAAACCTTGTGAAAAGGGTGTACTAACCCTATTGATGAGTGATGTGGGGTGTACTAACCTCGTGGAGGGTGTACCAACCCTATGAAAAAATGATATGAGGTGTACTAACCTCATGGAGGGTGTACCAACCCTATGGAGAAAATGTTATGAGGTGTACTAACCTCGTGGAGGGTGTGCCAACCCTATGGAAAAGATGTTGTGAGGTGTACTAACCTCGTGGAGGGTGTACCAACCCTATGGATGAATGATGTGAGGTGTACTAACCTCGTGGAAAGGGTGTACAAACCCTATGGATGAATGATATGAGGTGTACTAACATCGTGGAGGGTGTACAAACCCTATGGATGAATGATATGAGGTGTACTAACCTCGTGGAAAGGGTGTACAAACCCTATGGATGAATGATATGAGGTGTACTAACCTCGTGGAGGGTGTACAAACCCTATGGATGGATGATATGAGGTGTACTAACCTCGTGGAGGGTGTACAAACCCTATGAATGAATTATGTGAGGTGTACTAACCTCGTGGAGGGTGTACAAACCCTATGATGAATGAGATGATCATTAGTTATCATAGAAGAAAAACTTGGATTCAGTTTATTTTGAAGAGACGTTGGTAAATACTGAGCAAATCATTGAGATTTTTTGAACAATTTCCCTGCTTCTTTTGAGAGGTGTAATGTCATGATGATGCATGTACATATGAGACGTTTGTTTCATTCTCTCCTTTTGTCGTTTTTCATTCACTTCATCATTTTTTTCATTCATTTCTTCATTCATTTTTCGCTTCTTTTTTTTTTTTGAAAATTCCATGTTTGAAATTTGTTGTCAATATCGTCGTCCAACTCAATGTACGTCCAGAACGCATTTCTTGAAAATAATGTAATGAGTCTTTTGAAAAGGAAAAGAACGTAACCAGGGTTCAAATTCCCTTTAACGCTTTTTGCAAACCAAACTAGCTTGAACCCGAGAAGGTGTAGAAAATGGGTACGAGAGGTAGAGGGCTGAATGATTATCTGTGGGCGACATTAGCATTTGATATTTCCTCACTTGGGGAGGTCTTGTTAATATCTAAACATGCATGGCTCGCAAGGATTGCCCCAATTTTGTTGCGCATGGTAAATGTGATTTGGAGAGGTGGAAAGGTTTCAGTAGGAAGGATTGCCCCGGTTTAGCGATTCTCGTTTGACGAGGAGACTTCTCATCATTTTGTCTTTTTCAATGTTTTTCTTTTCTTTTTTTTCAAGTGATTGTGTCATTTGTCACATCATTTTGTTCCAGAGTTGAGTTCGCGAGAGAGGTCAGGACAAACATTCTTCAGTCGGCGTGGACTTTAATGAGCTTGTATCGTGGCTGAAAGGCAAAGGGTTGTGAAAGAAACGGATAATGAAGGCCCAAATAAGTGTTTGAAGGTTAAATTATTTTAACAAGAATCATCTGCAAGGCGTCAAGTCAACTGTCTCTAAGGATTTGAAAATTCGAGCACCCTTTTATTTTTCATTGTTTGTTTTTTTTCTCTTTTTTCGTTTTTTTTTCATTTAGTTTATTCGATTCACTGCCCCTGTTGTGGCCCTTTATGAGACTTTTTTTCATTTTTGTTTTTTCTTCTTTTCATAAATTTTCTTCTTGATTTTGGATGCCCTTAATGTACCCTTTTAGGTTGACATCGATATGCCAATGATTCTTGTTTAGGGTGATGAAAACAATTATGACTTTTGGCTCAAAGAGGGTGCAATTGGAAATTTTTTTTCTATCATTTGGTTGAAAGAAACAAAATGGCCACGCATCACTCTGAAGTTTGCTTGCCTTACTTTCCCCGACCTTAAACCTGAAACAAAACTCTGTAGCGATTGACACATCAGCTTCATTGTCTTTTTCTTCTTGTTGTTTTTTTTATTTTATTTTTTTTATTTTTTTTTCGATCAACGTACCACAATGAAAAACTGCCCCAGTATTGCATACGCGACAACCCTTTGTTTTGAGGGGGAATGAAAAGGTTATGGGTTCAAGTAGTATGAACGCAAACGCTTTTGTTTTTTTTCAGGAAAAGAACACCGGTTACCCCCAAAACCTTGAATCAGGAAAGGGCTCAACACCTGTACTTTTCAAAACCTTTTTTTTTGTTTGCTTTTTGAAAGTACCATACCCTTGACGACTTTATTGACAACGAATTCAACATGTGCCTTTTCTCTTCTCTTTTTTTTTACTTCTTCTACTTTTTTCTCTTTTTGTTTTCCACGACATCCACCAGGACCGAGCTAGCCGACCGAATATACCCGTGATGCTTTTATTGACATTCGTTCAATTATTTTTATTTTCATTTTCCTTTATTTACCTAACAGCTCAGCGTGACATGCCATATTTCAAAAAGTGAGAACGAAATTATGAATGAGAACTTGTGATATTTATTGAATGAAATAACACGGATTATAACAGTTTAAAAGGCAATGTCAATATTCGCTAACGACAACTCCTATCACAGAATCATCATACATAAAACTTTTTGACTGCATCGGAATTGACCGGTAACGGTAATTCCTCCCCATCCATTCTTGTGAGAATCAGTGCCCCACCAGAGAATGCTTTCTTCACCACAAATGGCCCTTCATAGTTTGGGGTCCACTTGCCTCTATGATCCTTTTGAATGGGCAAGATCTTCTTCAACACTAGCTCCCCTTCGTGAAACTCCCTCGGGTGCACCCTTTTGTCAAACGCCTTTTTCATTCTTCTTTGATACAGTTGCCCATGACACACAGTTGTTAACCTTTTCTCTTCGATGAGATTGAGTTGGTCGAATCGGGCTTGAACCCACTCAGCTTCCTCTAATTGGGTTTCCATTAAAACCCGTAAGGATGGAATTTCTACCTCAAATGGAAGTACCGCTTCCATCCCATACACAAGCGAGAAAGGTGTTGCCCAAGTCGATGTTCGTACTGACGTACGATATCCATGCAAAGCAAAAGGAAGCATTTCGTGCCAATCTTTATAGGTGATCACCATTTTCTACACAATCTTCTTGATATTCTTATTAGCGGCCTCTACTGCCCCATTCATCTTCGGACGGTAAGGAGAAGAATTTAGATGATGAATTTTGAAATCCTCACATAACTCTGTCATCATCTGATTGTTCAGGTTGGTGGCATTATCAGTGATAATCTTGTTGGGGAGCCTGTATCTGCAGATCAACTCCTTTTTTATGAACCTCGTCACCACTTTTCTAGTCACATTGGCATAGGAAGCGGCTTCAACCCATTTGGTGAAGTAATCGATTGCAACTAGTATGAAACGGTGTCCATTGGACGCCTTCGGCTCTATAGCACCGATGACATCTATTCCCCACATCGAAAATGGCCATGGCGCAGTCAATACGTTTAGGGTTGTGGGTGGCGCATTGATATTGTCTGCATACATCTGACATTTCTCACACTTTCTCACGTGTGTGCAGCAATCGTGTTCCATGGTCAACCAGAAATACCCAGCTCTCAGTATCTTCCTGGCCATTGAGTGCCCATTCATGTGTGCGCCAAATATACCTTCGTGCACTTCCTTCAATATCAGCTCGGCCTCCTTTGCATCCACGCATCAGAGGAGAACCATATCGTGATTTCTCTTGTATAAGACATCCCCACTCAAGATGAAGCTACCAGCCAACCTCCTTAACGACCTTTTATCGTTCTCCGACGCCTTGTCAGGATATTCTCGGGTCTTAAGATAGTGTTTGATATCGAAATACCAAGGTTTCCCATCTACTTCCTCTTCAATGAAATGACAATATGCTGGCTCTGCATGGCTCTTCATTTCAATCCTTGGTAAGTCTGTGTCTTGGTCAACTTCGAACATTGATGACAAAGTAGCCAATGCGTCTGCTAATTGATTATCTTCTCGCGGTATGTGGTTGAATGTAATGGCATCGAAATACTCTATTAACCCCCTGATGTAAGCTTGATAGGGAATTAATTTCGTATCCCTAGTTTCCCATTCTCCTTTCAACTGATGGATGACCAAAGCTGAATCTCCATATACATTCAAAATTTTTGCTTTAGATTCGATTGCAGCTCGAATACCCATAGCACAGGCCTCATATTCCGCGATATTATTTGTGCAGTTGAAACACAACCTAGCTGTCATTGGTATGTGTTGACGCTCTGGAGAGATAAGCACTGCCCCTATTCCGTGCCCCATCACATTCGAGGCTCCATCGAATAATACTGTCCATGCTTCTTCATCTCGGTCTTCCTTCTTCTCTTCGAAAAGAGCCATGATATCTTCATCAGGAAATTCAGGTTGCATCGGCTGATAATCACTGATGGGTTGATGAGCCAGGTATTCTGCTAGAGCACTACCCTTGACGGACTTCTGAGTGACATATACGATGTCGTAATCTGATAATAGCATCTGCCATCGAGCTATCCTTCCAGTAAGAGCAGGCTTTTCGAAAATATACTTGATAGGATCCATCTTGGATATCAACCAAGTGGAATGACTCAACATGTATTGCCTTAAACGATGAGCAGCCCATGCCAATGCGCAACAAGTCCGCTCTAACGATGAATATCGTTGCTCGCAGTCTGTGAATTTCTTGCTCAAGTAATATATAGTGTTTCTCTTTTGCCATCTTCATCATGTTGTCCCAATACACAACCCATTGACTTGTCCAATACCGTCAAATACAAAATGAGTGGTCTTTCGGGTTTTGGTGGACGTAATACAGGGGGGTCCTGTAAGTATTGTTTGACTCTCTCAAAAGCGGCCTGACAATCCTCATTCCACACCACAGCCTGATTCTTCCGTAACAACTTGAACAATGGCTCACAAGTAGTGGTTAATTGCGAGATGAATATAGTAATGTAGTTCAATCTACCCAAAAACCCTCGAACTTCTTTTTCCGTTTTAGGCGCAGGCATTTCCATTATCGCTCGCACTTTGTCAGGATCCACCTCTATCCCTTTCTGGCTGACAATAAAACCCAACAATTTCCCGGATTTCACTCCGAATGTACATTTGGCGGGATTCAACCTGAGCTTATTCTTTCTCAATCTCTCGAATAACTTTCTCAAGTTAAGGATGTGTTCTCCTTCTGATTCGGACTTCGCAATCATGTCGTCCACATAAACTTCAATCTCCTTATGCATCATATCATGAAAAAGCGCCACCATCGCCCTTTGATATGTTGCCCCAGCATTCTTGAGTCCAAAAGACATCACCTTATAACAAAATGTGCCCCACAATGTAATAAAAGTCGTCTTTTCCATGTCTTCCGGTGCCATCTTGTTCTGATTATACCTCGAGAAACCGTCCATGAACGAAAACAACGAATACTTGGCTGTATTATCGACTAGAGTGTCGATGTGTGGTAGCGGGAAATTATCTTTTGGGCTTGCACGGTTCAAATCACGATAATCGACACACATTCGAACTTTACCATCCTTCTTAGGCACCGGTACAATATTTGCTCCCATTGTGGGTATCTCGCAATAGCCAGGAATCCTGCATTGAATTGTTTCTGTACTTCCTCTTTGATTTTCAAGGACATTTCCGGTTTCATTCGTCTTAGCTTTTGCTTGACTGGGATGCATTCCGGCTTAAGTGGGAGTTTGTGTTGTACAATATCAGTATCTAGGCCTGGCATGTCATTATAAGACCAAGCGAGCACATCTCTAAATTCCTTCAGTAGGACCTGCAACTTTTCTTTCACTTCCGCTCCCATAGTTGTACCGATCTTCACTTCCTTCACCTCATCCTCATCCCCCAAATTGAGTACTTCGACATCTTCCTGGTGAGGTTTTATTTCTTTAGACTCTTGTTCCACTAATCTCAACAGTTCAGGAGGGGGTTCCGGGTCATCATCACAATCATCTTCCGTATTATCGATGGGGTGCTCAAAGTCAGGAATATCGACATAATTATTTTCAAAATATTCATTGTCATATCTGCATTATTTAAGTTTATGAAAAAGAAATAAATAAACGGAAAAACGATGAAGAATGCAAAACGATGATAAAAACAAACACACTTTGATTATCGCGCTGAGCATAAAAACTAAAAACGTCAACCCGTAAGTCAAGAATCCTAAAGCCCCGGGTAAAGCTATAGGATTAATTAAAATTATTACATCTCATTCAAATTAAGCATCACGGGTAAATCCAGCATTTCCCAATTGTCGAGTTGTGCATCTGGGGAGCAGGCCCACACGAAACTTGAGCCTTCAGATCCATCTTCATCCTCCACGACTGCTATCTGGCCAGTGTTAACCCAACCAGCGCTGCGAAAGCTCTCCTTGAGGTCACAGATACGAATTCTTCCCACCTTGGTACCGCTACACAACCCCCCCTATTTCTAAACTACACTCGGACCCGGGTATAGGGCCCCACTCATGATATGCATAAAGTGTGTGTGTGAAGGGAGAAATCAATGCATACCCCCAAACCCCCACCTGCAAAACAACCAGAAAATTTTCCCAAGCAGATATAAACATGTTTTTCTACCCTAGGGTTCAATATCAGATAATTATTGCAGTTATTTCAAACATCAATATAAATAAGGAAAGATAAAGAAAGGGGAAAAAAACACAAAACAAAACCACACCAAATTCGCATATTTAATTAAATGGCTTGACTTTCTAGATGTCCCCAGTGGAGTCGCCATCTGTCGCAACCAGAAAATCGCGATGGGACGACGACCTCCAAAAAAAAAGGAAACAGTTTTGAAAAAGGAAAAAAGAAATTTTTGGAGTCGCCACCATAGTTTATTCTGGAAAACTATGGAAAAAACCATAAAAGATAAGGCAAAGTCTATAAAACCAGACTCAGGGTCCGGGAGTCGGTTACGTGTAGGGAAGGTATTAGCACCCTACACGCCTACCCGAAGGCAGTACCGTTAATTAAAACGCGAATTTGATGTGACTTTTAAAAAGTGTTTAATTTCCCCTAAAAAAATAAAATTTTACTCTAAAGAAAACAAAATACATTTTTTGTGTTTTTTGTGCCCGACAAGGATTGACCTTGCTCCTACGTATTCTCAGTTGGACTGAGAAATCAGGGTTACGTAGTTCTTTGAAAAAAAATTGATTGTTATTTGGAAAATGATGTTTTGTGTTTGAAGGTTTTTTTTTTTTTTTGAATAAGGAAGAAAAGGGTTTTCAACACAAGGCCGACAGAATGGTAGCACTTGTGTTTAAATCCTTTAAAATAATTTATGATTTTTTCAAAGAGGAAGAAAAAGAAGGTTTTTAGTACAAGGCAGACAAAATGGTCGCACTTGTACTTAAATCCTTTAAAGCAATTTATGATTGATTTTTTTTTTAGAGGAAGAAAAAAGGTTTTTAGTACAAGGCAGACAGGATGGTCGCACTTGTCCTTAAACCCTTTAAAACAATTTATGATTTTTTTTAAAGAGGAAGAAAAAGGTTTTTAGTACAAGGCAGACAGAATGATCGCACTCGTACGTAATCCTTTTAAAACAATTTACGATTTTTTTTTTTAAAAAAAAAGAGGAAGAAAAAAAAGGTATTCAGTACAAGGCAGACAGAATGGTCGCACTTGTACTTAAACCTTTTAAAACAATTTATGATTTTTTTTTTTAGAGGAAGAAAAAAGGTGTTTATTACAAGGCAGACAAAATGGTCGCACTTGTACTTAAACCTTTTAAAACAATTTATGATTTTTTACATTTACTTAAAAGTAGATAAATATAATAAATAGAAAGATAGAAATAACTAGGAAATAACTAAACAAAATGAAAGTAAAAAAATAAAGAATACAATAAACAAGTAAATAGAAACACATAGTAAAACAAGTAAAATGAAAAAGAGAAAAAGAGTCAAATTGGGCCAAAGCCCAAATGAAAAGGGGTGGTAAAAATAAAAAGAGGGGTGGCGAATGGTGGAACAACAGTGGGCGGACTGGGCCCAATACCTCTTTAATCAGAACCCATTAGGGTTTCTGTTTCCTCGTCTCCTTTTTTTTTTTAATCTACTATTATATTTTTTAAAAAAAAACGGACCCCAGCAACCCAAGCCCAATGCTCCCTTGTGACCTAGAAACCCTAAGGGGTCAGAATTTCTTTCTCTCATTTCTCACTCAGCACCCAAATAACGCAGACCTCTCTCTCGTGCACCCTCCACCCGACATAAACCAACCAACCCTGCTCTGAGAAAAACGACCGCCACTGCTCCCCTCGAACGGCCACCACGACGCCACCAAAAGGGGTCGCCGGCGACCACCATCGACCACGGCGTCCAGCCAGTTGCTGCCATCAAGTCTTCCCCTTCCCTTTTCGTTCCTCATGCGGACCTAGGTTTGAGTGTTTGCCTCCGACTGAGCACAGCCGGCCACCACCGCTCTGAACCTCATCCTTGCCGACGACGACAAGTGTCACTGAAACCGCGACTGGCTGCGAAGTCGTGCCCCGCCTAAGGTTTGTCCTCCGCGCGAGAAAGGAACGCCTCCACACCTCTTCTCCAAATTCGGCACCAGCGCTGCCACGGTGCAGGACGTCGTCGCTGCAGATTGCGGTTTCATATGCGTCCTTGTTCCTCTCTTCTACGATTCCGAGACCAAACCCTTGACTGGGTTTGTACATTTACGGTGACGTCGCCATTGGAGCCCTTAATAACCGCTCACACCACTATCGGGTTGGCGACTTGAGAAACTGATTTTGCTTAGTTCCCTCTCTGCGTCCGTGGCCTCGCGTTTTTGTGTTTTCTAATGAAGGTGAAGGAGAGACAGGGGCGAATGGTAGTGGACGCAGGGATGAAGGAGAATAAAACCGTGGTGTTCTCTGTGTGGGATTTTTGATCCGGTTTCAATAGTGATTGGGGGCTGAACAGGGGATTGATGGCCGCGAGAAATGGGTTCGGTTTAGTGAGGGTATAATTTAGAGCTGATGATGGTGACCTCGCGGATGCTTGGAAGTGAGAGAACTTGAGTCCTAGTGAAGGTTACTGGAATTGGGGATTGGATCAGTGAAGTCTATTTAGTTTAGTGTTTTGCGTTGCTCCTTTTCTGGGTGCAGGTTGAAGAGCTGAGCAGGGACATGGGAGGCCTGGTTTTATCGTCTGGTTTGTGGTCGCTGGTCCTACGACAATGGAGGAATGGCTGTTGGTGTGATTGGTTTCTTGTTGATTGGTTTTACGGCAAAGCTAAAAGGGGTGTTGGAGCTATCAAGGATAACGGTTCTGTCCCCGTGGAACGTGTTCGAGGTGTTATGTGCGAGGGTGGAGGAAGATAGAATGGTGATTGGGGCTATAGTTTTGTGCGTGTCTATGACGTGAGGGAAGAATTAACTGTGTGTGTGTTTTTTTTGGTGTTGTGTGTTTGAGCTTGGTGTCATTATGTTGGTTTTGTTTTGAAAAGTCTATGAAGCTGTAATATTGAGAAGTTTGGGTTGGAAGTTTGATTTGGTCCCTTCTATTTATTTGTTGCAGGGAAACTGTGGACAAGGTGTATCAAGGATGAGAATGAAGTGGTATGCTCACCTATTGAGACTATTCGGTGATTTGGGCAATGAAGAGGAAGCAAGGAATTGATATAATGGGATTCAAGTTAGAGAAGCAAAATGCTTAAGCGTTGGGGCGAAGACAAATGGGGGAGAATGAACATGCCATAATATCATGTTGAACAGAGCAAAAAATGGATATAAAATGACAAACAATGCACCACCAATCAACATGACGATATGAGCGAATATTATATGAGCACGTAGACTTACCTCTTGGAGCTACTTTGAAGTCGCTTGGCTTTTGCGATGGAGGTCCGAATGCCCAGAGTTTTGCTTCCGATGATACTCTCCGCAGCAAGCTTCTTTCTCCTTCCTCTCTGCAAGCCTTTCTTCCTCTCTCCCTTTACTCACTTTGTTTCTTCTCTGTTAGTGAATCCAAAACCAGGTATCCCAGTGCAGTATGTGAGTGTTTTTTTTTGTCACCGAATTGTATCGTGAGTGATGTCTAATGCTGTGTCTATTCCCTTTTGTTGCTTTTGCCCCGCCCCCTTTTCAGAAACAGCCTTGCTGCCAAAACCAAAACTGATTTCTCTGCACCACAAACCTGCCAAATTCCAAATTGTCTCTGCCATGTTCCCTTGTCTCTGTTGTCGTTTTGCACACATGGCTTTCCCTCAGCCAAAACGTTTCAAGCTCCAATTCGTTTTTTTTTTATTATTATTATTACAATTTTTATATTAAAACTAATAATCAAAAGGAAAGACAAGATCAAAAATAAAAAGATTATGAAAGGAGAAATGAAAAGAAAAGAAAAATGAAATAAGATAAGATAAAAAAATAAAAAGAAATAAAGAGGAAGGAATAAAATTAAAACAAGTAAATAAATAAATAAAATGAAAATCGAGGTAAGAACGTAAGACCTAAAACTTGTCCGGACGAAATTTGGTATTGACAAGCTATAGCCGTATGTGTTGTAAACAGTATATTTTGGACAATTATATTCAGAGCGTGCAGGATATGTTGCAAATAGTATATTAAGTGTTTTGGATGATAGCTTTGTATGAACATTATGCTTATGTTTGTTTTTGTTTTTTATTTAACTAGATTACTTGCTTTTCTTGGCTATCTTCTCTCCCTATCAGGAGCCAATATGTTAACGGAACTAGGCACCTTATTCCCCGAATAAACGTTAATAGATTAACTTCACGAGCCACCCTATTCTCCGATCAAACATTAATAGAGTAACTTAACGAGCCACCTTATTCCCCGATCAAACATTAATAGAGTAACTTAACGAGCCACCTTATTCCCCAATCAAACATTAATAGAGTAACTTAACGACCCACCTTATTCCCCGATCAAACATTAATAGACACTAGTACAAAAATCATATTTTATGACGTACAAAAACGAACTACGACGTACATAGTTTTGGACGTTATAATAGGTCTACACATTCATTTTATGATGTAGCAAAAATTTACGTAACATGTATTGTTCATGACGGCGTCTTAGTTATATATCTCTTTAACATATATTTGGAGATGTTGTAACATGTATTTTATTGGATTTAATATGTGATTTTTGTTCTTATATATCATTCAATTTAATTAATTTATTTTTACCTAATTTAGAATCTTCAATTTATACTTCAATTATTAATATATTTTTTAGAAAAATATAAAATTTATAAATTTTTCTTTCTTATTTATTGAAATATATTAATTTAGTAAATTTTTGCTATGTCATACAAAACTATGTACGTCATAGTTGGTTTTTGTACGTCATAAAATATGATTTTTGTACTAGTGAGAGTAACTTAACGAGCCACCTTATTCCCCGATCAAACGTTAAGAGATTAACTCAACGAGCCACTTTATTCCCCTAATCAAACATTAATAGAGTAATCGAACGAGCCACCTTATTTCCCGATCAAACGTTAAGAGATTAACTCAACGAGCCACCTTATTCCCCTAATCAAACATTAATAGAGTAATCGAACGAGCCACCTTATTCCCCGACCGTCTTAATTCAAAATATAAAGGAAAAGGACCTTCACTTTATTCATAATGGAAGAACATGAAAAGTTGATAAACTAGAGTTAATCAGTTGACTTTAATCAGTCACCTTATTCTCTAATCGGTATCAATGATCCGTACAAATGTGGGGAAAGTACTTCAAATTATTAACGAACAAAGAAAGTTTATTGAACTAAAATAAAATTTCAAATGCGTTGCATTCCAAGTATTGGGTATGATGTCGCCGGTCAGGTACTCCAAACGGTATGCGCCATTGTTCAAATCGTCACGAATTCTGAACGGTCCTTCCCAATTTGCTGCCAATTTTCCTTCTGACTTATTTTTCCTAGCATCTGCTATTTTTTGCCAAACTAAATCTCCTTCAATAAACTGTCGTGGTCGTACCTTCGTATTGTATCTTCGAGCCACCAATCGTTTTTGAGCTTCATTCCGAATGGCTGCTATGTGTCATCGTTCATTTAACACATCCAAGTTACTCCAAAGTTGTTATGCATTGATATCCATGTCTGATATCTGTCATCGAGCAGTGGGCGCACCAATTTCCACTGGCAACATGGCATCTGTCCCATAAGTTAAATTGAATGGTGACTCTCCAGTAGAACCGTGCGGGGAACAGCGATAGCCCCATAATACTTGATCGATTTCATCTACCCATGCTCCTTTAGCTTCTCCTAATCGTTTCTTCAGTTCATTAACAATAATTTTATTAGCAGCTTCAGCCTGACCGTTCGTCTGAGGATGCTCAACCGAGCTTGTAACGATCTTGATGCCCAACTCTTTGTAGAAAGTTTGTAACCTCCTATCAATGAATTGTCGCCCATTATCCGTTATTATGGTTTTCGGTAAACCAAATCTACATATCAGCCGCCACACAAATCGTTTAACTTGAGTAGTCGAAATGCTTGCCAGTGGTTCGGCTTCAACCCATTTGGTAAAATAATCTACTGCTACTAGAAGAAATTTCTTTTGTGATCGTCCGATCGGGAATGAACCTACGATGTCCATACCCCACTGGGCAAATGGCCATGGAGTGACTATGTTGTGCAATTCTGTAGCTGGAGTATGGAAAACATTACCATGCTTCTGACATGCTAAAAATTTTTGCGAAAAGGCTAAGCAATCTTGCTCCAATGTAGGCCAAAAATATCCTGCCCTTAAGACACGAGCCTTTAGCGCCCGACCTCCTGTATGTCTTCCACAAATGCCATAATGTAACTCTCAAACGACATAATCCGCTTCTTCTGCTGATAAGCATTTCATGAGGGGGGTAACATAGCCCCTTCGGTATAAATCATCCCCGATCAAGCAGTACTTGGATACTTTCTTAGCATCTTTAACTTGCAAATTTTTTCCTTCATCCTGCTCTCGAATCAACCGAATGATCTCGTTTTTCCAACAATTTTGATCGCTAGTAGCATGGATAGTAAAACATCCTATGGTAGGTTCTTGAAGGACTTGCCGGATGACCGGGGTTAGAGATCCTTTTTCCTTTCCATTAGCCAATTTGGACAACCTATCCGTCCAGACGTTTTCTTCTCTTGGGACGTGCTTTACTACGACCTTCTTAAAATGTTGTTGCAATTGTTTAGCTTTATGAAAATATTGAAGTAAGTGGTCGTCCTTAACCTGGAAATTATCGTTCATATGCCCCTCTACTATTTGAGAATTTGTTCGGCATTCTAGATATTCTGCCCCAACATCTCTTGTTAACTCCATTCCAGCAATTAACGCCTCGTATTCAGCTTGGTTGTTACTAATCTTGAATTTGAAAATGACGGACTGTTCTATTGCTATACCATCTGGCCCTTCTAAAACAACCCCCGCTCCTCCACCGTTTTTACAGGCCGATCCATCTACATAGAGTTTCCATGTGCTTTCTTCTGTTGTAGTTGGCAATTCTACAGCAAAATCAGCTAAATGCTGGCCTTTTACCGAACCTCTTAGCTCATAATGCAACCCAAATTCCGACAACTCGACTGACCATCCTATCATTCGTCCAGCTAAATCTGGCTTACGTAGGACTTTGGCGATCGGGAAGTCCGTCCGTACAATCACTTGATGCCCCTGGAAGTAGGGTTGAAGACGCCGAGCCACATACAACAGAGCCAAAGCTACCTTTTCCAGTCGTTGATATCGAACCTCCGTTTCTTTCAAACTTCGACTTACAAAGTAGACCAACTTAAATTCAGGCTCTTCCTGAATCAGTGCCGCACTGATTGCTTCTTCAGTGACGGCCAAAAATATTTGTAGGGCATGACCGAGATTTGGTCGCCCCATAACGGGTGGCGCAGTCAGTATTCTCTTAACCTCCTCAAATGCCAATTCACATTCCTCGGTCCACCCAATTTGAGTACTCCTCCGCATAAGCTTCAAAATAGGCTTAATCTGTTATGCCAGCTTGGGGATGAATCGTGACAGGGACGTCAGCCGGCCGACTAACCTTTGTATCTCCTTTAAATTACCTGGGCTTCGCATTTCTAAAATGGCTTTACACTTATCGAGATTGGCCTCTATTCCCCTAACCGTCAGCATAAATCCCAAAAATCTCCCTGCATTTACTCCGAACGTACATTTCGTAGGATTTAATCTCATCACGTATTTTCGAACTTGTCCTAGTACCTCTTTCAAATCTTTAATATGGTCTTCTACCGATCGACTGCGTATAACCATATCATCTACGTATACCTCCATACATCTCCTTATTTGATCTTTGAACACCTTATCCATGAGTCTTTAATAAGTAGCACCAGCATTTTTTAACCCGAACGGCATCACGTTATAGCAGTATGTGGACCGTTCAGTAATAAAAGCTGTTTTTTCTTTATCCAGGGGATGCATAGGGATTTGATTATACCCCGAATAGGCATCCAAAAAACTTAAAACTTCATATCCTGATACCCCATCTACCAACCCATCAATACTGGGAAGAGGATATGTGTCTTTAGGACATGCCTTGTTCAAGTCAGTAAAATCAGTGCACATTCTCCAATTACCATTAGATTTCTTAACAAGGACCACATTAGCCAACCAAGTTGTATACTTTATTTTCCGTATGAACCCTGCTTCTAACAATTTTTGTATCTCCTCATCTACTACTTGTCTTTTTTCCAACCCCAACCGCCTTTTCTTCTGAGCTACCAGTCGTGTATCGCGGAATACAGACAACTTGTGAGAGATCACGCTCGGGTGTATTCCTGGCATATCTGACGGTACCCATGCAAATAAATCCCTATTATCAATCAAAACATGGCCTATTCCTTTCACTTGATCATCCCCCAAATTTCTTCCTATTGAAGTTAACCGGTCATGATTATTTCCCAGTAAAAAAGGTTGGGTCTCACCCATCGGTTGTATCCGTTCCTCTAAATCCAATCGGTGATCCATGTCTACCATAGCCACTACCGAACGACTTTCTGACTTTTCGGCCGATCGTGGTTTCACTTTTAATCCTGCAGCATAGCATTCTCTCGCCATGTTCTGATTTGCCCATATGGTGCATATCCTCCCACTATCAGAAGGGTACTTCAGGACTAAATGAGGTGTGGAAACGATAGCCCCGAAGGCATTTAAACATGGTCGACCCAATAAAACGTTATACGAAGTATCCGCTTCCTCTAAGAGAAATCGTACCAGTAATTCTTTCGCATTCTTTTCCAATACCAAACTTACCTTAAGTTCAATGTACCCTCGAGTATCTACTCGTTCTCTAGCAAAACCCACTATTTGTTCCTGAAAATGCTTGATGGCCGCTTCTGGCATGTCCATTTGTTGGAAGGTTTTCCAATATAGAATATTAGCTTAACTTCCTTGGTCAATAAGTACTTTCCCTACTTGGTATCTGGCAATCATAACTGTTATCACCATTGGATCATCCTGATCGGGATCAGGAGCATGAAAATCTTTGTAAGAAAATGAAATCGTAGGCATTGATTTCCGATCTATTTATGCCCGATTAACGTAATGTAGACTCCTTAAGTGTCTTTTTCTTGCAGAAACCGATGAACCTCCTCCTGCAAACCCACCAGAAATGGTATTTATGACCCCTCAAGGTGCTCGCTCCCGACTTCTGCTTCGACTTCTGCGATGGCCTTGCCTGTTCCTCCTGTCTTCCTGATTTGACTTATTTTCAGACAATCCCCTTGTCCGGTCAGGTGTTTTCATTCGGTGTCGTTGTACAAACTTCTGCAAATGCCCCGCTTGCACTAAACTTTCTAACTTATCTTTTAATGTATTACAGTCCTCAGTGGTATGTCCCTTATTTTGATGACATCTGCAATATTCACTTTCATCAGCTCCTAAAGGTGTACGAGCCTGTACGACTGTTAACAAATCAGCTCTCAAGGCTTCTTCGAGTATCCTGGCTCTGGGGGCAGTAAGTGGTGTATGGTGAGCATATTGTAACATCCGAGGTTGATCCATCCTTCTTTGCCTGTTCTGAGCATTCTTTGATTCCCGTTCTCCCTTCTAGACTGAACTCTTGGTTCCGTCTCTTGCCCTTTATGATAGGCTCTTCCCTCTTCTATCCGAATGAAACTCGTTAACTTGGGTTGTAATTCCCCCATAGTTTGTGGCTCTTCGACATATAGATAATCTACGAATGGTCCGGGCCTTAAAGCAGAGGTTAAAGCACTAACTATTAATCTTTGATCAACGTTCCTTACTTGTCGGGCCGTTCGGTTAAATCTCTCCATGAACCCCTTAAGAGATTCTTCTCTTCCCTGTCTCATCCTCATTAAAGTTGTGTATGTCATTCCCGGAACTCTACTTGAGATATATTGTTGACTGAACAATCGTCTCAATGTAGCGAAGCTGTCTATTGTTCGGGGCTGAAGTGAATGAAACCAATCTAAAGCTTCTCCTTTCAAGGACAACGAGAAAACCCTACACCATACCATTTCATCCGAAGAATAAACAGCCATCGCATCAATAAATGATCTTAAATGTTTGACGGGATCTATCAAACCTCCATATCTCTCCATTGCAGGTAATACTTTATTTTCTGGCATAACCGTGCGCATTACTTGTGCAGTAAAAGGATGAAGTCCCTCAGCTTGATCGGGCATTTCGGGAGCCCGATCGGTAGCTGATAACTCTCGCTCCTCTGAACCGTTCTGATGTCCTCCGTCCTGATCATCAAAATTTGCTCCGGTATTTTCTCCCTCTCCTCCAATCGGGCCGTTCCCTCTACCTCCATTCGGTCTGTTCCCTCTACCTCCATTTCTCCCTCGCCTATTATCATTTACATTTCGTTCGTCTCTACCTCGCCTGTTCAAGCCTATACCCTGTCCTCTTCCTCGTTCACCTTGAGCATCAGGTGTGACGTTAGCGTCACCCACTGTCCCAATCACCTGCGTGGCCTGGGGACCACTCTCCCCATTCTCAGAGTTTATTGTTTCTACAATTACAGAAGGAACAGGGGCTCTAACTTGAACATTTTCTCACTCAGCCCGTATCGCAGCTATCTCCGCTCTCATTTCTTGCATCTGTCGTTGCATTTCTTGCAACAACTGTAAAGGAAGTTCTCCTGCCATTGTGATCGCGTTAGGGTTATAACAATAATCTCGGGCCCCACGGTGGGCGCCAAAAATGTTTCTGTATGGAATCCGAGAACGTTGCTATTTCCCTTTCTTGGTCTATGAGATCAGATATTGCCAACCTGCTGTCCACCTTTAAGTCGAACGGGGTGACCTGCAAGTTAGCACTCCAACGCTCAAGTCAGCCAAGTTTATCAAAGTGAATGTATCCAGAAAATGTTAACCCCTTACCTGAGTTAAGTCGTCCCTATTTATAGAACCAGGGGTCCGTAAAAATAGGAATAGGTTAGGAGTAAGTTTGACTCCTTCCTACAGTTGGCACACCGCTTCCGTGATCTTCGCTTTTTCAGTTGAAACTGCCTCCACTCTCAGATTTTTCCTCCGAGACACTCGCCCACTATCACCACTGACCATTCCTCGCGACTATTAATTCTATCCACCTTACCCTTCGGTGTAGGACTATACCCGATCTTCCCTTCACCCGATCATCCCTTCAGCTTACCCGATCAACCTAACCCTTATACTAATAAATATAGAGAGGAGAGGTTAAATTATGCTATATCAAAATTAATTTTCATTTTCACTGTTTATTTTCTTAAAATCCAATAATTATAATAAATAATTAATTTTAATATCCGGAAAATGCATAGTAAGAATAATTAAGTAACTATTTTAAAGTTGGTTTTTGGAAAATGGACGCTAAGGATATTTAATTTCTTTTACAAGCAGAGTGGTGTACGTTAATGTATGTCTGAATTGAATTATTAGAGTTACATTAATAATGAATTTTTATTATAGTCTATTATTTGAAACGATCTTTCTATTTGGAAGCTTGCATAAACTGAGTTTTATTAACTACTTATTTTAATTAATGAATTAACAATGATTACTTAAAATATTTCTCCCTATATATTTTGGGCACACTTTCACATAACTTTTATTTTGGGTACACTTCAATATTTAAAGGAGAGAATTCATATTGTAAATATATAAAAGAATTATTTCATAAAGAATCGCATTAATATTCATTTCCTAGAAACAAACAAAACATTGTATATGGTAATTGATTAGATATTTGGGTCATATAAGTTTGTCAAATTTGGGTTAAAGGTAATCCAGTATACCGAAGCCTGCAAACTAATATTAATGGGATATTTCTTTCTGCACCCACAGAATTACTAACTGCAACCCTAAGTAATATAAAAAAATAATAATAATCTTTCACCACTACAGCACATCACAGCTGTCGCTACCACCATTGTTGGTATTGTAGAGGAAGAAGAAAAGGGGAAGAACACTGCAAAGGAACAAGTAGACAGACAACTCGTTTCATGTGTCTTAGAAAGCTCTTTCTGAGCTACGGATATTCTAGAATACTCATTTTTAAAACTATTCAGAAAGTTTCTTTTAGACATCCTATTTCAAAAGAAAAAAAAATTCTAAAACATATTTCATGTGTTTTGAAATTTTTATTTTTTTTATTTTAAAAACTTACTTTAGAAAATTTTGGAAACAAAATAATATTTTTAAAAAAATTTAATACTTATTTTGGTTGTTCGATTTATAAATGTATTCAAAGTTATTCTATTTTTTATTAAAAATTTTATATTTTGCAAAAATAATTTTTGTTAGTCTTTTGTTTACAGTATTAAAAAATTTATGACATACTAATCTTCCTAACAAAAACTAAATGACTTGTAAAATTATTCATTACCTAAAAATACCAACCCAAATTTAACATTAGCTGGTAAAACACTATGGCTATCAAAGTTTTATGCCTGAAAAATGAATCCCGATACAATTTGTTTCTTAAACGAAAGATTGATATTCATGATCTCACAATTTGCCTAAATATTATTTATTATCACTTTTTTAAACATATAAAATAAAATTAAACTTAATTTTACTAAATATAATATTTGTTGAATGTTTATTATGTATAATCATTGTCACACCCCCATTAATTAAGCATTATTACGGCCACGTGTCGACCGTCCGGTATCCCCTGGTGAGTGGGAGACCAATTCTGCAAACATTAAATTACCTCCCTTCGTAATCCGTGCAGAGGCGGCAGAGCAGGAAAAACCCTGAAAGTGGGAAACAGGTGGCGCGCTTGGGTTAGACTGGATTTTTAGTGGAGACCAGGTGGCAGCCGGTGAGTGGCCGACCGTTAGTGTTGAAGGTAAGAAGAAAACAATGCAAGTACTTTTTTGCATGCAATCTTCTTCTTCTTCAGCAAATCTAATATTCTGAAAACTGTATTTTCTCCTTCTTCTCTCTAAACCTAGATCTTCTCTCTAGAACTCCGACCACCGTTTCATCTCCGATCCTCAACTTTCTTCAGAATTATTAATCCTGGTGTCAAGAGCTTTCATTCTATCCGAACAGTTTTCAAATTGGAGTAGTTGGACGTTCGGTCAAATCTTGTTGTAGAACTAGAAGTTAGCTGGAATAGAGGTAAGGGAAGCTTATAATAAATTTCATTGGATTATGTTTTATGAATTAGTGTATGATGGTTTGAGCATATGATTTTTGTATGATTTGGATTAAATATGAAAAGTATGGTATGTCGTTTGATGTACTGCATGTATGATTTTGGTATGATATTATCTATATATATATATATATAACTTAGAAAAAATTCTAAATCTGTAATTGAAAGGTCATTAGGACCGTTCGGTTTCCCCTGAAACAATTGATCTGATACCTCAGTTGGAAACTTAAAATATTTTGTTTAGTTAGTCATTCGGATTTATTTATTAAAGGACGTCCGGTCTTACACTGAACGGCCGGCACTGAATTACTTGGTCATAGACCGAGTATTCGGTCTCATATTAACTATTTAGAACGTTCAGTCATACACTGAGCATTCGTTTTCTATTGATGAGTATTTATTTGACAAGTACTAGGTCTTATACCAGTACTTGAATTCTGAAAACGTACAGGTTAAAACAGTTTTATCTATTTGAAAGTCTTCGGTCTTATACTGATATTTGATTTCTCATAGAGCGTTCGGTTTTGTATTGACGCTCACTTGGTTTGAAGAGAACTCTTTCATTTATTGATGTCGGTCTCAAAGACGTTCGGTCTAAAATTGTGATTGTATTCTATTTTGATCTGAATTGTCGACCTTGTGTCACTCATTAAAGTAATTTGGAAACAAGTTCATACTCGGTGTTAACCGACGGTTTATTGATTGTATAAGAGAATTCCAAGGAGGAACTTCTCATGATTGATTTTATTTGGTTTAGTATGACCGTGGCAAAAGGCTCAGGTTCTGACTCTATCCTGATATTCCATGATTACGCCACCTCAAGTAGAGGAGGGTAACTCATGTGTGGGAATGGCAGGAGGTCCTTTAGCCTCAGGGTATTTCTATACCGAGGTGGTTTCACTGGACTAACCTCGGGTGGCGGTTTGTTGAGTGTATCCCAGTCAGGTCCACCCGGGTGCAGAGAGCGGCGAGCATACGGGGTCATACCGTCCGGACAAATTTTAGAATGATTTAAATTGTTGATGTTATCGTTTGGTTGTGAATGAAAACCTTTGGATTCATAAGGTTTGATTGTGATATTGGGTTAATTGAATTCTTATTGAAATTTTATAAGCTTACCCTTGTTTGTCTTTGTAATTTTTATGTGTGCCGTCCGGTATTTGATCGTACGGTTGTTCTCTTCACTGCCATGATCGTCCTTTTGGATGTGAGCAGAAGGAACTCAAGATGAGTCACTGGAAGAAGCTCTGCAAGTGGAGCAAGCTTTGGACGTGCTGCCGGAGAGCTAGAAGGACCGCCCGGTCCTTAGTTAGTTTTGCATAATTTAATATCTGTAGATGACGTTCGGCTCAAGTGTTTTGTAAAACCGTCCGTCCTAGACTTTAATTTAGCTTTCCGACTGGTATATTTTTGAATGGTTAAGTTTATAATATATGTCAGCTTTCGTTATATTATCTCTTACTTGTTCATTTCTATTCTTTAATATTATTTATGATAACTCCTAGAATAAAATATAGCTTTTGTTATATATTATTGGGATGTTACAATCATAACGTCTTTTTTCAAGGAGAACTTAAAAGATAAAAAGATTATTTTAAAAAATATCGTATAGAAAAAAAAAACACTTATAAATATGATCTCTAGAGAAATTAATTTTTAAAAAATGTTATCACGAAAACAATAATAATTTATATTCAGTATCATTATTATTATTCGGTGCCATTCACAGTTATTGTCTTGGCTTTACATCTAGAAAGGATGAGACGTGAGATAATATTATTTGACCATTGACATTTAAAACGGGATATATGACAAAAAAAAAGTTGCTCATGCGTCCTTCTTCACCTCATCAAATGACAACTACTTTTAAAACTATTCATGTAAATCTTAATATACAAATATTACTAACTTCATTTAAGTTGAATAAAATATATAATTTAATTTAATTAATTAATTCCAAATAACAGTAATTTCACTCAAAATTAACCCGATAATATGGATAGTGTATGAAAATTCGTTGTACCATGACCACCACAATATTTAGACATAATTAATTAATAACTTAGTGAACTGACTCAGAGATGTTAGGATTCATTAATATTAAATCAAATATGATGTAACCATGGCAAGATGAATTAACTTCAACTTTTTAATTAGCCGTATTAAATTGAAAAAGAAAAAGATCAGAATCATTTTAAATTATTTTCATTCAAAACACTGAATGGTTTTCCTGGAAGTTAGGTATGGGCAGAGCAGAATCATTATATATACATATTCATATATATATATATATATATATATATATGTGCTTTATTTAATGTGGGAATGAGACAAGTTTAATAGTATACTAAATTCTATCAATTGTCATTCTGATGGTAGTTGCTTATAATTGAATAAATTAATTAAATCTAGATCGCATATTGATAAACATAATTTTAAAATCATAATTCAAAATAAATGTTGGCTTGTTTAAAAAACAAATCATAATTCAAAATAAATTAAAAAAGTAACTAAAAATTTTCTAAAGTGTGATATATTATAAATTTTACAAAAATATTAAAAAATATTATCATAATTTTATTTAGAAAATGATATTTTAAAATCAATAGTATTTTAAAAAAAATAAAACTCAATTATTTTAATATTAAAATATTAAAGTATAAATAGAAATTTTAAAAATGAATTTTATTATTTTAAAATATGTTATCTCTCTATAAATATTTTTTTAATGATTTCTACATTTTTTTTCTCTTATATTACAATCATTTTTCTAAGGATCTCTATATTTTCTCTTCTATGTCTTACTCATTTTACTCTTTGCTCGTCTTTTAGATTATTGGAGACTATTGCAGTGAATCTCTAGACAAGTTATTCCTTTATGTATGACTAGTTTTTTTTTTTTTATTTGCATAAATTGGATTTTTTCTCTTTTCTTTTAAGTCGAATATGTTTTTGGTTTGCATGCAATCTTCTCTCGATTGCATGTGTGGGTTGAATATTCTATACGAGTCTTTATTGATTAGTGACATAAATGTATAATATAATCGTTCTTGTGATGTTTTTAAGTGTAGATAGAACATCCTGCAGAAAGCATTTTGATATTTTAGTTGTTTGGAGCTATTTTAAGTTGAATTGCTTAGTTAATTATCTCTTTGTGTTTTTATTGGGATTGAAGATGATATGAAGTTTGGTTAAATGGTTATAGATACGTGCTACTCGTATGTATTTATGACATGTTGAAAGAATGAGTTTTTTCAGTTTGTTTATGGTTTGGAATGCCTATGTGGAATTCTTTAATAGGTAATTTGGTATGTCTTGAGTTAAGATCATGAAATTTTAAGTATTTGTAAGTTTATTCAATGGGAATTAACTTCAGAAGGGTCTAATTACTCAATCAAAGCTCAAATGAAGAAGTTTTGTTCGTTGATTTATTGTCGGACGCCATTGATAGTGTTGGTTGTTACTTAAGTAGTAACTTCTCTTGTTTGGTTATTGTTGGGTGAGAGTTTTCTTGTTGGACAACATCAAAATTATAGAGCTCACTGACTTAGTGCCACTAAGTGTCGCTTAAGGCTGTTGGGCGCCAAAATATTGAATTAAACCATATAAGCTTTATGGGTGCTCTCGTTGGGCATTGAAGTCAGAGCTCTATATTGTATTGTTGGCATTGGGTGAGATTCTTCTATGGGAACCTTTGTTAGATTTTCATTGGGTGGTAGTTTTGGCTTTGGGCAGTATCTAAACCACATTCTTTTATTATTTTTAAGGTAATGATGAATTTGTTGATAAGTATAAACATGTGCGATAATTTATGGTGGCTATAATTGATTTTTTTATGGGATATTGTTTGACAAGAATGAATTAAATTATGCGTTGGTATAATGCAAGAAATTCCATGGGAAAATCCTAGTTTGTTGTGTATTTCTTTGGTGTATGCATTGATGTATGAATTCAAAGAAGTGAAGCACAAAAATACCATACACTTATTGATAATTTTAAAAATTAAAATATTTAATAATCAAAATATGATTAAAATTAGGTGGCAACATTGAAATTATATATTTATTTATATGTAGGCTTAATTATTTGTATAGTTTTCATTCTAGTTGACAAGTTTCAAGTTGGTTTCCGCTTTTGAAAAAGTTTTAATTGCATCTTAACTTCTTAAAAAAATGTCTCAATTAAGTTATTGTTAAAAAAAATACTAATACCATTAATAACATGTCACCAGTCAATTTGTGTTTTTTTTAAAAAAAAAACTTTATGTTGTCATGTGTCAGGTTCATGGTGTGACACATGACATTGTCAGTATCACGTGGTAGTGTCAATGCCAAGTGTTATTGTCTTGATTTTAATTTAATTCTCATATACATCTCTTTGATTTAATTTATGTTATTTGAATCATCGTCAATTTGACATGGTTTTAAAGATGCGTATGGTTTTTGAAAATACTTTTTAGACACTAAGTAAGAATGATTGTTTGTGTTTTGACATTTGCATATCTAAATTTTTCTAGAATTCCTTAGTTTAACAATAAGGTTATATATATTTTTTTAGTTTGACCTGAATAGGTCCTCACTGGATTTTTATTTTTTTTTGTTGTGAGTTGATGTGATTTTTCTTCTTTAATGGTTAATGAAAATGAGGATGTACCTAATTAGATTCTCAATGATACAGGTGTGTTTTCTCCAAAATAATGTAAAAAAGTTTTCATCATCTAGTTTTAAATTGTGTGGATTGGAAAAACTTGATTTGGTTAAATAGGGTGACATCAACTAAAACTTTGGTTCTTTTGAAGTTATTGTATGATCGTTTACCTATTGATTTGGAAGTTAAAAAATGAATTATTTTATGCTATATGTGTTCTTTTCGTGATAATAATGTTAAATATTTCTCTCATTTGGTTTTTCATTATTCTATTGTTGTAAGCATGGTTGAATGAAGCTTTTTAAAATTTAAAGTTTTCTTCTTTGGATTTGGTCGTTTAATTTACGAAGTTTTCTTATAGTCATATGCTTAAAGTGATTGAAATATTTGTCATTATTGCAATTATCTAGATGATTTGGAAAATGAGAAATCATAGTAGATTTTCTCAAGTGTGATTCCTTCAACTCCCTTTTCAAAATAAGGGGTTAATGTATATGATTGAAAATAAATCTAAGAAGTATATGAGTTATATTGTCTGTGATTTCTAAGCACTAACATTCTTTAATATTCAAACTAATGAAAGTAAAGTAGTTTTATTTATGGAAGTAATTACGAGAAGTTTCTTATTTCGATTGACTTAAGATAAATAATGAATGTACAATTCTATATTGTTTTGGTTTAACTCAATATTCTAGTACTTTAAGTTGATATTTTTAAAGAAGTGGGAGTGAATATGTATATTTAAGTAGTTTTTTAACTTTTTTTAGAAATACAAATTTTTATTTATGTCAAATTTTTATAAATTAAGTATTTAAGTATGTTTAGGAAAAAGTTTCACGTGGCTTGTTTAAAAGATATTCTTAAACTGCATTAAAATTAAAAGGTAATCTAATAAATATTAAAAGGAATGTAATAATTAATCACTTTGTAAGATTGAAACATGTAGTGATAGAAAAAATACAATTAAAGATAATATATATATATATATATATATATATATATATATATATATATATATATATATATATATATATATATATATATATATATATATATATATATATATATATATATATATATATATATATAAACAGAAGAGATGTTAATTACAGAAAAATAAAATAAGTTACCACCCAAAAGCTAGCTAACTAATTAGACGAAGTAACTTAGAGCAAACCGGGAGTTCTTATTTCATTTTTATCAGGATCATTATGTCAGATCATTTTCAATCAATTATTCCAAATTTTTACAACTTTTATTTTCACAAATTATTGTTTTCACACTAATAAGCTCCAGTTCTGTTTCTTGTGAGATACAGTTGTTTTTATTTTAAATTGAAAAGGTAACATTAAAAGAAATAAATTATGTAAATAATTATATTAAAGTTTAATTTAATTATATAAAATCTAATCAATAAAATAAAAAATATATAAAATTACAAACATATATACACATTAACACATATTATGTCCACTAATTTTATTAAATTAAATAAAAAAAATATAAGTGCTATTTTATTATTATTAAGTAAAAGAAGAGACATTGTATGACATGAGACTATATTTCTATATAGTTGTTGTTTAACTTTTTATCAATAGAATTTAAATGAATGATCTATTATATTTCTCCAAATTTCTCTCTTTGCTTAATGTTTGTAGAAGTTCAAATGCCTAACAAAACGGGAAATAAGAGTATAATTAACTAAAATTATATTATCTTACACACATTTTTTTATCAAAAAGCTGACAGTGATAAATAAAATAACGTATAAATATTTATTAATAACACAAGAAAAAAAATATTTTTACGTAAAATTTTTTAAAAGAAATGGCTGTCATTTGATAAATGTAAATTTTTCATATTTAATTATATTTATGACAAGACATAAAAAACTTTATTTAAACAAAAAAAACACGAAAAATTTAGATTGAAATAAAAGTTTAATATGTTAACAAGTCCATCACAGCTGTGTTCAATGTATTGGTGCAAAGAGGGGAAGGAGGGCAAAACAGTAAATGGCACACATCACGAGGGCAATCAAAGCATGACGTTGGATTGGATATATTAATATAAGGAAGGACCACTCTTGGGTTGGGACCAATAAACACATTTAACATAAAAAACAATTAAATGATTTACAAAATATATATTCCTTTAATCTCTGAAAATTTTCTTTACAAAATTTTATTCAGAAACTAATTTTAGTTTATAAAAGATATTTTAGTTCTTGAAAGATATTTGTAAAAAAATGAAAAATGATATAAAATAATAAAAGCTCATAAGTAGGTGGGGCTGGGAGAACATTACTTATAGGACCATTCTACTACTATAGAGCGCACCGCAATAGCAGAAACTCATTTTCTTTTGCTCAACTCTTATCACTTCTCACCTACCTAACCTTCTTCTCTAGTTCTCTTCTTCAGATCAGAAACGCAGCCATGGCGTTCCAGAAGATCAGCGTCACCAATCCCATCGTCGAGATGGACGGTCCGTTTCTTCAACTTCTTCCGATCTGATCTTTTCTTTTTCTTTTTCTTTCTTTCATTTCATCCATTTTTTTTCTCTCTGTGATTATTGCTTAAATATCTTTTCGCGTGGTGTGTCTTGTCGTGTCGATGTGCTCCCCGTGGTTGTCTTCAATTAGATATTTTGCTTGCGATAGGTGCTGTGGTCCACTACACTTCGTTTTCTCATTATTGGGAACATTACAACGTGATAGATATTTGTGTCTCTGTTGTGGTTCAGGCTTGAATCGTTGCAGCGGAGATTTGATTCGTTCTCTTGAAAAATTGTTTTTTGGTGGAGATGTGATTTGTTTTTAGTGTTAAAACTACTGGTTTTGACTTATTTTTAAGTTGAATAAATAAAGTTATATTGTGGAAAATAAAAAAAATAGGTTTCATGGGTTGTTCTTCCAAGGGAGAACTTTATCAATTGACTCGCTAAAGTGTTGAAAACTTTAGTTGCTTTTCTGCGAAACTATGGGATTAGATCCTGAGCTAGTTTGTCTTGTGTGTATGAGCTGGATTTATGAAGTTTTCTGGTCTGTATCGTAATTGAAAGCGGTAATCACTGACAGAAACCTCCTTTGGCATTAATTACGTTTGCATTATTGCTTGGAAGTCTATATCCACCTCCATTGTCGTTATTTTTTAAGGGAATTTCTTTATGATTCCCACATTTAAGCAGGGGAAATATGTGGACCTTTTAAAAATGAAGTTGTTGAACAGTGAATGAAATCGGAAGTAAGATGCTAATTTTCAAGAGACATACGTATAAGTGTAATTAGTAACTAATATAAGGGGATGTTGCTGCAACTATTTCATATAGAATACCCAAATTATGGAATACCAAAATATTGGCATTTTCAGTTTCACTCTTCACCCTTAGTAGAAAACTAGGGGCCTGATTGCTTTGAGAAAACTGTTCTGTTTTGGTTCCTGTTTTCGAAAGTAAAACAATAAAATAAATGTCTTTACTGTTTCTTTTCAAAACATTTGAAAACGAACAGGAAAATGAAAATAAGGTTTTTGTTATTAAAAATAAAAAAAAAACTAACACAGAAAATATTTGGAAAAATGACCTAGAATTCTCGATTTGTGTAGTACTAGTTTCCATGGTAATTGTGTTTATCTGTCGAGTCAATCTTTATCTGCTCCTTTGCCTTTGTCTTACATTTCTTTTTGTGTATAATGCATTGCAGGAGATGAAATGACTAGGGTTATCTGGAAATCAATCAAGGACAAGGTGATTTATCATCATATTGCTATTAATTCAAGCGTCGCTTTTTTTTTTTTTTTTCGAAAAGTGCTCGTAATATTGATATTTTTCTATCATTTCTTATGGGATAGCTCATTTTGCCTTTCTTGGAGTTGGACATAAAGTATTATGACCTTGGTCTTCCATACCGTGATGAGACCGATGATAAAGTTACAATTGAAAGCGCAGAAGCTACTCTCAAGTATGTTATTTGTATACCTTGAACATCCCCCCACCGAAAGGGAAATGATAATTCTCTTTTTTATGTTTTTTCAATTATTATGGTTATATATGTGTGTTCTATGGTTCAGACAGTGTATTATAAGTGAACCAGATAAAAGTTGTGTAGTTTGATTATATAGCCAATGATATGTAGACCAACAATATTTTAGTTTTAATGTTCTTTCGTGTCATGTAATGTTAAATTTAGACTGGTTAAGTGCTTTTTATTCTTGTGTTCTTGTGTTCTTGCATATTTGTTACTTATACATGTTTATCTAACGGTTGCACTGTTATGTAGATACAACGTAGCAATCAAATGTGCAACTATCACTCCAGGTTCGGTAGTCAAATCCTGACATATTCTTTTAATTTTTACCTTCGTTCGGTGTATGCCGGATAATAGTGTTCCCCTTGATAGTAGATGTTGAAGCTTATACTAGTGTTATACATGACAGATGAAGCTCGTGTGAAGGAGTTTGGCCTGAAGCATATGTGGAAGAGTCCAAATGGGACAATTAGGAACATTTTGAATGGTAATTGGTCTTACTTCCATTAATTATATTTTTGTAAAAATGTTAAATACTAGTGAATTCGTGTATTATGGGGGCTCATTGGTAACTAATAAGTGGTAGATGGTAACAGTGTATATTTTTTCTATTGGTTGTTCGGAAATTTTCAGGAACTGTCTTCAGAGAACCAATTCTTTGCAAAAACATTCCGCGCCTAGTTCCTGGTACTATTATTAAAAAAATTATATTTAATTACTTCCTGATAAATGGAGGACTGTGTATATCTCAACATTACCACTTTACCAGGTTGGACAAAGCCAATATGCATCGGAAGACATGCATTTGGTGACCAATATCGGGCTACTGACACAGTAATTAAAGGAGCTGGAAAGCTGAAGCTGGTGTTTGGTATGCCTCTTACTTGATTTAGACAACTGTCCTTAGTTCTGAAGTTATCTTGTACTCATTCACATTGTCCCATCTCAGGGGCATAGTGACCAATATCGGACACTGTTACGTATTTTGGTTACTAAATACTATTTTTATGCATTCTTCTATACTTGTAGTTCCAGAAGGCCAAGGTGAGAAGACTGAATTAGAGGTTTTTGACTTTACTGGTGAGGGAGGCGTTTCATTGGCTATGTACAATACTGATGAGGTTGGTTCTGCAGTGTCTGATATCACTTTGATTGGATATATTTTAATGATTTGGGGTAGTTGTCGAACTTCTATCTAATTTTATTATTTGGCATGTGATGCAGTCAATTCGTTCTTTTGCCGAGGCTTCTATGGCAACTGCTTTAGAGAAAAAGTGGCCTCTTTATCTTAGCACCAAAAATACAATTCTTAAGAAATATGATGGAAGGTATACAATTATGAACTTCTTATTTAATGATATTTAAAAACTTTTACTGTACCGATCCCTGTTTGATTATATTAATTTATTGTCTGCAGATTCAAGGACATATTTCAGGAAGTTTACGAGGCAAGCTGGAAATCAAAGTTTGAGGCTGCTGGTATATGGTGAGTGAATGAGCACTCTTGTATCGTGGAAAGAAAATGTTCATATTATACTATTATTTACTTTTATCTGATGAATTTCAAAGGTATGAACATCGGCTCATTGATGATATGGTGGCTTATGCACTCAAGAGTGAAGGAGGTTATGTATGGGCATGCAAAAATTATGATGGTGATGTGCAGAGTGATTTCTTAGCTCAAGGTTTGTCTGATATGCTTATTAACTAGTTACTTTCTTTTTCCAACTTCATTTGCATGGATTTCTTTTCTTTAACTAATACCTATTCACCCTGGATTTAGGTTTTGGATCATTGGGTTTGATGACATCTGTACTGGTAGGTTTGAAAACAATTTGTTTTGAATTATTTAATTAATTGAACCAAATGTTTCATTTATTTATTTATTTAAAAAAAATCAAGTTTAATAAATTTCTTTGCAATACGAGAGTTCCTGGTGTGACTTTTGATACTTATTGCACGATGACATGGTTTCAGGTTTGCCCTGACGGAAAGACTATTGAAGCAGAAGCAGCCCATGGAACAGTTACCCGTCATTTTAGGGTTCATCAGAAAGGAGGCGAAACCAGCACAAATAGCATAGCATCCATCTTTGCCTGGACGAGAGGGCTAGCTCACAGGTATATTACTATCTAACTTTCATATTGGAGTGCAAAGCTTTATTCGTTGTATTTTAAAGTTAGAAACTATTAGATTATAATATTATGTGAACAAATTATGTTGACAGGGCAAAACTGGATGACAATGCTAAACTGTTGGATTTCACTGAAAAGCTAGAGGCAGCTTGCATTGGAGTTGTTGAGGCTGGGAAGATGACCAAGGACTTGGCACTTATTATTCATGGATCCAAGTACGTTAATTGTCATTATTGACATTTGCCAAGTAAATTTGCTTTTATACTTCACATGATTAATAGACTCACTGTTCAATTCTTGCAAGTAGGCTTTCAAGAGAGCACTATTTGAACACAGAGGAGTTCATCGATGCCGTGGCAGCCGAGCTTAGAAATAAGCTTTCTGCATAGGCTTGATTTAAAGGTACAATGTCTCATGGATCCTTCCTTATTATAATTTTTTTAGAAGATATGTTGTAATTACAAATATGGGCTCATGTCTAAAGGTTATTTTGGTTTTTCTTTGATTTTGTTTTTGGATTATCAGACGGACGGAAAGAGACTAGGCCAACAAGGAGCAAACATGTGCCAGCAACTGAACTCTGAAGAAATAAGAGAAAGAAGAGAAGCACTGACACTTAGCCCCGCCCTTGTGCTTCATTTGTTGGTTGGGAATCCAAGGGTTGCTTTTCTTCTCTGTATTGTTTGAACTGATCTGTCCTTTTTGATTTTGAATTCGTCACATTTCTAGTTATTATGGATTTTCCTGCTATTCTGATGATTTAATCTTGCATTTTGTCTTCTTCTGCATATACCGCGCACTCTGAAAGCAAGGTAAACAACATTTTTAAATCTATAGCGGCTCACCACAACAAATAAATACATGACCAGCAAAGTGGCCCACCTTAATACTACACATGGTCATGAAAGCATCGAACTTCTTGAAAAACCTAATTAATCTTTTTCTCCTTTTGATGTTAATTTTGAAATTAAGAGATAGATAACTAAACTTGATAAAATAGTTATTTATCCGTGGTTATATTTTTCTAATTTCAACTACTTAGCATGTGTTATCCCATTCATATAATGCGCATGCTTTTGAATGTTTTTGTGGAGTTGATTCTGTATCAATGTGATTTTAAAGTAGTGACCAGAAGTAAATGTGAAAGTAATTATAGTTTGGATAGTGAATGTTAGAAAATGGTATTTCATAAAAGGTATTTATAATTTGCTTTTAATGATCGTACATAATTTTTGTGTCATTATTTTTTCTACTAAAATTAATTTCTGGAAAAGTGAAAGTTAATTTTTAACAATTAATTTGCTTTTAATGATCACTTGTTCTGATTTTTAGTTGGTTGAGTGATATTTTGTATGTTTTAAAATGTGAAACTTTGTTATAATTTTATTCTTAAAAAATAGAGAAGTAAAAGGAAAAAGGAGTATTTAAAATGTGTTTAACCTTAACTCTTAAGTGATGTGTGATTATTGAATATGGTAAGAAGGTAAAGTTTTTCTTAAGTGATGTATGATTATTGAGTGTGATAAGAATATAAGGTTTCAGAAAAATGATTGATTATTTCTAGTTAAAGGTTTAAGGACTAATATTCCATATTTGCAAGTATTTGTAAAAAAATTTAAAATTAATTTAAATTTAAATTTATTTAATCTAATGTATATTATATATATATATATATATATATATATATATATATATATATATTGTAATTTTATTTTAAAAATTTGTAAAACATTATTTTTTAAATATCTACAAGTATTGGGTTTTAAATTATTTGCTGGTATATTTTAAATGGATATTTGAATGAAGTCCTTTTAGGATTTAAGCAATGGAATTTTTTGATTTTAGTTTAAGTGATGATAACACTATTCGTATTTATAATTTCTAGATTTTTTTTTCTATGTGCATCTCGAAACTTGAATCAGAATTTTTCAAATTTTAAAATCTAATTCTGAGTTTTTTCAGAAAATTCAATTCTAAACTTTTAAAATTTTAAAATTTAATTTTTGAGGTTTTCAAATTCTGAAATCCGGAGTTTTGGAATTAATTGCCAATAATTTGTTACTGGGATAATTTTATCTGTTGGTAGGGACAAAAGGTGAAGAACAAATAGGTAGTGGTATGTTTCAATGTAACAGTTAAGAATCCTCTTCAAAGCTACTCTACTCTATAGTTTGACTTTGGTGATGTACAATTAAATAAATTTAATGTTATTGATAAATATAAAATGACTAAATTTTTACTTGGTTACTTTTTAAAATTGAACATGATTGATTTTAACTTTTTAATAAAAAAGTTAAACAACATTTTATGAAATCCACTAGTGTCCATGATACATGATATTCGCCTGTCACATTTTTTCAAAACTTGTAAATAAATATTATTTATTTTAAATGTTAGGGTTGAAATAGTAATTTTAAAATATAAAGGGATGGAAAATAAAGGTGACAAACAATAATTTTCTACCTCTTTAGGGATTAACCCTGCATAAACATAAAATACATGTTACTATGAAGGTAACAAAGAAAGGTGTTTGAATAGTCTTTCTACAATTTTATTTTTTTAAAAAACAATCTTAGATTGAAGAACACAAGGGAACAAAATATACAAAATATTTTTATGCTAATATGACTCCAATACTATATTTTTATGGATTACAACTACACTTTTAATCTTCTTGGCTCTAAATATATTATATATTTTTGATCCAATATATTCTTGAAGTTTTGTATACATTTTTAGTGAAGTATTGATTAAAATATATTTGTACCACATGGATCAAACAATATTAAGACATTCACTAATCAACCAGGTTGGACGGTCAAAGACGAACGACCAGTAGAAATTCATAAGTAAGTCTTCCTGTAAAGATTAAGGTAAGTAATGTAAGTAATGATTAGAGATATTGGACTCTGATTGGGTCATGATTAAGATTTTGTTAATCTCAAACTCACAACAAAAACTATAAATACAGGTCAATGGTAAGAGGTAGGGATTCGCATTTATTGTGCATTTATTACATATCTTAAGGGAATCTTTGACAAATACACTTTCTAAACAATGGAGCTATGGAGATTCAAGAAAACAACCATGACACTTAAAGAGAAACTGTGAAAATGTTTGAAATAACTTGACTTCATAACCCAAAAAATACTTATTATAAGTAAAGATATTAACTATATTGCTTAGTTTTAAAGGCAATTGCATATTATTTATATATATTTAAACATATATACGTATGTAATATTAATTGATTTAAATGATTAAAAGCGATATTTAAAATTATGTATAAGGTGGACTACAACTATCTTTAACTTATATGGTAATAACATTAATATTTTAATACTAGGAAACTCAATATTAAATAAATGAACATTAAAAATATGATTTGATTCTTATATGCATGTATCCTTCGTCATCAGTTATCCATGAATGTTTTCATCGGGTAAATAATTCAATATACAGGACATGTCAAATTTGTAGAACTTATTCCTATTTTTTAAGGGTCAAGTGCATAATGAAAAAGATCAAACTATAAATTATAAATAATATAAAGGACATCAACCACATAAATAATCCACATGACATAAAAGACCAGGCTCTAAAAAATCACTGCCACAATTCTATAGAAAAAAAAAACTATCAAATTTCATAAAACTTTATTTTTTTAATTTGAAGCACTGTTTACAAACCTTTTAAACTGACTATATGGTCTTGTTAATTATACCATTTTATTGGATTATACAAATATCACACATAACAACTATGTCTTTGAATTTACAAAAACATCCAACAACTTATATAAATTAATTTTAGCTTTGTAAGCTTTAGGCGCTATTTAGAAGCTTATGAAAAAAAAAACTATTATAAATCCATTAATAATACTATTAAAGTTAGATCTAGTGATATAAATACTAAAAATTATAAGTACGCTTCAAACATATTGATTGTCTAATGATTCGGAAAACAAAAAGATCAACAAATAATCTAAATTAAGTAACTACTTATTCTGAAAAATTTCAACAAATAATATAATTTAAGTATTTTTTTTTTAATTTTAATTATGCCTCTAAACAAAAAGTATAACCTGAAAGATAATATAGATTAGTGACTATAAATGAATTTGTCCTGATAATTGTTGTCTGAATTTATCTTAATTTTGACGAGGTATATGAGTAATACCTAATATTTCAAATTGGATATAAAAATAAAAATAAAAATAAATATGTATATGTTCATTTTATTTCTATCGTATCAGTCCTCATACTCCTCACCATTTTAAAATATTAAAACATATTTAATTTGTTAGATAATTTAAAAAATTAGTATTAAATTTTGATTCTTAATTTCGTAATTTATGTTTAAAAGATACATTTGATCATTTATACTATTTTGATAATTATTTAATTTTTATTCAATTATTACTTGATATTTTTGTAATTATAACTTATTTTTTGATATTTGATATTTAAAATAGTTGTATATCCTCCTAACATTGAATACTTGATAAAATAAATATTTTGTTGTCATTTTTATTTTTTTTATAAAAAAAATATCCAATTAATATTTGAAATAAAGAGACAAATACAATTATACTATTCTTCAAAAGAATATTGATGAAATAAAATTTTCATACCATTCAATATAATGTGCATCGCTATCTTCTCATCCTAATATTGCTTTAATAGTATGTGAAATGTTTAAGGTTTACAAAATTATAGAGTTGGAATTTGAAAAGAGATATCCAAGTTATGCATTAAACCTACTAATTCAATCTAATTAAAAGGAAAAAATTATCTGTAAATTAAAAATTATTAATATTGGTGATAAAATCTTTAAAATAATAATATCAGTTTTAATTATTCATAATTTAATTAAATGTTCAAATAAATATTCCATTAATAATAATAAATATTAATAACTTTATTGTTGTTAATTAAATGTAGTATATTTTTAAACAAATAAATTAGGGATTTAGTTGGCAATTTTCTTTAAAAAATTGGGGATAAAAGTGTCCTAAGTTAACAAGTGTTCCTTTGAAAGAAAACTATAGCTTTTTTTACAAGTTAATTAATTAGAAAAAGTGTAAAAATATTTGGAAAGAGAAATATAATTTCCACGTAAAGTCTTACAACCGGATTAACCCTAACCCCGCAAAAATATGGCCGCTGCTCCGAAAACTGCAAGGCTAAAATGCATTCACCGACCAACCCTTGAGTAAAATGACGCCTAAAACTTTCAATTTTCCCGCCAAACGCACAACCGCACTTTTCCTTCTAACCGCAACCGCCGCCGCCGCCGCCGTCGCCGCACAAACTACCAACTCCGCCGTGCTCTCTCATCTCCCAGCATTCTCAGCTGACAAAGCTGGAGGCGAAATCCATGGTCTCGTCCGCACCGCTCGTGCCGTCTCCACGGTACCATTTTTTCCATAGCTCCATGTTTTATCGCCGAACTCTCTGTACTCTTTGACTTAGCTTCTCTCTGTTTCCTCAATCTTCGATCTCTCAGGTCGCTTCCACTGTTGTTGACTATGAATTCTCTTTGCGTGGCCTTAAAAAGGACTCCGACCAGTACCGTCTAACAATTTCTCAGGTTTTCGCCATCTCTTCAATGAATAGTCGTTCTCGTTGTTTTTAATCGGCTACGATAACTGTTTCAATCTCTGATATTTTGAACATGTCGTTTGATGCTTAGGTGCATCTACGCTCTGCCAAGAGGTTTCTCAAGTTATGCGAAGCCAACAAAGGGTTTTATGTGAAGGCTGGGCAGTTTGTTGCGGCGCAGAAAGTGCTTCCTACAGAGTACTCGTCCACTTTGTCTTCGTTACAGGACCGGGTAAATCTTAGTGAATCTAGGGCCTGTTTGGATAAGTTTATCTAACATCACTTATAAGAGATCAAATAAGATGGCAAAATGACTTTCGTTATAAGTTAAAATAGTTTATATACAAATTCATTTATGGAAGCCTTTCTAAAAGATAATTTGCAAGTGATGCATATACTGAATTTAGTTTATAAAGAAACCTATTTTATTCTATTTTTCGTATTTTCTTTTTCTGTTTATCTATAAATTTATTCAAACAAACTCCTATTTAAATTCAATTTCACTTTGCTTTTGGTTAATTGTCTTTGCTAATTGGAATATCTTGATGACATTAGGTTGCTCCTGTTCCTTTTAAAATAGTCAGGGAGGTGCTAAAGAATAGTCTCGGACCTAATTTCTCTGATATGTAAGTTACCTTTACTAACAGAATTTTTATTTAACAAAATCGTTTATCTTTCAAAAGTTAAATCTCCTCAAAATCCTGGTTGGCAGAGTTGCATAACTGGTTTTGTATATGGAAGAAGCCCTCGTGCAGGTATTTGGACTTAAAGGTGTGAGAATGCATGAGCTAACTCTGTAGCTTGAGTTAGACCTGCTTATGAGACTGCTGATATACCATATTTGTTGCCATCCTATAATCCCCGTTTTTACTTTTTTTTCTTCTGTGTATAGAGAGCTCTCTGTTTGAAGTTTTAACATTACTATTTGAATTTATGTGAATACAGGTTTTTGTCAATTGATGAACAACCTATAGCTGCTGCATCTATTGCTCAAGTTCACCGTGCAGTGCTGAAAAGCGGTTATGATGTAGCAATCAAGGTTTGTCTGTGATGCTACCGATTTCCTGAATTCTTGATACTTTCTATCAATCACAAAATCTGAGCGGATACTAAACGCTAGACACGGACACTCACACTAACATATAAGGATGTCAAGCTTTCATGTTAACTCTTATGAGTTTATAATCTAGATAGAGAAAACGAGTTAACTTGTTATGGAACTCTTTTGTGAGTAAGCTTGGATAAACTCTTTAAACTCTTAAAAACCTTGCATAAACTCTCAAGTTAGGAACGAGTTAATGAGTTTGAAATTAGATTTAATTTTTTTCTGACTTTTACTTCCACAATGACAATACTTTATTAGTGTCAAATTATTTAAAGAAATTAACTCCTTTTTGAATTATTTTCACATTATGAACGTATGTTTTTATGAATTTGTATATGATTTAGTAGTTTATATATTATTTAGCACTAATGTGCTATCTTACTCTATTATTGTGATTTGGTACTTTTCTTTATCATGAAGGAGAAATATTGAATTATTGTGTATTATAATATTATATTATGTATAGTCATTGATAGATTTTTTAATATTGTTTTTTAAATTAGGTAAACTTGAAAGTTGAATCTGATTCAGGTTTACGAAAGCTCTAGGAGTTTATGTAAACTCTCACGAGTAACAATCTTATTAACAAGTTAATATCCGAAATATAGGAAACTGGGATACTGCACTTGTGTACACATGCTACTGTAGATAACCCAAATGAAATTGAATATGACAAATGATCTAAATTGATAATCTAGATTTCTATATGCGATGCTTTTTGCTAGTACATATTTTTGCATTGAGGTAAGGTACATCTGGAAAACACTTCTTGAATTGTAAAGTCATTTTCTTCCCTGGGAACCAGGTACAATATCCTTGGATAGAGCAGCAGATGAATTTTGATACAAGAACAATGTATTTCCTATCGAAAACTATTGCATGGGTATGCCCTGACCCTTGAGAGTTATTGTTTATTGAAAGATATTGAAGAAATTATGCCGTGACTAATATTATTCTTAGATATTTCTAAAGGTCTGGAATCATGGTTGATGATCATTATAAAACATTGGTTGGTGAAAGTAAAAATGATTGGAATAAAAGGCACTACAGTTGAGAACCAAAAGAAAATTTGTTTTGGTACCTGAGAACTGAATCATGTAAATATGATAATCCAGAGAGTCATTAATCCGTGAAGAATAATATCATTATGTTTAAGTGACATTATCATTTCACTCACTGAACTTAATACTGGACTATTGGGTTCAATCCAAAACAATTTGATAAAACCCAATCCCTATTGGTTTGATTTCTGTGATATACTTTTTTAAGTTGAATGAATCTGATTTGACTTGTGTAACCGGTTAAAATTTCATGTTTTAATTATAATGCCGATTTTCTTGCTGATTTTTTCAACTAATGTACAAGAATAACTGGATGAGACTTAAGTAGTGTGGTTGTAGCTTCAAGGGTGATTATTTGCTCTTGTTGACTAAAGATTTTACTTGAATAGAGCCACAGAGCTTGCCCAGACTTTACTTTACAAGCCGAACTTGAAATTGCATTAAGCTCAAAGTGTAATTTATAAGATTACCCTTCATTGCAATGGTATTGGAATGTGGAATAAGTCTTTTTGTTATTGTATAGCAAAGGTACTCGAGTGCTCTTTTTCGCTGACGTGTATTCTGTTTTCCTTCTTTCCTCGGTAGTGTCCTTTCTAATTTTAGAAAGACTTGTCTTCCTCCTATTTTTTACTATACTTATATAGTAATTTATTTTTTTGAGAAATTGATTAGAAAAGGAAGAACAAAAATTCATGAGTAATATATAATTTCTTGAAATCTGGATATTTTACTCTACTTATATAGTAATTTATTTTTTTGAGAAAATGATTAGAAAAGGAAGAACAAAAATTCATGAGTAATATATAATTTCTTGAAATCTGGATATTTCATGAATGTAAGGTCTAATTGGAGGTTGAACAATCTATTGTCAGTTGTCTCTTTTCTTGTCTGTTACTTTTTTATGCTAGAAATATTATCAAGTCTTTTGTTCCTCTTGATTCATTACTTTAATATTGTTACTTTTTGATTGTAGTTATACCCTCAATACAAGCTCGAGTGGCTACCCTTAGCGTTTGCTAAGTCTATGTCTTCAGAACTTGGTTAGTAAGAATGCTTAGTTACTCCATAAAAAATGCATTCTGTCATTGTTTCTATTAGTGTCTCACATGTGGGCATAGTGTGGTGGTGCTTTAGACCACTGCCCATATATTTGCCCTATATGTTCTTATTCCAGCCACTGGTTTATGTTTAATATTTAAGCTAAGGATGCAAGTAACGATAGGTAGTCTTGATTTTAGTTTACCCTACTAGACACAATTAGTGTTTTTTTTTTAATATTGCATAAGTTATCCTTACGAGACAAGGAATTCTGAGAGAGACATGGAACTTGAGGTGACTGACTGAATGAGATATATGCCGAGTACCTGATTACTTCCCTGCAGATTTTGTTCAGGAGGCAAGGAATTCTGAGATAGCAGCCAAAACTTTCAGAAATAACAAAATGGTCAAGATTCCTCATGTATTCTGGGTATGATAATTGAAATCAATTTTATTTCTCGTGTGAACTTTTATTTCTCATTTAGTAATTGTGTAACACGTGCCAACTTATCATCAAACTATACTTGCATTCAGGACTTGACAAAAAGGCTTGTCCTAACCATGCAGTTTTGTGCAGGACACAAGGTATGATTTATCAATCATGTCAGTAAATGTTATGTTGGGAAAAGAAATTATCATTGCATTAGTTCTGAGATAGCACTTATATTATATCTTGAACTTCCCTAATATGCCTTAATTTCTTCTTTATAGTTTGTTAATCATGAGTCACTGAGGGTTATTTTGTCTCCCATGTGGTCTTGTCAATTTATAGCCTGTTTGGATAAGGCTAGAATCACATTTCATTCCTTCAAAGTGAATTAGCAACTTACAAAGTAAAGCAATGTATTTTGGTAAATTGTTTTAGATGTTCAACATCAATTTTTTGGTGAGTAGAATTGAATCCGAGATATGTGATTTTTTTTAATTTGAATCGACAAACATTGAGTTTGGATGTACTGACCACAAATTATATCTATATTTTCACTTTAAAAGTGATTCACTTTATCATCCAAATTATTAAGAGTAAGAATAGAAGCGAAGGGTAAAGGGTGAAGGATTCATATAGGGGGGGGCGGTGAGATAGTTAAATAGAAACAAGAGGAAAAGGGTGAATGATTCATAGAGTTTTGGAACATCATTAAGAAAGGTGAAATTCTTTGTAAACCCTTTGTTAAGGGAATCCTTAGAGGAGAATTTCTTCTCCTTTTCTCAATCATTCATAAAAATTGTTCAGTTTCTTTTATTCTATTTCACAAATCTCTTTCCATTTCGGAGAGGCTCTTACACAGTTTCTTGTTCTTCGCATGGGAGGAGAGAAGCATCTCATCTGAATTATATAAAGAAGAAAGGGCATCATGGTAAGGAAAGAGAAACGGGAATTTGAACAGTGAAATTTGGATTTAATGCATTTTGAAATGTGAAATTGACTGCTTGTTAAAATAGATGTGCCGGTGTCCTGAAATATCCGTTTGTTACTTTTTTGATTGCGATGGAGACTTCTTATTTGAGCAGAAGCAGAATTGTATATTTAAAGCTTTATGGTACTCTTCTCAGAGAACATGAACTAGTGCAAACAATAGTAAAGTATTCTTGTTGTGGGTATAAATATGAGCCACAGAGCATTCAAATATATCATTATTAATTTACCATTTCACTTTTTGCATAGTAGTTTTTATATTCTGTTACTCAGTTTGCTTGTGGTAATGTTGATATTCAAGCTGTGCTATGCTTTAGATTTCTTTATATCACATTTTATTGATAGATGACTTACTAAATTTCAGATTGATGACTTGGATTTTCTGAATCAGATTGGGGTTGATCCAGAAAAGGTTGACTTGTCACAGCTATGGTGAACTCATGTAAATTGTGTTTTTATGTTCTTTATGGTGGGATCATTTCTCTCTTATTCTGAAGTAGCATTGGTAATTGGTTGACAATTGCTATCCCTAATAAGTTGAATATCAACTATAAACATATCATTCATTGTGTCCTACTTTTATTGGGCAAATTTGATTCATTCTAAACCTGTTACTGAAGGTAGCAAAATCACTGATTCAGCTATTTGCTGAAATGATATTTGTACATGGTTACATACATGGTGATCCTCACCCTGGTAATATTTTAGTTTCTCCAGAAGGCTGTAATGGTTTCTCTTTGGGTACGTGCTAATGTATTTGAGATCACTTTTTGTCTTAATAGGATTCTATCAAACATGGAAGAATTGAACCTTGACCTCTTCTGTCCTATTGGAATTACTTTGCAGTTCTTCTAGATCATGCAGTGTACACGGTATTGGATGAAGAATTTAGAAAAGATTTCTGTATGTTATGGGAAGCCTTGATTCTCAAGGATTCAATGAAAACAATGTGGTTTGGTGAGCGATTAGGTTCTGGGAAGTATTCCAGATACTTACCCATCATTTTCACTGGAACAACCATTGAAAGGTTCCTTCCTAATTTTCTGTTTATTGACGCATATAAATTCTTTTAGATTGCAATTTAAAGTTCGTTCAAATTAATTAAACGCAAATTACAACTGTAAGGCACTGTTCAGTGCAATTATTGCGATCTATATTTATTCGTTTCATACTGTGGCTTTTTCACACCATTTTGTGATTAACTTATCTATAGCGGTAAATAGACAAGGGTTATTGTAGTTATATGGAGTCAAGGAGTATACTATTGCGTGGCTATTAAAATGTCACTCATTTTATAAACTCGGGATCAGAAATTTCTTATAAAAATTGTTTATATTAGAAGATATCTAATAACTGAATTGGATATTTGCCCACTCTTTGGTTCCCTGAGCGTATGATTTATTAAGAGTTAGTAGTTATATTGTAATCATAAATTAGTTGTAGCAGTTAAAGTGTTTGTTGCTTTACTAAAGTTTATTATCTTCCTTTATTAGCTTGTTTAGATCCTGCTAGTTAATATGATTTGTTGAATGGGACTCCTTGACGGATATACGTAGAAAGATGAAGTAACTGTTGCATTAATTAACTTGTTTCGTTTATTGCCTTTTGTTTTTGTCATGCTATGTTTGCAATAAAAAAATTATAACGAATCTTTTAACGTAAGTTGCAGCAAATATGCCGTTGGAATATCCATTGAAGAAAAAGAGGCCTTGAAACGTGAATTGAAATCTCTGTTATTTGAGGATTTGCATTCATTCATGGAGTCTCTGCCGCCAGATTTTATTGCTATTATGCGTGCAGAGTAAGAAACAAAGTTCAAGCTTGCTTTATTGGATCAGAAAATTTGTGTTATTTGATGTATTTAACCTATCTTCCTTTTCATTCTAGTGCACTGATAAGGTCAATTATTAGAAAGATGGATGTCTCACGGGTCATGAGGTTGCTAACTTACACCAAATATGCTGTGTATGGTGGTCTGTGTCCAAAATTGAATGAAGGGGAATCACGTAAAATACTCGGAACAAACTTCTGTGAGTTCCCTTGCTATCTTTTAAAGTGCGCATAAAAGCTTGTCATGATTAAATGACAAGTGAACTAGCATATCGAGGACATTAATTAAAGAAACAAATCTAAAATGTATTTATTAAACTAAAGTCCTTTAATTTATAAACTAAAGTTCATTTCATCGTTTTTTCTTTTCTGAAAGTATTTATTTCTATACCTAAATCCCGGACACCTATCCCTTACACCACACCGGATATCTTGAAAAAAAAAGTAGGACCTAAGCCATCTCTCTGTTATCTAAAACTGGTGGGAGTAAAGAGCGAGAATTACTTTTAAATAAAATCCTAGGACCTAAGCAAGTATTTATCGTTAAGGCAAGATGTTTTTGCTGAGACATTTTTCATAGACTATAGAAAAGAGTGCGAGAGGTTGGAAAATGAATTTTCACTCTAATTTTGATATTTTTGCTTCCAGATTTTGCTGTGAAAGCTGGTTTGTTCAGTTTCATATCAACGTTAAAATATGTTCGAATCCTAATAACAGTCCTTATAGGTGAGTATGAGTATGCTTTTACCTGTAATTTGATTTATAATTATCACCTAAAGTTTAAACTATCTATTTTCCCCATTTTATTAGGGGCCAATAATGTTATCCCTTGGCAGCAGAAGTTGATAAGTGTACGGAGTTACTTGTATAGTAAGATAAATTATGACTCTTTGGGCTTCTTGGTGCATTCTGTTTTTCTTCTTTTATGCATCCGTCCTGCATTGTTTTAAAACCTTGAATTGTTATGAGATATAAGCATTAAAGAAGTGAACTGTTATAAGATTAAAATGAATTGCAACTGTCTTAAACATTGCGTATTTCTTTTTAGATTGTTGTTAGTGTACAGTATTATGTTAATCATTAATCTTTAACCATTTGGTATAGTTTATACTTGTATAGATAAATATTGTTAGAAGTTTCTCTTTTTCATTTCTTTTGCACGTACTAGATATGTCTATGAGAATGTGTATAAATGATATATTAAGTTTGCAACAAGTTCTCCATGAGAACTAGGATTACTGCACAATCTTTTATAGAAAAGATAGCAAATTGATGTGAAATATTAACATTATAATTGATCATAATTGTGATCATTGCTATCATGCTTTGTAACAAAATTATTCCAACGAAAATCGATTTTGATTATAATTAATTATTTTAAGGTATAGAAATTATAAATTTAGAAAATGACAATTGCCATTTGCACTCGTTTTATACATTTTTCATTTCTTTCCATTTTTTCATCTAAAGTATCCTTTTCATAAACTTTCAAAAATTAATTTTCCAAACCATATTTTGAATTCCAATAGTGATTCCGTCTTGATGATATCTCTTTAGCTACAAATAAAAAGTGAATGTTTGGATTTTATTTTAAAGGTTTAGCTGAATCTAATAGTAGTTAAAAAGAAAGTAAGAACGTGTTTAAATTTCAAGTGTAAAATTGAAACAAACTTTTATCGAATATTGCGTCAGTATATTTGACAATGTTAGAAATAAAATTTATCTCGAATTTCAATTGAATTAAAAGCTAAAATGAATTATAAAACACGTTAATACATCGTTGAATACAAAATGAAAGTGAATTTGAGTTTTTGTAGGTGATGGTGATCATGGCATTGCCATCTGCTCCATCCCCAACCAAATTCCATGACCTATTTATCTACATTTTTACTTTCTCCTCACCAGCCTCATATTCATCAATCTCTTTCTCATAATTGTTTTATATTTCAAACTAACATTATAAAATAGATTAATGTATACATGATTTCTGAATCATATTAGTTTCCAGAATTTGTGATGACTTTAGAGCAGGCTTTGGCAAACTCTGGAATAGATGGTGGATATGATTTTAGTTAAAATGTAGGTTATCCGTTAAGGTTTGAGTAATGGAAGCTGGCACTATAATCATTTTCTTCAATGTTGTTGGCAACTTACAGTTTTAGATTTGAACTAAAAGAGTCTTAAATAATAATTATAAAATGGTTAATAATGTTTTTAATTTATTTTTTAAAATTTCACTCTAAAATAAGATTAAAATATGGTCACAAATTATTGTTTTTACTAATATTAAGAATCTAACAATTTTTTGCGATATTCTGACGATAACACACAGTAGTCGATTGGAAGAACTGGCTGCTATACTAATTAAAGCTAGAATGCTAAACTGGAAAAATTGTAAGAACGTTATTTTCTATGAATTCCCGCTACAGCGTTTAGGAAAATACAAATTGCGATAATTAATATTTGTCGGATTTTACTTTCTACACCCCTACAATCTCTGTATATCCCACACTTTTAAAATGACTATTTTACTTTTCATAAAAATGATTTTTAAATTATATGTTTTGGAAATTTTTTAAAATCTTTAGAATAAAATTTTCGAAATGCATTTTGAAAGAAAAAAAAAAATTCAGAATATGGTTTCAGAATAAGTATTTCTGAACACAAATTGTATCTTTCGGAATGAGTTTCCGAACTACTTCAAAATGAAATACTTTTCAAAAAAGAACTTTCTGAAACATATAAAATACGTTCTGGAACCAGTTTTTTTAATATTTTCTCTCATTTTTCTTTGCAGTGTTCTTCCTCTGTTCTTTTTCCTTTGCAGCAGCGGGAATGATAGAAAGGCGACAGCAACAGCGGAGATGACAAATTATAACCTTGTCAGATAATATTTTGGTTTTAAAAACTGAATTAATTGAATAATAAAAAGCACCCGCCCTTCCTCCTCTTCCGCATTTTATATCTAAAAGCCTACACCTCTCTTCTGGTGCTCTTTCCCTCCTTCCTCCTCCCTCATTTTTTACCATTCTCGCTGCTGAGTAGTCATTCCTTCTTCCTTGATTTTGTGACTTTGTGTTGTTGGTGTCATGGTGAGCTGCAACTGGATAGTTCTTCTTCTCACACATTTCACATCAAGCTTATTATTGCATTTGTGCTTTATTTGCGGCTTGTGCATGGCGGAACGGTGGAGGGGACGAAGTCGGAGGTCTTAACTGCAGTTGGAACTGCGATTAAGGCCCATCACACTTGAAAGTGCGAATGAAAGGGTGCCGCAATTGGAGTTGAGGGCGATGAGAGCTGCGCAGTCGCACTTGGAAGTGCGATCGTCAGTCGCCACACTTGGAGCTGCCAGATGTGTTAGCTGCAGTTGAATCTGCGGTTTAAGTTTTTTTATTCATTTTAGTTTTACGCAGAGTTGATTTGCAGTTTAAGTTTTTTTTATTCATTTTAGTTTTACGCAGTTGGATTTGCGGTTTTGTTTTATTCCTTTCTTTTCTTTTTTCTTTCATTATGTTAGTATATTTTCGTTTTATTTTTTGTTAGGGTTAATACCTCTTTTTCTCCTAGAAAGGAGAATGTTCAAATGTATTCTACCTTTTTTAAAAAGTTAAAAAGGATCCCAACTTGTGAAAAAAGTGTTCTATTAAATCTTTTTTTGTTACGACATTAATTTTTTAACGGTGTAGTTAAGAGCGTGGATTGAACAATGCAACGTGTCTATTGAGGGTGAATACGTGGTTTTCTAAGGATAAATATGTGAAAATTATTAGAGATAAGGTGACAGTGGTTAAAAAAATAGGGGTTAGGGTTTGGGTTCCTCCAACTTGGTCTCTGAGGTGAGGGAAGTGTTTAGGGCGAGATAGGCATGGCTTCTTCCCAAGGGTGTTCTACGTTTTCGAAAAGTTGGGCCAAAGGATCTTCTCGTTCATCCCATGGTGGTGGTTGGAGGGGAGGTGGGATAATCCTTACTTGTTACTGTGGTGATATTGCTGTAACCAAAGTCACGAGAACTACGAAGAATGGTGGCAGAAATTTTTGGGAATGTCCTCATTACATGGTTTGAAGTATACCCTTCTGAGTTAATGTTTTCTTCACTTGATGCATTTGTTGATAGATTCCATGACTTTGTGAATAACAAGGTGGATCTTTAATTCAGAGCTCTTATAACTTTTTCAAGTGATGTTATGAAGAGAATGTTGATGAAAAAGATTGCACAATTGTGAGGAGGATAAGTGAACTGGAAAATGTAGTGAAGGATTTGCAGAAAAGGATGAAGTTGTTATTTGTAGATTTGTGTGTGTGTATTGCACCGGACCTTGTCATATTCAGGTTCTGTTTAGGTTGATGTAGTTAGATGGGGAAATTGGGTGTTTGTTTTATGTTTTGTTCACATTCATGTAATGTATTTGGATGGTTGAAAAAAGTAGGTTGGCAATGTGAAGGTGTTTTGGTTGGTGTAAGATCAGTAATGCAATGCAATGTATTACGTATCATTGACTATTTTAATGAGTTAAATTCAGTGGAGAATGTTCGAATCAGTCCTTCATTTGCTTTAAAAATATTCACATAGGTCAACCCAATAATGTCTATGATGATGACAAAACACACATATTACCAGTTTATGCAGAAATAAGAAATCTAAGTACAAGTTATGACCAAAATATGTGTACAGGTTATGACCAAAATATCATCAAAGCACTTTCATTCATTAGCATACATAAATATTACCAGTACATGATCAAAATATCAGTTCATGTTGTGACCAAAATAAAGACAGTACATAATACTCCAATTCATCTAACTAACAGTACATATTACATCACCTTGAAAGTAAACACATGAAGTTCTTAATGACAGTACATAATAATCCAATTCATCTAACTATCTTTTCTTCTGACATCTAATTTTGTTGGACGGGTTGATTGGGGACTTGGTTGCTGTGATGGTAGAGGGGTTGGGGAACTTGGAGGTGGCTGTGATGATTGTGTTTCGCCCATTGGCTGTGTTGTTTCTGCTGGCTGGGTTGTTTTTGTTGGCTGGGGCCGTAAAGGGCAGTTATTCTTGTTGTGCCCCCTTTGACGACAAATGCTACATTTTTTCCTATGCCCACCAACATGCATTTGAGTGTCATCCTTAGTTAGCTCCCATACCTCCAACCTCCGTTTTTTCTTTGGCCTTCCAAGAAACTTCCTCATCACTGGTGGTAGTACATCATTGTAATTTCTAGTTTCCCATAGTAGGTGGCCATTGACTGGAAAAATTATGGACGCATACACCTCTTCATATGTGGATCTTCTGAACCAACTGGGTATAAAATTCTCTAGATCAACATTGAAGTAGTTCATTGCTGCAATTGCATGACAGCATGGGATGCCACTGATCATCCACTTTCTGCAGCTACACTCTTTAGTGTCCAAGTGTAGTGTGAACTTGTTTCTAACGGCTGAAGTGTGCCTAACCTCAAAAATCTTTCGTGCAAATCACCTGAAATAAATAAAGCACATCAACAATGTAGATAAATACAAAATGTATATGAATATAAATGATAATACTACCTTGGCACCCAAAATCTTGACAAATTACATTCCTTCTGAAGTCTCTTTATCTTTGGGCATATTGTGAAGTCCATAGATGCCACCTTGCTTCTGTTGGTGACCCACCTTTTCATTAGATAAACTCTTATATCCTCCATCATGGTGATAATTGGTTTTCCTCTTGCATGAATAAGAACATTGTTGAAAGCTTCACTGATGTTGTTATCTAGGGTATCACAAATTGCTTGACCTGTGAAGCGAGATCTTGACCAAAACCTGTTGCACAAAAATTTCTCAAATTGGTTACAATGCATCAGTGACACAAAAGTGCATGTAATGGCTAATGGGTTACCTCGGGGGGATGCCTATAAGGTATTTATATGCTTCAATATTGACTTCTTTAATTTTCAACATTTATCTTTCCCAAGCCCGTGGATATGTGCTTTTGGCAGCACTCCACATCAGATATTTTAATATTTGACCATCAATCCTTCTCCTAAAGTTTGCATAGAGGTGCCTGAGGCAGAACCTTTGTTCTGTTCTAGGCAGAAGCTCCTGGATAGTTGGGACCAACCCCTGCACAATTAAATTTAGTAATAAAACTAGATCCTTTAACAAAGCATTAACTAAAAATGAATATAAGTAGTACATTTACCTTTTGTTGGTCTGACATCCACGTGCACCCCCCGACATACTTCAGTGCCCCCGAGGTCTTCAATTAACAATTGCAAAAATCATGTCCAACCGTCTTTGTTCTCCACTTCTACTACTGCATAGGCAAGGGGTAGCATTTGCTCATTTGGGTCCCTACCAACAGCAGTAAGCAGCCCCCCTTGTAATAACCTTTCAAAAAACATTTGTCTAAACATATAATGGGCCTATAACTGTCTTTACAAGCTTTGAGACAAACATACATTCTTTGGAAGATTGGGTCACCATTATTATAGTCAAATTTAATCGGCACTGTTGACCCTGGGTTACACCTCAACAGCTCATGTCCATAGTCGTAGATCCTTTTATACTGTTCTTTGAAATCTCCTTCAACCTGTCTTGTGGCAATTAACTTTGCCCTTCATGCCTTGGATATTGACACATTTGTATTCCGTTTTCTTAATGCTTGAGTAAAAATATCATTCACCCTTAAATTAGGATTGTCAACTAAAGACCTATCTATTTCCTGACTCAACCACTTAGCATTCATCAGTTTAATGTTAAGTTGCCTACTATAAGTGTGAGTATCAATTATCTTCCTCAATTGCCAAATTTTGTGTGAGGGCAAATACCCACAGTAAGCTACCCATAGGCACTTACCTTGGCCACCCATGCATCTCACCCTCACCCTATGGTTATCATTTTTCACAAATTTTAGACCCCTCCCAGCATGAACAACATACCTTCTAATGGCATCCTTAAAGTCTTCCCTGTCGCTAAAAATGGTGTCCACTTCCCACTTGTCAATCATCATCTGAAAAACCCCTACATTGTTGTTAGGTTTCTTTACCACTGTCATCATCCACGTATTCATCACCACTCAGATCATTCATTCCTGGTTCATCATCACTGTCCACTTCCACTACCTTTTTACTATGAACCTCAACTCCATCCTGAATGTCCACTTCCACTAATTCTTCACTTTCAACCTCAACTTCATCCTCTTTGTCCACTTGCACTGTTTCTTCACTTACAACCTCAACTCCATCCTCATTCTGAACCTCCACTGCAACCTCATTGACAACCCCCTGTTAACAAACTGGCAAGTGTACCAGATCGTTTCAAGTAATATAATTGGTAAAACCCAATATCGTTCTTCCCAAGAGACTCGAAGGCCTTATCGTTCGTGCAACTTGAAATCGTAAGACTTGTAAAAGAAAAAGTGATTGGTTTGAATGCAAGAAACAACAAGTAAACATGCAAATGCGAATGATTCAATTGACGAGAAAAAGACTATGGATAAATGAAGTTGTTGGGGTTTACAATTTCATCTTATCCACTCTCTCTTATCTACTCCTCTTATTTAATTCGCTTGGTTATCTAATTGTCATGCAAACTTTCTTAGTCTACCCTTAACCCGATCCCTCGGCGAAAAGAGCCTATTACTAATTACTGGCTTGCTATCCCTAGCCTCCCCTAGTAATTAATAATTCATTATAAGCAGAAGCAAAAACAATTGATCGTCCTACCCCGTATCCCTAGGTGGTATTGCTTAATCAAGGAATTTCCCCTAGTTCATGACAGTACCGTACGTTCCCGTATCAATAAAGACAAACAACAATTATCGAAAGAGTTAAACGATAAAAGCATTAAGCGCAAATGAGAAACCCAACAATTGATATCCAAAGCATACGACAAGCATATAAATAAATAGAAGTTTCAATAAAAGAGAGTTTCAAAAGATTACATTGTTCCCCAACAACAAAAGGGTTTAGTTCACCATTGTCATGGTGAAACTAGATGAATAATAATGGAAGAATGGTAAAAAAAACCCTAGATTGGATAAAAAGGAGCCTAAGCATCCAAGAGATCTTCTCCAAGGAGTGAAAATTAGGTCTCGGCGCCCTTTTCTGTCAAAAGAATACATCTAAACTTGCACTGGGGCTATTTATAACCAAGAAAAGTAACAAAATTTAGGCCCAGGCCCATCTGACAACCGCCCGGCGGTTTCCCCTTAATCGCGCCACCGCCCAGCGGTTATTTTAACCGCAGGGCGCTGGTCAACTGCAATCTAGTCAACTGGTTGACTTTTCCAGTTGACTGGTTGACTTTTTTGGTTGACTGGTTGACTTTTCTGCATTCTGGTTGACTTTTCTACACTACAACCGTTTGATCTTCAACCTTTCTTTCAAGTCATCTCCAATTCTCATCAAAACCCTGCAAAACAATGCAAAACAAACATAATATCTCTAAAAACAACTTTTGACTTTCAAATGACTCAACTGAAGTGTTTTACTTGATTCTAAACTCATTCTAAGCCTTAAAGGGTGTATTTTGATATCAAATGAAGCATGAAAATAACTGTTTTTCAACAGTTATCACAACCCCAAACTTAGAATTTTGCTTGTCCTCAAACAAACAAAACAAAACTTGGCTTACCACTTTTTCATCAAATAGTTTTACACTTTTCAAAATCCTTTTCTTCACAACAAGTTATTTTTCAATTCAGATTTTCAGTGGAATCTTACCAAAATGCATGCATGCTTTCAATCCAATCATATTCACATAATCAAATATTTTCCAACAGATGTTTCATTCATGAATGATCAATCCGCTAAGTATAGATGTAAACATGGATTTCAACAATTCTCACCAAGCAAGTGTTTCACTCAATCACTCAAGTGTTTAAGGGATCACTCTACTCTTTACTATTCACATGTCACATAGAACAATATTGCCATTCATCTCAAAACAATCAAAATCCTTACATGAAAATGCCATCACAAGGGCTTTTCCAAGGCTGGTAATGAGGCTGGACTATCCAGAAAAATTGGTTTTTCTGGATCACAAAATCCTTGAGTTAAGAGAACTATTTCATCATTGAAAAGGTTCAAGTTTAAACTCTCTCTTTGTCACCAATTTCACTCATTCCCAACTTCTTCCCTTTTCATTGATTTTTCATTGAGCTCATCTTTCATGCTTTTTCTTTTTCTTTACTCATGCATTTTTCTTTTCAACACTTGAGCTCAATGCTTTTCTTTTGTCTTTCAATTTTCCCCATACAACCCGAAACTTGAACCTTTCATTACATACAATTTTTCTCAACCCAACTCAAAGTAAACAATTTCAAATCAAGGGTTTTCATCCTGTTTAAGGCCAAGGTTCAAAAAAGGTATAAAAGTTTAAACTTTTTGGGTGAAAATTTGGCTAAATAAGGGCTTCCAAACATAGCCTTGATCATTCAACATAAGCATGTAATTCAATCAATTATCAAGACTAAGGCAATGTTATTCATGATTCCCTGTGAATATTACATATATCAATAAAAACTATGGAGCTCAATACCTTACACACATGTTGTCTCACACATCATTCATGAATCCTGCTTAGCATCACAATCACAATCATGAACCACAATACATTTGTTCATATAATTAGTGAACCATTCATCTGGATATCAACACACACATTCTCAGTCATCAACCACATTCAATCATTATTGAATAACTCGTCATGCATTTCATAAAATGAAACCACCATCAGAATCAGTGTACAAGCCAAGCACAGACACAGAAATAAAATGTTCTTATACTAAAAATCAAAAGTACAAAGGAAAAAGAAAGATAAAACCTGGGTTGCCTCCCAGTAAGCGCTCTTTTAACGTCATTAGCTTGACCCGGTAAAACTCAAACACCCATCAGTAGGTGTTAATATTCTCCTCATCACTAACTTTAAAAGCTCTGTCTGCTTTAATAGTCTTGACAACCCATAACCTATTCTTGAATTTCACTTGGTGTGCCAGGTTTGGGTTTGTCACTTTTCACATCAAGGTGTTGGTGAACCAATTCTCCTTCCTTATCTGCCTCCTGATGATCTTGTGCTCCTAGTAGAAATTTTATCCTGCATATACTAAAGAACACTGCACTAGAGCACAGAATTAGCCCAAAAAATAAAAACAGTAAAAATATTATTATTTTTTTAATTTTCGTTTTTTTTAAATTTTTTTATAAAAACAGAAAAATAAAAACAAGAAAATAAAAACAGAAAAAAATAAAAACAGAAAAATAAAAACACCCCTCAGTAGGCGTTAATTCTTTTTGCTTGATATTCTTTTCTTTTTCTTCTTCCTGCTAAATTTCTTCATAAAATTGTGAACACCAAGCACATGTTTCCATGTTTCAATCATAGGAACTTTAATCTCCAATTTCTTGAAGATCTCCATATAACACTTTACTTTCTTTTCTTTCCTATGATATTTTTTTGAATGAGGAAGGGGTTTTTCATGTGATCGTTTCTTCTTTTCTCTCTTCCTCTTCTTCTCACTCTTCTTCTCACTCAACTTTCTCTTTTTTTTTTCTCTTTTTATTTTCTTCTTTATTTTTGCACATTTTCTATTTTTCTTTTTTCTTTCAACCACTTGAATGATAAAGCTCCTTGGATCTTGTAATTTAGGAGGTAATGTTCTCTGTATGACTGCACTGCAATTTCCTTGCACCTCAATAGTTTCCTTCTCAATATATTCCCTTTTCTTCATGAGAAATTCTTTTAAAAACTTTGCAGATGATGGTATTTGTTGAAGTGCCTCAGAGAATGGTATGGTTATTTCTAATTTCTTGAAAATCTCCATAAAATGCTCAAACTGCTTTCTCTCTCCTTTCTAGAATATATCTTTGGATAGGGCAAGGTTTTTCATACTCCCTCTCTTTCAATTTTACAACCTTTTCTTCTATCTTTTCCTCATCAACAACCTTATAACTTTCAGAGCTAGTAGCTTGACATTCCTCTCTAGAGTTAACCTCAGTATTAACCCTAGAATTCAATATTTCATTGGAATGACGAATTTGTATCTCCAACCTTTTATTTCTTGCTTCACTCTCTTCTGTAGAGGAGAGAGTAATTTGGATCAGTCGTTCCAATGTCTCGTCCAATCTGTTGATTTGCTCATCCAAAGCTCTAAAATTCAATATTTCATTGGAATAACGAATTTGTATATGCAACCTTTTATTTCTTGGTTCACTCTCTTCTGTAGAGGAGAGAGTAATTTGGATGAGTCGTTCCAATGTCTCGTTCAATCTGTTGATTTGCTCATTCAAAGCAGATACCTGTTGCCCTAATAGTAATTGTTGATGTGGTTCTCCTACTTGTCCATTCCAACCTTGATCCATGCTTGAGTGAGGTTCCCACCAGTAGTTGAAATCATTTTGATAGAATTGATTGCCCATATAATCAAATTCTTATCCAAACTGCATTATGTAAATATTAGGCACAAAACCCTAGAAAACATTTATTAGAACAAAAATAAAAACAAACATTAAATCAAGTCAAATTCAATAAATTTACACTACTTGAAAAAGTTAAACCTCGAGTCCCCAGCAACGGTGCCAAAAACTTGTTAACAAACTGGCAAGTGTACTAGATCGTTTCAAGTAATATAATATGTAAAACCCAATATGGTTCTTCCCAAGAGACTTGAAGGCCCTATCGTTCGTGCAACTTGAAATCGTAAGACTTGTAAAAGAAAAAGTGATTCGTTTGAATGCAAGAAACAACAAGTAAACATGCAAATGCGAATGATTCAATTAACGAGAAAAAGACTATGGATAAATGGAGTTGTTGGGGTTTACAATTTCATCTTATTCACTCTCTCTTATCTACTCCTCTTATTTAATTCGCTCGGTTATCTAATTGTCATGCAAACTTTCTTAGTCTACCCTTAACCCGATCCCTTGGCGAAAAGAGCCTATTACTAATTACTGGCTTGCTATCCCTAGCCTCCCCTAGTAATTAATAATGCATTATAAATAGAAGCAAAAACAATTGATCGTCCTACCCCCTATCCCTAGGTGGTATTGCTTAATCAAGGAATTTCCCCTAGTTCATGACAGTACCGTACGTTCCTGTATCAATAAAGACAAACAACAATTATCGAAAGAGTTAAACGATAAAAGCATTAAGCGCAGATGAGAAATCCAACAATTGATAACCAAAGCATACGACAAACATATAAATAAATAAGAGTTTCAATAAAAGAGAGTTTCAAAAGATTACATTGTTCCCCAACAACAAAAGGGTAAAAAGGAGCCTAAGCATCCAAGAGATCTTCTCTAAGGAATGAAAATTAGGTCTGGTCGCCCTTCTCTGTCAAAAGAATACATCTAAACTCGCACTGGGCTATTTATAACCAAGAAAAGTAACAAAGTTTAGGCCCAGGCCCATCTGACAACCGCCCAACGCCTAATTTGACCGCCCGGCGGTTTCCCCTTAATCGCGTCACTGCCTGGCGGTCATTTTCACCGCTGGGCGCTGGTCAACTGCAATATGGTCAACTAGTTGACTTTTCTGCTTGATTGGTTGACTGATTGACTTTTCTACATTCTGGTTGACTTTTCTGCACTACAACCGTTTGATCTTCAACCTTTCTTTCAAGTCATCTCCAATTCTCATCAAAACGCTGCAAAACAATGCAAAACAAGCATAATATCTCTAAAAACAACTTTTGACTCTCAAATGACTCAACTTAAGTGTTTTACTTTATTCTAAACCCATTCTAAGTCTTAAAGGGTGTATTTTGATCTCAAATGAAGCATGAAAATAATTGTTTTTCAACAGTTATCACCCCCACTGCACCCTCGTTGTAACATCCTGATTTTTTTTTTCGATTAGGAGTAAAAATTAAAATTTTCAAAATCATAAATTATTGCAGAAGTCCACTTATATTATACCGAAATTAATAAAATCAAAATGAAATAACGTAAACCGTATTACATTGTTTCTAAAATTTATAGCACAAAAGCTTTAAATAACCCAAGTCGTCTTCTCATTCTCGCATCACTGTCATGCATTTGGAACATCTGTAACATCCTCTGCTCCCGTATAACCAAAGGTCATCTGATCATCGCAAAACACACACACAACCACAACACAAACAAATATGGGTAAGCTACCATAGCATAAACAATAACAATAAAATCTATACATAGGAAACAAACACACCTTAATGGCAAATCAACCATTTACAACGATATCCTTATTAAGAAATCATTTTTACCCATCCTCATTAACTCTATCACGACTATACCATCAACGTTATCCTATTAACAACGTCTCCAAACAATCATCACTATAAATTCTCAACATCAACAAGAAGGATCTTGGTCTGTCTCCTGTACCAAATCATACTACCTGTAGGTTTCCCATACAGACTCATAAATATAGCATCTTTTTATCATTCACTTATCAATATACAAAGTTTCTCGTAAGTTCAACATCATCCTTTATACAGGACACTCGAACAATAGATCACAAAATCTCATCCATATTTCAATATCAATCTCACATAAGTCACATTCTAATAACAGATTAAAATTATAATTAAACCCAACCGTAAGCTAAATTATAATTCCATTACTTTATTAATTGATTATTTGGACTCTTTTATTTATTTATTTTCTTCTTCTTTTCTTTTTCACCCAAAATCATTCTTCTTTCTAATATTATCGTTATTTTATCAACACTATACTCAATCTTCCAAAAGAAAAGTTTACGATAACTTTATAATATATATACATTATATTGTAATATTTTATATCCAAAATCTCAAACGAAAACATATCTTAGCATACTAACATATAACGTAATAAATATAATATCATAATGTACCAATCGTGACCAAAACACCATAATATATATATATATATATATATATATATATATATATATATATATATATATATATATATATATATATATATATATATATATATATATATATATATATATATGCCCCGAACCCACATCATACAATTATATATTAAAGAAGATTTAACCAATTAATATAATCAAATATTTCTATAGTATTTTAAACAAAACAACAAATAATTCTCTGTAGCAATTTAAATCCAAACAACAAATAATTTTCTGTGACATTTTAATGATAAAACAATAAATTTCTGGTACGATAATAGCAATCAAAACAACCTAATACAGGAAGATTTTCTAATGTAGTAGCAGCAAAAACAGCAAGCGGTTTATACACCTTTCTTTCTTTCCAAACAGCAACTAAAAAAAACAACAACATAAAACATGACTACTAGTAATTTTAAAACTACACCGCTTAGATATTCTTTTAAAACCACCATGGTTGAACCCCACGTAGACAATTTGAAAGCCACAATGGCTGCACCGCAAAAGAATGAAAAGTATCCCCTCTCAACAGTATAATTCAAAGCTACTTTTCTAATTCATTGCATCATATTACCTTCCAAAGCCAAGTGGGTTCGGTTACTTAATCATCCCTACATCTAACCAGATTTAAAACCATATTTTTAATACATAACAATATAATATTATAAACACAACATGAATTATTATAGGTTTGACATCTATCAACGAGACACATTGGTAAACCACAGTTTAACACAACTAGAATCTTAGCTTCAAATAAAATGGACAATAACAGAGAACAAATTTAAATTACCAAATTGTTCAGGGTCAATTTAATTAGTAGTGCAAAACCTTAATTCAAAGATACCGCATGGCCAACAAATATCTATTTCTATTGTTCTAGTTCTCCTGCAGGTAGATACTAATTATGCAGACCCATGTTCAACTTACATTTATACACAACCCCCTCAATAAATGCTTATAAAATTCCCTAACATACAATAACACACAACAAATTCAATAATTATAATTCAAATAGATTAGCTTCCCATACCTTTTAAACCATTGGGTGTTTTGACCTTTTCCTGTTTCTACAACATAATCCAAGTTTTTCCTTTTCCTTTTCACTCTCTTTTCCCGTGTCCAAAAAAATTCTCAAAGTTACCTTTTTATCTAGGCTAACTTGAAACCTCCCACTACTCCTTGCTTTTAGGAAAAGAAACTACTTCATTCAGTTTTAGATATTTATTTTTCTTTTCTTTCTACTTAATGCTTATTTTAAAATTAATCATAAAATGTGACATGGCAAAATATAATAACCATACCGAAAAATAAAACACAAGCAAATATGCACCTAGTAGGGTTTGAACACAAAACCACCAACTCCTCCACAAAGAGCTTCTACCAATTGAGTTACACAACATCTTGTGAGAATGCACTTCTCATAAAAAGAAAACATTTAGCAATATCAACATCATTATCTTATTACATTTGAATTTCCTGGGTCTTACACTCGTTCTCAACATCTTATGCATCCTCATTCTCAACCTCGACTGCATCCTCATTGTCAACATCCACTGCATCCTCATTCTCAACCTCCACTACACCCTCCACTATGTCCCCAATTCCTTGATCATCACCCTCAACATGTGCTTCTCCTCCAACGCCACTACCCTCACCACTCTCTACAGGACCTTCACATAGGTAAAGAATCTCATTCTCATCGTTTTCTAAAATAGCTGGTTTGTCCACCCCATGCACAACATACAGGTTCACTTTCCCCAAATAATTAGCCACCTTCATCATGTTCATAGCTCATTTATCATCATCAAGCTTATGTAAAACATGCTGGGTATTGTAATATAATTATTTTACTTCCATGTAACCTAGATGTTTAAGTGAACCTAATACTCCAAAATAACACCATTTATCGGGTCTATGTCCCAATAAACTATCTCCCCACCTATATACTTAAAGGGGACTTCTTTGATCAAGGTCCCACCGTGGTGGACCACTACCTGAAATATGTCATCACACATCTGTACCCGAACCCTGCAAATGCAAACGGGGACCACTAATTTAAGTTAAACTAAGACCTACAGGACCACTGTCAACCATCAAAAGAATACACCTTTTCACACACAACAATTTAACCCGTAGCTAAACCCCTCCAAAACGCGACAACATTGATACCATATCCAATAACACAATTTCATAAAATTATAAAACATAAACACTAACCTGATTTGCGGTTTTCAATTCGCTTTGTAGATTTCAGCTTCAAGAACACCCTAATTTGAAGACAATTCCTCCACAATTCTTAATCCCAAATCGCGAATTCTCTTCAACCCAAACCCTAACCCTTATTTTTTTTAACCACTGCCACGTTATCTCTAATAATATTCACATATTTACCCTCAGACAGTCATGTATTCACCTTTAATAGACATGTTGCATTATTCAGTCCACGTTGTCAGTTGGACCGTTAAAAAATTAACGCCGTGACAAAAATGGATTTAATTGAACACTTTTTTCACAAGTTGAACCCTTTTTAACTTTTTATAAAACGTAGGACACACTTGAACATTCCCCGTTCGAGAGATCAAAAGAGGTATTAAACTTTTTTTGTGTTAATATTAGTATATTTTTGTTTTAATATTTTATATTTATATATTCTGTAATTTTAATTTTTATGTTATGTTTTTATGTTAAATAATATTTAATATGGTTTTGGAATATGTTTTAATTTGTTTGTTAATTATTTTTGAATTTGTTGTTTTTGTTTTATAATTTTAAATTTTTATATATTATTTATTATGTATATTTTTTTTGTTTAATTTAATTTTATTTGTTTCTGAATTTATAATTTTTATTAATTATTTTTTTAATTAAATATTTATCATTAAACCATCATTATATTTTTCAGATATTATTAAATGAAGGATAAGACTGTAAATTAGGAAGTGTATGGAATGGAGTGTAGAGCATATTAATAAAAATGAAATAAAATACAGAAATGGAGGGGTGCAAGGATACACGAATGCATGTTTTCTAATAGGAGGAAAAGGAAAATGTAGTTAATAAACACAAATTCTCAATAAAAAAATTAACAAATAACCACCTTAATAAGAGTATTTTGAAAAATTGGAAGTGCAGAATTAAATAGAATGAAATGCTTGAAACCTATTAAATTATTAGGCGTGGTTCCTATCAATGCTATAAATCAAAATTAGGAAAATTAAAAAATTCATGACCAGAATTGTCTTTCAATTCATTCAATAATAAATCAAGGCCCAAATATCTAAATAAATAATGAAAACTTGACTACCATTAATACAGAATAATATATACATTTTTTTCTTTTGTAAAGTTTTAAATTCCGTTCGATATTAATATTTTCCTTCTTTAGTGCATCGTCCGAGAAGAATGTTCTAGTTTTAAGCTGTCCATACCATATTTGTGTTTTCTGTTTCTTCTTTTAAAGAAAGAACTGTAAAAAAAATACGATTCTTTATCAAGAGCTAGCAATAATATAATTTTTAACTGATTATTAATCATTTAAAAAATTATTGCAGGTATAAACAATGACTAATTTTGTATCAATAAATCTAAGATTATATGGGCAGCTAATTATAAAAAAGTATGGTATAAACTAGAAACTTAAATTTTTTAAGTCGGTATAAACTTGTTCTACATAACTCGTAGTTCAAGCTAGCTAAAGTGCAAGTTGGCATACCGCAATATACAATTTATATTCATTTTTTTTTTAATTTTTTATTGTTATGTAATATGATTTCTTGTTAAATATAACTAAATATTTTATTTATTATTTAATTAAATCCTATATACAAATTTCATATTTTATTTCATGATTCATTATATAGCACGATTCCTTGAATAGAGCCATACTCTTGTATAGAAATTTTATATCTTATATACAAATATAACATGATTCATGTGATATAAAAATATGATGTAACAATTTTTTAAAAAAAAAAAAAAAAAAAAAAAACTTCCATCAACGCGTAAAAGTTAATAATTTTACCTTGGACATGTCGGCAATCCTTGAATAGAGGTATACTCTTCATCAACTTCCATTAATCCTTATTTGTATTTAAAATTTTCTCAAATATATTTTATCTTCATATAATTTCGATTTTAGTATATTTCAAAATAACTTTTGCTGATTTATTTATCTTAAAAGTTTACTATTTTTTCTCTATATATCCATAATATTTACTCGAGCGTTATTAGATTTCTTAATTTATTTATATGTTCTACTTAACTCTTAAATACATATTATAGTCTAACAAATTATAAGTGTTAAATTAATGCTCATTTCTACGTGAAAAAATTATAAGATTTTTTTATAGTGATATATATTTCAGTAGTATAAAAATCATATTTTATGACGTACAAAAACGATCTATGACGTACATAGTTTTGTAAGTTATAATAGGTCTACACATTTTATGACGTAGCAAAAATTTACGTCATCTGAACATATTATGACACAGTTTCTAAAATCAGTCCATTTACGTAATAAAATATGTAGACCTATTATAACTTACAAAACTATGTATGTTGTACGTCATAAAATATGATTTTTGTAAGTACAAAAATCATATTTTATGACGTACAAAAATGACTTATAGCGTACATAGTTTTGTAAGTTATAATAGGTCTACATATTTTATGACGTAGCAAAAATTTACGTCATCTGAACATATTATGACACAGTTTCTAAAATCAGTCCATTTTTACTTATTATCAATTCGAAACAATTTTCTCCAAAATATGTAGACCTATTATAACGTACAAAACTATGTACGTTGTACGTCATAAAATATGATTTTCGTACTTCCAAAAATCATATTTTATGACGTACAAAAATGACTTATAACGTACATAGTTTTGTCTACATATTTTATGACGTAGCAAAAATTTACTTCATCTGAACATATTATGACAGTTTCTAAAATCAGTTCATTTTTACTCAATATCAATTCGAAACAATTTTTTCCAATATTCATATAAAAAAATGGACTGATTTTAGAAATTGTGTCATAATATGTTTAGATGACGTAAATTTTTACTACGTCATAAAATGTGTAGACCTATTATAACATACAAAACTATGTACGTCATAGTTCGTTTTTGTACGTCATAAAATATGATTTTTGTACTAGTGTTTGATTCACCAATTGATATGAAAATTAATGTTACCATATGTGTGTGATGCATAATATTTTCAATTTTTATTTTATTTTCATTAAAAATATTTTGTTCAAGATTTTTAAGAAATTAATCCAATAATAATGAAATAATAAAAAGAAAAACATTTTTCAAACCAAACACGAAAGTGATGTGTGAATAGAAAGAGTGTTTCGTTAGGGGAAAGAGAGAACGCGTAATGCATGTTTGTTTGTGTGGGGTTATTATTTTATTACACTAAAATTAAAATAAAAGACTCTATTTTATTTGCTTGCTACTTGACACGTGGCTTTCTCCACTCTATTTAAGACCCTAACTACTCTCACCACCTTCGAACTTTTCCACAACAAATTCATCACTTTCTACAGACAGTTTTTTCTTTTTTTCTCTCTTTCTCGCGATTATGGTTCTGTCCAAAACAGCATCGGAGACGGACGTTTCTGTCCATTCAACCTTCGCCTCTCGCTATGTGCGCACAATTCTTCCCAGGTAACTACATCTGGATCTCTCTTTTTTATGTATTAATTGAATGAATGTTGTGTATGAAAAATGAACGATGATGATGCGTAGGTTCAAGATGGGAGAGCAATCAATCCCGAAGGAAGCGGCGTACCAGATCATAAACGACGAGCTGATGTTAGATGGAAATCCGAGGCTGAACCTGGCGTCGTTTGTGACTACGTGGATGGAGCCTGAATGTGACAAACTCATAATGGCTGCCATTAACAAAAACTATGTGGACATGGATGAGTATCCTGTCACCACTGAACTCCAGGCAAGTACTACCACGCAATGTTAATTACTATTACTGTCTTTGTTTGTTAATCTTAATTACTTTTCTATTTTAATCATTTATCCCTTCCTTTCCGAATCCTTCTCTTTAGCATCAGCTCTTCATCTTCCCTCACATATACATCTCATCTTCTCTTTAGCATCAGCTCTTCATCTTCCCTCACATATACATCTCATCTTATTGCCTATCACTCGCTGTATAGAGTTTCTTGATGTACACATTTAATAAGAAAGGTCTTTCAACACGACTAAAATATAAAATATAATAAAAATATATTTTACTGTTAGATTAAATATTTATTTATTTTTTAACTTTAAAAATTAAAATATATCAAAATTTAAAACAAAACGAATTATAATTTCACTTCCAAATTTAAAGGTTAAAAAATATGTTTAATTTTTTTTTAAAATTTTAATATATTTGAATACAATTAAAAAGTATTTTTTACCATTATTTGAGTATATTTTTGAAAAAATTGTAATTGTAACCAATTTTTTTATATAAATTCTATCAAAAGTAAATTATTTTCTATATTCTTAAATTTTAAACAAATTGACCTTATAAATGACAAATATTATTATTATTATTTTTTTTAGTCACGGTGTGAAAAACTCATTTCTTTTCTTTGTGATGAAAAATTATACTCAAATTAATATGATGGACACTCACAAAAATATCCACAATAGATAGGATAAATATATGCTTGCTTAATTTAAGACGAGTCATTATGAGTATAATCAATACTATAAAGGGATTTATTTTTGGTGTTTATCTAGTTTTTCACTTTTATTTTTTAAATGATTATTTTATTAATTTTATTCTTTAAGTAATCGTATTTAAATTTGATTGTTTTTTCATTTTATTAAATTTAATATTTTTTAAAACAAAATAGTCATTCACAATAAAGTTGTGAAAAATATTTACAATTTATTTTTGTAATTATAAAGAATAATAATTTTATTGAAAAAAAAATACACGTGTATGGTGCATGTACTAAGTATTCCAGTAGTCAACTCGCATCACGTCCATTCTATATATGTTTGATAATTCAATCAAACTTAAATACATTTTATTTTTTAATATCTAAATTAAGAAAAAACATGATGAAAAATGTATATAAATAATATTTAATCTTTAATTTTTTATGTAAAAATTATTATTTTATTTTATGTGGCTATGTAATGATGTTCTTTTATACTTTTTTGTAAAGTTTTCACTAATACAAAAATCATATTTGATGACGTATAAAACTGAACTATGACGTACATAGTTTTGTACGTTATAATAGGTCTATAAATTTTATGACGTAGCAAAAATTTACGTCATCTGAACATTATGACACAGTTTCTAAAATCAGTCAATTTACGTAATAAAATATATAGACTTATTATAACGTACAAAACTATGTACGTTGTATGTCATAAAATATTATTTTTGTAAGTACAAAAATCATATTTTATGAGTACTAAAATGACTTATAACATACATAGTTTTGTAAGTTATAATAGATCTACATATTTTATGACGTAGCAAAAATTTACGTCATCTGAACATATTATGACACAGTTTCTAAAATCAGTCCATTTTTACTCAATATCAATTCGAAACAATTTTCTCCAAAATATGTAGACCTATTACGTACAAAACCATGTACGTTGTACGTCATAAAATATGATTTTTCTAAGTACAAAAATCATATTTTATGACGTACAAAAATGACTTATAACGTATATAGTTTTGTAATTTATAATAGGTCTACATATTTTATGACTTAGCAAAAATTTACTTCATCTGAACATATTATGACAGTTTCTAAAATCAGTTCATTTTTACTCAATATCAATTCGAAACAATTTTCTCCAATATTCATATAAAAAAATGGACTGATTTTAGAAACTGTATCATAATATGTTTAGATGACGTAAATTTTTACTACGTCATAAAATGTGTAGACCTATTATAACATACAAAACTATGTACGTCATAGTTCGTTTTTGTACGTCATAAAATATGATTTTTGTACTAGTATTTAGTTATTATCATGCAATTTCTCTAATTATTATAAATAATTTATTTTTTTATTACTATTTATTTTGATAAACTTGTTTAATCGATGTTGAACTCAATATTTTTTAACTTTATATGTTATACCCGGAATGATAATTTTTTTTTGTCCGAAAATAAGAGTAGAACTTTGGATGTAGATATATACAATTTCTTTATAACAGGAATATCTAATCCGAAGTTAAATTCTATAAAATTAATTAATTAAACATAAAACATTAAATGGTAATCAATAGAAAATATATTTTGAATTAATATAACTCTTAAACCATGCTTACCTAAACTAAATTAATCATTTCATAATTTTAAAATATAGTAACATACACATTTTAAAATATATACACACATGCACACACTAAAAATATTTAAATAAATAATTATAGTATATAATTTTAATTTAGAGTTATTACGTTTGTAATTTTATTTATTTATAGTAATATTAAATAACTTAAGGTTATATTTAGTTGTTTTCAATGTTATTTGTGAATTCTTTTTACACCATATTTGAATACAAATGAAACTAGAACCCATCAATATTTATGATTTTCAACAATTCTTTATTAATAGAAGAAAATGTTTCATATATATGTTTCCAGAATTAAAACTGACAAATAGATTGTAAAATGAATGTAATAAAATTCTATTTTTCTAAACTTCAGAACTTACTAGCCATATTTCATAGTTGTTGGACCTTTGATTTGGGGGCCCGTATGGAAAAAAAGGCGAGACCCAACAGAACGTCCTTGGTCCAATCAACATACAATGGGTGAAAAACATTTTAGATAGACTATTTCATCCAATTTATATAGTCTTTAAAATATATCAAATAAATATTTATTTATGTCAATAATCGTTGTTCATATATACTTCCTGTATAAAATAAAAACGGATGAAAGTTACCATATTTCTCAAACAATACAGGACAAAAATGATTTGACATTTGCAAGGAATGTAGACACGGAAGACAAATGATTTTACAAAAATGATTGATATACTTGATGTATCTCATAATGTTATAACAATAATAAAAAGATGGAATGGAGAGTAAGGATAAAAAAATAAAATGTGAAAAACTTATGATGCATCCAACTTAAATTTCACTCCACCTAACCTCTCTTAATAAGCAAATGTATGAGACAACGTTGACAACACGTCAATATATCCCATTTTTTTTAAAAATAGTGTAATATAAGCCTTCTGCTATTTACATGTGTTGTAGTTATACATAGAGTGTATAATGTAACCATTCAAACTTGATTTCATGGTACTCAAGCAAAGTTAATTCGTGCATAATGTTTCGATCTAACGTTAGCATTCAAACTTGTGTGCGTGCAGAACCGTTGCGTTAACATGATAGCTCACCTTTTCAATGCGCCACTCGAAGAGTCAGAACCTGCAGTTGGTGTTGGCACGGTTGGCTCATCCGAGGCCATAATGTTGGCTGGATTAGCATTCAAAAGGAGATGGCAGAATAGAAGGAAACAAGAAGGGAAGCCTTGTGATAGTCCCAATATCGTTACTGGTGCCAATGTTCAGGTACCCAAAAACATGCATGCATTTTCAGTCAATAAAATTTCTATCATTCTTGAGAACTGTTTTTGAATCTACTCATTATTGAACTTAATTCATTCTGCTCATGTGAAGGTCTGCTGGGAGAAATTTGCGAGGTACTTTGAAGTGGAGTTGAAAGAGGTGAAGCTGAGTGATGGATACTTTGTAATGGACCCTGAGAAAGCAGTGGAAATGGTGGATGAGAACACCATTTGTGTTGCTGCTATCCTTGGTTCCACTTTGAACGGAGAGTTTGAAGATGTCAAGCGCTTAAATGATCTCCTACTAGAAAAGAATCAGACAACTGGGTGTGTGTACTATAAATATTCATCGCTTCTTAACTATTCCCTATTTTGTGAATCGAGTTTAAGGTACTTTAGAGATGGAATTGACATGTGAAATTAATTGTTGGGTAGATGGGATACTCCAATTCATGTGGATGCAGCCAGTGGTGGATTCATTGCACCGTTTCTTTATCCAGAGCTTGAGTGGGACTTTCGGTTACCACTAGTGAAGAGCATCAATGTTAGTGGACACAAATATGGTCTAGTCTATGCTGGAATTGGTTGGGTCATTTGGAGAACCAAGGAAGACCTTCCTGAGGAACTCATTTTCCATATTAACTATCTCGGAGCTGATCAACCCACCTTCACCCTCAACTTCTCCAAAGGTAATTGACACACTCAATTGGTTTAAAACAAGACCATAATCATGCTTTCCCTTTGTACCATTAACTTGGTTATGCACATTGATCAGTAAATTTTATTTTTTGCATAAAATTTACAACACAGGTTCTAGCCAAGTTATTGCCCAGTACTACCAACTAATTCGATTGGGTTTTGAGGTATTATATATGAGACATTCTTGAGCACAAAGCATACTTACTATTTCATCAGTCATTTATATTTTTCTCAATTATTTCTTTATCTCACTAGGTATCAAAGAGTTGATAACATGTTGTATTAGTCATTTATATTAAATTGAACTTGACTAATTGGGTTTGCAGGGATACAAAATGGTGATGGAAAACTGCAGAGACAACATGGCAGTGCTTAAGGAAGGTCTAGAGAAAACTGAAAAGTTCGACATTGTGTCTAAAGAAATCGGTGTCCCATTGGTGGCCTTCACTTTGAAGGATCACAGCCACTTCAATGAGTTCCAAATCTCTGACCTGCTGAGGCGCTATGGATGGATAGTGCCAGCATACACTATGCCTCCGGATGCAGAACATGTCACAGTGCTTCGTGTTGTGGTTAGGGAGGACTTCTCTCGCACCCTTGCGGAGCGTCTTGTCACTGATCTCACCAAAGTGGTGCACGAGCTGGAGCTGCTTCCTGCTAGGGTAATCAGCAGCACCGTAACGACTGGAGAAGATGGTGAGGTCACTGAGGGAAAAGTATTGGTTGCCAAGAAGAGTGAATTAGAGACACAGAGGGCAATCACTTCAGCTTGGAAGAAGTTTGTGATGGAGAAGAAGAAGATGAACGGTGTTTGTTAGAACCCTGTTTTGGGTCAATTTTAGCAGACCAATTTCTGCGTGACCACAACTTTGGTATGCACAAATTTTACTGCAATCTTAATTATCCTGGTATGACAATTATTGTTCATGAATGCTCATAAAATTTTAACTGGTATGATTTATTCTGTTTTATCAATGCAAGTATGTTCTTGTGTTCCCAAAAATTTGTTTAGGATAAGTTGGTTGAAGTAAATGTGTTCCAGTGCATACAAGGACAATTGATTGATCATTTATGCAAACGTTTCAACCGCCTGGCAACCTATTTTTAAACCCTTATAATTGTAAAAAACAAAAAACAAAATAATAGATATAAACTAGTTATATGAATTTGTTCGAATATTAAAACACCGTTTGAATCCAGTACTACTAGCAATGGATATCCTAGTCACAAAATTCTAAAATAAGAGGCAAAAAACAAATACCATTTTCCAACTCCCAACTCTGTATATAATTCGTCATCAGAGAATCAAGAAATAGATTTAGAAAGTTGGGAAGACGTGAACATCAATAAATAAAGAAACCCATTACCCCAGTTTCAATGACTGATAACCATATACAAAACCGAGGCATTATTTCTCTATATACAGTGTATATTTCTATGTGTGACGGATACAAACACCTGCATTGCCATGAATAGGGCAAAGGAGGAAGTTCCCGAGAAATTTCTAACTTTATTATACCTTGGTCACTTAATTCAAATTATCCAAAAAAAAGCTTGTTTACAATCAAATTGGGCATAAATTACAAGTAGAACAATAATCTACCTAAAGTTACATTACATCACATTCCCTACAATCTTAACATTTCATACCACCGTCTTGCATTGGTCCGCAGCATGAGATGAATCCCTCCAATTAAATTCTGCCAAAATGTGTATGCCAGCAGCAGCACTCTGCCATGTTATTGTCATTTACATACAAGAACAAATGAATACATCTCTCTCTCTATTTACACTATATATCAGTCAATAATTAAAAATGGCCTGGTCCCAGCCAAAGATTTGAATCAGATCAGACTATATCTCCAAGATTGAAGCTGTTCTCTGATGTAGATGTAGAGATGGTGATTATACCATCACAGTCAGATACACTATCTTGCAAGCTCATCAGTAAGTAAGAGTGGGAAGTACTGAAACCTGTGGAAGGCTTGGTTCTTGGAACAATAGGCACTTCAGCTTCCCCCACCAGCATCTGAACCACACCCCTCATAGTAGGTCTAGCCAATGGATCAGGGTGAGAGCAAGCTAACCCAACCAACAGTACCCTCCTCATCTCCGCCTCATCAAACTCCCCTTCAAGCCTTGCATCAGCCGCCAACTGCAACCTTCCTTCCCGGTGCAAATTCCATACCCATTCTACCAAATTGCAGCTAATTCCACCTTTACCACCTCCATTCCCATCCCTCTCTATCGGTCTTCTCCCACTTGCCACCTCAAGAACCACTGCGCCATAGCTGAACACATCAGTTTTCTCTGTAGCCTTTCCTGTAAGGAGATACTCGGGTGCTAGGTACCCCATTGTCCCAGCAGCCACGGTTGCATCCGGCGACTTATCATGCTCCGTTTGCCTCGCCAAACCAAAATCTCCCAATCTGGCATTGAACCCTTCATCCAACATTATATTACTAGTCTTGATGTCCCTGTGAATCACCTGATTCTCACACTCTTGATGCAAGTAGGCCAAGGCAGAGGCCACGCCCAACAAAATCTTGCGCCGGTGAGACCATGGAAGAGTTGTCCTAGCCTCGAACAAAGCCTTGTCCAAACTCCCATTGGGCATCAAGTCATACACCAGCAGAATCTCCCCTTTTTCATGGCACCACCCTTGAAGCCGAACCAGATTCCGATGCCTCAGGCTCCCAATGATAGACAACTCAGACAAAAATTCATTCTTCCCCTGACTACTATGGCTGCACCTCTTCACCGCAACAGTGTCCCCGTTTTCAGCCAAAACCCCCTTATACACAGTCCCAAACGCACCATGACCAATGATCCTATTCGCATTGAAACACTTTGTAGCAGACTTCAGCTCCTTGTAGGTAAACTGCTTCGGCATTTTAATGATCTCCGGACCAAGCGAATCAAACTTGTTAACACGCTTAACCTTCTTAGAGTAAAACCAAATCAATGCACCGGCAAAAATAGCCAAAACAAAAGCCCCGGCACTAACAACACCAGCAACCGCTCCTAAATTCTGCTTACACAACCCATTGTGGCAAGACGATTTGCTTTTGCTCTCTTTCTCTTCACTGTTAGAAGGAGCCGGAGAAGGAGGCGCCGACTTCACCACATTCGCCGTCGGGTTCATCAGACTCGTCGCCGGCGGAGGCGGTGGGGCCGCCCCTGCCGCAACATCAAAAGAAGAACCAAAACTCCACCACTCTATTCTGTGAATCTCTGTGCTACCCTGCGTAGAACCTGAGAACCCCACATACATAAAATCACTCAAATACTTATCCACATCGAGGCTCGTCGACAAAACGGGATCTTTCGGTTTCAAATTGGAATACGAAACCCACACGCTTAACCCTTTGCTCGATCCATCGAACTCAATCCACGCGTTAATTAGGTCACCGCTCTTCAGATCGATCCCAACGCTCTCCAAATCACCAACCTCGCTCGAAACGACGCTGTTTAAGTCCACCCCAACGTGGTTCCCATTAATGTCCTTAAACTCTACGTCCATAAGCGTATCAAACTCCACGGCAATAAACCCGCCGCCGCCGCCATCCGCGGCGGCGGCGGCTGCGCTAAGTCCAAGAAATCCACCGGCATCGCCGATCGTTTCATCGTCCGGCGCAAGGACGAAGGCGAGGCCGCCGCCGATGGAGGATGGGTTGAGGTTGGCGACGGAGAAGGAAAAGAAGGTGGTGAAGCTGGCCGGAGAGCGGTTACCGGGAAGGCGGAACCTAACCGGACGGGAGTAAAGAGCTCTGCCGGCGCTGGAGGTCGGAACGGCGAGGTCGCGCGTGAGGCTTACGGTGCCGTTGTTAAAGTGAGCGTCCCCGAGAAGCTTGAGGCTTCCCAATGTTAAAGTCCCAAAGTCGAACTCGGTGGTTGCAGCTACGAAATTGAAGAAGGCAAACATAAAGAGCGTTGAAAGATGCGACATTGGCGAAGCAGAGATTGAATTGGCGAATTTGATTCTCTGTTTTGTTCCTTTGTATGTTGTTTGTTTGGTTTGTTCCCCTAAGTAAGGAGAGTGAAAGTGAAAGAGTGAGAATTCACGGGTTCAGAGAATCTCTTCTTCGCCACGTCGACACCTGTCCACTCTCTCTCTCAACGGTTATTTCTTTCATCTTTCTCACACTCTCTTCTCCATAATCTTCTTCACATTACATTTTTAATCAACTTAATTATGTTTAATCATTGAGATTAAATTCATGTTTAAGAAATATATGAGACTTTGCGTATGAATGCGTTCAATTCAATCCAACTGCAGACAAATTCTTTGCTCTCTCTCTCTCTCTCTTGATGTGGCTGCGCTCACTCTCTCACGCTCACGTTCACGGACATGTGCACTCGCCGCTCAATCCACCTTTCTCCTCATTTATTATTATTATAAATAAAATACTACTTTTTATACTCTCCATTCAATGGAAAAGTGAAAGGATAATAAATTAAGACGTAAAATGTTTTCTACAATAAAAACATTACATTGTTTGGCTGTCTAAAACTTATGCATACTATCAAATTGTCGTTTCATCAATTATTTTAAATGTTATTTTTATTATACTTAATATCATAAAGAAGATGAAGACGAAAGAGACAGAAAATGCTCATAGAATGAATACTTTTACCCAAATAGCATATATAGACTAAAAATTTACGCACATGAAATATTGTGTCAGATAAATAATAATATGATTGAAAAATGGAATCAAATTGGGAATTTGATTAGAAGAAAAATGAATATGATTCTTATTCATAATCAGAATTTGGAATCAAATTTTGAAATTTGATTAGAAGAAAAATGAATAAAAAATAAGTCTGAATTCGATTTTGGAAGAAACGAAATCTGAACTACCATTAGAAAAAAAATGATTGAAAAAGCATAGGGTTAGTTGATTTAAATGGTTTGAATTTATTTTAGCAAATAAATAACTTTAAATACGAAAAAAGTTATTATAAAAACACATTTTATAATGAAAATGAACTGCATGCTGAAAGGGTAATTTTATTAGTTGAAAAAAAAAATTTAGTGTGGCATATTTAGGCGAGGCCAAAGGGTTAACAAGAGAAAAATAGGATAAGGGAAGGAGAAAAGGGTGTCTTTTAGATAGGAAAAAAGAACTAAAGAAAAAAAAATTATTAATAAAGGGTAAAAAGGGTTAAAAACTTTACCAAAAACAAAGAGAAAAAAGTGCAAGACATGGCTTTTATGAGTCAATACCATATAACCCAGAAAGTATTATAATACCATAATTTTGGTGTTCATCGTTTGTACCTATCAATTAAGACTTACTCATACAATATTATCCTGTTCACTAAATGCTTTTTATTATTTTACCACATTCAGCATTGCTCTCTCTCACTATATATTCATATATAAAATTTTAAGTGGAAGTTTAGCATACGTATGGATGAATGTTGGCGAGATTCTTGTTAGGAAATAGCATGGGATTAGAAAGGAATAAAGGGAGAAAAAAAAGGTTTAATCTTTTATGGTTTTAATTATAGAAGGAGGAAAGTGGGAAAGGGTGAGGAAGTTGCTTTTGTTTTTGTGTGTATGTGAATGTGTATAACTTTTTGTTTCTTTAGTTATTATTCCCTTTCCTTGGAAATCAGAAAATGATGCCTTTGTTTGAGTTTCATGAGAAGGATATGTTATTTTACTTAATGAAACAGTGAATGAAAAAATATTGCGTTGAGAATTGATGAACACGCAAGATTGTTTGAAGGCATATGAAGATAGAAAAATATTATTTGATACAAATAATTTTTTTACATTAATTTGATATTATCATTTTTTATTTTTTATTTTTTTTTTTGAAAAATACAAAATTTTATACTTTTATGATCATTTTGTTAGAGAGATTTAATATACATATATTTACACACAAGTAAGATATTATCCGTTCTGGACTAAGTCCTTCCGGATTTACTTTTGGTACCACTTCAAAAAGTCTCTTATTAATAGAAGTAGTGTATATAAACTTTTATATGTCTTTTTTTTGTTATGTGACGTGAGACTTTGTTTGTATTTTAACACATTTTATCGTTATATTATGTGTTAAATAAATATAAAATGTATTATTGTGTCATTATTCTTGATGATAAGATGAGACAAAAGAGGCGTTGGAGGAAAAAGGTGTTATGAGAAGAGTGGAGTATGATTGTTTATTATGGATAAGATGATGGTGTTTTTTTTCTATGGAAACTGGTGAGAAAGGTATATATGCGTATGGAAAGGAAGGTTTTGGTAGCAGTGGCATACTTTACCAAACTTCTACTCAAACTCTATAATGCCTTTTCTGAAAATTAGGTTACTTCTTCTCAAAGCTCACCTTTCACACCATTTTCAAACTCAGATCTATTTCTCATTTTCATTTCCACCAACCGCTTCAAATTTCTCACCCCTCGCCTAGTCTTCCCGTCCATTTTTATTTAATATTAATGAATAGATTTTAAATCTAAATTGATTTTATAAAATTGATTTGTTAAGTACAATTTTTACTTACTTTTATATAACAGATTTGTTTTATTTATAGGTGATATAGATCTCCTATCCATCTTATACATATATCGATCATTAAATTAGATATTTATGAATTGTTTTAATTTCAAATTTGATGCATTGTTGTTTTGGAACGAGCATTTTCATCGTGATTTTATCTTTCAAATAAATATATAGAGGAAAAAAAGAAAAAATATTTAAAATGTCATTAGTTTTGAGTTCTAAGTATGACTATTGAGAATTGAACATGAATGATTTAATAACAATTTAATGATCATGGAATATGATTAATACTTAGTAAATTTTGGAGTTAAATATGTGTTTATTTTCAGAACTTATATATAAAATTGGAATCCTTCTATATCTTAAACTTTAAGATAATTTTATACCAAATTTAAAAAAATAATGCATACCATCATTTTAACCCAATTATGTTAACATTTTTTTAGGATAATAATATTTAAGCAACATTTTTTTTACAACATTTAAACATTGATTACGTGTTAATATGTGATTGGTAAAAAATTACTCCACAATCAATAATAATAATCATCTTAAACATTATTGTAACATCCCAATAAATATATAGAACAAAACTATATTTTATTGTAGGAGTTATCATGAACAATACTAAAGAACAGTAGAGGAACAATAATTAAAAGATAAAGAACGAAATCTGGTATATACATATAACGTAATCCTTCAAAATTATACAAGTTGATAGTCTGAGAGTAAATTCTAGGACGGACGGCTTTACAAAACAACTTAACCGGCCGCCATCTACAAAATTTACAATAAGAAAACTAGAACTAAGGACCGGTCAGTCCGGCAAAGTGCTCAGGCAGCACCTCCAAAGGTTGCTCTTCTAGCAGTACCTCCTCCAAAGACTCCTCTTGAGATCCTTCTGCTCACACCCAAAAAGGATGATCATTGCAGTGAAGAGAACGTCCGAACGGTCGGATACCGAACGGTAACATAGACAAACGAAATCACACAACAGGGTAAGCTTATGAAGAATTCAATAATTCATTTACTATATTAACACAATCACCAATAATACATAAATACTTTTCAAATAAAATCATGAAAGATACATCAACAACATCAATAAATCAAAACTCTTGTCCGGACGTATGACCTTGTATGCTCGCCGCTCTCTGCACCCGGGTGGACCTGGCTGGGATACACTCAACAGACCGCCACCCGAGGTTAGTCCAATGGAACTACCTCGGTATCAAAATACCCTAAGGCTAGAGGACCTCCCGCCATTCCCACGCATGAATTACTCTCCTCTACTTGAGGTGATGTAATCACGGAATATCGGAATAGAGTCAGAACCTGAGCCTATGACCACGGTCATACTAAATCAATTTACTTCAAATATGAGACATTCCTCCTTGGAATTCTCTTACCATTCAATCCAACAATACGACAACTTAATATAATTTAATGTAGGAAAACTCAAAAGAATATAAGTAAGGAGAATTTGACCAATGAAAACCGGACGGAACTATCAATGATGGTTCATCAACAGAAATGAATGTAAACTGATGAAAACTGGTCGGAATAATTAATATAGAGTTTAATCAACAAAAGAGAAACCCGACTATTTAAGGAGAATCGAATAAAGAATTTGATCAAGGGAAATCAACTGACTAAATTGAAGAAAAACGGACGGTTTAAGGAAGACAGGTTCTCTTCAGAAAAGTGAATGTCCTTACTAAACTGGACACTCCGTGAGAAATCAATAATCGGTAAAATACCGGACGCTTTTATCAAATGGATACTATACTTATAAACCGGACGTTCTGTGTAAGACAGAAAATCCGAAATAGCCGACTTAGTAATATATATATTAGGTTCAGAAATAAGAGATCAACTCAAGTTTTAAAGGGAAACCGAACGGTCCTAATGACCTTTCGATTATAAAATCAATTATTCTAAGTTCTTATACAATCCTTTAAGTCTAAAAATCAAAGAATTCAGTATAACACAAGATTCAAACTTTAAATATACCATATAAAAATCACACATACCATAATTCATACATTGAACCATATCAGAAAATAAATATTGAATATTCATAAACTTCCCTTACCTCTAATTCCTGATAAGACTTCAACAGTGGATGGATAGCAACTATCTCTTCTAAGTTTCCAAATTCTAAAAATGAAATACAAAAATATGGGTTCAGAAGAAATGGTTTACAGATACATGCAAGCTTTAACAGCACATGCATGTAGGAAAGCTAGGAACCCTAAAGGGTCGGACACTTACCAACTCAGAATGAAATTCTGTTTAGTACAGGTTGGACGTCTTGGTGCCAGCCACCAAATTTCTTGAACGGAGCTAGTGATCGGAGAAAGATTTAAGGTTAGAAATTTAGAGAGAATGTAGGGAAAGTTTTAGAGAGAAGGAGGAGCATTTGGGTTTTCAGAAAACGAGATTTAATGAAGAAGAAGAAGATTGCATGCAGAGATAATTTGCATTGTTTTTCTTCTAACTTCAAGACTAGCGGTCGGCCATTATTAAGCTGCCACTTGGTTTCCACTAAAAGTCCAATCTATCCTAATGACGCCACCTGTCTTCCACTCTCAGGGATTTTCCTGCTATGCCGTCGCTGCACAGATTACAAGAAAAGGGAATTAAATGCTTGCAGATTTGGTCTCCCACTCACCAGGGGAGACCGGCCGGTCGCCACGTGGCCGAGCCTAAAAAAATTTAAATTTACGGGTTGTGACAATTATTGTGGAGTAATTTTTGACCAATCACACATTGACACGTAATCAATGTTCAAATGTTGTCAAAAAAATGTTGTCTAAATATCATTATTTTTTTTTACATGTTAAATGGTCTTTTCGGTTAGCATTCAAGTTGGTTATTCCATTTGATGCATTTTAGTTTAAATGCTAACATGGAATGTCATTAATACCTAAAGTAAATTTCATTTAACACCTAAAATAAATTAAAGTCATTTATTTAAAAAAAAATTATATTAATTTATTTTTAAAGTTTAGAAAAATAAATATATCAAAATTTGAAACATAAACAAATTCTAATTTTGTGTCAAAATTTAAGAACTATAAATATATTTAATCCTAACTTTTATTATGATAAATTTTAAATAATATATTTAAATGTGTACTTTAAACCTATTTCAATTCTATAAAATTAATTTCTAATATGAAATATATGCATCATTTCTATATTGTGTTTTACTTTTAATCAAGATAAATGCTCAATACTTAATTAATTACATAGGGTAATCTAGTGTTAAATTTACTATTTTATTGTAATTTTTTATCGACAAATTTGAGATTTAAAAATGAATAGGAAGTTTTACGCAATTTATATAAGCACAATTTGAATTTTTTATTTTTCAGTCGTGTGGAAGTTATGTCATGCTTAAACGATTTTCCTTTGTTTCGTGTTAAACCTGTTATTAATGTCTCTAATTTTGTTATTAATTTCTTGAGCACGATCTTTAATTATTATTTTTAAAACTAAAATTGTGTTAAAAAACATAAATTTTACTGTTTAAATCAAACACAAATTCTACCTTTTTTTTCTGTTTTTTAAAAAAATGAACTTTTGTTTTTCATGACTAATTTAAAAAAAGAAAAAAAGAAAAACTAGAAATTTTGTTTGCAATGCACAACTCTAAGAAAATAATAAATTACGGAAATAGAAAAAAATTACAGTCAACACAACAGAAAAAAGGTAAGTTATTATGTTAGACACGATTTTTTTCTTTATGACTGAAAAAGAAAGTTTAACTCATTTGTGACAGATAGGACTTCTTCAATATGAATTCGTGTTTAACAAATATTTTCTTCTTTAATTGCATTAATGGTGTTAAAAAAAAACCATGGGAATGAAAATATATCTTCAGAATTAGTTGATAAAAAATAATTTTGATAAGAAATTTCTTAATTTTTTAGTTTGCCGATTAAATTAAAAGAAAAGTAAAATGTAAAAAAAAAAAAAAGATATCATGAGATTTAAAGTTGTATTGTATATTAGAATGAGGTTCATGATTCATGGATTAAGATAATAATGTTGGGAAGGTTAGGAATTTTAATTCCTCAATTTGCTTATATTAGTTTTGTATAATTTGCGACTCGGGCTGACATTAATGTCGTGAATTTGCGTAACCTGTATGTCAATTTATATAATGTGTTACTTAATAATTTAACTTCTTTTTAGAATATATATTATGTAACTCGTGGTGCCTTAAAAACTAAGGTTTAAAAATATTTAAATGGTTTGTTACTTCTTCTTTTTTTATCAATGAGATATTTTTTTATATTAATAAAGATTATAATATACGTGGAAAATTAAACTAATAATTTAAAGAATTAAATATATTTTTAATTTTGAAATTAAATTTTGTTAGTGTCTCAAACTTTAATATAATTAGACATAATCCTCCTTGTCAAACAACTTAAAAATTTGCCAACGTGCAAATGATCATGTTATGTATTTATCCTTGTGTTGACATGTGTATTTTCACCTTAACATATATGATAACGTTGTTTGCCATATCAATAAATTTTTAATAATGTTTGATCATAAAAACTACATCCATTTATGAATAAAATTTGAGGATGAAAAAAAAGGTTTAAATTTGAGACAAAGATAGAATTCAATACCATATTAAAGTAAAAAAACTAAAAATATATTTAATTTTTTAAAATTAAAGAAAATGTATTTCCTAATTACTTTTACTTGAGTAGTAAACATATTCTACACATTAATTATGCATACTAAAAAAATAAGATGTCTATAATTAGTAGAAACTATAAACAACTACCTTTATTTTAAAAAAGAATAAAACATGATATTTAAACGTGTTATTTCTCTCTAACAACTATCTTTAGCCTTTTACGAGCTTAAAAGAAAAGACAAATTTATTAAAAACAAATTATTAGTATAAGTTTCTAATTAAAGATTAATTTCAATTATAGTGATATAAAAATAGGTATATGGGTTGTGGATAGTCACATGTGAAGCATGATATCTGTCATTGTCCAATTAATATGGTAGTGAAGAAAAACTCAAATAATTAATAATGGGTATCCACCATTAACTACTCTATCCGTACATATCGGTATGCGATTTTTATCTTATGCAATAACTTATTATTTAAATATACCTGAAAGTTAAAAGTATAAAATGCATTGCAGAGCTCGTGTATTATGCATTATTAATGTGGTCAAAGTACTTGGTTTAACTGATATATATTGATTAAATTTAATTAACAGTTTCAATTTTAAACTTTTATGTACAATTACTTTAAATATTTAAATACTGATAAAAAGTTTATGATGTGAGATTAGGATGACAATGGGTCGAGTTGGGTTGAACACATATAGTTTTTATCCGCAGATAAAAATCTGATCCGAAATCTCATTTACTATCCGTATGAGTACATGTTTAGAAAATATCTATGGGTATTTTAAAATTTATGGTATCTGCGAATACCTGTAAAAAAATAAAAAGAAAATATACATTTTTAAAATAAAATATAAATAAAATTATAATATATATATATATATATATATATATAATATTATATAAATTAAATTAAAATTTAATTTTAATTAAATTTAACCTAATAAAATAAAATTTTATTTTATTTCTAATATAATTTTATTTTATTTTTAATTAAATTTAATTAAAAATATATAAATTAATTGTTTTACTATTTTTCGTAGGTGACGAGTATCCGCAAGTCAAATAGTATATTATTTATACTTAACTTGTTTAAAAAAAGTATAAATAATAAATATTCGTAGATAATAAATATCACAAATACTTATATTCACATATTTTATTTTTTCATCTCTAAGACTGAAACAGATTTCATTTCTCAAAATAAAATAAAGGTACTATAAAATGCAAAGATTGAGGATCTGTACGTACAAATGGGACAACCGCCACATGGTCTATACTTTCGCACCCTTTATTTTATTTGCATGGACCAACTTATTCCAACCGATTATTGCCTTCTCTTCCTCCTCATTCCTTCAATGTCCTTTTTCTTTCATTATTGGTTAATTAGAAACTAATTTTTTTTATTCAGGTCAGTTTTACAATAAATAATATTTAAGTCTAATCCAACACAACTTTTCATAAAACTAAATTAAATTTTATTTAAGTTATTAAGAGTTTCTTTTAGACAATATTTTGTTTATAATATTATTTATTATCAAATCCAATAAACAATGTCTTTAATATGAATAGAATGGGTAGAAAATTTCATATTTACTATAAGATGTGTAAGAGATTTTACATCAAATAGAAAATAATTTGATTAAAAATAAAGCTGTGATATCCCAAATATTATAATAACATACAATATAATAGGATTCAATTATTAAAGTATAAGAAGACATTCAGAATAGTGGATGATAGTATTAAGGTATACAGTCATTCAAAATATAGCTGTAATTTAAACTTTTACAAGTTTCAAAGTAAAATATCTCAAAATGAGGAGTATTAGTCTAAATTTACTAACTAACCAGAAATTTAAACTTTACTTACAAGCCAGTATTTCAAAATAAAGAAAATAATTATGGAAATCTTAAGAACTAGGGGCAACTGCGTCTGTCTCCTCCAATGTCTGCTCCAGGGAAGCATCATCTCTCTCTTTGCTCACATCCAAGTGGATGATCATCGCAACAGGAAATCACACACAACATGGCACAACACAACAAAGAATGAAAGGGTAAACTAGGTTTTTAAAAACATACAAGTCATCATTCAACAGTTAGATAGAAATTACATTCATAACCAAATAAAGTATCTTATCATGTTATGACACACTAGGCTCGTCCGGACTTAGAATGAATGTCTATCTGGGGCGGGTTGTGCACTTGTGGTGGCCTCTACTGCTTTGCAAAGCCATTGTCAACGGGTTTCACCCTACCACACAAGTGTTAGTCCGTTACCGCGCAATAGGCCTTCCAAGAAGCGCCTACACTAGGACCTCTCACTACTCTCACCACATGCGTCAATCCTCTCTAAGTGAGAATGAAAGACCATTAGAGTGTTGGGATAACCCCCCATATGAAAGCCTCTTACATTCATTCTAAACACTAAAATGATCCCACCACCGAGAGATCTTAATGAAATACTCAAGTTGCATCATACTCAACATTATCACCCTTGATTTAAATCACAAATTACTTCAATTTAATCATACAATCTTATTTCATGCTATACCGGTTCATATATAATTCATACACACATAATACTTATCATAACATCAACAAAAAGTTCCTCCTTAAACTCTACTCAACATTTTCCGTTCATAATTGTACATGTTGATATATCACAATCTTTAGTCATGTCATAAAAACAACTTATACATACTCAAACATTACATATTTTCACAAAAACATCACTTATTAATACAAATTGCTTTATAGCATATTATTACCAACACTTACGTAATTTAAAAAGCTTGGAGACCCTCACCAGTGGCTCCGGAAGGGTCAAAACTCCCTTGAATGAACTAAAAAAGTCCAAAACGGACGTCCGAAACTCTCGTCAAAAACACTCAATCTCAGCGTACCCCTTATGCGCTAAGCGAATTTTGTCTGCAGAAGAAGTTAAATTCTGCAGATTTTGACAACCCAACACCCCGAAATTTGTTCTAGGTCATTCTATGAACTTCTACCACCCCTAATTCGTTCTATATGATGAATTATACTTGTCTAATAATTTATAACACTCCTTAACCTCATGAATTTATACTCTAAATTTCCGTTTTTTATCAACTAAGATACCCAATTCTAAATTTACCCCCTAAGACCCATTTTAAGTCATTTTGACACTCCTAACAAATTAGAAGTAACCTATTTGAACCATTCCAGATGTCTAATTCATGCTATAACTCCTAGTTCTCAGAATCACTATGCCACTTCTCTTAATTAGCTTAAAATACCTTAGTTCACTTAACTTATGTCTAACAGGCTGCATAACAAAAAATTTCCAACATTCCAGTATCTAATCACACCACAAAATCTCACTTATGACAATTTCAAATCAACCATTCACAGTCTCATACCAAATTCATCAGCAAGCACAGTTCTAACATGTAATTTCATCAAATTTTCATTCAACAGTAACATGTTCTACTACGCAGTTCACACATGCACATTATTTCACACATTTCAAACATAATTACAAGTCATACGACTATAATCTATCAAACAGAAATGAAGCCTAGCTTCCCTTACCTCTAAACATGTAGTCAAGTTCACAGGAAACCCCTAAATGCTCAACTGCACCTCAAGGAAAATTAGAATCACCTGCAGATTTGCAATTTCGTGATGGAAGACAAATGTTTAGAACGTGATTGAAACTAAAAATTTAGGGAAAGACACAACATCCACATGCAACCAGAATTTGTTGCATGATCTTAGACCTAAAGTTGCACGAAAAGAGGGTTTAACTCACCCGTTGACAGACAGAGAAATTAATTGATTAAGAATGTCGCCCTTGGAACCTTGATCATCTAGGTAGCTTCAAATCAACAAACTACGTGTTAGATTTTGGAATAAGGTGGAGAGAAGGTAGAACAAAGAAAGAAGAGAACGTTGAAGGAGACAGTGGTACTTTAAGCAATGTGAGGAACTTAAAAATTTTGAATTTTATTTTACTAAGAAAATTCAACCCAATGTCCTACTGTCACGTGTGCTTCCAATTGTTGCCTTTTCCTCAGGCTTTACAAAAGCTACTTTATAGATTAGGAAGGAAAGCAATTCTCCTTATAAACTAATATAATTAAATTAAATTAGACATAATTTTCATCACCTAAATAAAATCGTGTATTTAAAAAAAATAATGAAGATAAAATACTAAGACATCGGTCCAACACACAAAATAAATTAATATTTTTTTCATCACTTGAATAAAATTATGATGCGAGAATTAAATTTATTTTTAAATGATTTAAGTAATTATTTGCAAATTGCAGTATTTTTACCTGGTTGGGCTGCAAACACATGGTGGTTGAGGTGATGTATGAAATCCGGTGGCAACCTCGTTGAACTATCATTTAGATATGAGTTGTCGTGGTCGTCAGTTTTCTCACGGTTGCATATATGTCTCCAATGTCTTCAATGCTTCATTTTCGCATTCATAATGCAAGTAGGACAGCTTTCTCTTTCCCAACATGCTTTTTTCTTTAAAAAATTCAACATCTAGTCTTTGTCAGGATTCAAATGTCAAGATATATAGCACTTCTTATTCTCTACTATAATAAACAACTATTCATTTCCAATTTCCGATTTTTCTCTTTTTATGCATCATAAATGGTTATTTTGATTTCAGCATGACAATACACACACTAGTGAAAAAACCAATACCATGATATTAATGACTATCCAGCTAGGTAGTAAAACACAAGCACGGTGTAATTAAATTGAATTGTATAATGATGGTTCTCATTTTAACCGTGGTTATATTTTGAAAATGGTAGAATGATGATGGTTTCCATTGTAATCATATTATAACATTAAAAAATATCATGATTTTGTGTATAACTCTTGTTAAAATGTTTCCTGTAACAATATGACGAAGATCTAGTGATCTAAGTATTATTAAACTCCTTATCAGGGTTAAAAAGGTTATTCTTTTCACTTCTCTTTGTCGATCTACAATTTTCTTCTTCGTTGAATTTTTTTTTTTTAACGTTTGTTGTTCTTTATCGGACCACCGACATTGTCGTCTTTTCTTTCGTGCCATTCTCTCACTTTCGTCTCGATAGAAGGTGTTCGTCATCCTGAAGATCTGTTGCCATTTCCCGTCATTCATCATTTGTGGTCGCCAACAACTGTTGCTCGTCTACATTATGTCGCTGTAAAACTGCCACTTCCCAGTCCTCTTCTCTAGGTTAGCTTTTTATTTTAGTTTTTATTTAATTTTGTTACTATTTTCTTAAATCTTATAGTACATAGTCCCTATACTTTGGGGCGATTTTAGTTTTATTCTCTCTTTCAAACTAAGGTACAATTTAGTCTTTCAACTTTAGAAAACTTTGGTTTTAGTCTTTTTTACCAAATTTTTTTAACTTTATTTGTTGTTTCAAACGTGTTTTTCAGTTAACATTGAAGCAAAAATGTGTCAAACAGTGTAAATAATCCAAATACTATAATGAAACGTGTTTGAAACAATAAATAAAGTTAAGAAAATTTGGTAAAAAGGACTAAAACCAAAGTTTTCTAAAGTTGAAGGACTAAATTGTACCTTAGTTTGAAAGAGGGACTAAAACCAAAATCGCCCCAAAGTATAGGGACTAAAAACATATTTAACCCTAAAATATAAAGTTAGATATTATTATTATTATTTATAAATATTTATTGCTTAGTTTGAATGTGAATATTTATATTTTTAATTGTGTTGAGATTGAGTATGAAGACATTGATAGAAAACTAATTTCGATCACTATTTACAAAATAAAATTAGATTAATTTACTACATATAAGTAATAATTACGAAAAAGTGGTAGATGAATTTATATAATTCGTTCAACGTCAAGCTAGTATGTAGAAAACAAAGGATAAGATGTTCTTGCATGAATTGTTTGAATGAGAGAAGATTGGAAATTGTCCAAATTAGAGAACATCTTTTGTGCGATGAATTTCTAAAGAGTTATACAATATGAACGTGACATGGTGAATTGTTATATTTTAAAAAAAGAGAATCTTAACAACAGTTATGACCATAATCGTTGTGGGTATATGTGTTTTTTAGTGGGTTTATAATGATGGTTATGACCAAAACCGTTATTATAAACTATTTCATTTTATTTTTTGCTTTTTTGATTAAATTTAACACTTTCAACAACGGTTAAAAGGAATTGTTGTTATTTTTCAAACACTGTTAACAAAAATTAAAAGTAATTATCGTCGTTTATGTAACATTTTTTAACGATGACCAGTTCAACAACAATTTAAGACAAGTGGAAAATTATTTGTAATCATCGTGGATTTTCCTTTTTATAGTAGTGACATCTCATGTTGGTGTACTTGTTTTTTTTATCATTATACTTATGATTTCGTTGATGTCTCAATGTATTTTGGTAATTTTCTAATGTTACAAGTCAATTTTTTTGATTGAGATAAAGATTAGAAAGAGTGAGACAATTCTTTTATTTGGTTATATTTGTTTTAAGTTTTATTTGTACTTGTGTAAATATTATTTTTAAAGGGTTAAATATGTTTGTGATTCCTAAATTTAAATGTGAAATTAAAATTTGCTTGTCTTAAACTTCAATAAATTTTGGGTTAAATGTGTTTTTAATCCCTCAACTATCAACTGTTTCTGGATTTAGTCTCTCTTTCAAAGTTTGCTTCATTTTCATCTCTCCCAACGAAACTGTAATATTTAGTCTTAAAAATGATTTATGAGTGAGGTAGCTAACGGTGTGTCACTTTTCTAAGTGTACACATGGCATGAAACATAGCAACCATTAGTCAGCTCACTAAAAGATTAAAAACATATTTAAGTCATATATTTTTATTCCAAACTCTAAAAATAAATAGATATAAATTTTTTAACTTAATAAGATTAATTTTTTTACGTGTGAAACGACTTTCCAAAATTAACATTTAAACCAAAATATGTCAAATGACATAAACAATTCAAATGTTGACCTAAAACATAGTTTCTCACTTAAAAAAACTATCTCGATTATATTAAGAAGATTATATGTATTTATTTGTTATAGTTTTAAAACCAAACTATATCAAATTTTATAAAAAATTAAATTCTAATTTCACATTAAAAATTTAAGAACTAAAAATATATTTAACATTTAAATATAAATATATAAATTTTAAATTATATTAACTTTAGATGATATGAAAATTATTAAATATATAAAAGTAATATAGTTAGTACTAAAAATATTGAAAAAGTAGATCTTTGTTGAGATTCGTAAACCAGCGTGGAGAAAAATCACGAAGCCTCTCTTGATGAAAATTAAACCAAAGATCCCGTGTATCAATAATGAAGCTCAGGTCAATCCTATAATGCATTTTATATGTATTTGATAACAGTTATTGAATCATGAATCAAAGAACATTTTTATCAGAAATTAGTTGTCTTATGGTTGATGGGATTTTTGCATTTATGGAAGCACGTGATTCCATGAATACAATATAAGCATGTGAGAAATGACTGTTATTTTTTCAAGTTATCCTAATGAAACGTGTGAGTTTGCACTAACGTGGATGAATATTCACAAGGGTCCCATAATTAGCTGGAACTAGGGATACTACTCATTCTTCTAATCATTTATCTACCAATAATTCAAATTCTCTCATAATTTTCATTCAATTTTACTTTCCACATTCATATTTCTATTTCCTCCTTTCTAAACTCAACAAATAATACTTTTTTTTTCTTTTTTATTTCATTTCCCCCCCTTTTGTGTGTTGTCCTTCTCAAGCTTTCCTCACCACCTGCTTTAGTGGTAGGTCTTTTTTATGAATTTTTATTTTTCATATTTAACAAAATGTGTATGAGGGTTTGATAGTTTTATTTTCGCAAAAATAAATAAATTTGATAGTAAAATATGTTTATTTTTCAAGACCTGTATCGTACGTTGTTAATTTTGTACACATACGATTGTGAGGTATGATTAACTATAAAAATAGTTATTACTATTACTATTAATCCTATGAAGTTTTTTTGTAAGCGGTTTATATATATATATATATATATATATTTTTATTTATTTATTTATTTCTAAAAAGTAATGACTAATATAAACGGACATGCTTTCATATTAAAAGAATTTTTTCTTCAAATCAAAATTCATGCAAGTAATTTGAGAAACTCTAAAATTTAAATATTTAGTCATAACAGTTTCATTTTATTTCTATAACATTAAGGAACAATGTCAAAATTATTAAAGAAAACAGCCATTAATACAAAACAATATACTTACAAAGAAAATTATATTTTTAGTTATCATTGTACATGTTATACTGGTTAGTAGCACTAGACAGTAGACTTTTATTGCTCAGTGTTATATTCTATAGTTGTTCGGTGGTTAAGAAAGAAATATAGTAATTAATTATGAACTTATAAGAATAAATAAGATTAAAAGATAATTAGGTCATTATTAGGATAAAAGGTTCGTTAAAGATACTTATAAATATTGCGTATGGGTAAGACATTTACTATTTTTCATCTACCTTATTTATTAACCTTTGTATTAATAGAGCACTGAACTTATATCTTCCAAGTGAAATACTCTGGCTTTGGAAGCCCGTGTACATGTCATACTGATCAACCACACTAAACTTATATCGTCCAATGTTATGGTCTATGTATTCTATTATTCGTCATGTTTTAAGTCTTATTTACTCGTTAATAATAAAATTCTGGATAAAAATAATATATATCAAAATAATAAACTTATAAAAATTCTTCATTTTCCATATATCTCATATATCCTCAACGAAAAGTCAACTTATATCTTATAAATGAATACCAATCTGAAAAGTTAAAAATAAGAGTTCCAGTTTCATTTAATATAGCAATTCGTGGTAAGAGACTTGATACAAAAGCAATTGCAACAGCACTCGTAATTATTTATCTAAGGTACAATAATTTTTGTTCACGTTAATACTGTTAAGTTAATAAGTAACATGGCATAAACGCATTATTTTTTCCATGAATAAAATCATATTTTCGCAAGAGATACTAATAAATAAATAAGAAATAATAAGTTTTATATTAATATTTATTAAGAAAATATTGGAAAAAGTGTTAAAAGAATATTAGTCTATAAAATTATATTTTAAATTTAGAAAGTCAATTTCTAATAAAAAAACATATATTAACATCAATAACTACCTATAATCAAGCAACGTGTTACTTATAATTTTTATGAGATTTATTTCACCCTAAAATAATTAGAAAGATATATATATATACGGACAAAGATGATCTCTACTCCTAAACATATTTTAAAATATAATGAATCAGAATTACGTAAAAGAAATATGAGTGTATATATATATATATATATATATATATATATATATATATATATATATATATATATATTGATGATTTTTAAATTTTTATTATTTTATTATCCTTAAATTCCATAATTAAATAATATAACATCTAATTAATTCATTTCTTGTATCAAGTTCATCTCAATTATAGATTTTAAAAGCATTTAGTATAGTTGCATAATTATTAATTTAAAATTTTGATAGAGATTAGAAAATATCTAAGATAACAGAACTTGTATCCTTTAAACCTCAAAATTATAAGGTTGAGACATCTAATTATTTTTTAACTATGACCTTTTATTATTTTTATACTAACATTTACTAAATTTTAAAAATTTTATTAGAAAAATATATAGTAGTTCTTATTTGATTATGCTGAATTGCTCTATGTCAATTAGATGTTATGGTGTACAAAAAATGATAGCTATGAAGACATATGTTAAAAGAATTCAATTACAAAAAGACAGAAATAGTTATAACAAATGGAAATGTGGGATTCCTCAAATTCATTTCCCTTTGGAAATTAAAATGCAAATTATAAGTAGAAATGAATTTGGTCCAACATATGCACAAGATACAAAAGTTGGATGGAGGATCCAATTTTCACGGGTAACCCAAAGCCTAAACCAATGTATTACAATTAAAAAAAAAATTAAGTAGACACTAATATGCTTTTAATTTTCAAATCTTTCTGTGTTTCTGTTTTTCTTTTCTTTAACCATTTCCTTTTTTATTCAGAAGCACTTATAACTTAGAAAGGACAATTAGTTGGGTTCATAGGCTGAGTCTGACATTTTGTATATTTTAGTTCCAAGTTGTGACAACAAACGAATAAGAGAACGCCAAACGCACTTATGAACACTAACATAAGCTTGGACCATTTTTGATTCATTAAAAAATAAATGGTGTTTTTGGGATCTTATCTTACCAACTATGACTAGTTCATGTAATGCAGCCAAATGATCAATGCTTTCACTTTTGCTTCCCAAACTCACTTCTTGACGCCACCATGCTTGATGTGAAGTTTCTTTTTAAAAGACACATCAATAATCAGCATCAAAAGATTGACTTTAAGCACTTTAATGATGATTTTGGTTAAATAAGGAAGTTTCTTCAATTATAATGACATAGATGAACCATTTGCATAAAATATCTGCTTATTTTTTTCTTTTAGTGGTTTGGGGCTTTAAATGCCTTTTGGAAATAGATTATTGTCGGCAGTAGCAACTATTCTCAAGCCAAAAAGCCAAAAGTTCTTCATCAAGTTCACTGTGTAAAAAATTCTGTTGATGAGTGGATGAATTTATTTATTTTTATTGAATTCTTATCAATTGGATTAAAAAATATTAATTAAATTTTTAATAATAAAATGGTATGATAATTTTTTAATCAGTACACTAGAATCCGAAGCAAAATGTTGTCATGGACCAGAATTTATATGGATGAATTGAAAGTGTTAATGACAATTTGAGCCCATGATTTATAATTGGACATGGCTTCAAGACTGGGCCAATACTTAAGCACTTATGTCTGGATCCAATCAAAATCTTTAATTCTATCCAATGGAAACCAAACCATACTAAATATTTATATGACATAACATCATTACAAGATATGTACACAAAAAGCACAACATGGCCAAAATCAAAATCATTGAACAATAACAGCACACTGTTTTCGATTCTCCATATAGATAGATGTATGTATACTATTTAAGTAATTATCATTATTCAATGACGGGAATTGGAAGATTGTTTTGCCTTAACCACAGTGACGGGGCAAGAGGCATTTGTCATGACATGCTTGCTTACACTGCCCAACAACACCCTGCAAGAAAACAGTGTTTAAGAAAAAGTTGATGAAAAAAAAGTTGATGAATGAATGGTAAAAGTTGATACCTTTTAATGGGACCCAAACCTCTGCTTCCAAGAACCAGAGAGTCAAGGTGAAGATCTTCCACAGCATCACACAATTTCTCCCTTGGATCTCCCCAATACACCTTTGCCACTGTTTTTGCCTGTTTCAAACACTCCAAGCTTTACCACCATACTTTCTTCTCATATTAACTGCACAACAAGAAATTAACACCATAACATAACATACCCCTTTTGTCTTCCAGGCAGTATCAAGCAGATCTATGACTTCAGGATCCCTTGCAATCCCATACTGCTTAGTAAAATTCAACTCCCTCAGTTCCTCCAAAGGCACCAAAGCTGCAAAACCATCAACCAAACAAAAGTTAAACTTATGTACAAAACATCCTCTATATACCAATACGTGAAGAACAAAACTTAGAACTTGTAGATTCATTTTTATAATATTCATAAGTGTGTGTGCATGAAAAAGGGGCACTAACGTGAACCAGTGTCCTCAAAAAGCTCCTTTCTGGTGTGATGAGCTTGGGGAGGCTGAACATTGATCAAGATGATTTCATCACCTTTGTTGATGAGATTATCAACTGCCCAACGAAGTGCTAACTTGCTAGTGGGAGAAAAGTCCATGGCTACTCCCACAGTATGTGTCTTTTCCATAGTTAATTGATGCTGTCAGAAACTGAGGGTTGAGTTCGGTTTTTATAGTTGGTGTTTGTGTTTGGTGTTCAGGGTTTTTCATTTGTTGGGGAATTTACGCCCGCGGTTTTGAAAAGTACTTGTATACCACAGAAGAATGTTCGTGAAAGCCCTAAAATATGGTGGAGTGTGCTTTGTTCCTTAAAGATAAGCGTTTGGATGGAATTTGACAGAGGAAGGTGTGGAATATGGCATAAAGGTAACATGAAGAAGACAAGAATGTTGTTTTCCAGAGTATGTTCTACAGAAAAACACGCTAGTTATTCCATGGTAGTGCCATATGTCCTGTCTCTCATTAGCTTCTAACTACTTTCTTTCACTTATTAAATAGTTTATTATTTTCACACCAATTTTTTTACACCATTTTAATACTACATACGTGTCAAAATGTGATTGAACGATTTTAAATTAAAAGAAAAAGATTTGGTTTTTTTCTTCCAAATATACCCTTATCTCAGTTTTTTTTAATTTGAAATCGTCCAACCACATCTTGACATGTGTGAATAGTGTCAAAATTGGTGTCAAAGTATATTTTCCTTTATTAAAACGACATTACTAGAAAATGATTTTAGCTATAAAAAAGAAACATGCATAAATAATAATGGAAGAGAAACTTGAGATTCTAAAATAAAGTCTAAATGTTTGTTATTGGAAATAAAGCACCTACAAATATCTCTTAACAACTTACCATTTAAATATTAAAGTTAATTAAATTTCAAATTTGTTCTGAATTTACATATTTTAGTTAAATTTTTATTAAATTTTGTTGAGTAATTGAAAATTTTATATTTTTTAATTGAGTTTTTACATTTAATTTTTCATTATCGTGATTGTTATATTATGTGATTATATATTTATCAATTTGAGTTACATTACATGTTAAAAAAGAAAATGTAAAAATGTAAGATTTTATGATTAATATAAAATATATTATAATTGATAAAATGAGACATTACTTTTTTTTATTGTTTTAACAAAAAATTATGTTGAATAAATAATCTTTATGCACTATTGACACTAACGATTTTTTATTATCTAACTTTTTTTAATAAAAATTATTTATTATTTTACATTAATTATAATATGTTTTTATACTAATCTTATATTTGTATAACACATAAAGAGAAGTAAATAAAATAACTTAATGAAAAAAATCAAATGATGAATATTCAATTCAAGATATAAGAATTTTGAATACTTAATAAAGTAATAAAATTTAATAAAGATTAAATTAAAAAATTACTTAAAATTTAATTAAACTTAAATCTATATATTATTAGTGAAAATATATGCTCTCTATGTGTACCTATGTTCACTTTTTTTTTATTATAATAAAAACATTATTATTGTTGTTATTATTATAATTATGAAATTAAATATAAATGGTTTTTATAATTTCATTATTAATAACTTTTATTTATTTAATATGTAATTTTTTAATTATAAAATAGTTAAGTTTAAATAAAAATGATTAAATTTAAAAAGACATGAGTTAAAAAAAGATAAAATTGATAAAATAATTATTTTAATTTGAATAAAAAATATTAAAAAGAAAATTTTTAAAAATAAATATAGACACACAAAAAAGTCGTTTTTATATGTGAGATTTGCTAACTTATGTAACCTCTTAAAAATGTATTAAATTTTAGTTAACAAAAAAAATTTATTTATAAAAAAAAGCATAATTTAAACACATGGATATTTTAATATTTTTAATTTTTAATCTAAAATAAAAAATCAAAAAATCAAAAATTGTTCAAATACTCTTAATCTTAAAACTTAGAATTTATAATATATATATATTTTTATCAACTAAAATTTCTTACCTGTTATAGCAAACTTCTTTATATTTGACATAAATTAGGATTTTAATTAGTTCTAATAAATAAATAAATATATATATATATATATATAAATATATATATATATATATATATATATATATATATATATATATATATTAATTTTCATAGGATCACTTGATTTGTTGTGAAGAAAAAAAATGGATGCTTCACAGTTTAATTGTATTAATATTATTTAAGTGTACATACATTTGTATATGTAAAATGAGTTTTTATTTTAATTATTATGAAAAATAATTTTTTTATTTTCCTAAAGTTGAAAATGCTTTACTATTTATAATATCACATGAAAGTAATATAATCTTAACAAGTAAAACTTCTAAAAAATATTTAAATTATTAAAATAAGTGTTATTTTTGTCTATTATATTAGGTATAAAAACAATGATTCCAAATTTTAATAGGATAAAAATAAATATACTTTTTGCATATGTTAAAACTAAAATTTAACCAACTTATCAATTAAAGCTAATAATTTTTAATTTCGGAAAAATAAACTGAGAAAATTTTAATAAAATCGAAACCAAAATTTATGCATGGTATTGAAATGTGAAACATATGTAAGTCTATTGTTTATTTGTCTATATATTTATGTATATAAAAGTAACATTAAAAGTATGTACCTCGCAATAAAACACATTTGTAAGAGTAAGGTATTATGAATGGGTTATGAGTGTCTCTTTTTTATTCAAATATGAAAAAAAAATTTAACCAATTAAGTATTAAAAATCAAATTCAAACATTGTATAAATTACTTTGCATTGGTATTTGAAACTGTTAAATAAAATTTTAAAAAATTTACCAGTATTTCTTTTTCTTCCGCAGGAACTTGTATGTTCAACTAAAAAAAGGTTAAAATAAACAATTATAACCAAAGTTATGAGTTATGATAAGTATAAAATACAATAATGTGCAAAGATTACTAATATTATGGATTGTTGCCTGATAATGGAAATGTGATGAAAACTAATAAGATGAAAACTGTGTTAGTTTTTAACACCGCTCCTAATTGGTTTATAAGATAGGATTAATTCTTAATTGGTGAATAAGATAGGACAAGATATAATTTTAATGGTCAATAAGGTACGACAAAATAATGAGATATTCTTAGCTTAAGTAGCAATGGATTATCATCTTCACTAAACTGTCCTTTCTTTAAAAAATAACAAACTCATCATCCTTTTCAGCTTTTGTCAACCATACTTTAATCTTATCCTCTTTCAAATTTTATTTTATATAATATATATATATATATATATATATATATATATATATATATATATATATATATATATATAAATGAACTTTAAAACACAATTCAATTGAGTTGCAGAAAGAGAAGGGTTTCCCGCTATGTCACACTCACACCTCAACAACTGGTTTTCTGACCATTCCAGCTCCATGGAATTGGAAATTGGAGCCACTGATGCAGATCAAACAATTGGTAAGTATGCTATATACTATCTTCCTTTTGAATATTCTTATATGCTTCATTTTGTTTCTTTCTTGAAATTCAAATGTCTGACACTATAAGAACTATTTGTTTCCTATGTTACTATGGTTTTGTCTACACCAGAACCTTGGTTTCAATCTGATACATCTTCTGGGTACCTTCAAGATGCCATTCAAGATGCCATTTGGTGCAAGGACCAAAATTTACCATCCTGCCATCAAAAGGTTATAGTAATTTGGTTAACCGTGTTTATTCATAGCAAAAGTTGTAATTATCAAATTCTTACCACTGAAATTTCTTTATTTGGATGATCAGGTAGAACAATTTCCAATATTCTCCACAACAGTTCCACCTCTTCATGGTACGTACGCTTTGGTATCTTGTTTTTTCCTATGTTCAGGCTCATCAGCAGTTTGTTCTTTCGTTTTTCCTCAACTGTTTGATGCAAATTCTGTGGCAAAGTGTATGAAGTTTGGTGGAGTCTGGAATCTGGAATCGTAGCATGTCATAGTAATCCAAATGAAACATAACTACGGCACCTTTGACAAGTTGACACTGTTGTTTTTGCATTATGTTAATGCATAACAGATCATTTCCTCATCACCTTTGTAGATTGTGGCTTTACAAATAAAAAAAGGAGCATCAGTAGGAGCCTGTCATCAACAACACTAGGTGATGCACATGAAGCTGCCATCAAACAAGATCCTGCTCAAAATAGTTATACATCTGGTGAGTCAAACGAGAGTGATATGATGCTCTAGTTTCAGCATGACCCTTTTCTCTCAAATCACAGATTCTTTATCTTACAGTGTCGATTTTGTTCCTTTTCTGTTGGTGTTAGCAGGTCAACGGAAGAAAATTGCTTACCCGTTTAAGTTAGTGAAGTGTGGAGGAGTTGAAGGGGAAACAACACTGAAAGATATCAATTACCAAATTCTGACGACACCATCAACATCAAAGCCAATTCCTCATCCTGTGACAGATTCTTCTGTGACTCTTCCATGCAAATTAGTCAAAGGAAGTTTTGGTTTGTCTGGAAAAACAGTTACGTCCCTCACCAGGATTCATACTAGGGGAAGAGGTTCCATTACCATTATTAGGACCAAGGATTGATAAAGAGAAGTACTGCCATTCATGTGTTACATATGTCAATGTCAGTCCTTTTTGCTAAGACTAGAACTACTTGTGATTGCTATCTTTCTTTGTACCAGATATGTTACAATGTAATGACAAAAACACTTTCTGTCGCAGTATAACAAGTTCCACTCTTTGTGACTATTCACTGTTCAACTACAATTTTTTACTGCTCGCAACGTAAGTGAACAGACCATTTTTAATTTTCAAATACTTTGTCCCAAGTCAATCATGAAAATCGTCCAAGTTCATATGCATGACATGCAAATCAACTTGCGTTTTCAGTTTCTACTCTTTCACATACTCCGATCAGAGCTCATGTTAGTTTGTGTTACATATCTCACATCGACTAAAAACAAGACCATTTATAATATATAAATCAATACATATCTCACTTAACTTTGTAAGTCAGTTTTCTAGAATCAAGTTAAACTTAAACAATGATTAATTTTGGTAATCCATTTAAACAAATTGAATAAAAAGAAGACAAAGTGGTCGACTAGTTGGTTTATGAACGTACGAAACTATAATTGATAACTAGAGAGAAAGTAAAAGCAATGGAGAGTGAGATTAGTTTCCAATGAGAAGAAATAAATTAAGAAGTCCAAAAAAAAAATCTCAGACATTTTGTCTTTTCCAACACTGACTGAACCAAAAGTATATGGGAGAATCTTTGAAGGGGTTATGATAGTGTGTTATGAAAGTGTGTTATTCAAGTACTTGCCAAGCGTTGATGTATGCATTATTTGAGCAAACACGATCCTGAAATTCGCTTCTATGTTTGATTGGAATCCATGTCTATACCTTATTTTTAGCTCTTCAGTCATTATCACCTAACAATCAACGACTGTCTTTGATGTCACACATCATAATTGGTTACCATGAGAAACACTTCCTATAATATCATCAAATGTTCATCTTCGGGAAACATATATATATACAAAGCAATAAAGGGTTTTTTCCTTATCAAGGAAAAATTATTTTTTTAATCAACAACCATAATTATCACTAATGCTACGAGATGTGAAATTGGTATTAATTTAATCATGGAAAAAGGCAATATCGTGGAAGAAGCAGCCGGCACGTTTAGAATTGAGTCGTTGCTTATATTTCAATCACTATAATAAATAACTAAACTATCATTATGATGTTTTCTACTTATTTTCGTAAATTTTCAGTATCAAACTGGTTCTCACTCACAAAAACCAAATTGAAGAAGAAATCTTTAATGGTGTATACATACTGAAATTCCAATAACTTTACAAGCTTATATGTATGAATAAACCAGGTTTATCATCCAATAAACCATCAAGATATAAAATATATTATTTTTATCTTATTTTTGTTTTTAGTTAGTTTATTATTACTTTTTATTTATATATTGGGTTTACTCCATATTTTTTTATTATAGATACAATACCTCATTTTTATGTTACACAAGGAAGATTAATCTTATATATAGTTTTTATTATATTCAACATAGTATTTAGAGTCTAAGGTTCTTTGAAAAAAAAATTTGTCGCCCTGCCCACAACAATCGATGTCGTTAAAGTTCTTGTCGACGGCGGCCCTGTCAGCAGCAACACTGTCTACAACTGTTGTTGGGGTTCCAATTTTTATCGCCGACCACATGGTTTTGATCATCTCGATCAGGCGACTACCATGTCGTCAATGATGCCTTCATTGGAGCGCTTACATGCTCTCAACGCCTTTCGAAGCTGTGGATCTACTCCTTTTTTCCGTCGTGCATGGCGACGCGTCCCGTCTCCTCTCAAGTAGCGATTTTAAAGTGTCGATGTTGCTCTTTTTTCTCTTTTAGGTCCGTTGTGCGTGGTCACGCTTCCTGTCTTCTCTTAGACAATTATTTAGAGCGTCGAAGTTACGCTTTTTCATTTTTTAGGTGCCTTGATTGGAGAATCTTGAATTTTTAGGATTTCTCTCTCCTGTTCATCTATGGCTTCTTCCGTTGTTGTCTCTTCTGACCTTTCTTCTGTCATCAGTGCGTTTGATCTGTCCGTATATTTTTTTCTCTAGTGGCAAAGATGGTTTCTGTTAGTTTATTTATAGCTATAGTGGCTCTTCAACAATGGTCTTTTTATCAATTGGATGTCAACAATGCATTCCTCAATGGTAATTTGCAAGAAGAGATTTATATTGAACAACCTCTTAGATTTTTTTGCTCAAGAGAGTCTTTTAGGATGATATTTCGTCTTTTATATCATCTTCACAAATCATTAACAATTTGGTGTCATTCAATAGTGAAAAAACATATATTTTCACTAAGTGTTTATTGATTATATTAGTAACAAGCTTAGTACATACGATTTGTATACACCAGTTTAAGGGGGGGAGTTAGATATATTATCTTTATCATTTATCTTTAGTTAGTTTGTCATTATTCCTTATTTGTATTTTGGGCTTTGTCCATATTTCTTTTATTATAAATAGAGTACCCTATGTGTATATTTAACACAAGGAAAATTAATCATATACATAGTTTTTACTATGTTTAACAAAGACTAAGACCAAAAAGTATATTGTATTTTACACTCGTTATAACTAGCTATAATCAAGGTTGGACAAAAGATAATTTAATAAGCCTATTTAAATTGATTTCTCTTAAATCTATATATCTATCTATCTATCTATATATGGACAAAAGTTAAGTTGAGTCGTCTATGGTCAAAAGTTAAGCTAAGTCAATTGCGACCGAGGGTAATCGAAGATCGAGGAATGTCGGCTAAAGAACTGAGACAAGTTAGCTCGATATAAAGGTCGAGATGAGTCAACACAGACTCAAGAATCAATGAGTAAGCTTGAGCTAAAGATTGAGTTGAATCGACCTAGGATGAGAGTCGAGTCGAGTTGAGTTCTCCCAAGATCTAGGTTAAGTAGAGTTCACCTAGGATGAAGGTTGACCCAAATCGGTCCGACTGAAGGCTTAACCGAGTGGACCTTGGTTAGAGGTCGAGCCTAGTTGGTTGCGGTCGAAAGTTGAGCTAAGTCATCCCAGATTAAAGGTTAAGCTATCAACCTGGACTAGAGGTCGAGAAAAAATAGTCTTAGCCAAAGGTCGTGACGAGTCAACTCGAGTCATCTTGAACCTAAGATCAAGACGAGTCAACACAATTTCAAACCTAGACAAGTTGACCAGTGTCTAAATCAATTAAAGTTTACCCAATGTCAAGTAGGATTTAGTTGGCATTGGCCCAAATCAAGTCAAGTAAATTCAGGCCCACGTTGATTTTAGTCAATTCTAACCAATGTTAAGATGAGACCATCCAAATCTAGATAATGCCTAGTGAATGAGACCCACGTCCACATAAGATGACCAATGTCTAAGTCAAGCCAAGTTGGATCAACCTAAATCTAATAGACCTAATAACAATGTATATTAGATTGATTTGATCAAATTTAATTATTCTAATTAAATGAATCTGAATTATAAATCTAATCTATTTTATTGTATATAAATTTTATTTAAAATAGATTTTAAAAAATCTAATTCATAATATAATTGGAATATATATAGTCTTACCGTCCAAGTAAAATTTTACATGGTTATAAAGTTTTATTGAAGGATTAAACTTTAAATGATTTACATGTATGAGACGATGTTCTGCTTTTAACAAAATAACGAAGCTATGCCCCTCTTTGACGTAGATTAAATGTTTTTCATCATTATCATCTAACCACTAAAATTAGTGATCAACATTTAATTATAGTACAGACCCACATCATAAATGGGATAGATTTACTGAGTTATACTTTTTAAAAAGTAAAAATGTTTAAGCCAATATAAAAACAATGGTAGTATAAATTATGATGTGGTTAGATTTGATAAATTATTAATAAAAAAATAACCTAATGACATTAATTTTTAAGGTGTCATTTAGCTTTGATATTCAACCTAGTAAAGATTATAATAAAATATGAATCAATTTTTTACTTTTCAATTCAAGTTTTAAATATTATATTAATATAGACATCCATGCTTTGGATTATGAATTGAAGAAGAGTTAAGAGCAACGAGCATTATAATTTTGAGAACTTCAAAATGATGAATGTGGCTATCAAATTTGAAATATATGTTTTTTTTAAGTATAGAAAAACTTCATTAAATATATATAAATGTAGGGCTTTTAAAGTATTTCATTACATTCATGTAAAATTTATGCTTACCCTTTGATGCAAGACTATGCTAGCCAGTAATAGAAACTTTTAAACAAGCGTAACAAAAAATAAATAAATAAATAAATAAAAGTTTTTAAAAATGGCATACAAGGACTATCCACATTGAAGCATAGTAATTCTTCACTTTTATGAAGCAACTATAACTTTTTTTTTTAATCTTTGTACTATTTATTTATTTAACTCTATCTGTCTTCACTTGTTTACTTTATTAATTTCTTAAAACCATTTATTAAAATTATTTATTAACTATAAAAGTTTTATTTATTTATACCTTAAAGTGGACCACCTCTTGTTATGAATTCGACCATATCCACCTTACCACATTTCCATACATATAAAAAAGAACATGTCGACGTTCAACAATGAATATATTAAAACTTTTCATCTACTGGTGCAGAATCGGGTTACAACGTCATCCATTAGACGTCAGTTAGAGGGGAAAGCGACGTAAATTATTGATTGGTGGCAATTGCGTAAATAAGTGAAGCCTATAGACGTCTGTTAGGGGGGGGGAGGGGGGGCGACGAATATATGTTTGACAGGTAAGTGAAAAGTCATTTCTTTCCGTCATATAGATGTCGGTGCCTCTCCTACCCGACGTCTATAGTCTGACAGGTAGGTGAAAATTTTATTTTTTCCGCCATCTAGACGTTTGATCCCACCTCTTGACGTCTATACGTGATATATAGACGTCAGTGCCCCTCCTACCCGACGTTTATAGTCTAACAGGTAGGTGAAAATTTAATTTTTTTCTGCCATCTAGACATCGGTACCCGCCACCTGACATCTATATGCGATTATAGACGTCAGGGCCCCTCATACCCGACGTCTATAGTCTTACCAGGTATGTGAAAAGTCATTCATTTTCGCCCACTAGATGTCTCGTCCCGCCAAGCCGACGTCTATATATAACGAAAATATTAATTTTTAAATGGAATGGACGTCACATTAGTGAGGCGCCTGACGTATATGCGATTATAGATGTCGGCTTTGTGGGCAACCAATGTCTAATTTCTTGTTAAATGATGTCAACCAGTAGTTTGCGAACCAGCAGTTTGATCGTCTTCCTTCGCCTTTTCTCTTCGCTGCACTGCATTTCCAGGTGCTTTTGATGTCTCGTGAACCATTTAAAGTTGTTTTTACTCCATTTAAAGTAATATTTGATGTATTATCTTTCATTTGAACCAATTAAAATGAGTTTTCGATGTGTTTTGGTGTGGTTTTTCTTGTGTCTTTGGGTAGTGTAGTGCACATTTTCCCTTTGCTAGTTTCCTCCTAAGAAAAACTTACATTTTTTAGATCTCTTATGGAATTTCAACTTGAAGCCGAACTTGGGTTGTTGCCTACTTCCACTCCAACCGCCAAAGAAAAAAAACGTATTCTTTTTCATTGGCGGTCGGAGTGGACCTAGGCAACGACCCAGTTTCGTCTTTAGGTCGAAATGCCATAAGAGATGCAAAAGACGCAATTTTTTTATTACGAGGAAACTAGCAAGGGAAGGAGGTGCTACTACGCTACCCACAGACACGAGAAAAAATTGCATCAAAACACAACTAACACTTCATAGACGTAAGTTAATGTACTGACCGACGTTTATAGTACCCTTAGACGTCAGTTAATGCAATGTCAGACGGGTTTATAGACGTCTTACGTGTTAGTTAACCGACGTCTATAGTGCCCTTAGACGTCGGTTAGTGCACTGTCTAATGTCTTTATAGACGTCGCTCATTTCAGTGAACAGATGTCTATTGCAACGTCGCACCTGCAGAAGTCTGATGTCCCATTAACGTCACCTGTATAGATATCAGTTTGGGAGGTGACATAAAAAGCCCAAAATAATTGACGTCTAAAGCCCTTTCTGCACTAGTGATCGTGTTTTATGATGGTAACCATAGGAAATTTTTTTATCTACAAGTGTTAGTTTTTTTTAGTTTTCATATATCTCTTAACTAGAGATGTATTAAAGATGTTTTGTACAAGTTTCTTTGTAAATACTAGTAGAAACATATGTGTTAAAGATTTGTTGGTAACCTGACATATATGAGTGGACGGTGACATTATCGTAAATAGTTTGGTAACCTAGACGTCGGTTTTAGGTTCCAGCGACGTTTATTACATTGTAAACGTCCACACTGACGCAAGCCGACGTATAATTCTCAGAGGTAGCTGAGAAGACAGTCCTTTGACGTCGGTGTTCACGGGGGGGCGACGTCTATGAGGCTGCAATTAATGCTCTTCACCTAATTCCCAGGCGCTTAGACGTCGCGTAGTAAAAAGGCGACGTCTACGGCCTGAACGGAAGGCGGGAAGATAAAAAATCTTCAATTTAGACGTCGGGGATCAGTGGAAGCGACGTCTATGTGCTTGTAACTAATTAGGTTCACCAAACTCGAGGGGCTTAGACGTCGGATAAAAGGGGCATCGACGTCTATGTGCCTATAAGTAATTATGTTCATCATTATAGACGTCGGCGCCACATCACAACTGTCGTGAACATCCCTGACAGGAAATCAAACGTCAATCGATTCAGCTTCCTAGACGTCAGCTCCCCTCGAAACCGACGTCTAATGGGTATTCAAAAACTCAGTTTAAATGTTAGCTTGGAAGTCATATTAGTGATATAACCGACGTCTAGATGACTATATACGTCAGTGTCTGGAGCAACCGACGCCCAATTTCATTTTAAATACAACCGCAAACTCTTTGCGGCATTCAGTTTATGATATCGTCTTCCTCTTCTCCATTTTCTCTTGCGGCCTCTTCCTTTTCTCGCTTGCGGTACCTCTTCTTTTTCTCTCTTGCGGCAATCCGTTGTGGTATCTGATTTCTTTATCCTCTGCCTCTTCTCCTTTTTCTCTCTTGTGGCATCCCAGATGCGTGGTTTTTTTTTATGCTTACCGTTTAAACTTTGTTTAGTTTTTCATCTATTATCTTCTGGTTCAACTGATTAAAATTTGCTTTCTGTGTGTTGTGTTTTAGTGCAGTTTTGTTCCTTTCTTGGGGTAACGTAGTAACACATTCTCCATTTGTTAGCTGCCTCCCAGAAATAGCGGCTTCTTTTGAATTTCTTTTGATCGTTTCAATCCAAAAACGACCATGGGTCGTTGTCTAGTTTTCGTTTCACCGTGATTTTTGCCTCTTGCGGATGAAAAAGGAAATTAAGCAACCACCCAAGTTCGGTTTTAGGTTGAAGGGACCATAAGAAATTCAAAAGACGCAAGCTTTTTTTGGGGAGAAACTAGCAAAAGGAGATTGTGTTACTAGGCTATCCAAAGACGGGAACAAAACTGCACTAAAACACAACCACTGTATTAGACGTCGGTTAATGTACGCACCAACGTCTATAGGACCTCTTAGACGTCAGTCAGTGTCATTTTCGAAGTCTTTAGTGCCTCTTAGACGTCGGTTAATGTTTTGTTCGACATCTATATAGTGCCTTTAGACGTCCAGTTAAACCAGAACTGACGTTTGTTAACGTCGGTCTCTGGCACTAACTGACGTCATTATAGACGTATGTGGTTAGGATGTCGGACGTCCCATTGACGTCACCGATTTAGACATCAGTTTATTAATAGACGTTAAAAGCTCAAAATAACCAACGTTAAACCGAGTTTTTGCACTAGTGTTGGTATATATAGATTTAAATAGTTAAAGATTTGCCTATCGTTTTTAGATAAAACTATACATGAATTAAAAAACTTCTTTTATTTTAAATAGTACAAAATGTAATAATTGCTTATTGCATTATTAATTTAATTGGTCACATTTTTATTATATAACCTATATATACATTTCGTTAGACAATATACAATATAGACTCGTTATATTATGAAAAAAAATATTTTATATTGATTCTTTAAACTACCATAAAATATGTAATGTCTAAAAAATTACAACTTTTACTTATATTAATTTGAGACTTTTCTATATTAATTGTAATTTGATTGTGATTATTTAGAATTATCCTATAATATTAATTGATTGGTAGGATTTGAAATTTACTTAAGAAATTAAGAATTCAATAAATTAATGTTGACAATTAAAATGACTGGAATTATTTTGTCTTAAAATCATTTATATTACAAATCACTTATTAAAACTCAATTCTAATTAATGTTTTTATATTTTAATCTATCACATCTTTTTAATTTTTCCTCTCTTATGGTTTCACAACATTTTCAATTCAGATTTTTTATTATATTATTCCTTATCTTTATCTTCTTTTTTAATTTTTATCTCTCGTTTTATTTTATATCTATATATTTTATCTTTTATTTTATTTTTAATTTTATCACATATCTTTATTGTTATTTCTTAATTGATTGATTAGTAATAATTTATGAGAAATTAAAATATAATAAATGAATTAATTTGAGTTATTTAGTTAAGAATTTGATATTCCAATAAATTAAAGAGTTGATCATTGCTATGATTGAAACTAATCAAATTAAATTTTCTTTTGACTAATTTATATGATAGAGAACCATATGAATCCTGACATCTTTTATTTATTATTTTATATCCTTATCTCCTTGATTTAATTTTTATATTTTTGTTCATCTTTTATCTCTTATCTTATTTTTATCTTTAGCTTTTATAATTTATTCTTGTTTTATCTCCTCTCTGTATTATTATTATTTCTTAAGATTGAAATAAAAATAGTTATATCAATGGGATACAATAATAAGATAACAAACTCATCATTTTTATGCTCTTGTTTCTTTAATAATTAAGATGGATTCAAAGGTTGATTGCATTAGTTGAAATTATGTATTTGGAGAAATCAATTCGATAACAGAAAGTTTTTTAACTCACTTTTAATTCCTTTTATGTTTGCTCCCACTTTTATTGTATCCCTTATATATAAATAAAATTAGAAAAAATATACTCTCACTAAATATATTTTTTCATGAATAAAAAGTTATTTAAATTTTTCTTCCATTCTTTATTCCTTTTATTTTAAACTAGTGAAAACGCATATGCGACATGTGTGACCAATTTTTTTATTGTATTAAAATTTTATTAACCTATAAAATATTTTTTGTTAAAAATAATTATAAAAGTAAATAATTTATATACTATTTTTATTATATAAATACATATTTATAATAAAAATATATTTAAATTAAAAAATAGTTATTAAAAGGATAAAATTAAAAAATGATTATTTTATTATGAAGACTCATTAAACAAAGACAAACACATGGTCGATTTTTACCTTTCAGTATTTGAAACTATCGATCCAAGTAGACAACAAAAGATGAAATGTGAAAATAACAGAGAAGACCCCATCCCTATTTATAGTAGTGTGAACCTTTCCTGTCATTCATCCTTAATAGTCAAATCAAGTTGCATCCAACTGCTACGTACTAAGATCTCCATGATGCAAATTCTGATTAGCATAAAATTTGCGGCGTTATGTTCTCCCTCCAACGATAACATTTTCAAATGCAAGTTCCAAAGATAGGTGGCCTAGACACCACACAGTCAAGTTTACATTTCACAAAAGATCGACTGAAAAGTCAGTCAATACATAACTTCAACATATTCATCGATCAGTATCAATCAAAGCGATAACTTCATTGATGATAAAATCCTCCATTAAGCCACACCTGAATTACATGAACGGCAAGAGCTAAGTGACCAAATTCAAAGCCCTCGGTCAATTATTTCAAGTTTGTGTTTGGGGGACTTATGTACCGTACCATCCAGTCAGCTATAGACCAGACAATCAATCATAACTTAAATCATCTAGCGAGCCACCAATGAACTTGGCCGATCACTGAGCAAAATCGATCGGTCATGAATCATAGTACATTAACCTTAATGTTGATTAATTTAAGAGTAAATTATAATTATTGGCATTTGGGCCGTAACTAGGCCAATGTTAATCAAAAGCTCAACCTAAAACCTATAAATAAAGGTTTGAGGTAAGTAGGTAGGTTATTTGTATTTACTGCTACATTAATTATTAAGTTGAACTGACTTTAGTATAAGAGTATCCCATAACCGACTTGATACAATATTTGAATTTCAGGACAATATTCAGACTTTGGATGACACAACACAACTTACACCGTTAACATCGACTCCATAATCGAAACCGTTACTAAAAGGTAAAATTGAAAAAAAAAGAATATATATATATATATATATATATATATATATGTGTGTGTGTGTATGTATATATATGAACACCAAAAGATGAATCACCTTAAAATAGTATAGATAGTTCCGAGAATTAAATACTTGAACAAATAAGATTTTTATAAGACAAAATTGACTTATATATAAATAAAGATATGAATTAGCTTGCATAAAGTAATTTTAAATAACAATTTATTTCAAATTTTGAATTCTTTTTATCGAAAAAATTCTTAATAAAATTATCAGATCTTTTGGTTGTATAATAGTAATTTTTTTTTTGCAAGCATTAGTTTTAGTTTTTCCATTGTGAGATTAATTTTCATGCATTGACAATTGAATATTGTGATTTTCTATTGCATTGTTATATCATTTAAAAAAATTTACAATACGTTAATATTTTGTTTTATCACGTGCATCATTGAATAACTTATTTAAGTCAATGTAGAAATCGAACGATGTCTGACAAACACCCTATTAAAAATTAAAAAGAATTTATTGACATCATTTGAGTATGAAATAAATTCTGTTAAAAGGGAAATACTTATTATATATAAGCTCAAAATCTCCGATGTTTATTAGCCAGCGTTTTGGGTAATCAATAAACTATATCATCATGGTTAAAAAAATCGTTAAAAAACACTTTTTTATTGAAATATGCAAAAGGGTGTTTTCTTATGATATTTGTAATGCTCTTTTATATGATTTTTGAAAAAGAAGAAAATCTTTTGAAGTGACTGTCAACAGTAATCCTTAAAGTAAACCATTTTTATTATATGCGTGGTGTGAATCGCCAAACATACTGTACTCTCCAGTAAATCCAAATCTACTGCATTAATGTAATGGTGCCTAACTGCAGTGAAATTCATAAGGCAAGAGTGCCAAACTTTTCAATTAAGCTTTTGAGTAAAAGATAATTATTACACTACTCATATTTTCTTTACGTGTATAAGTTTTTAAACATTAGGATTAAAAGTTAATTAATTTAAACGTTCAAACGCGTATTCACGAAAATAACAGTTGATAAAAGTCAATTAATTTAAGAAAGTAGCAATTAGGGGATAAAGAATGAAAATGGTAAGTTATTGGATGAACAAAAGGTGGCAAAAAGCTGTGTATTGTTGTATGAATAGGAGGTAATGAATAATGATTATCACCACAAGACAAACGAAGTTGTCTCTAGAAAGAAACCAATCTTAATATGAAAAATGTTAAGAGGGAATAAGAAAAGAGGACGGATATACATATGTTGTTGAAAGAGAAGAGAATGTTTTGGCACGATGTGGTGGTGCCATTTGTTTGAGTTAGGCACGTATTTGTCATCATTCCCTATTCACGAAGATGATTCATTTTCAACTCCTTAGAAAACGACCATCACCATTCATTGCAATGTAAGAAGAAGACCAAGATCGTGGAAATTCAAATCTTCCTAATTCCTTTTAATTATTTCGTTCTTCGTTTGCTTGAAGGAAGCAACGTGGAGATTCCCTTTTCTTCCTTCTCACTTTCATGCACTTATTTGGCTTATAAGTGCAAGAAGAAGCCATTGCATTGCATTGGAGAGTCTCTCTTTGTTTCTCTGTCTCTCTCAATCTCTGTCTGTATGGGAAAGTCAACGGCGTGTTTGTTTGGTGCCATTGTGATCCTTTGGTGCTGCATAAGCCATGTCACATCGGATGCATCGGATCACCGTTACAACAAAGGAGATTCCGTTCCCTTTTATGCCAACAAGGTGGGACCCTTTCACAATCCCAGGTCAGATTTTCAATCTCCTCACTTTCACCTTTTCGATCCTGAAAGATATTCAAAAAAACATATATACAGTTTTTTTTTTGTGTTATTATGGGGTTACCCTTTGGAGGATTTGATTTCCTCTGGAATTGGATGCCTGCTTGTTTCGTCTGAGAGTGTTTCTCTGATTTATCTGTAATGAAGATTCAATGACCTATTCATGTTGTGGATTTGGATTTTGGAAGCCACTCAAGACTTTGATCAGTGAAATCTAGTTGTTTAAGTAGTGAAAAAAGGGATGAATTTGACTTGAAAAGTGCGCTATTAGTTATGAATACTTTCAATATCACTGTAGGAAACTCAATATCAATGTGAAATACAGAAGTTGTAGGTTGTGTTGAATGGAAATTTAGAATGAATCCAAGCAATCAGGCTGAAAGAGTTTACCTTTAAATTGTTTTAATCTAATTACCTTCATAATCAAGTAATGTTCTGATGCATCCCTCTGGATTTTTACCTCAACAATACCATTTCCTTTTATTCAAACTACATTATTCTATGCAGAAGAAAGAAAGAGCAATATTTTTTCTACTGAAAGAATCTTAATTCTTGTATATAAGAATGAATATTGGAATAGTCTAATGCACGTACTAATTTCTAAAGCTTAGTTATCATATTCATAAATTTCATCCTCACAATAAGATGCCTTCGTTAATTACTTGTGCAGTGAGACATACAGATATTTTGATCTTCCCTTTTGCTCACCAGGTTAGTTTGCAAGTACCCTTCTCTTTTCTCCTATTTCATACTAATGATTTTGGTTTCTCCTATTCCGTGTAATTCTAAATCTTGTTGGCTGCAGATAAAGTGAAAGAAAAGAAGGAAGATCTTGGTGAAGTTTTGAACGGGGATCGATTAGTTGTTGCTCCTTACGAACTGGACTTCCAGATTGACAGGGAACCTCAAAGTATCTGCAAAAAGAGGCTTACAGTAAACGAGGTGGCTAAATTCAGACATGCTGTCTTGAAGGACTATTTTTACCAAATGTACTATGATGACTTGCCCATTTGGGGTTTCCTAGGAAAATTTGACAGTGAAGACAAGGATGATCCAACTGGGGCCAGAGTCCATCTTTTCAAGCATGTCCACTTTGAGATTCTGTACAATAAGGATCGCATCATTGATGTTTTCATTCGAAACGATCCACGTGCCGTTGTGGACCTGACACAAAATAGGGAAGTTAATGTGGATTTCACATATTCTGCCAAATGGATTGAAACAGATACTCCATTTGAGAAGAGGCTGGAGAAATACTCACAAACATCCTCACTGTCACATAACTTGGAAATCCATTGGTTTTCTGTCATCAACTCATGTGTGACTGTTCTGCTCTTGACTGGATTCCTGGCCATAATTCTCATGCGTGTGCTCAAGAATGATTTTGTTAAGTAAGAATCATGGATTCAAACCTCTAAACCAGTGTGTACATTCATGGATTCAAACCTCTTAACTATATCAACTATTCCAAATCTTGACAGGTTTACTCCTGATGAGGAAGCAGTTGATGATCAGGAAGAAAGTGGATGGAAGTATATCCATGGTGATGTGTTCAGGTATCCAAGATTCAAGTCTTGGTTTGCAGCCGCACTTGGAACAGGAACCCAGCTATTTACACTGTGAGTTGCCAGCTTAAGTACTTATCTTTTAAAGGTGTTGACTTTGTATTGTTCAGCGCTTTCCTGACCGTGATATTTGATCCTGCTTTCAGTGCAATATTCATCTTTATGCTTGCTCTAGTTGGTGTTTTCTATCCATACAATAGGGGATCTTTGTTTACTGCACTGGTGATCATATATGCACTAACTTCCGGCATTGCGGGCTACTACGCAGCTTCCTTTTATTACATGGTTGAAGGCAAAAACTGGGTACGTTACGTTATACCCCATAGGCATTACTTTGTATATGAGTAGCATGTGATTTTGATTGAAATTCTTGATAAAACTCAGCATGTTGTGTAATTTACTAGCCTTGAAAAACCACATGGATCAAACAGATTCTTGAGTACAAATCAAAGAATAGTGTTTAAGTGATGTGTCATAATTACTTCTGGTTTGGCTTTGCTTTAAACAAGTGAAAGCACAGTGCAAACGAAAGAAGTACACTTCTGAGGTTTTGATTTGGTTTTTGACAGGTGAAAATTTTGGTGTTGACTGGAAGTTTGTTCTCTGGACCTTTGTTTTTCACATTCTGCTTTCTTAATACTGTTGCACTTGCCTATAACACCACTGCAGCGCTTCCATTTGGAACAATTGTGGTTATTTTCCTCATATGGACTCTTGTAACCTCACCTTTACTAGTACTGGGAGGGATTGCAGGCAAGAATAGCCAAACAGGGTTTCAAGCTCCTTGCCGTACCAATAAATATCCTAGGGAAATTCCCCAACTACCTTGGTACCGTACAACTCTATCTCAAATGGCTATGGCAGGTTTTTTGCCGTTCAGTGCCATTTACATTGAACTCTACTACATATTTGCCAGTGTGTGGGGTCACCAAATTTACACCATATACAGTATTTTGTTTATTGTTTTCATCATCCTATTGATTGTCACCGCTTTTGTCACTGTGGCATTGACATACTTTCAGCTTGCTACTGAGGACCATGAATGGTGGTGGAGGTATGTAGACTTCTCTCACTGTTTTCCTTGCTTATCAGTTAGAATTTAGTTCACCTTTTGATGTAATTCACGTTCCTTCTTTCTCAACTATTTTGTTGTTGGTGTGATTAGGTCTTTCCTTTGTGGTGGGTCAACTGGCTTGTTCATCTATGGTTACTGCTTGTATTACTATTTTGCAAGATCAGATATGTCTGGCTTCATGCAAACCTCTTTCTTTTTTGGCTACATGGCTTGTATTTGCTATGGTTTCTTTCTCATGCTTGGAACTGTGGGTTTCCGTGCTGCTTTGATCTTTGTCCGTCACATATATCATTCTATCAAATGTGAATAACTGCTTATTGGAACCAAACAGACGCTTTCTTGTCCCTTTGATACCGGAACTTTTCCTATGATGTTCTTAGTTCTTGTTGCAAATGGTTTGTCATAAAATATAGTGGGGAAACATTTCAAGAGCCTGAAGTGCTTTACACAAGTGCCACACCCCAAATTTCTCCCCGTGCTTCATATAATCTCACAACATGTGCAACAACAGTGTAACTCAAAATCTCTCTTGGAATTATAGAAGCTTTTGCATACTTTCAAATGTATAGACTTCTACCAGTGCTTCATATATTCTAACATAACATGTATGACGGTCGTGTAACGCAAAATTCTTAGAATCATAGAAGCTTTTTGCATTAGATTCATGTTTGTGATTAGCTTATGAAAAGAACATCGTATTATTTGCATCCTAAATTCTCTTCTTTTTGAATTCGATACTACATATGCAATATCAAAATAATACCCCTCCACCTCTGAAGTTGGGCTTCTATTTATCTGCAATAACCATCATGTTCCGTTTTTTAACTTTAGCAATAGGATGTGGTATAAATATTTAAGGGGCAAAACTGTTGCCAAGGATAAGGAAATAGCACCCAATGTCGATAAATCAAAGTAAAAATCCTGAATTATAATGACAATGTTGAAAAAATAGGTACTAACAGTATTTTGAAACCTTAGCACACTCAAAAATTCGCCAAAATAGGATAGAAGGCGTTTAAAATAGAGTATTCTTAGATTATTGATCGGTACGGAAACGCAATAAATATTGAAGATTAAACTATCACAATATGCGGTTGTAGAAGTTCGATACTACATATCTTTAGTCTAAAACTTGCGATTACAAAGCATGAAAATCAATGCAACAGGGATAAATTTTAGTGTACATTATCTATAATAGATAGCATTCATCACCAATCTAAAAGATCGGCCAACCAAGAGACGACCGCAACAAAAGGACTAGACCCAGTATTTTTTGTGAAAGTCACATCCAACATTCCCTGATCACTTTCAATACTTCCAAGTAGAACCGCCAAGTCTGATGACCTCTTCTCCTCCACTATCCTTTCTAGGAATTTTTTCCATGCGGATTTCTCCTTTATTATCCCCTAAATCACCATACATATCTTTAAGTTTAGCTAGATTACTGGATGCAGAAGTTCTTTTACTCCCATCTCTTGGTGGACTAGAACGTGATTCATAACGAGCAGTGCCGGCTTGCTGGCTCTGACTCCTACTTCTGCTTCTACTTCTACTCCGACTCTTACGATAGTGCCGGCTACCATTGTCATAATCCCGGCTGCTTTCTCTTTCTGTGTGCTTAGACCTCCTATCATAATCATAACTCCTCTCTCTTTCCCGCTCCTTATCCCTTCGGATTCTGTCCCTCTCCTGATCTCGGTCTGAGTCACGATCCCTGTATCTTTCCCGGTCTCGATCACGCTCCCACTCCCTGTTTCTATCTCTATCACGGTATCTGTCCCTATCACGTTCTCGATCCCTGTCCCTCTCCCTTTCCCTATCCCTATCATGATCCCTATCCCTGTCTCTGGACCGTGACCGCTCACGATCCCTATCCCTATCCCTATCAGGATATTCCCGGCTTTGGCTGCGGCGATTACTTGGAGATCTTCTAATGTCATCACTGCCATTTCTTTCATGAGAAGGTAATGTACGGCGAATAGGTGAAGAATCCCTTGTGGAGGCACGATGTGGAGCTCGCTGACCAAAAGAGACTGAAAGAGCAGCTTTAACCGAAGGTGGTCTGCGGGCAGTATCATCAGAACCATGACGGGTAGATTCCCCAGTCGAACCAGAATGTGTAGTGGGGAGCTTCAACTTTTCAAGATTAGACACAACCTGCCGCAATACAGGAACGGGGATGCGAGGAAACAGTGTGTCGAAGTAATACTGCAACAGCAGAACAGATTCATCAGAACAGTTAAATAATATGGAATTAAAGAGGTGAAATAAACTTGGGAACTGCAGCAATCAAATCTGTCAACCGGGGCACCTGTGTAGCATGCACAACATTCCCAAAATCATAAAACATCAAACACAAAACAAATATGCCAGCAATGAAGAGGTAGTAACCACATACATAACACAAGAGAACATCAAATATTGATATAAATACTAAAAAACTATGAGAATAGAAAAAACAAATTGTGTGACTCTCTAGAAACCTTCCGTACAATAAAAACAGTTGTTTCCATTCTTGCACTTGTTCCTTCTTCATTTGAACCAAAAAATATAATTAATTTGAATGTTGGATGTTTTATATGATTCAAATACATTAATTTTACATTATATAGAATTATTCTACGCATACAAACTGAGGTCAATAATTTAAAATACATTCCTAGCAGAAATATCAAAAATAAATTAAAAGAATTGAACAAACTCACAATCCAACAAGCCAGGCATTCATTCGTGGTATGAAGAATTAGACTACGAAGATTGAAGACATAAATGGCCAAACAGAGATAAATTATTTATCAATTTAGCCTACAACTTTCTCCAAGACCTCAGAAATTATGCTTCAAAAAGGATGATCCTAAACGACTTCAAAAGAAGTACATAGAGTATAAAGTACATAGAAATTTGGATGTCCTCAAAAATTTGGATAAACTCTCACTTACACATCAAAATAAGAACACATAAACTAGAGTATAAAAGTACATAGAAAACTTGATGACATTTGACCCTCAACCTCCCACATTTCAAGATGGACAGCTCCGTATATAATACAGAATGGAAGTTTGTGCATGTCTACATTATAATAATGCCACCTGGAGCTATCAAGTATGAAGTATTAGACTACGAAGATTGAAGACATAAATGGCCAAACAGAAATAAATTATTTATCAATTTAGACTACAACTTTCCCCAAGACCTCAGAAATTAAGCTTCAAAAAGGATAATCCTAAACGACTTCAAAAAAAAAGGCAGACAAGGATAAATATGGCTCCGTAAGACTTCAAAGTTAAAACATGTTCCAACGCCAAAAGGACAAATTAGAATCCAGGTGGTGTAAAATGTGAGACCTGGATCCCTTATACTATGTCAACCAACTTGGTAAATAAAATTTGTAGGAGAAACAAATGCAGATTAACAATACAAAAAGGCAGACATCAGCTCAATCTCAGAAAGATAAGGAAAAAAGAGAAGAAATGCGAAATGAGAAAAACCTCATTTTAGTCCCTGAAAGATAAATCTGTCATTGATTTTCTCTCTTTTAGATAAATTTATCAATTTGATCCCTCGTGTTATATTTCCGATATTGGAGTATGTCCATCCAAATAATGAAGGTAAATGTGTTTCAAAGGATCAAACTAGTGTAAAGTAAATTGACAACAGACATGTATTTCATGTAGATATTCTACTCTAAGGCAACCACAAGAAGAAGCACTCTTTCACTAAAAGCCTCAATACTACAGTGCCTTTAGAGACGAGAAATCAGCCACAATGAGCATGCAATAAAAAAAATGAGAAAGAAAAGAAGATTCTTTCCGACTCATTCTTATCAGAATTACTGGTAGATATATAAGTTTTATGCCCAAAGATACCGAAAGCACCTCAAACTGTTACTCCAAATTATGGGACGGTGAGGGATATATCTGCATTTGCAGTCTCGTGATGCATCTCTGGTAGGAAAGCTCTGAAGAGAGAATTCTCAGTTTGACTAGTCTTTACTCGAGTCAAATGATTTTTTCCCTCGCAATTGTGTTGTACATTAATAATCTCAAAATAAAAAAGGTCAGAGTAAAATTTGCTAATTATCATTTAAATGCACTTCATTATATACACACGAAACTGAAGCACAAGGTCAAAGATGGTAAACCAGAAAGTATGCTCTTGTGCAAAATATAGCCTGATATGGATTTAGAGATAACACACCTGTCCAAGTAGCAAATCACGGATGTATACACCCATTGTAGTCATTCGACCATTAGATCCAGGAGAAAATTCCTGAAACACGGCATCATAATTCACATATTACTTAAGGGAGCACTTTAAATGATATCCGAAGATCAAAGATAATTCAAGCCAACTGAAGCCCAAACCGGTTACTATCTTCTAAAGCAAAGAATCATACGGGCACAAAAATACATCAACCATGACAGATTTGCCTATTAAAAGAAAATCTTAAGAGAAAACTTGGGCCACAAAACATTGTTGACAAAACATTCAATTGGCATGGCTCTATGTATAGCAATGGTATAATCAGATCTCAGATAAAAGAAAAAATGGGATAACATACAAAATATATCCAGGATTCAGAACTTTGATCAAATCCAAGTTGAGGTATGAAGAAACTATCAGAATAGAGTAAGATCGTAGAACATGTCACCATACCTCCTCGTCTTTTATATACGGTTCAAACCAACTCCATAGTGTCTTTGGGTCTCCACAATATCTCAAATAGAGAAACCCAACCTATAAACAATAAAAGAAATCAATACAGAGCATAAGAAAAACATCATGAAAATAACCACCAAAGAGAATATTGTATACAGAACAGTCTCTTTATTGATGCTAAGCTGAATCATACCATCCTTCATCTCATTAAACAAAAAGTTAATATCAATATAAAAATAAAAAGATTATTCCTTACATAATAACAATTTGAAGTAAAAAGGAAGAGATCGATTGAATACTAATGCTAACCCAGTTCAGAAAGCATCCCACATAATAGGGTATGGGAAGTATAGTGTATGCAACCTAACATTGCAAATGGAAATATTGTTTCCAACATTTGAACCCATGATCTGTGTATCATAAGGCAAAAACCCTTACGGATGTGCCAACATCCACTCTAATGGGCTCAACATATTTTATTACAAGGATGAAACCATATGTTCATTCAAAGAAATTCCTTTTAAGAGCAACTGAAAAGTGGCGAGATTGATTATATCTTATGCATAGTGTAATGTGGTTTCTGAAACAACAACAAACAACCTCCATATCAACCCAAACCACCATTTGACCCTCAACCATCCCCCACAGACCACAACTTAGCAGCACAAATCAATGCTCATAAAGCAGAGAATAAGTTGGAGGCAAGGGAGTTGGAGGCAAGGGCCATAGGAACGACTAAAGTGGCTGTAAGGCTTGGGCCCTAATTCTTACAATTTGGGGAGGCACAGATTTTATCTTTCAGAAAAGGGCAATTTGACCAGAACATCACATCATTCAAACCCTCAATCAATCAAAGAAAAACCAGACAACCTCAGCAAATCAATTTTTTGGTTCTGACAGAATCATAACAGAAGCATAAATTGTAAGCATGTACAGTCCTCAATCTAACATGCAATTTTGGCTATCTTAAATTTCACAATTCAACTGAAACCCATCAACACACTCAGCCCAAGCTCTGTTATGATAATTCCACATTTCAACTACGCAAGATAAATTATGCTACAAATAAGCGATTCCAATATAATTAAATAGTCTCATGTGAACCCATTCTCTCTTGCCGTACAAAATGACCAACTATTCAAAGCAAGCATAAATTCCACCACCGAATATAAACTTGATTAGAAATGGTCAGAAAGTCATCAATTTCCAAACAACAAAACTTTCAAGCACAAACACATCATAACCAACATTGTCAGTCACATCCCACGTACCGCTCTAATGTAAGGAGAATCGGGGTGTTTCAACAGCCCGTGCATTTGCTTCACTGTGAGCTTCATCGTAAAAAATTTGTAAAGAAGACAGAAAGCAGTAGAAGGGCCGCGACAATTGCCAGTCATCCACGGCTCCACATGATCAACTTGATTATAGATCTCATCAATAACTTCATGATACGTTTTTAATCGATAGAGTTCCTTAAAGTAATCAGATGACAGAATATTCATGCACAGAACCTTTTCTAGCAAGGAGTCAATTGGCTTGCCACATGTCTGTATCTCCATGATACAACAAAATAAACTATTGCTCCCACAGTTCAAATCTCAAAATTCCAACCACTATATGATGTCACAATTCAATTCCTACAGAAAAAATACAAACAAGTGTTAATGAATACTCAAAACAATAATTATAATTACAAGTAAGAAATAACAAGCACGAAGCTTACAATTTCAAGTCCAGAAAAAGGAGAACAAATTAAAGTGGAATAAAGGTATCTATATTTAAACTTAAAAAAAAACATTTATTTGCCACAAGAAAAGCTTACAACAAATTAACAGGCACTAGAGGATCATTTTCCAGCTGAAATTTAAAAAGGTTACATTAACATAGATCCGCTCTGGGAGGACGAAATTGGTGCTTGCGTGAGCGAGTTACCGGGATAAAATGAATAAACGAAATCGGTGGAACTCGGCGGCGGATAAAAAGACAAAGGTGAATGATCAGAGGAGCGTGAATAAAGAAATAAAGGGAATTGCAATTGAGATTAGGGATTTGGAACGAAAAGAAAAATAAATGAAAGAGAGGAAGTGAGAGTTAAAGAAATCGGTACCAATTTGGTGAGAGGGAAGGGAGAGAGACGACGATTGGAGCGCGGAGAAAGAACCCTAGCTTGTGAGGCTCTGTAGATACTTTTGGATTGGCAAACTAGGGACGTAACTCCTAACCCCGATACAAATACCTCACACCATTTTTTTTTTTAAATAAACGAATCAATTCGACCCGTTTAAAGAGGAAAATAAATATTTCATTTGGTTAGATAAAATTGATTTTGAAAGAAACGGGTCGAATTATAACTTGAGTAAGATTCCTTTTTAAAAATAACCACTTATGTTTTTTGTCAAATAAAAAATAAGTTTCATGAGAGTATGTAATCAAAATGTAAATTTAAAAGGTAGATGATGTCGTAAAAATGAATTAAAATTCATGAGTGGATCTGGTTTAACACAAATAAGTTGAATTAGATAAAAAAAATTATAAAATTAGTTCATCAACTTACTTATAAATTTTTTAAATATTAAATTATATTAAAAATAAAAATCTTAAACGTTTTTTATATTTAAATTTTATTTGCATTTTAATATTATTTTAGATTATATTTAAATACAAATTTATTTAGATTTTAATTAGAAAAAATGATGAGTTAAGTTTGGACTGAAATTTTTTAAATCGAGTAATAAGTAAATTGAATTAAGTTGACTTATTTTTTATAGGTGATTCGTATATAATGTTGAGCCAAAGACCAGATGGTTTTGTGAGGACTGGATGATTGATGGAGACCGGATGGGCTGGTGAAGACTAGATGGTTACCTGTTGAAGGTCGAATGGTTACCTTCTTAGGGGTCGGACGATTACCTGTTTCTTCGCACTTCTCCCTCCCCGTTCTCCAAGCCGGACGACTGGTACCTGTCAAAGGCACTCCAACGTTCAGGTCAGTAAAATGATCGAATGGCTATTGTAGCAAGTAGAGCATGTATTATGCAACCTGAACCAGAAATCATACCTGAAATGTTTATTTATACTGGTTGTATTGGGTTTTTAGTTTTTGTGGGCCTGATGACGACCCAATCACAACTTAACCTCCATTAGGGGATTTAATGAACTATTATCGTTTATAATCTATCTATGTAGTCGGTCTGGTGGTTGGTCGACCTGGATGGTTGGCCTGAATGATCGGCTTGGTCGTTGGTCGGCCTGATGGTTGGTCGGCCTGGAAGGTCGATCTAGATGATCGGCTTGGTGGTGGGTCGACCTGGATGATCATCCTGGTAGTTAGTCGGTCTAGAAGGTCAGCCTAAATGATCGACCTGGTGGTTAGTCGGCCTAGTGGTGCCTAAGAGACCATACGGTACAATGGGTAAAGTTGTGTTTGTAGAAATAATTATGTTTTGTAGGTTTATGTTTATTTTGAAAGGTTTTAAGAAAATTACTGGTAGTTATTTAACATAATAAACCGATAGGAGTATATAATATTTAAATTAGTAAAATCATTTATAATTTTAATATATCAAATATATATTAAACACAAAAAATATTATTTTTCACTTTTATTCAATATATTATCGTATATTTATTTTCTCACAAATTCTAATATATAATATATGGGAAATTTAAAAATAATATATATCTTAATATTTTAATTAATTAATATAATTTACAATATAGTTATGATCTATAACCATGAATAACGTAAAATATATATATATATATATATATATATATATATATATATATATATATATATATATATATATATATATATATGTGTATATATATATATATGTACGATAAATAACAGTGACCTTAATAAAAAAGTACAACTACTTTAATTATGTGATTATAATAATATATAAAATAAATATAATATAAATTATGACTATGTTCCGTGTATATAATATTAATACCTATTTCCATTATAATAATTGTTATTGTACCGTACGGCCCCTATGACCGTACGGTCCTTCCACATGGCCGTATGGTCCTCCCACATGGTTGTCCGCGTGGACCTCCCAGACTACCGATGTACCGTACGGCCCCTATGACCGTACGATCCTTCCACATGGTCGTACGGTCCTCCACATGGCTGTCCGCGTGGACCTCTCAGGCTATCCTCCCAGGCCAACCTCCCGGGACGTCCTTACATAGTCGTCCACCTACGCCGCGCCAGCTGATAATGACTCATTAAGTGCTTAATGAGGATTAAGGTATGATTGGGCCGCCATCAGGCCCACGAGAGGTAAAAGCCCATTACAGGTAGTATAAATAAAGGTCTCAGGTATGACTTCAGACGAGATTTGATTCTCTGCTTATTATGCATCCCTTTCTGATATCGTTCGGTCACTTAACTGACTTGAGCGTCGGAGTGCCTTTAACAGGTACCCGCCCACCCGGCTTGGAGAACTAGGAGGGAGAGCATTCGATTTCAACAGGTAAAGCGCCCAATCTTCCCCAGACCGTCCGGTCTCTGTCAGTTTACGGTCTTTGCCAATCCGTTCGGCTCCACAAACTGCCCAACCTTCACCGTCCGTCCGGCTCTCCACACCATCATGAACGCTCTAGCTTCATCCGTCCCGCTTTCGACTCTCGGCACCACTTTATACCGAAACATTAATGGCGCCCACCGTGGGGCCGAGTGTGCATTCCCATTGGAAACCATAAGGGTGAGCAGTGCTCTCAGGAACGTCAGTTAAACCTGTCAAACCGCTCGGTTTCGGTCATTCGGCCTCAACCGTTCGGCTACTTGGCATCATCAATAGTTCGGCTTCTCAGCCCCAAGTATTCAGCCTCTCGGCCTCACCAACCTCTCGGCCAGTCAGCCTCAAGTTTCAACTGTTCGGGCTCAATCGTTCGGCCAACATTGGCCACTTCTACAACTGCCCGGTCTCGGCCATCAAACCTCAATCGTTCGGCTACCCCTCCAGTTACTCGGTTTCGGTCATCAGGCCTCAACCATTCGGCCTCTCGGCCTCAAATATTTTGCCTTTCGGCCTCATCTAGCTCTCGGCCAGTCAGCCTCAAGTTTCAACTGTTCGGGCTCAATCGTTCGGCCAGCATTGGCCACTTCTACAACTGCCCGGTCTCGGCCATCAAACCTCAATCGTTCGGCCACCCCTCCAGTTACTCGGTTTCGGTCATCAGGCCTCAACCGTCCGGCCTCTCGGCCTCAAATATTTTGCCTTTCGGCCTCATCTAGCTCTCGGCCAGTCAGCCTCAAGTTTCAACTGTTAGGTCATGGTATGACCTCTCAGGTAAGATTCTTAAACCCGTCCGTGCAGGTCTTAGCCAAAGATGGCATAAATGATCTGGCCGTCCGATCTTGAATATTGATCCTCTCGACCTTCAAACGACCTCCTACTCCTCAAGGGATCCGTCCCTCAGGGTCACCGAGTCCCTCAAGGGATCCGTCCCTCAGGGCCACCGAGCCCCTCAAGGGATCTGTCCCTCATGGCCACCGAGTCCCTCAAGGGATCCGTCCCTCAGGGCCACCGAGCCCCTCAAGGGATCCGTCCCTCATGGCCACCGAGTCCCTCAAGGGATCCGTCCCTCAGGGCCACCGAGCCCCTCAAGGGATTCGTCCCTCATGGCCACCAAGCCCCTCAAGGGATCCGCACTTCACGGCCACCCCAACACTTTGAAGAAACCCAAGTTGATGAACGGAGTACCACTCCTGTCAACTTGGTCGGGCGGTGAACGACTATGCCTGCCGCCCCCAACATCTTGAAGAAACCCAAGTTGATGAACGGAGTACCACTCTTGTCAACTTGGTCGGGCGGTGAACGGCTATGCTTGCCGCCCCCAACATCTTGAAGAAACCCAAGTTGATGCACGGAGTACCACTCCTGTCAACTTGGTCGGGCGGTGAACGGCTATGCCTGCCGCCCCAACATCTTGAAGAAACCCAAGTTGATGAACGGAGTACTACTCCTATCAACTTGGTCGGGCGGTGAACGGCTATGCCTGCCGCCCCCAACATCTTGAAGAAACCCAAGTTGATGCACGGAGTACCACTCCTGTCAACTTGGTCGGGCGGTGAACGGCTATGTCTGTCGCCCCCAACATCTTGAAGAAAACCAAGTTGATGAACGAAGTATCTCTCCTGTCAACTTGGTCGGGCGGTCGTTAAGGACCGCCCATTTAAGGAAAGGGACACCGTCCGACTTCATCAGCATTCGACCTTGGCCGTTCGGCCTCATGTTCTTGGCCTCCAAAGGCCTACACCGCTCGGCCATTCGGCTTCAACACTCGGCCTCCAAAGGCCTCAACCTCTGGGCCCTTCGGCCACACACTTAGCCAAATCTGGCATCAACATTCGACCTTGGCCGTTCGGCCTCATGTTCTTGGCCTCCAAAGGCCTACACCGCTCGGCCATTCGGCTTCAGCACTCGGCCTTCAAAGGCCTCAACCTCTGGGCCCTTCGGCCACACACTTAGCCAAATCTGGCATCAACATTCGACCTTGGCCGTTCGGCCTCATGTTCTCGGCCCCCAAAGGCCTCAAATGTCTCGACCATTTCGGCCTCATGTTCTCGGCCCCTAAAGGCCTCAAATGTCTTGACCATTTCGGCCTCATGTTCTCGGCCTCCAAAGGCCTCAAACGTCTCGGCCATTTCGGCTTCATGTTCTCGGCCTCCAAAGACCTCAAGCTGTCGGCCATTCGGCTCAGACGCTTAGCCAAATTTGGCATCAACGCTCAAACATGTTGGCCGTCCGGCCTCCACAAATCAACTTTTCAGCCTCAACTTCTCAACCACTTGGCCATCTGGCCCCAAACTCTTGGCCGTTCAGCCACAGCCAATTTTGGCAACCTCCAAGCTCTCGGCCAAATGAATGGCCTCAAAACTGTTCAGCCATAACAGCCCTCAAGCCCTCGGCCATCAAAGGCCTCAGCTTCTCAGCCTTCAGGTACCGTTCGGCTATATCTCGGCCTGAACTACTCGGCCTCCTATGATCTCAAGCTTGGTCATATCTCCGCCGTGAGACCTCGGTCATCCGAACTTAAACTCAGCAGGATTTGGCATCACCTCTCGGCCATTTGGGCCTCAATGGTTCGACCATAAACTGGTCTCAACACTCGGCTTAAGGCCTAAACGTCTCGGCCGTTCGGCCTCCAACTTCGTGGCCCTGTGGTCCTCAACTCTCGGCCTCTTAGGGCCTCAAACCCTTCGACCATCCACTGGTCTCGTATCTCGGTCTCCCGGGGCCTCATACCTTTCGGCTATAACTGGCCTCAGGTTCTCAACCTCTGAAGGCAGCAACTGTTCCGCCATCAACTGGCCTCAGCACTCGGCCTCCAAAGGCCTCCACCTCTCGGCCATTCGGCTTCAAGCTCTCGGTCTTTCAAAGGCCGCAACAATCGGTCATACGGCCCTGACCACTCGGCCCTCCGGCCTCCACAAATTTACTTCTCAGCCTCAAATTCTTGAGCTCTTGGCCATCTGGCCTCAAACTCTTGGCCATTGGGCCTCAGCCAAATTTCGCAATCCTCAAGCTCTCGGCTATCAAAGGCTTTCGGCCATCAACTGGCCTCAACCTCTCGGTCGTCAAGGCCTCAATTTCTTGGCTTTCGAGTACTGCTCGGCTATATCTCGGCCTCCTATGGTCGCAAGCTTGATCGTATTTCGGCCTTGAGCCCCCGGTTATCCGACCTTAAACTGTTAGCAAATTTTTTCATCACCCCTCAACCTAGCTCTCCGCCTCTATAGCCTCAAGTTCCTCGGACTTCCAAGCAAAGGCGACTAAAAAGCGAAAACAAACTGGGTGAACCCGTCCTTTCCAGGAAGGCCATTTACAAACCCTTCGCATCATTAAAATCATGCTCGGGCTTGGGGGGCTGATGTATCGTACGGCCCCTATGACCGTACGGTCCTTCCACATGGTCGTACGGTCCTCCCACATGGTTGTCCGCATGGACCTCCCAGGCTACCGATGTACCGTACGGCCCCTATGACCGTACGATCCTTCCACATGGTCGTACGGTCCTCCCACATGGCTGTCCGCGTGGACCTCCCAGGCTACCCTCCCAGGCCAACCTCCCGGGACGTCCTTACATAGTCGTCCACCTACGCCGCGCCAGCTGATAATGACTCATTAAGTGCTTAATGAGGATTAATGTGTGATTGGGCCGCCATCAGGCCCACGAGAGGTAAAAACCCATTACAGGTAGTATAAATAAAGGTCTCAGGTATGACTTCAGACGAGATTTGATTCTCTGCTTATTATGCATCCCTTTCTGATACCGTTCGGTCACTTAACTGACTTGAGCGTCGGAGTGCCTTTAACAGGTACCCGCCCACCCGGCTTGGAGAACTAGGAGGGAGAGCATTCAATTTCAACAGGTAAAGCGCCCAGTCTTCCCCAGACCGTCCGGTCTCTGTCAGTTTACGGTCTTTGCCAATCCGTTCGGCTCCACAAACTGCCCAACCTTCACCGTCCGTCCGGCTCTCCACACCATCATGAACGCTCTAGCTTCATCCGTCCCGCTTTCAACTCTCGGCACCACTTTATACTGAAATAATTATAATAATTAATTTATATCTGGTTTTCATATTTGTTTAAAATTTTAATTAAATATTCAATTTTTATTTGTACCAATTAAATCATTTGATTTGAAAAAGTAATTTAATAAGATCATTTTCATTAAATTATAGTTATTATATGACATATGTCATTTTGTAATAATTTTAGTTTAATTTAATCTTTATTTCAATTTTATTTTCATTATTTTATTATGCAATAGTGTTACACTGTCATGTAATAGTATTCGGTATTCAATTTAAATTTTATATTTAAAATTTTAAGTCAACTGAATTTAAATTTATTTAAAAATTGAAATAATATTATCTCTTCAAACCAAATTAATAATTAAGTTTAATTATAATATATATATATATAAACATTTTTTTTTTAAATTTATATATTAAGTCATTTTATCTAAATATATTGAAATTAATTTTACTTTTTAATATAAGTTTTAAAAAATACATATTTTAAGTTTATAATTTTTAAAAAATATGAAAAATACAAAGATATTTTCCAATGTAACTTATTTATAAATTTAATGCGACAGTACATTTACATTTTTTAAATTTAATACATTTTACATCTTGTTAGTTTATTGATAAATTTAATTAGACAAATATAAAAATTTTAAAATTACAAGTGTGACTTTATATGGACATTTTTAATATTTAAAAAATTATAAGTTTAAAATTGGGATTTTTCAAATGAAATTAAAAATGCAAAAAATAAAATCAATTTGAATATCTAGGATGAACGATTTGATGTATAAATTTTAAAAAATTAGAATTAAATATATTTTTAGTCTATGAAGCATTTTTGGGTTTAATTTATTTTTAAAACTTTGTTTCATTTAGATCCTTTTTCTTAAGAAAAAAAATGAAAGTTTTCTTCCTTTATCAGTCTCTTCATCTTCTTCTTTCACCACTACTTTCCCCTTTAACTCTAGCACAAGCCGCCGTCGACAACCACGACAAAACCCAATGCAGTAATCCTAAATCATGCTCCAGAGAAGAAATTCATCCACGCAAATTGCAGCGCCAAGCTTTGTCTTCGCATCGCACACCATGGTGTCTTTTCCTTTGCACAACCAACCATCATAAAGCCTTTGTTCACTCCCCCAATTAGCGAACCCTAATAGTAGAGGGACATGACTGGGTCTGTTGTTTAAGACCATGTTTTCATGTAATATATATATATATATATATATATATATATATATATATATATATATATAACAATAACGTGAAAAGTCATTAATAAAGGAGATAAAATATTTTCACCACTCCAAGATTTAATGTCAAAAGGACCACAAATATCAGTGTGTATTAACTCAAGAAGTTGACTGCTTCTTGTGGCGGGATAATTTGATATATGTTTTGTTTGTTTACCCTTAATACAATCAATACATACATCTCAGTCATCAAAATCCAATTGAGGTAAAATTTCATTTTTCACTAACCTCAACATCCTTTCTTTGGATATGTGACCAAATCCTTTATGCCATAAGAAGCAGAACATTCATTTCTTGCACTATATTTTCTATCAACAACATGTTCAACATTAAACAGGGATTCAGAAAAATTAACATCAAGATTTAAACGATACAAACCATCCAATAATATACCAGAACTATAATAGTACGAAAGTTTATACAAATGAAAAATATCATTTTCAATCCTAAAGTTAAAACCTAAATAATCCAACTTTGCAACAGAAATTAAATTCCTAGCACAACCAGGAACACAAAGACATTTTTCAAGATTCAGACAATAACCAGTGTCTAGAACCAATCTCTAAGTCCTAATTCCTTCTATTAGTGTCTTCATTCAGTTCCCCATATATAAATACTTTTCAGTTCCTTTTATGGGCTGGATTGAAAGGAACCCCTGCATAATATTAGAAACATGAGTGGTAGCTCCAAAATCCAACCACCAGGTATTATTAGGAACTTCAATAATATTTGCTTCAAAACTTACATAAACATAAAAAGTACCTTTCTTTTGGTACCAACATGGCTTTGATTTCTTGAAAGTTCCATTTATCCTTAAGAGTGTTATAGTTCACTGGGAACTGGCCAAATTCAGGAGGAAGAGAGTTCATGATAAACTGTACTAGAAAAGACTCATTCACCTCCATTCCCATTGACTTCAATCTTGTTGCTATATTAACCATTCTAGTTACATGGTCATGTATAGGCTATGACCAGTCAAAAGTTTTGGTAGTCAACTCACTCACAAGAGTTCCCACAATAGACTTGTCACTTATGTCTGATTGTGAGTACTCCTTTATCATTTTCATGAATTCTTTTGCGTTTTCCGTTTTAGGCATAGAAGACTTTACATTTTTTGCCATAGATATGCGCATCGAGTTTAGTGGGAGCCTATTAGACCTATGCCAAGCCTCATAAAGAGCCTTTTCATCACTTGTACTAGTCTCCGTAATGGTTGTGGGCATTTCATTCATCCTAATAGCTATATCCAAGTCTAACACACCTAGTTGGAACTGAATTTGTTCTGACCCATAAGCATAATTTAGCCCATTAAACTTAACCACATTGTTGCTCAAACCTGATAAATTCATGGAAGTTGGAAATAATCATAAACAATATACTTTAATAAACAATTAATCATACTTCAGTCTATATGTATGCTATCTTTGTCTATACAAACATATTTAATAAGTAAATGAAATGTCTCCCTTTAATGTCATCAAATATAAACAATGATTCACCTTTGGGTAATCCATAACATCCTTATAATAATGACTAATTACTATATGTAGGGTATGAGAGGAAGAGCGGTCGGCAGGTTCGGAAAAGGAACGGTCGGTCAGTGAGCTCAGACAACGATAGGAACAAACGGACGATCGGTAAACCCCAATCGCAGTTAGAATAAGGTATGTCGCCGGTCGATAGTGGACGAAGACTGAAGGTGGAGAGGAGAGCCGAGTTAAAGGACATTTAATGACCATAATGGGCAATGGATACCAAAAAGGAAATAAAGGATACGGTAATTATTGATAGTTAGCGACAGTTATGAATAAAGACCTTATAAATATGTGGTGAATAACCAGATACTTTACTTTTTTCCGATTACAATCACTTATCTTTGATCAGTGACCTAACTAACTTGAGCGTCGGAGTGTTCTCTTGCAGGCACCACCCATCGGTATCTGGAGGGAAGATTTTGGCAAACGGGTTAGGCGATCGGATTCTGAGGGGTAATCTAATCTCGTACACGGTAGGGACAACTTCCTCAATTGTGCTAGGAATTTCTTTTTCTGCACTTGGAATTTGGGAGGAGAGATCCACCAGCTGACCTTCCACTAAAATCTTCATGACATCAAATCCATCATGCTCCAGAGGGGTTTGAAAGAAGTAGTGGCATTGGGCAATCCCTTGCTCGAACCCGATTTGTTGTTCGGTACAGATCTCTTCGCTAAGAGAGAGATTGTCGGCAGTCAATTTCTCACGTTCGGCAGTGAGGACATCCTTATCTTTGCTCAATTGTTCATTTCATGAATTGGCCGTTTGCATATTGAGGGTCAAAGTGTCAACAGCGCGCTTAAGACGGTCAATTTCTTTTTGGGCAACAGTAGCCTGGGTCTGAACATCCTCGGCCGATTTGGATAACTTGGTGAGACGGGTAGAAAGAGTGGTGTTCTCCTTTAATGCGTTTTCTAAATCGGCCTGAGCGGTTTCCAGCTCAGACACTAGTATAGGCTTATCGGTACCAGCAAAATAGTTCATGCAGACGCTAGCTCGAGCCACAAGTTCGTAAGCCATGTTAAGAGATTCGGAAGGGGACATTCCTTTGAAGGGTTTCTTTTCTTCAGCGGTTAAGTTAAACTAAAGACGTTCAGCGACGTGTGCATTGGGATCTAGAGGACCGGTGAGCAACGGAGCAGAAGATTTCTTTTTCTTTGAAGGAAAGAGAGTTTTCTCTTGGGCAGGTTTTCTTTTTCCTTTTGGTTTGACAGCAACGGTGACGATCGGTTTATCATCTTCCACCGTGTCATGGATCTTTAAAGCCGCATTGACAGGGGAAGCTTTGGAGGCCGACGAGGCAGAAGCCTTAGTAAGGGTTTGGAGGGAACTCTTGGTGGCCTTGTTTGTGAGGGCCATTGCACGGACAAATTTTTTATGCTTCTCCATTCCGCCAAAGAGTTCTGCCATTAGGAAGCAAATTTAGAAAAGTTAATATTGACCGATCGATATGAAGAGAATAAGGAAAAACTTACCATACACTCTATCACGTAGAGTGTCGGACCCGAGAGGAGGTTTTCTGGGGTAACTGATCGATTTGGCAGATCAAGTCTAATTCACCTCTGGACAAATCTCCCTCGTTCCAGGATTCGATTCTAGTGGGATTTTCAGTCCAATATAAAGGAAATTTAGGTCGACCATCATCAAAGAAGTATTTAGACCGTCGGGGTTCACAGATGGCTACTTTGAGGAAGAAAGCTTTGAAATCTTTATAAGAGGAGTTGAATGACGTAAATAGCTGTCTCTCCTTGGCAGGAAGTAGCGATACCCAACACCTAGTAGGGTGAGGTCGAGTACAGAAAAAGTAGAGGAAGGATGCTGGAGTGGGAGTCAATTGCAAACCCGAACAAAGCACGGTAAAGGCCTGCATGAAGGCCCACCCGTTCGAATGCAGTTGTGCGGGGCATATATTTAATTCCCTCAAAACCCCCATTTGGAATTCTGAGAAAGGTAATCGCACACCCAAGTCTCGAAACAATGTTGTATAAATGTAGAAGAAATCCAAATTGTAGTTTTCCCGACCGTGGCATGCTCGTTCGTTTGGTCGGCTCACCACGATGGTTAAGTCTTTAGCATCTCTGATGTTGGATAATACATCTACTTGTTCTAATAGCCGCACCACAGATGTGGAGGTCATGTAAGCAGGCACGATGTTACGAACCTCGTGGTGAGCCCATTCGTAACCTGGCACTGGCGGTGACATGACCAAACTGGTCCATTCTAAAGAATTATCAATGGTGAGTTTGTAGTCTTCGTATACGATCTCCCTCTGATCGGAGGAACCAGATAGACTCGTGGATGAGGAACTAGGTGAAGAAGACGGAACGACCGCATCATTAGTATACCCCCGACCTTCGCTCTCGGACCCATCGGTAGACCAGGAAGAAGATGACATTACCTTTGCTAAAATATGATCGGTACAGCAGGGTAAAAGAGGAGAGGAAAACGCAAATGAGGGGGGGACCCTCCACCTATTTATAGCCGAAAAAGACGTTTCGGGGAATGAATCCTGACCATCCAATGGGATAAATCGGAAGGTGGAAAATAGGCGACTCTTCGACACCCACCTTGATTGACAGGCTGAGAAATCCTAGCCTTTGGATGTGACCTAATCGAATGGCAGATGAACCCTCATGTTTGAACCTTTTCACTTAGGAGATGGATTGAAGTTGAAGAGCGACCAGTTCCAACGTCCCTATTACATTGCTTAAACCCCTTCGCTTTTGACAAAGCTTAGGGCTTAGGGGGCTTATGTAGGGTATGAGAGGAAGAGCGGTCGGCAGGTTCGGAAAAGGAACGGTCGGTCAGTGAGCTCAGACAACGATAGGAACAAACGGACGATCGGTAAACCCCAATCGCAGTTAAAATGAGGTATGTGGCCGGTCGGTAGTGGACGAAGACTAAAGGTGGAGAGGAGAGCCGAGTTAAAGGACATTTAATGACCATAATGGGCAATGGTTACCAAAAAGGAAATAAAGGATATGGTAATTATTGATAGTTAGCGACAGTTACGAATAAAGACCTTATAAATATGTGGTGAATAACCAGGTACTTTACTTTTTTTCGATTACAATCACTTATCTCTAATCAGTGACCTAGCTAACTTGAGCGTCAGAGTGTTCTCTTGCAGGTCACCACCCATCGGTATCTGGAGGGAAGATTTTGGCGAACGGGTTAGGCGATCGGATTGTGAGGGGTAATTTAATCTCGTACCTTACTCCAAAACACTATATATTCATAATTTAACATCCTTTATATTATGAATCATTTTCATAATACTTCCTTAGAAATTGACCACATAATGGTACACACGGTAAATACACACTTCAATGGAATTTCAAAATAATGCATTTACATTCTCCTAACAGTGCTTTTGGATTCAAAACACCATTGCTTTACTGTTAGAACATGGGTCGCAACAATAAAATTGTTTTATGGTGACAATCAAAACTAAAAGTCTTATACGCGGCTTGCAGGGGTTAAATTCAAGGGAATTGAATTTTCTTTCATGCAGGATTTTAATTTTGGCATAAAGCAATTTTAATGTTGTGGTCCAAATCAAATTCACATTATAGTTGTGCAACGGTAAAGATGCTTTAATGTGACAATCAAATAAAACCCTACGACATCAAATTCACATTATAATGAATTGAAATTTTCTTTCATGCCAACAAAAACAATTAATATAAACATCTGAAAAATTTAAAATCCCTAAATTTTATAATTCAAAAATACCTAAAAATTAAAGTTTCAAAAAGTTGAGAAAATTACCATTCATGGAGAATCGTAAAATTCAAAACCTGACTCTGATACTACTTGTAAGCAATTTCTTTAAATTTCAATTAAATGAAAACACACAGGATCTTGAATTTCATAATTCTCACTATTCTCACATACATAGTAGAAGAAAACTTATCTGGATCCATCATATAGTTCTTTCCTGTCAATTGTTCTCCCTTCCCTTATTTCTCTTTTATGCCTTCTTGATGATATAGAAACTATCAATGATGTTTTCTTTTGTCAAAGTCACAGTTTCTTTTCTTTCAGAGAATGTAACCTTTCTTTCTTTCTTTTCAGAAACTTAACGTGTCAATGTAAGTAAAAAAAATTTCCTCTTTTATGATATTTTACCAACTTTAATAAAATACCAAAATGCCTTTTATTGAAGTGAGAAGAGAGGGATTAATTTTAATAACTCTAAAATAATCCCTATAACTTTAATACCTTTATATTCTAATAATCATCATATTAGAATCTTTACATCAAAGTTATACTTTAAATTACATGAACTAATTCTTAAATTAGTATAATTTAACATACATATCTTTCATTATTCTCATAATCAACATAATCAATTGAAAACATTGAGTATTACCCATACTCATACTCATTTAATGTGAGGATTCTCCGTCAAAACAGAGACTCATTCGGACAATACCTATGGGATTGATTTATGACATCCCTAGTATTGAGGTCACACAATAACAACAACAAAACCACATGTGGTATCTACACAAGAGCTCCAACATTAACATTATATCAAAACCCTTACACGTATCTTACCATCCATATTAACTCACTCATAGAGTCAAACCCACTCTTCCTTCCTACTGCCCTAGAGTTTTCGGATAAAGTCTACTTTCCTTGCTCATTCATAAGTCTTATGGACGAAAACCTGGACAGCTACACCGAGTCCACCACTCCCCACTACTCTTCCATAAAGACTTATAGTTGGAGTCCACAAGGTCAACTCCTAAAGCCCCCTTACCTAGTGTTAAAACTCACATGCTTCTCAACCAAACATTACCACACATGCATGTATTTCATCCAAAATAACCATATTCTAACTCATCATCATCATTTCAAACCATCAATATAAGATTAATACCCTAATCCATACACAAACAATGTCCAACATCCCACGTCTTACTTGGTAAAACCTACACAAAAAGTCAAAGTCTCCTAGCGAATCATTTTCTCACTTAGTTAGAACAACTTAGACTCACATGTCGTACAAAGACACCAAATTCGCACACAATTAAAATCGAAATCGAGAATCCTTTATTTCAATGTCGCCTAGTGATAAAATAGTTTGATCCATAAATTTATGTACCTATAATAACTCTAAAATATAAACTTAATATTTTTACCTTATCCCCTAACTTCCTCTCAATGTTGTTACATTCAATTATCTTCATCACCACAATAGCAATCCCAAATACTAAAAATAACCCATATGATAGGATTTAAACTTTGAATTTATCTGATTCAATTGATAATATATAATCATTCACCAATTTTCTTAATTCATTCAACTGTGCTTAATTTATCATATTCTTAACTCATTTTCTTTCACATGATCGAAAATAGTTCATTTCACTACATTATAACAACACTAAGACTAATTGATCATAATTCGTACTTAAGCCTATGATTACAATTATTATTGAGACATTTCAATCCTATACCGATCATCACGATTTTATATATCACCATATATATTCATACTACGTTTCGTTCTTAAAATATTGATCAATATTTCTTAAACAATTTTTATTCATAAAAAGAGAAAAACAAATGTAGTATAATCTTATCATTTCTTACAACGAAAGCTCAACAATCCATTATGAAAAACAATGTCCAATAACATTTATAATATTCTCATGTTAAACAAGTATTCACTTCAACATATTTTCTATTCCTACACATGTAACGACAAGGGTAATGTGTGTCCATTTCAATAGATTAATGATGTTTGAAAATGATAATTTACGAGAAAAAAAATCCTTAATGTAAAAAAGAAATGTGCAAAAAATTAGTGTTGATATTAGATGCTTTTACTTAAATGTCTTACCATTACGTAATTACACAGTATATTTCTTTACTTTTACTTTACATGAATCCCTAAGCATAAATTTGCACATGTGGACAGCTAAAGAAAACAAATATTCACTTTTTTGAATTCTTTCAATTACGAAACTTATCGTTAAAACTTTATTTTAATTCAATTTCAACATTTAATTTTAAATTATTATATTAAAGCATTTTTAAAATGAATTTTAACTCACCAAATCTTTATTTTATAGTTATCTTCCTAAAACACAAAAGTATAATATTTGATTGAATAATGATATTTTGAAAATACTTTTTTATAATATTTTAACTGGTTAAATATGCTTTTAGTTCCTGAAGTTATTTTTGGTTTTAATCCTGTATGAAACATTGGTGGCATTTAGTTCTCCTAGTATGAAAATATGTATGTTTAGTCCCTAATTTAATTTTGGACGATGTCAAGTTTTTGCTTAAGTGTGTAACGGCCGTGCCACCTATTCACTCTGCTGCCACGTAGATTTTATTTTAATTTGGAATGAAATAGATTTTATTTTAATTTGGAATGAAATTACAATTTCATTCCAAATTAAAATAAAATCTACGTGGCAGAGTGAATAGGTGGCACGGCCGTTACACACTTAAGCAAAAAATTGACATCATCCAAAATTAGGGACTAAACATACATATTTTCATACTAGGAGAACTAAATGCCATCAATGTTTCATAGACTAAAACCAAAAATCACTTAAACTTCAGGGACTAAAAGCATGTTTAATCATATTTTAACACTATTTACGTATTATTGATTGTACAATAATTTTAAATCAATAATATGTAAAAAATGTTGTAAAAATATCATTATCTTATTTTATTTTATATATTAGAATTTTTTTATGTAATGCATCCATATATTTTTTTTTTAATTTTTCTTTACAAAATTCATTCACTTCCACTTCTTCATCTCTCAGACTAAAGAACACCACACTCCATTATCTGTCTCTTCCATTTACTCTGCCCACAATTCTTCCATGACTCTTCCTTTAAAAAGACGAATATGTCCTCACGTATATCCAGAATGTTCTAGAGACGCCGTGATCTTTCTCTGTTTCTAAAATTCCTTAGAAAAACACAGGAACTCTTCACAGTGCAAGACATCACTGAATGTTCGGTGAAGAAACTCAACTTTGATAGGAGGGAACGGAAGCAAGAAATTCTCAACATGTTCGGAGTAGTTTTCCCGAACCGGAGCTTTCCCATGGACATCTCAACCTTCGCCCAAATCGACACCTTCCACTGGGTTCTCGACATGAACACTTTCGTAGGTAACATCAACCCTAAACTCAAAACCCCACCTTTATTTCTCACCCCGCCGCACATTACCCTTCAATTTCACTAACCCTCTAACGTGTGCAGGAGAGGCGTACGACCAGGTTCGCGACCTCTGCATCTTCCTCCTTAACGGCTTCACCCTACCGCCGGAGAAAGCGCTCGCCGTCTACATCCAATCTCCAGGATCGCCCTTCGTCTTCTGCGGTGCCGTCACGGTGGCGCGCCCCTCCGCCGTCCTCACACTCTCGTGGCCGGAGCCCGGCGCTGGTGGGACGCTGCAGCTGACGGCGGACGCGCAGCCGCTTTCGGCAAAGATCGGCGTGTCGGTGGAAGATCTAGCCTCGTTGCCGTCGCTGGACGTGGCGGCGGAGAAGCGAATCGAAGGGTTGGCGATGAAGGTTGGAGAAAATCTCTTCAATTTCATGCAATCGTTTTGCGGTGTGGATGGGTCCAAGTTGGTTGTTCCCATGGATATCTTAGACCGATGGTTCAAGAAGTTTCAAGAACGGGCCAAGCGTGACCCTGAATACTTGAAGGGTTTCGCATTGTAAGTCTAGAATGCCCTTTTTTTTGTTAATTAATTGTTTAAATTTGTAATGACAAAAAAATATAGATGGAATACTATCTTGTACTGTGATTCTAGCTTTCATGTTTTTTTTTCTGGGAACTTGTGCTCACTTCATGATTTTGTTTAATGCACCGAGAGTTTTGGACTTAGCAGAGTGATTGGAATTTGAAATTTGTCTTACTGAAACATAGCATGCAGGTAAATGTGAGATGAAAACTTATTTTGTGGTTTTTTCTTAATTCATGTCTGATAGCAGGACAGATTCACAGTTGTAAGGTTAAATTACAATCCTCAGATGACATTGTTATATTTGGAGTTGGATTCCTCATGATGTGTTTCTAGTTTTATATACCATGTTTAAGTTCATGTTTCAGATGTGATTTCTATAAGTTAAGGTTATAATTTTTGCTTATGATAGCAAACATGTCATGCATTGTTTTCTGATCGGATCATGGTTTGAATGGTGAAAGCAACTCAGGTTCAAGAAATTGCAGAACAAAGAAGCTGCAGCATTAATTTTTTATTTGGTGAAAAAGGAATTGCTGGAATAATTAATTGTAATAATTGGTGGGGTTTTTATTGAAATGCACAGCAGGGTAATTAGATGATTCTATCCCAGTTTTGTTCTAAACTTGATAAGGGATGGGTTTTGCCAAGGGTTGTCTTGTCTCCTGTTGGCCATGCCTATAATTCTTCTGGCTTATAGCATAGAAATGGTCCTATTTTTTATTTTAAGAGAATCTTAGAAAACTTAGGTAAATTCTTATTTTAATTTTTGTGAAATTACATGCTGACGATGTAATTAAATTACTAATCTGAGTGAGTAGTCGCACCTTTTCAAAATTAAGAAATAAATGCAATTTATTTTATTAGTTTGTATTTGAAATGTTTTATTTATTTATATGTAATAAATTTTAAGATAACATGAAAAGAGATAAATGTCACTGTTCAAGACTAGCCAACATTCTAGAGTGGCCCAAACCCATTAAGATTTTTTGGGCAGCCATGAAACAAGCCCAATAGCCTCTCGTAGGGCCTACACATTCACATGATAAACTCTGAAGCCTGCTTCAATAAGTTTGGATACGACTATCCATTACACGTAAATTTATGATATTCATTGAAAAGTTTATTCCAAAGGACTCGGTTGAAAGAGAGCATGAACTAATATATATTTTTATTGACTAGATTTTACACTCAAGGCAATAACTTTTTATTAAAATAAGTGAATTGAAAAAGTTCTAATTTCTAAATTTCAAACCAAATAGAAATTGATTCATTGCAACAGAATTAATATTTAATACTTTTTGACATAAGTCTTTTAAAAGTTTTGAAATTACAAAATAATCTATAAACATTCAAGTTTAATTGTAAAATAATTCATAATCTTTATTATTTCAAATTTAATTATAAGATTTGACCGAATTCAATATGTTTGGATCTACATAATCCAAACTGACTTGATTTTTTTGACTAGGACATAACTTGAATTGGTATAAGGGTATTTCATTGTTTCAATTCAATCAACTTAAGCCATGTTCAATTTGACTTTGAATAATTCAAAGTGTTCTCAACTTGATTATATAAGCTTGAGTTCGATGTAACTTAATCTGATACGAACATAGTGAAAACACTATTATTAACGTGATCAAATTAGTATTATTAAATTATAATTATTAAGATAGTAATAAAAATATAGCAATTTTAAAGTCAATCTTAAATCAACTTCCAATAAGCATGGAATTGATTTCAAATAAATTAGTTTTTATATATAAAAACTATATAAAAAGAATTAGTCAAATAAAATAACAGTAATAAAAAAAATAAAAATAAGTAAGATAAATAAATAATAAAATAATAAATTAAGGAAAGAAAACAAATTTGAAAAAGATGAAAGAGATATAAAATCAATAATAAAATAATTGATTTTATTATTTTTTTTCAAAATAAAAATGACTATTTATATATTATTGTTCAATTGATTATTATTTTATTATTATTCTCATTATTGTCCAAAATAGAATCTCAATTAAATGTAAGAACATGTTAAATTATATATAGAAAATTCAATTAAAGTAAGTTATCAATTAATTTCTACTGTAGCTAATAATATATATCTTTCTGTCTTCTTATCAAATAAAAAGCTAACTAACTAACATATATTTTTTTATAACTCTTGTTGTTTTGACAAAAAAATTTCAATCACATAAAACTCATAACTTTAATCAAAGTAGATTTTCAAGTAAAATTAAAAATAATTAGACTCACATGATCCACACACCTTCCTAAATAGATATAAAAGTCATTATTGTTTACTTGATTTAGAAATAAAAGACTTAAATAAATGAAAACCAAAACAATAATCAAAAGAATAAATACATTATTTTAATATAATCTTAGACTGTTTAGAACTCGATAAAATGTAGGAATAAAAAAAATAAAAAATATTTGAGAGAAAACATGATTAGATATAAAAAAAAAAGTGTTTTTCCTAAGTCTTTTTATATATAATCTGAATAGGTTTGAATTTTTTAGCTTTTCTATTGATGAAATCTCTCTTTTTGATAATGTAATATTCTTTAAATATCTTTTAAATAATCATAAATATAATTTATCTTTGTGGTGTTATAAATATCTAAAAGGATTTGGAGATATGTTGCTAATTTTAAAAACATTTGAGAAATATTGTTTGTTGATAATTACTGATATAATTAAATAAATAAATTACTTTAAAAAATAAATAAATAATTTAAAAATATCTGATAAATAATCAATAACCAATTTTTACACTAATTTCCCAATTCAGTCAATCCAAATTTGCAAAAAAAAAAAATCAAATATATCAATATTTGCATTTTAACTTCTCTTTGTTTAACTAGACTTTGACCAACTATGAATATTTGATCAAAATTTAACTATTTGACCTATTGATTATCCTATGAGAATTTGGCACATGGCAGTTCCCCTATTTCTCTAAAATGAAGTTTCTTTCTCCATTAGGGTTTCCACTGTGGGTAATTTTTGTGAGTGGTAGGAGGGGTGAAAATAGATAAAGGAAGGAGTGTGAAGTAGTTTTTTGAGTGACCCATTTGAACAAGATGGAGTTCATGAGTAAATTAGGAGGTGTAAAACATAATTTTCCAAAACTTGTTGATTTTGACCTTATTTGAGGTGTTTTGTAAATCAATTTATTCTCACCTTGAATGAACTTAATTTAACTATAGTAGCATCATCAAATATTAAAATATCCAATAAAATATTTTATGTAACTGAAAAATACTTGTAAAGATATTTTTACCTCATAAGCTCGATAAGCCTAATGATAGCATAATTAGATTAATTTTTTAAATACAAAAATTAATTAAAAATTCAAAATTACACATTAAATGAGGATATAAATATGTACTTATTAACTAGTCTGTATTTGACTTGACTTAAAGTTCTAACCTTGCTCAACCTTACATAAACTATATCTAGATAAACGTGTTATTGTGAGAACCTAGCTTGATTTCACCTTATATAAACTCAATCTCACCATGATTTTTTTTAATGTAAAATATCACTCAATTTACATCTTTATTATATATAATTTTTTATGTTGTGAATAACCTATTGGAGGAATTAATAACTTTTTTTTCATGAGCATAAATATTTTTAAGTAAATCCTTCATTCTCATTTTAAATATTTCTTTTAATGTTAAAAGGGATTCATGGATGGGCCTTAACTAATATAATGTTTTTGGGCATCTTATCGATGTGGATTAAACAATGGGATTCACTTCTTGCACCCCTCAGGAAGTAATAGCCTTAAACCAGACTTGTGAACTGGCAAATGTTATTTTGGATATTGCTTTCTACCCACCCCACAGTTACTAACTACACCGTAAAATAAGGAAAAAGACTCAAACATCCTTGACCACCATGATTGCCATCACACCACCTTTGTCGTTGTCACCACTTCTATAATCACCATTGTTACAGAGGAAGATGAACGGAGGGAGAACGTTGTAGGGAATGGAGAAGGAGAAAATGCTGAAAAAAAAAGCATTCCAAAAAGTTTTTTTTTGGAATGTATTTAATGAATTTTAGGAAGTTCTTTTCCGAGCACATTTCATATAATGAGGTGTTTCACAAAATTCATCATGAAAAACATTATATGCGATATGGAAATTCCTTTCATGCATTCGAGAAATCACGTTTTGGAAATTTCATTCCAAAAAATCATGTTCTGAAAATTTCGAAAGTTTATTTTGGAAAATTTCCAAAATATGTATTTCGGAAGTCAACTTTACACAAGGCAAAATTGGCATTTTGAGAATTTAAGGGAGTGCATGAAGAAATTAGAGGGGTGGAGGATGTAAAAACGTATGTTTTTCTTTGTAAGGTTAATATAGTTTAAAGAAACTTATAAACTCAGTGCAGAGTTAGTTGGTTTTTATTAAGTTCTAAAAGTTACCTGACACTATTGTACTTCAGTAACATCATTAAGAAAATGTGAAAGACATTATAGTTTGGAAAACACCACTACGTACCAATGATGACCAACAGAGAAAAAAAAAAATTAATTTAAAAATAACAAAATACTTTACAAAGGATTATTAATCTCTTTCGAGTGACACATCAATAAAAGAGCGACACCTTTATCCCTTAAATATATATATATATATATATATATATATATATATATATATATATATATATATATATATATATATATATATATATATATATATATATATATATATATATATTATAATTAGTTAAAATTTGCTAAAATCACCAATACCGATTAAACACGTATTTAAATAAATGAAAAGCAAAGAGCACGAAAGTTAATAGTTTTTAAGAAAGTTAAATCATAAGAAGTGTTAAAAAATGTGTCCCTGTCGTTATCTCTAATTTTTTATTCATAAATTCATTAAATTATATAAAAAAATTGTACCATGTTCCTTTAATTTCTTTTTTTAAAAGTCCGTACAGTGTATACAAAACTGCAACAACTGATTTGTTCTAGATTACCCATGATGAGAATGTGAAACAATCGTGCGTAAGAGGGATTTTTGAATCATGAAAATTCACACCACACGTTGGAAGTAAACATATATAAATACTAAGTTTGCGATAAGTAAATTGATTAAATTATGAAAGTTGGATGTAGGAGAGAAGTTGATTCCTTTAGAGGCTAGTTAGTAGCTATACGTAGCTAGGGTTGCAAGAAGGGCCATTTAATATTTTAAAAGAAAAATGTTTGATGAGGCAAAGTGAATTGTGTTATTTATTCCTTATCAAAATCTCTTTTGTTCAATAATATTGTCCCTTGGTTTACCTCATCATGTGGTAGAGGTTAATCATTATTCACATTCAATTTTTCAACAACCCAATAGTAAGGACACTAGCAAAGCATGTAGGTATTTAGTCCTTAACTACTACATATCATTATCATCACCAAAATTAATTTCACTTATTAAAAACACCATGCAATGCCATATAATTAGAAAAATAAACTCTTTGGTTGAAGTACTTTGAGTATTCTTCTAATAATTGCTTCCTCTAGGCCCATCTATCACATACACCACCCCATGTGTTATCTACATTATAATTATCACTCACACTTTTGCTTTAGAAAATGTAAGAATTTTTATTATTATTTTCAGAGTTTAGGTTAAGATCATAAAAACAAAGGAGCCATCTAGATATCAAAAGTTCCAACATATGGAGTAAATGAATTATGAAAATAATTACTAACAAAGTGAAGTACAAATTATTGGAAATTTCATATCGACTAGAGATAAGATCAATTTAAAATATGTAAGTGAGTGCAAATATCTTCTTATAATTCGATTTTGTGGAGATTGAATTAGGTTTAAAGTTAACTCTTTAACATAGTATAAGAACTGTGATGAAAAGAAAAAGACTTTCTAATTTAGATAAAGGACAAGAATTAATCAAGTTTGGTGAATCACTAACCTATTTCTAAGAATTATAAATTAAATGGACGTAATGTTGTCAAGAAACATATAATTTTTTGGTAAAAGATAATAATAATTATGATGGTTAAGTAACATCTTTACACAAATTTTAATCTTCTTATCTATTTATTCTTAAATAATGTGTATATACTTGGCTATAAACTTGTTGGTATTTTTTTTATTTGATATAAGATCAATTTGCATTATAGAAATAATAGTAATTATTATGATAGAAAGTTAATTGAATAATTCTTAATATAATATTAGCTTTTATAAAACGCGATTTGAAAGATAGTTGTTTGGGTGGGAAGGAAGAGAAGAGAAAGAGAGAGAGAAAGAGAAAGAGAAAGGAAGGGTTGGAGAGTAGGGAAACAGAGCGCGCTTTAAATGCGGGGCAGACGACAGAGTCAGCGACTTTCGTGAAAGACACTGTCAGGGCCCTTAAGAACCCATGATGTGATACCTCACTCTTTTACACACATCCATGCATTCATTTAAATCTTCATTAATTAATGTCCTAATCTTTTTTTTCTCTCTCTTATACTAATTTTTACACTTTTTTTTTTATCATCATTTATATATTATGATAATTTAGAACAGTTTAGTTACTTTTCGTTGTTAATTAGTGCCTGAAATTTGTGGGAATGATGTTATGATGGCAAAAAGTTAGTAAAAGTAGTATATGGAGTAGGTCATAATTTATGAGAAGAAATTTTGTTGTAAGATTGTATGTTCCATTTCTCGTGAAGGAAAATCAAAGAAGGAGAAAAGAGAGCTTGAAAATCTGTTAACGTGCATTGAGAAATCACATGTGGATGTTTATTGATGTACCTGCACAGAGTTCAAAGTTAATTAATTAGAGGGTAAAAGAACATTAAATATGTAAAGAATGAGATAATTAATTAGGTATTGAGAGATGAAAAGTAGTTGATATGTAGGTGTTGTCTGCATAGGGGAAAAGCAAATGAGAAAGTTGAGTGGCACCAATTTATCTTTTCCCTTTTATCAACAGAGGACAAAGTGTACTGCACATGTTAATCCAGTCAAGAGGAAGAAGAAGAAGCTATATGTATCTATCTATCTATGCATGCGCTGCAATGTTGATGATATAGTCATCATAACCTCATAATTAATACTTGTTCTCTTTCTTCTCTCAACAGTTTTCTTGATTTGTCAGTATAAAAGTAAAAGTTAAAATAAAGAAACTTTTCAAAAGGGCTTTTTAGCAGTAACCTTTTTCTCTCTCACTGTCAACTGCATACTTTTTGAATGCTCATCAATCATAAAGCAATCGATTACAAAATCATTTTCTCACCTCTCACATCATGACCCTCTTTTCTGTTCTGCCAAAAAAGTACTGTTTTCTCTCTGACCCTTTGCATTTATTATTCTTCTTTCGAAGAACGGGCCATGATAGGGTTACAAGTCATCACACTCCATACATACTCATCACCACCGCCATTACCACCTATTCTGCTAAACCTTCTTTCTCTCTCTCTTGCACACGCACAAATACATATACCATATGTCAACTTCAAAGCGTACAACTTTCTTCCACGTATCACCTGTAACAATTTATGATGCCAATGACCATGCTTTTCTCTTACCAATTACTCTCTTTCCCATTCTCTTTATCAATCTTTTAATCACTTCACATTAGATTAAGAAAAAAAATTGGCCTTTTTAACCAACCTCAGTAGGGCCTTTGACTTTTCAGTATGATTTTCAGATATTTATTAATTCGTCAAGAAATTAACTTTTGATCCTCAAATTAAAGTTTCAGTCACCCTTTTGAGTGTTGTTTAGGAATTGACATTGAAAAGATAAAATTGACGAAAGTGATAAATTTCAGAAGGATTATTTAATAGAGGAGTTTTTGATGAAGAAATGTTGGAATTTAGTTTGGAGAAATAAGAGGTAGAATTATGGAGATGAAAAAGAAGGAAAGGACGAGTATATGCTATATAGGGGTTAGAATTTGGACGAGTTATGAGTGTACTGTAGAGGAGCAAAGAGGTAGTGGATGAAGTTGTGTGTGATTGATGGGAGAGTGGGTGGTTGAGTTGGGTATGTAAGAGGTGGACACTACAAGGTACAATCTCTGGGTGGTGCTCTTTCACCTTCAATATATTCGCTTGCAATGGGGTTTCAAATTTGGACCCCATTTCCCTTTTTCTTCAGTTCCAAACATCTCACAACAAAAGTGGACTTTGACATGTCTTTCTCATACTTTCTTTTTTCTCTTTCTCTCTATATTCATAAATTATTAAATGCTGTTAGATGTACAACTTGTGTAGCACCTATGCTCCTAGGGTAAGACTAAATTTGTTCAGTGTTCAATGAGGCTGTCAATGCTTTGGGAATTATATACAACAGTTACCAATTTCAAACCATGAAAGGAATCTACTTCACTGTTCTACCAGCATGTGTAACATTGCTCACTGGCATAAATTCTAGCTACCTCATCTACTACTTCTGATGAACAACTTAGGGAAAATCGCAGTTTATGAGCAAAAAAGGTTGTCATTAGGAGTGCTGTTGGCTGGAATCATTACTTTTGTTCTCTTATTTTATGTCTTCTTATTTCTTTTGTGTTACAGAAGGGATAAAGGTCCGTTTGTTGCACATTTACATCCAATGACATGACACTACTTATCACAGGTTCATGGAATATTGTTGGATTTGACCCTCATTCAAGCCTTATGAACAAACATTTTCTAGGAGACTGGTTTTTCAACCCCGACACTTAGCCACTTCAGGAAACTTACAATGCTTCCTTATACAACACGCATTCCGATTAATATTCAATTTATTAATTTAATAATCACTTCAAACTTTTATATTAAACATAAATCTCACAACATTCATGACAAATATATACATGAAACTTTTAATTAAAAGTTACATGATTTTTACTTGACTATTTTAAACATAAGAAGAATTAGCAAGGAACGTCACATTATCTAAATAGAAGGAAATTCAATTAAAAGTTAGAGTTCAAATCGTTCTTTGTAATCGTTTATCCATTTAGAAGTTTGAGATAAAATTGGATTACTATTTTTTAAACTATGCTGTCATGTCTACTTAATTTTAAACGTTTTACAAGCATGTGATTTAATGAGAAAGATCTAAATGGGAAGATAATATATTTAAGTATAGGTAAGCTTATCAGTCGCTTTTCCTAATCTGTTTTTATTTCTATAGGGAATACGAACAAAAATAAATAAATAATTTCCTAAATTATTTGTTTGCTAAAATGAAATCGATGTTTACAAGTTATTGGCTCGAGAAGAATTGTATTTACCTATCTTAACCGATTTCATGAATAAAAAGCATTTTAAAAAATGGACCTGTTTTAAATTGTCAAACTTCAAACAATGTTGATAAAAGTATGTTAATTAAGACATCTTTTTAGTTGAAACTGAATAGCTCCAAATTTTCTCCCAACATCTTTCTGCCACTAATGTATTTACTTATAAATAATAAAAAAATTAAATGATATTATATATTTAAGATGTTAAATATACATATTATTCATAAATTATGAGAGAATTGATAAAGGAAACTACTTTAATAGATGTAATTACTACTAAACAACAAAGTTTGAAAGAACTAGAATTAAATAACATTAAATCGGCTTTATTAGATGCTTCTAATTATTTTAAAAAGTATTAGACATCTTTCATAATTATAATATAGTAAACACCTTCATTTTCTTCACATGTAAATACTAAGTTAGTGTCGAGTTTGCTTCGTGTGAGTGAGAGAAAGCAAGACATGCGCATGCTAAAGAATGCCTAGTAGGCCACAAATTATATAGGTTTGTTCCAAATAATATTAAGGGACAAAATTTTACAATTATCAAGATATTTGACTTTGCAAATTCACTATTTCTACGACCATGACAATTCATACATTATCTTCATTTTCATTTTAAGAAATGTTCATTATTGAACCTTGGATCTTTGCTATTGTTCAAAATGCATAGTATGCAAGAAAACAGGATTACAACATTTCAAATAAAGAACTAAATAAACAATTTTAAAATGTAAAAATGTTTCATATCTCTCATTTTTCTTTAAACATTAATTTCGTTGTTATAGTCTTTCTTAGTTGAGAGTTAAATTCTAATTAATATATATTTTTGTTAGGAATCACAAAAGAACTTTGAAGCAAAAAACATCTATAAAAAATAGTAGAATGAAAACATATGATAAAATTGTGCAATTTATGTAACAAAAACTGCAAAATTCTCGTGCATTGTTTTTGGATAAAAGATGCAAAATTTCTCATACCATTTTTGTTGACAAAAACGACAAATGTTACTGTATAACAAAATTGTAAATCCTTTGATAACATACAACTAGAAAATCTCATGCAAGTTTATTAAACTAAGGTGGCAACCTTTAAATTCACTCTTCATTCATTTTTTTTTTCATATTATTTGAGGAATTTTGGTAATATTTATTTCAGAACCAAAATTTTGAAATATACACCAATAGGATATTATATATTTTATTAACATTTGATGTATTTTTTTTCAATAAATTTGCATATATATTTCATGAGAAAATTATAAGTAAGTCTCAAAGATATATATATGTTTCAAGTTTATATTTATGGAAGCTAATATTATATAATAATAGTTATTTTTTTAGAGATAGTTTTGGTTTGATGGTGCATGATTTTTGGCTATTATATACAAAAGGAAAACTTTGTCTAAATTAAAACTTGGACAAAGATTTCAATTAATTTAGATAGTATTTTTTTTTTTGTGGTGACTTTAAGTTTTTCAAACAATTAATTCTTGGATTGAAGTGGAGTATAGATTACTTTAGTCGTGTAAGTAGATTTGGTATAGGTTAAACCAATCCAACTTTTTCTCTTCCTCTTTTAGAAAGATACATTTTGAAAAATTACTCGAATTCACTAGAGTCTAATAACTTTCTTAATTACTTTATCTTAAAAAAAAAAAATACTACAAAACAACATTACATCCAACAATTTTTCTTTAATATAAATTTTGTCTAATAAAACTTCGACTACCTAATAACTTAATTTCCTTCAGACAAAAACATATTATGAAGACATCCCAACACTTGCCTTATTTTCATTACAATTTTAATTTTGAAGTTAAATCTTGCCAAAACGTTACTTTAATGTTAAAGATGCTCAGAAGTGTTAGAATTAGCAAATGGTTTTCTTAAAGTAATTTGTTTTTTCGAATTTAAAAAACATAGCTCCAATCCATGTTGCTCTTCTCCAGAAACTTCAAATATGTCACGTGATGAAGTCAATGGTTTTCGTAATTTTCAATTTGCTAATTTAATTAGCAGAATTTAAGGCTACATATATATGTATATGTATGTGCTGCTGCTGCAAAATTATTTAGCTGTCAATTTGTGTGTAAATGGGTAATTTGGAAATTGATGTAGATTCTTATAGGTTTCCTGGAGCTTATGTAGTACATAAATTTCTAATAACAGTGGGTTGTACTGAGACATAGAGAGCTAATTACGGATGGTTAACTAATAGAAGAAATTATCGTTAGAAAGTGTCATCGACTAGAAATAATGTTAATTATAATATATAAATGAACAGTAAATCTTACTTTAGAAACTGATTTTGTGATATTGAATTAGAGTTAAAATCTATTTTTTAAAATTATCTTTGTATTTGAATTGATGATATTGAAAAGGAAAAGAAGAAAGAAAAAACTGTCTGAAAGTTTGAATTGCGTTAGATGATATACCAGTTATGAGATAGGCGTGTTTGAGTAGTTTGCTTCACTAACCAGAATGGAAGAAAAGACAGATTGAAAATATTCCCAGAAATATGCAAAAGGAAGTGAAATGAAAGTGCATGTAAGTTTAGGAAAGGGAATTACCATAGTTTTGGTGAAGGTGACGCTGAGCTGAGTTTTTCCACTTTCGTGAAAACGTGAACATTTTTGCAACTCACAAGCACCAAAACAACAAGCACCTTCCCATTTTACTTTCTTTGCTTTTCCTCTCACACTACTTTTCTCTTTCAAACTCAATATCACAATCATAATTTTTTTTCTTTTTTCTTTTTTCTTTTTTCTATTCCACAAACATCATACTAAGACCCAACGCAGAACCGCTTTAGGAAGTAAATGTTGTGTTTGCCTCAATTCATCAATTTCTTCGAAACCTTTTAATTCATCTTCTCAACACAGTATAAATATTCCTATTTTCTTATCTCCACAGTGAAAGATCAATTTTTTTTTTTTTTAAAAAGTTATAGAGTGAAATAATTTCCAAAGTTTATGGCTGGATACGGGCCACTGGTGGGCCCAATTCAAAAGTTAATATAAATCACGTAGCGACGGAAATCGGGACAGCTGTGTGTTGGAGACCGTATACATGATACATGTGCGCGTTTAGATCTACGAGAGGCATGTTTATGTTTACAAAAATTTAAATTTAATTATTTTTTTTACACATATTAAAGTTAAATTAAAATACGGAACCTTTATGAATTTATTTTTAGTTAAAATGGAGTTTCAAAATTTGCTTCATTCAAAACATAATAATTTGGTTTGGTTGGATGTTGAATACTAGAATGGAACATGTCTTTGTTGTTTATTATATATGTTAGTTTGGAATTGAAAGAGTCAAAAGGTAGGGTCCAGCAGAATCATAGGAGACTTTCATTCCCCAATATATTCTTTACTCAATAGCATTGAGAAGGAAGGTACACACACATGACACTACACATCAAAATATTCTCATAGCCATATCATTTACGAAAAAATTGAAAACCAATATCAAAACTCTAATAAGAAAACGTAAGCTTAAAAAAATTCATTCAACAAAAACTAAAAATTAATTTTTTTTATGGGACATGTCTTGTTTTGTTAATGAAATATGTTAGGTCTATCAAGAAGGGTTCACCTGAAAGATACAAGCACCAATAAAATACAAGTTTAAGTATATAAAAGATTCTCCCAAAACCTTAAGACAATAAATTAATAGATTTTTATATACTGATCTATATTTTTATCTAATGTAAGACTTAAAGTAACTTGAATTTTTAACAAAATGAACGTTAATATATATATATAAAAAAGACATTGGAATACATTAATAATATTTTTCTTTTTCTATACAACTAGATTTGGACACTATAAGAACTAGTCAAATACCTCACTACCATAAAGATGAGAGTAAATTAAAATTTAAAGTAAAGTAAACCTCACACACGAAATTATTATAGTTTAAAAGAAGTAAACACATGCACATAATAAACTAAATCATTAAGCAGTGAATGGTTTAGTTTAATCCATTTTAATGCATGTAAACACTCTGAGTATTACGTTAATCATTGTACATGTCAATCTTTTTCTACTCTTTCTTCTTTCCGGCAATCTAGCTTTTCATGAGTTTTTAAAAAAAAATCTATCAAAATCCTTCTTTTTTCTTCCATTCCAATTCCTTATTTATTTTTATAATATGATATAATAGAATACAACCTAAAAAGCACTAAGAAGTTTGTGTTGTTAATTATTATTATCTTTATCTTGGTCTCACATAATTCCTATTCTCCCGACACACATCTTTATTCCTCCCTCTCTACCAAATCACTTCACAAGAATTCTGGTTTTGATGAATATATATATATATATATATATATATATATATATATATATATATATATATATATATATATATATATATATATATATTTAGTCTTTGTTTTGTTTCACGAGTCCAATAATTGGTGTAAAGCTCTAAATACCTGGAGCAAGAGACAAGTTGGCAGGTAGACATATAATGTGGTTGATTTGGATCTCTCCCTATTAAACACAGAGTTATCGGTGATTCATGTTATCTTTCTGGTTAGTTTTTGTTCCATTTAGTAGCCTTTATTTCCTTTTACATAATGTTTCCATATGCACTTTCATGTAGCAGTTATTTTGCTTCTGTGGGTTGAAACAATTCACAGCAAAAGGAAGTTCTCCTTTCTCTTATTTGGACAATTGTGTTTGTCACACATTTCTTTCTTTCAACATCACGAGTGCCTGGTATGAGGGAACCGATATTAATATGGGGTTACTTCCATTTCTATTTTGTTCATGTTCCTCAGACTCTGTTTTCTCTCTGTGATCTGCGTGACAGAGAAAGTCAATATCTTGTACAATCAACATGTATGCCTTCATTCACTCAACAATACCTTTCCACCAGTACCTTCTTCATAAATGAGAAAATATGTTGTCCCTGTAGCATTGCGAATTACAACTAACAATCACTTAGATTGTAGTTGTACTATTCGAGTTACTGCAACCAAGAGATTTAATTGCTAAAGATGTAACTAAAGTGCTTAGGATTCCATAGGATTCTAGTGGATGACAAGAATAGAGACTGCTTATGTCGGCTTCCTTACTTCACCACACCTACTAATTAATTACTGCCAAATTCATATCGTTTCATGAAAAAAAATAACTAATCAAAATTTCTCATCGAACCCAAGGCTTAAGTATAAGAAAAGTTAATTAGTTTAACATCTAGACATAATGATATTTAAATTTATTTAATATTTTTTCAAAAATACAAAATAAGCCTCTCATATCTCGCATTCCTCATAAAAATTGAAAAAAAAAATCAACATTAAAAATATTGATGACATGATTATAAATAAATATTTAAGTTAGACATCGGAAATGTCAGTTCTCCAATGCTAAATAAGTATAAGATGTAAGAAAACTCAAATTGTGACGTCAATTGATATTAGAGATTTACTTTTTCGATGTTATATAGTTGCATGAATCATTACAACTTCAACAGAAATTATCTTTGGACTGTTAAAATACGAATTAGATATGTCATTGATATACATTACAATGTAATGATGTATTATTCGATATGTGATTTTTAGTTTGTTGTATATTAGATAATTTTTTTAATGTAATTTTTGACATTTTACTTTTTATTTATTTTTTAAAAATATTATAGATCGAAGTTGGATGAATGGATGTTGTATAAGTGAAGAGTATGAAAAGGGAGTTTTCGAGTCTTACAATATGTTCAAGAATATGTACACTCTATGAACATGACATATTTTTGTTGTTGTGTTCGTTGTCTTAATCAAATATGTCAAGACTTGGGCAACATGTGTGATTATCTATTCATCTATGGTATAGTGAGGAGTTAAATAGTTTGGACTTGACATGGAGAAGTAGTACACAAGCCTACAATGTCAAGAGGAACATATTGTGTGGTGAATGGATGAATGATCATTTAGACATGGTACATGATGTTGGTGAATAAAATTTTGGAAGAGGTCATTTATATGATTATCTTAAAGAACAATTCAGAGGAAGAGTTGTATCCAGGATGCATAAATTTTACATGTCTGTCGACAACTTTCAAATTGTTTAGTTTAGAAGCAAGGAATGGATGGACCGATAAAAGTTTCACAAAATATTTGGAGTTGCTAAAGAATATGCTTCCAAGAAAATAACACATATGGTATGTTTACTTAAAATAGATACATTGTTTAATATGTTTTACCTTAATCATTAACATCTTTTTTGTTTGCAACAACAAAATTTTTACATTCCTAATACTGGAAAATAAGAAAGAAAGTCTTACCCCACATTGCAATTAAATGGAGGGACTTCAAGACTAGACTAACACGTCTTTATGTCTTCGAAGATAGGCAGCAAGACACTCATTGTGGAAAGTATAAAATATTTGAGGAAGAATGGATGCAATTTAAAGCATATAGAGAGTTTGGGGACTGGCATGTGTGTTTCTTAATATTTTGATATAGTCATACAAGGCAATCATTTCTAGTTTACACATTAATTTTTATGGTTTGACAGAAAAAAAATTGTCCCCAACAAAGACAAAGACTAAATGATGCACCACACGTACTCTCACATGGTCGTTATGCACGATTAGAGAAAAAGATGAGAAAGTCTTGTGTAGATGTTTTAGGACTTAAGTCCCCTGACCTAGCATTTCCACCTGCTAGGTATGAGATGTTGAAAACTGCACAAACTAAGTCTGATGTTCAAGTCATATCACAATCAACTCAACAAATATAAGAAAGAATTGTAGGTACAAACTCTTAATCCAAAACCATAGTTCATATGAATTTTATGTAACAAACTTCATTATGATATACAAGATGAGTTGGCTAGACAACAAACTTAGGGTTCTTATGTTAACCAAGGTAGGAAGAATATTCTCACATTGGCCATTGAAAAACCAGACCATCTAGGTCGTGTGTGTGGCATTGGAGTTGCTATTGGATTAAAAAACTACTTTAGGCATGCACAAAGAAGGACAAAATCCTTGAGTGAGGAGGCATTGAGAAAGCTGGAGCTCCAAATGGAGGAAAGACTAAACCAATGCATGATTTTTATAGAGCAACACTTCATGGAACACTTGCAACAACTATAAGAAATATAAAGAGCACATGAAGAAAGACTTTAGTCCATGACCAAATAGAAAGATGATTTCCCCACTGAAGATCGAACAGGACGTGTGAACACCAAAGGTTCATGCTCTATTATAGATCATACTAACTACATTTGTCAGTATGAGGTATTGGTCTATGGAGATCTCCCATGCGTAGTGGTTGTAGGACGACATGTTGTAACAGGACAAACTATTCATGGTGCTCCTCTATTGTCTCACTATGTGGGTGTAACAATTGATGAAGTCTCATACCTCCAAGATCAAGTGCTTGTGCCAACTTCTGAAATACAATTTGTAGGAGACGCCTTAGGCATATTTATAACTTAGCCTAAAGCTTTGATCATGCCATATTTTGGCCTACCACACGTATTACAGTTTTATTTTTAGTATTTTTATGTCCAAGTTAGAAATAAATGATTCACAAGTTTTAAATTGTTTATTTTAGTTCTTCCGTCTTGAAAAACAACCTATGTGTGAACTTGTGATCCATGAGGATCATGACATAGTAGAAGCAGAGGATGATCCTCTAGCAAAACTAATGACAAAATTATATAGATTGAATAAAGGACTGACAAACACTACAAGAAAAAACGTTATTACCTACAGTCAAAATATGTATGTAAAAGTAAAAATCCACAAGCAAAACCATGTTATATACAGATTACTTACAAATAAAAATCCGTAGGTAAAATAGTTGTAAGAAACGTCACCTACGGATAAATTCATAAGTAAGTACCTAATTACAAATTTATCCGTAGATAATTACACACAGATAAATCTGTAGGTATTACATACAAATAAATTCATAGATAATATTCATATTAATTACTTACGAAAAATCTGTATGTAATTACCTATGGATAAATTCATATGTAACATGCATTATGCACTTTGGATACTCATTTACAACAAACATGTGATGCTATAAAAAGTAATAACATTGAGATTTAAATTAATCACAAACATTAACCTAAAATTGAAATAGCATAGAATAAATGTAGAGAACATTATTGATAAACAAAAATAATTAAAGTAATAATATTATATTATGAATTCTACCTGGTGACAATTCTAAGTTGGAAATTTGATTACATAGAACGTTGAAAGAGATCAACAACTTATCAGCTAAGTGTAGTCAAAGAAACATGCACCTTTACATGAAAACAATACAATTAAAAGTAAAAAATGGACCATGCTTTCAGTCATTTACATTGCACTCCAAAGGGCATGCTTTGCACTCACTCACTCATTTACATTGCACTCACTCATTCATTTACATTATGGTGATCAATGATCTAATGATCAGTGTTGAACCTAAAAGCCATGGAAGAAGAAGAAGAAGAAAAAGAAGGTGAGTAAAGTGTTGGTGCTACACTTTGTACACTTAATATATAAAAGACAAAGAAGGCATAAAATGTATATCAGAGTCATTACAAAGTACAACCATGATATGCTTGCTTCACCAAAAGCCAAAGCAAAAGATGTTTATTTTTCAGTACCAGTCACAGTTAGACCAACAAAAGGAACATTAAGCAAGACCTCACGTAACTTGTCTAAATGCTTTTATTCCACCCTAAAATCATGTCCCCATTCTGATATGCAATGGGCTTAATCAACAACAAAAAGACTAATTCCAACCTTTAGTAAGTTAGACCATAAACTACAAAAATAAGTTCAAGTGAACAAAATATAATAATTAAACATGACATGGTATGAAGTAAAATCGATGATCTAATTTTAGAAATTAAAAAGATAATACAGTGATAAAATGTATTAGTCATGTAACTTCTAGAATAACTCCACGACACTTCCATTTTGAAAGTACGACCTTGATGAACAAACATTAAACCAAATCAGATGCGAGAATGAGAAGAATGAACCTTCAAGCAACAATAGATGGTTCATGGTGACCAAGAATGGAAATGGAGAGGATAGGAGAATAAGATGTTTCGCAAGGAAAAGAAACGTGAACAAAATGCTTCACAATAGAAAAGAGCTTCACGTGAAAATGAGGGAACAATGGAGAAAAGAAAATGTGGATTTTTGCAGTTGCAATAAAAACTACATTGACGCAATGTTGTGGTAGGAAAATAATTTTTTCTAAAAATTTAACTTTAAAAGAATAGGTTTTAGTTCTTTAAAGAACTAAAGTCTATACTAATATAAGATTCACTTATTTTATAATTGAAGACTATAGTTGTACAAATAATTTTAGAAATACCATCGCGTTTTGAAAAACTTTGTTTCTCTTAAAATGAAGTTATAAAATCTTTTTTTCATGAGTAATCTAAATTTTCCATAAGTTAATTACAACCAGTTTAAGCAAAGTAATGGCTATATGAATAAGTCAGTATTACTAAAAAAAACTTGTCCTTATATTATTCTTAGATTTTAATTTTAAACATATAATACCATTCCCTCATAAAAAGTTAAATCAATATTCAAATTTATTCAACACAACATCATAATTTAAATTAAAAAGTTTACACTAATAAAAAAGAATATATATATATATATATATATATATATATATATATATATATATATATATATATATATATATATATATATATATATATATATATATATATTTGATTGTGGTGTTTTGAAATTCCAAGAAACAATTGCAATTTCTAGGATAATAAAGATATAAAACACTTATCTCAATTAACAATTTGGTCGTATACAAACTTTAATACAATTTGAGAAAAATGCCCTCCACTACAAAACATCCCCAAAAGAATCGATTTAGATCACAAAAATGATTTTCGTAACCTTCACAAATATGCTAAATGTCATCGATGAAGAAGAAAAGATAAAGAAAAAAAATCACACGTCATTGAGAATGTGAGGAAATAATAAATACCCTAATGTAAATAATTTTAAGTCATATATCAAAATCTCAATGGAAAAAATTACAGATAAAAATTGAAGGGCAATATAAACATTGAGGAAAGTGAGAAAAATGTTTTAGAGAGAAACATAACTTCTTTTTTTAAAAAGAAAAAGTAAAAACAAATGCAATGTTAATAGTCAATATGATTGAAATATTCACTAAAATTATTTTGAAGTGCATGTTTACATTAGAATTGATATGTTTTAAAAGTAAATGTGAGAATAAGTTAAGGAGATAGGTTTGGTTGTGTTATTTTGAAGATGTGGGGAAAATGTTTGATATGATGGGACCCTTATGATGAATGGTTGGTGATGATGGAAGAGAAGAATGAGCATTGTTTGCACGGTACAGCTCTGTACCAAATATTAAGTATGATAATACACGCCATTCCATATTCTCTACCATACATTCTTCTCAATCTGACATCTAATAAATGTCATCATGTGGGAGATAAATATCTAACTCTTTTTTCCAATCATCACTAACAAAACCTCCTTTTTTTCTTCATCCCACCACTTTTTCTAACACTTATGCTTTCCCCTTTTTTCCATCCATTTTATCCTCATAACTACACTTACCCACCTCCTTAATCTCTTCATCACCCCAACTGTATACTATATATATCATTATATGTTATCATAATGCATAAATACATTAATTATATTTTATTATTATATGTCTAATTAGTCACACCAATTACATATCAAAATTTATCATTCATTGAGTCAAAATCTTCTTACATTATCATATTTCATACCTTATTAACACCATACATTCTCCAAGCTATAGCCAAATAAAGAAAATAAAAAACAAAAACAAACAAAAAAGAAAGAAAGAAAAAAAAAAACATATACATTATTCTTAAGAACATCGTGAAAAAGAAACTCTATGAAAAAAAAAGTAAAATTATTTCGAACAAGAGAAATCCATAATGACGAGATACCCTATTACAAAAAGTTTCCTATATATAACATATAAAGAAAACAAAATTTACTAGCCAAATTAACTAAACTAATCAATTGAAATGAACAAAAACGAACAAAATACAATAAATATACATATAGTATCTTTCATATACATATATCTAACAATTCAACCATCTTATATTTCGTATATCCAAATATCCAATTTATTAAATAGATTTAACCATCAACCCCTTATTAGATTAACGTGATTGTAAGGTTAAGCTTTTATTAACACTTAAAAAAATCAAGTAATAATCCAAGTAATCCATCAACCATTACTCTATCAATATTTCACTTAATAAATTCCTTATCTAGTTTGTACCTCAATACTACTTAAAATACCAGCAGTTATATTTTTCTTTAAAGTTAGAAAGGGTTTATATTTAAGATAATAAAATTATAAAATAAATAAAAAATATATGCGTAAGTATTCTATGTTTACACATTTTCTATAATGTGTTCATTTAAAATTTAATTTTACTTAAAACAAGCTCAGATATTACACATTAACTAACATAGCTTAAATTTATATTTTTCTCATTCAATTAAAATTATTAAATTTTTTAAAAGATATTTGAGGCAAATAATGTAAATATCGATGTGATGAAAGAAAATTATAAAAAATTTAATATTTAAAAAGGACATGGAATAAAAGAAAAGTAAAACTTAAAAAAATTCAAGTGACAAAATCCCTCAAAAACACTAGTACCATGTAACCAAGTGGTTTAAGAATAATTCCATAAATTTTAATTATACTAATTAAAATTAAATTTGATATTACAATATACTTTGTAACATCCCAAAAATTATATGTGAATATAATTTAGAATGATTAAACATTATAATATGATAGAACAATTTAAGAATGAAGAGAAAATTATAAGTTTACAGTCATCCAAAATTGATCATAAATTTAAAACTTTACTTACAAAGGATGTATTTCAAAATAGATAAGTCATCTAAGAAGGATCCTAAGCACCAGGCAGTTGCGTCTTCTTCGTTCTCCAATGCTTACTCCAGTGATACGTCATCAGCTTTTGCTCACATCCAAAGGATTGGATGATCATCGCAAGGAAGAAGGCAAACACATACAACACATATAAATGCAAGGATAAGCTAGGTATAAAAATCATGTTATACAATCACACACAACATGCAAAGACTATAACATAATATAGACTACGACCAAATGCATTTTGTTAATACCAATGATCGACCACGTGATTTGACCATCCGGACTAGTATGAAATGTCGAGTTCCAGGGGTTTGTGCACTTGTTGTGGCCCTACTGCTTTGCAAAGTCATTGCCGGGGGGTTTCACCCGACCACACACACACAAGTGTAAGCCCGTTACAGCGGTATAGGCCTATAGTGAAAGTGCCTATCCTAGGACCTCCTGCTATTCTCACCACATGACTCATCACTCTCTACTTGAGCATGAAGGGTCATTAGAATGTCAGGATAAACCCCATCTGGAACTCTGGCCATTCATACGGTCAATCACGCAAACTACAGGGCACCACCATGTAACCTCCCTTGAGGATCATGGAATTACGTCCATCAACCATACTTGTTACACTTACACTAACCACCACTTTGTTACACTTACATAATTCACATACTTTGTACATACATGCTTCCAAACTATAATTCACAACGCAATACATCATACCCTTAATCATGTTGCATAATCATTCCTTGTTTTCAATCACAAACCTCATCAAATTAATCATATAATAAATTATCACTCAAGAAAGAATAAGAAAAGAATAAGACAGAATAAAGGAATTCATTCAACCCACAATATCTGCTAAGCTAAGCTAAAAATACGAATTAAAAATTCACTCATAATTCGCTTAGTTAAATCTTCTCGCTAAGCGAATATTCCCTGACAGCAACCCTATTTTTCTTTATTCGCTGAGCGAATTGATTCGCTCAGCGAGTCTGCATAATCTGCAACACGAAATTCTGCAGTTTTAAGGAACTCACACACCCAAAACTTACTCTAGGCCATTTAGTGAATTTCTAACACTCCTAACTTGATCTATATGATGAATCAAACTTATCTAATTGATTCTAACACTTTCTAAACACATTCTATAATGATTTAACCATGATCTACACTTAAATTACTCAATTTCACCAACTTATATGCCTAATTCTAATTTGACAAGTTAGACACCGTTTTTACTATTTTTAAGGCTTCTAATAAGTTACAATTGACTTATCTGAATGATCTTGAGTGACCAAAATTACCTGTAACTCCAAATTCCAAATTTGACTACTCTAGTTCCTCCAATATAGCCTAAAACACCTTAATTTGCTTATCTTTTCTACCTAGGAACCTGTATAATAGAATCCACCCCATTCCATCATTCAAATTTTGGCATTCCATCATATACATGTTAAATCATGAGAAATAAGTTTACAGAATCATAACTGGAAATCAAACATCGCATGATATCATACTCAGATGACCAAATTTCAGTTGAACAGTACCAATACACCCAAACAATTTCACATGCATATTGATTCTCATCCTTCAGTATAAATCAAACTCAGACAAAAACTAAATTTAACAGACAGAGAATAGCACCCAGCTTCCCTTACTTCAGAATTCCACTATTCAACACCCTAAATGTTCTAGCTGCACTCTTACACATCAATAGATTCTAAGATCACCTACAGGTAGCAAATTTGGAAAAAGAGAACAGGTTTTAGAACCTAGAGTAGGTGGGATTTGAGAAAAACAAATAGAAATTCACATGCAAATAATTTGGATGTAGGATTTTAGCTCCTAATTGCACAGAAAAGGAAAGACACTTACCAGTTGAAGAAAACAAATTTCAACCGGTTGGAAGTATTGCTCTTGAAGCTTAGATTTCCTGGGAAGATTCAATTAAATAAGTCATTAGTTAGAATTTAGGTTGAGATGGGAAAATGGTAGAGCAGGGAGAAGAAGAGAACGTTTGAAGAAAAATAGTGGTGTTTCAGGCAAATGTGAGTAACTTAGCAAATTTTTTTTTTAGCTTTATTTCAATAAGAAAGTTTTGTCTAATGTCTTGCTGTCACATGCGTACTATATAAAAAAAATTCTAAGCCCTTACATACTTCAAGTTTGAATTTAATTACTCAATCTTTATACAAGATTTCTAATAGAAAAAAATTGTTTAGAGTTCAATTTTTAAAAGGTGATGACTGAATGTCAAAACAAATTTTAGCACACTTTTTTCTTGTTTTTTTCTTCTTCTTTTCTTGTATGTTATATATTGGCAGTGGTCTTAGTATTATTGACCTTATATCTTCCACGTGGATCTTATCAAGAAACAGAGGAAAATATATTTTATTTTAACGTTTGAAAATCACATTCAATGTGTCGGCTACTTCACATTACATTACATTATGTTAACTGATTGATTTGAAATGTTTTGACTGAGCTAATTTCACGAGAAAAGTTGTACTGTAATAGATAATTGACCCAAAAAACTAGTTGCAGAGTTGTGTGGTAATATTTCTGAGCATTAGATGAAATTATGATATACAAGTACAAAATATTTATCTAAGTTGTGCCTAATATGAGTGTCAACACAGAAGAGCAGAGTATTTTTATGGATGTTATGACAGTCTTCTGACCAATTCATTAGGAAACATTTTTTCTTTTTCTGCTACGTTTAAAAGCTGCTTTGAAAATGGCAAGAATTTTAACAAAACTATACATCCACTTTTTTAAGCCTTTCATAATGCATGTACGGATGAAAGGTATCATATCACCCCACTCCTGTTCAAATTTCAAACATTGACCTTTTTTAAGTTCAGAATTTCAATTTTGACTATATGAGATAAAGTGCTATGTTTTTGAATTCTCATTATGAACATTGTACTTGTTCATCAACAAAAAGAAAAAATTATTACAAACTCTTGTTTGATTTACTTACCACCCAGTTTGATATTTGATTTATGCTATGTGGTGTTGACTATTTCAGAAATTGCTCAATAAGCAGTCGTACTAATTCTTTTATCAACAAAAATAAGTATATTACATAGAAACAATCAGGTTATTCCAAAAAAAAAAATGTGCATTCAAGAAAAAAAAAACTTTTTTACTAGTAATTTAAAATTTTTTTACTAGTAATTTCTTCAACGAAGTCTAAAATACACCATGCATCAATTTGGGTCTAAATTAATTTTTAATTTTTAATTAAAAATTAATATAAAATTAATAATCGTAAATAGTTAAAATTTTGGCAATTAATATTAAAGATCAATTTACATTTTAATTCTCAAATAATTATAATTTTTTATTTATAATAGAAATAATTTTAGATATCAATAACTTTTAGTTTATAATAAAATGAATCAATATAATAATTAATTATTTTACTTTCTAAAATTGGATTTTTTTATAATCTTTCTCATTAGATAAAAACTCATAATTACTAAATTTATTGTGATATCCCAAAATATCATATACGCATATAATATAATAGAATTCGACTATTATGATATGTAAAAGCAGTTGAGAGATAGAGATAACCGTATTTGAATATGCATACAATCATCCAAAATATAGAGGAAAATAAAACGAAATATAACCTGAGTACAAGTTTCTAAAGTTCTCCAAAATGTAAGGCTAACTAAACTTTAAAGAGACCTAAAGAGTGTTTTCTAAAATATAGATCATAATAAATAAATGCTAAAAGTCTTTTAAAATAAAGGTAATCTAAAATAGGAGCTAATAGAAGTCCTAAGCACTAGGGGTTGGGTCTTCCTCGGTCTCCAACGCTTGCTCCAATGGTACATCATTACCTACTGCTCACATCCAAAGGATTGGATGATCATCTCAAGGGGGAAAACAAACACATACAACCATACAATGCAAGGGTGAACTAAGTCTCAAACAAATATACAATTCATTTCAAATCAAATCTAGTATTCCAAGAATATCTATACACACATAAACATGTAAGTCATCACAGACATGAAATTTTATTTCATACAATTCATCAAAACAAGCATCCTATCATGTTAAGACTTCTAGACACGTCCAGACTTAGAATGTATGTAGAGTTGGGGCGGGTTGTACACTTGTGGTGGCCTCTACTACTTTGCAAAGCCATTGTCGAGGGGTTTCACCCGACCACACACAAGGCTAGTCCGTTACCGCGGAATAGACCTCCAGTGATAGCGTCTACCCTAGGACCTCTCACTACTCCCACCACACACGTCAATCCTCTCTAAATGAAAATGAAATACCGTTGGAGTGTTAGGGATAACACCCATATGGAAGCCTATCACATTCATTCAATACACTAACTGATCTCACCGAGAGATCTTACTTTCATATTCAATCCAACCACTTTAATCACATGATATACCTCTTGAATCAATATACCTCCAATGCCATATTAAGTCATATACACATCATACAACATCAATCATTCTTACTTTGAAATAAAAATCAAATACACTCTTAATTCACCAAAAGCAATTATCTAGAAGTTTGAACCGAACATTTTAAGCATGGACCGAGCACTTAGTGCATTGGCCGACCACTGGGAATGAATTGAGTGTCGGGACCGAACACCCTTTGATAGACTGAATGGCCATGAATTGGCACGAACCAGAGGGAAGAACCCATGTTTGACCGAGAGTAATACAAGACCGAGAGCCCACGAGACCGAATGACTATCAACTGTCAAGGCTCAAGAAGAACCAGCCACCTTTTCTGACCGAGAGCACACAAGACCGAGAGCAATATTAGACTGAGGACAATACTAGACCGAGGGCAATGCTAGATTGAGAACAATGCATGGCCGAGAGTACACAAGACCGAGAACCATACATGGCCAAGAGCAATACAACGCCGAGAGCATCTAGACCGAACGGTTTCAACTAACAAGACTTAAGTGGGGCAACCCATTCATGACCAAGAATAACACAAGACCGAACAGTCATGAGAAGAACCAATCATTCTCTAACCAAGACCTATAAGACTGAACGGTCATGAGAAGGACCAATCCTTCTCTGACCAAGACTCAGAAGATTGAACGGTCAAATTATGTAGAATTCTGCAAAATTATGCATAATTTGGACAACACCATCTGTAACCATTTCTCACGACTTTTACCAACTTCTAACACCTTTAATTCTTGTTTTAGATACAATTACACTTATCTTAATGATTCTAGACATTCCTATTACCTTTCTAAAGTGATTTACACTCCATCCTAACCCTAAAACACCAATTTTCCCAACTTAGGAACCCAAAACCCAATCTTACCTCTTTACACCTATTTTGACCAATTTAGTGATTCAAACAAGTCACAATACAGTGGATAAAACTACCCCAACAGCCCAAAAACGTTACAGACCTTATTTGCTCAAAATCACTACCTCACTTCCTCTAAAATGACCTAAAATTGACCCTAAAGACACTTGATTTCCTTTCTAACAACACTACCACAAAAATTTCATACAAAGCAGTTCCAACATACATGATTTCAGCATTCCAAATCATTCCAAACAGTTTATAGTCATCACACCTCAAATTTCCATATCAAGCCCTTCCATACATGCAATTCAAGTTAACTAAAAATCAAATTCATGCTTCCAACAACATACCACTACAAGGTTTATCATTCATGCACATCACACCATAAAACAAGAAATAAAACTAGCTCCCCTTACCTCTAGTGTGGACCAAGTTCAAGAAGGAACCCTAAACCACCCATTTGTACTCCCAAAACGTTAGAATCACCTAGAAATCATCAATTGATGATGGAGAGTGAATTTTAGAACCAAATAGAAGCTAGATTATGGAAGAAAATGAAGTGGGCTGCATGCAACAAGGAATCACATGCTTACAACCCTAGGGCAAATGAGAAAGAGGTTTTTTTTACCGGTTGGAAGAAACTGAAATTCAATATGTAGAAACGCTCCTCTTGAAGTCTTAAAGGTCTAGATAGCTTCAATTTAAGAAATCAACAGTTAGAATCTGAGTTGAGATGGATGAAAAGTGGAGCAATGAAGGAAAGAAGAGGAGTGGTGCTTTGGTGATGGAGTATTGTGACAAAACATTTGAGGGCAATGTTTTTACAAAATTTTATTTGTTTGCATTTAACCTTGGTCCAATGATTTGCTGCCACGTGTGTTTCGCTTAAGTGATATTTTTACAATGCCTTATATTTCTTAATATCATTAATAGATTAGCAATAAATTTAATAAGATTAATCATTTAAAACGAGATAAATATTCAACTTTATGTCATAATATCAAAACAATTTGTAACATTTAAGTTTTTTCTTGAAAGCTCATATTAAATAAGTTTTACTAAAGACTCACACTTAAGGCATTAAAATTAATATTAAATCCACCTTACCTTATGTCAAGGTGATATATTAAACAAAATGATCGCGAATATTCTATCATATCTTAAAACAACCAAAATATATTTTATGTATCAACATTAATTATGGACCAATTGAAACTAAATTTAACTATTCCAAACAAATTGCAATATAACACAAAATGAGTGTAAATAGTTCAAACCATAATTCCAGACAATTCCAATTCAAAGGAATCTTATAACATCAATCCAAAACAACGTTATATATGTTTCAAAATATATAATTCAAAACTCAAATAAACAGTGTACTTAATTAGTTCTTTAGCTAAATTGTAATGAAATAGCAACCAGACCTTTTGAACAGGCTAAAAGAACTTTCAAAACTTTATACCATCATCATCTCCTTTTGTTTATATTGCCATTGAATCCCCTTTTATACTTGAATAAACAACCAAAGTACAACTTCTCTTTCCAAAAGAACAAGGAAAAATAAATAGAATTAGTTATGGGAAGAACGACAACTTACCTGGAACAATTTTACAATTAACCTAGGTGAATCAGATGACTAGTTAGTTATGAAGCTTATAGAGAAAATTTTGAATATTTAATAACTTAGAGAATAAAATATTAGTTGAAGTAAAAAATGAATCATTTAAAATCTATATATTCATTTTTTCAAAATATTTTCTCTCTCGTTTTTTTTAAATCATATTTATTATAGGTTAAAACCACTTAAGCGTCTCTATTTTCGTAGAGTATTCCCATTTCGGTCCCCTTCATTTAAAACTTCCCAATTTGGTCCTTAAAAATGTTAATTTTAAACACATTAACCCCTGCCGTTAAAATTGAATAACGGTGTTAAATATATGCACATGTGGCATTATAAATGAATTTTATATTAAATTTTTTTAATGAATATTCGTGTAATAGAAGGGCAATCCGGGAATTAAAAAGACTTTCTTCTCTGAAATCCTAATTCCTCTACCATTAGCCAAACCCCAACCGCCGACCACCATCCACCATCTTCTTCCTCGCACACCGTCAACAACCTTTCCGCCTCAACCATGTGTTATCTGCTTCACCGGACCACCCCCAAGCCGCCGCAGCCCACAACAATCAACACAACTAAACCGCCACCATCTTCCTATTATCTAAGGCCAATCACCATTTTCAGACCATCACCGAACAACGACGCCATTCTCCACCCTCGCACCTGCCAGAGAAAACTCAACAACACCCAGAAACGCGATGGCAGCTCTCGCACACACCTGCAGAAAAATCTTAATCGAGATCACCACATGCAGTACCGTCGTTCTCCTTCGTTCATCACCACCTGCACTCAGAAAAACCAAGCGAACCAACCCTCCATGGATGTCGTCTCTAATCGCAACAACGTTCTTCTCCATCCACCATTGCTGCACCTGCAATCAAAACCACAAAAAACCCAGAGAGCAAATGAAACGTCTTTTTTATTTTTCTGAGTTGCCTTTCCTTCTACAATTGTGTGGCTTTCACCCCCTTCCTGGAAATAAAATCATTAGGGTTTTTAATTGGGGAAACCCTTTTTCATTTCTTCCCATGTTTCCCATGTCCTTCACTTCCAGATTAGGGTTCCCTTTTTTCTTTTTCTTTTTTGTTTTCCTTTTTGGTTTCCGAGAGATTGAAATGGTGGTGGCTTAGCACTGCTCTGTCCGACATCAGACAACATGCGGTTGAAGATGTGTTCATGGTGGAGAAGATGAAGATCCCTTTCCACCCAAATATTCATTAAAAAAATTTAATATAAAATTCATTAAGATGAAGTCTTTCTTTTTTTTTTCCCATTTGCCCTTCTATTACACAAATATTCATTAAAAAAATTTAATATAAAATTCATTTATAGTGCCACATGTGCACATATTTAACACCGTTATTCAATTTTAACGGTAGGGGTTAATGTGTTTAAAATTAACATTTTTAAGGACCAAATTGGGAAGTTTTAAATGAAGGGGACCAAAATGGGAATACCCTACGAAAATAGAGACGCTTAAGTGGTTTTAACCTTTATTATACAATAAACAAGGTATAGAGTTTAAATTTAAATCATTATATATATTTTTTGATTTTTTTTATATTTCTTTACAGTCATATCTCTAGTATAAACGACAAGGTCTTTAATATAATATATGAAAACAAAAAAAAAAGAAAAAAAATTCAATATGTACCAAATATACTAAAGGTTATATAACTTAAATAAAAATAATTGAGAAAATTTTAATATCAAACATATGCTTATGTTTTTGGATGTAGCATGGAAATTGAATGTAGGTAGATATGGCCCTGCATAGTTAAACTTATATACAATCTAAAATAATGAATTACTTATTTAAAAATTATTTTTGAAGACTCTTGATATTTTAAATTTTACTTTTGCACAAAAAGCTTAAATAATAAAAATATTTAAAAAAGGAAACGAGCAATGTACTTACAAACAGTCGTGGGAAACTCTTTCTCTAAACTAAATAACCATTTATTTTAGTTATGAGAAGCTGAAACATAATTAAATTGAAGTAAATTTGTTTAGAAAAAAAAGAAAAAAATCATTACTACAGTATCTTGCTGAAAATTCCTGGGAATGCACGGAGAAGATAGAAAAACGGATTCAAGGTGTTTTGTAATGATCATGATCTGTAGAAGGAGTTTTATTTATTTAATATATGGTATTATTCGATGAACAATACGAATGAAATATTTAACTACTTCTGTGTGCATGTTGGGTAAAGACCATTATATCACCATAACGCGTCAAAAGAAGATGACAGAAATTGTAGGAGAATGGTTGGAGGGTTGTCTGAGAAGAGAACAAGGTCATGAATTATGATGGTGAGTTTTTGGACAGGGAAGCAAAAACAGTGTTTTAAATAAAAAAAAATTACATTATTGCACGAGCACTTATATTAATAAAAATAAAAAAAAAAAAGAATTTAGTTTAATTAAATAATTAAAAAAATGTGTATGTGAAAGCTGAAGAAATTAATGAAGTTCACTGTACCCAATTTGAGCATTAAATGGATCCCGCAAACAGTGCCTCTGAATTAGTGTTTTCCTTTGGTAACATTGGAGTTGGTGGCAGTGGGACAATACACTAACTATAAACCTTCATTAATTAACTGCTTGATTAAAAAAGCTGAGACTCCAAGACCAAGCTTAGAGCATTGTTTGTCATCCACGGTGTCAGCATTTAAAGATAGGGGTTACTTCCCAATATCATACTTATGGATTCCTTTTCTTTTTTTTATCATAAAACTACTATTTTCTTCGATTTAGCCTAGGGTTTTGGAAACCCTAACCCATCTTCAACACTGGTCAATGCTAAAGGATTTTCAATCATTCCAATATAGTGTCAAACCCTCATTCAATTTGCAATTTTTAATTCTCTAAAAGAAATTACCAAAAAATATAAACACGTAACGAAACTCTTTAGCTATTTATTGGTATTGTGAGAGAATGTATTTGGAATAAGAATTATTATCTTTTAGAATGATTATAAATAGGTTGATTATGAATGAGAATGTAGGTGTTAAGTAAAAGTTTTAAAATGGCCGAAATATTGAAATTTGTAAGACAATTGATTAGCTAAATGTAATGAATGCTAATTTAATTTGATTGATTAGCATGTGACCTGGTTGGAAAAATGAAAATTAAAAATGTGACAATTATTTGTAATAATTTCCCAACTAATGAATGAAGAAAATCTTGAAATGCACACCATTAAAATTGAATAAAATATTGAGAGAGAGAGAGAGAGAGAGAGAATTAAATTGAGAGTGAAAGTCTTTGTATGGTTTTCAAAAACAGGAATAAAGGGTAATGAAGAAAGGAAGAAAAAAGAGGGTGGGTTTTTTTGTCACTGTTTGATAAGTCAATAAGGTGTTTTTGTGTGTGTGTGGTTGTTTTTTATTTTGGTGCAGAGAAGATTACAAAATGTGAATCCAAAAACGAAATAATTTTGTAGGAAAGAAGAGTATTGTCCTATAGCTAAGCATTCCTATTTAAGGAAGAAAAAGAGACAGCAGTGGTTAATTTACTTAAAAGAATAATAATAACAATATTATATTTGAGATTGTGATGAAGAAAGAGATGATGATGATGGTAGCGAAGAGAGTGGGGGAAAAGGAATCACAGTGACTAAGAGTTTTTATCCCGTCCACTCCGCGGAAGGCAAATCTAAAGTCATCTTATTTTTTGGTACAATTTTTGTGGGTTTTGACTAAAGAAAGAGAAAAACAGAAACATCTTGTGCTCTATCTTCTTCCTTCATCTTCTTCTACTGTCATTTTCCGATATATACTCTCGAGGAAAACAAAACCCAAATCCACCTCTTTTCCTTCCCATCCCTCTCTCCTTTTAAAATTCCATTCCTTCTACCTCACTCACTGCTATAGCTTAACAACAACAATCTCTCTCTCTCTCTCTCTCTCTCTTACTCTCACCACATTCACCAACAACCTCTTCAGCATGTCTGTTTTTTGTTTCTCAAAAATTTCAAACACTCACTTCTTCTAGCTCCATACCTCCTTTTCTTCATCTTAGTTTTTTTTTTTTTTTTCTCTTTTTTCACAACTTCTTCCTGGTAAGCTTTCCAGATTCCTTTCTTGGGAAAGACTGAAAATACAAAAGTGAAAAAGGGATTATATCACACACACTGTTGCAGGCTCTAGCTACCTTATATATCCTCCTCCTCACCTTGTGAATATTGCACTTTTAATTGCTGAGGAGTGTCAAAATCTAATGCCATTTTAATAAAGGAAAACGAAAGTTGTTTGATATATATATATATATATATATATATATATATATATATATATATATATATTTTGTGAGCATCAAGCCATCTAAATAAAGAAGATGACCTTGGAGGGGATTTTCATTGAGCCTACTTCAACCACTGCTCCTGATCTTTCTCTTCACATAAGCCCCCCAAGCATCTCCTCTTCCTTAATTTCCAATACCAACAACATCGCCAATTATGAACCCCAACCTAGTTTCCTTTCAAGGACTGTGTCTCAAGCCCACACAGAACTCTCTCTCGGAAGAAATTTCACTTCGGCAAGGGAAACACCGGCACCAACACCAACTCCAACACCACACAACCCTTATTATCCATCCCAAACCCATTTCCATCATCTTCTCCACTCCAGCAGCAGCAGCACTACTACTAGTAGTAATATTCCAACAAGTGTTCCTACAAGTGCCAACACTCCCTTGAATCACATAAACTATGGAGTTTCGTTGCTTGATGTATCATCATCAGACGGCTTGAGGCCAATCAAGGGGATTCCGGTGTATCACAACCGTTCATTCCCTTTTGTGGCCATGGACCATGCTAGAGACAACAAGGATCCTCATACCAAGATGTGCTTATATCATCACATGCCTTCTTACCCCTCTCTCTCTTCCTCGTGTTCCTCTCTGTGCTCCACAACCGCTCCTTCTTCTTCACCTTCGCCTTACTTCGTGGATCCCATGTCCTTCTTGAACAACGCTTCCACCGTGGGGTGTAGAACAGCCACTGCCACAAGGTTTAATGGGTTTTCCGGCGATGCTTTCAAATCTCATCCATTGCACCAATATGGGGTAGGCTCTTCAGAAGCCTCTTCAGGGTTCATGAGATCAAGGTTTTTGTCTAAGCTTCCCAACAAGAGGAGCATGAGAGCACCCAGAATGAGGTGGACAAGCACCCTCCATGCTCGATTTGTCCATGCGGTTGAACTTCTCGGAGGGCATGAAAGTAAACAATGTTTCATTAATTTTCTTCCCTTTTAATTTTTCTTAATTTCTCTTAACCCCTCTATCTTTAATAGTATCCTGTGATTATCCAAGTAGCTGATTTCATCGAAAAGAAAGATTTTTTTGTTGTTTGTCCTCTCATTTTCTGAAGTTGACTATATTTTGATTTTCTACTTTGTCTGGTTCTTTATTTTTATAAAATGAGTTGATGGTGTGTACTAGTTTCTGTGTATTAAATTATAGGCTTTTATTTATCTAATGCGTTTGGATATGGCGGAAGCAGGAGCTACTCCAAAATCAGTTCTTGAGCTCATGGATGTGAAGGATCTAACATTAGCTCATGTGAAAAGCCATTTGCAGGTATAGTTTTGAATTTCTCTTTCTATGTTCATGTGGGGCGGTGTTTGTTGTCTATCCTACTGGCACGGTAACCGATGAAGAAAGCAGTGAATGTAGGAGTGTATGAATGAATTTAAAGTCTGTAGTCAGCTGAGTAGTGAGCCTTTAACGTCTGAGAAGACCAGACAGAAAACAGTTTCTGCTTTGAAAGAGAGAGAACAGACAAAGATCATCATTTTCCAATAATACACCCTCTCATTACAACCTCATCAAACATCAACCTCGTGATTAATGAGGTAACCCACCCAGACAATCCCAGAAGCCAACATAGAAAGAGAGAGAGTGAAAAAAGGGATCTAAATGGGAAACGATTTTCTATTCTTTAATGAATTTTGCAATAAAAAATTTGGATTTTTATATACATATATACACATCTTGCGCAGTCACGCACACTAATTAATGGATTTTCTTCCAACCATGGAAAAGCCTTTTATATAATGCCTTGTTTTTGTTTATGACTTCTTCCCAGATGTATCGAACTGTTAAGACCACTGACAAACCTGCAGCATCTTCAGGTAATTCGTATTGCTTAATCTTCAACCCATTTTTTCCTTTTTTTAGCAGCCTTATCTTTTTCTTAAGCATGCACCAACTAATTTTTTTGTCATAACATAATGGGGAAATAATGTCACACCTTGTTCTTTTTAGACCCTACATTTTTTTTACTATTACCTTTAATTTTACCGCAAACTATTCCTTTCTTGTTCCTCCTCTCGTACTTTTACACAAACCACACACCCTTTAATAAAAAAAAAAAAGGCTCTGCACAGAGATATCAGATGTTGAACAAGACTCCACACTAGTCCAAAATAAATTATACAAAGTACTATAAGATGCATGCATGCGTATATCATAAACATGTGTATGCTATATATATGAAACGTTAAAAGCTTTTGACTTTGCAGGCCATTCAGATGGGTCTGGAGAGGATGACTTATCTCCTATTGGCAGCACCGCAGATCGGGGCAGTCTCCGGCAATTTCCCAGCCACAGAGGGCGGCCGGATTGGGTGGCGCAACAAGACATGGACTACTCTTCCACCACCACTCTTTGGAGTAATTCTTCAAGGTACAACAATTACCAATTTTCTCTTTTACAGTTTTTTAGACCATACATTATATATGTTTTACATATATATTTAATATCTCTGCGTAGTGTGCAGGCTGTTTGAACGTACATGTTTATGATTGTGCTTTTATTTGCTTTTGCCTTTGCATGGTATCTGATGGATATCAATGCATTGCAAACCCACGTCCACCGGATTCTTTATTTATGAAGAATAAAAAGGGTTCTTGTGTCAGCTTTTGCTTTGCTTGTGTTTGGTTGTTTTTCTTTCTTTTATATATCTTTTGTACCTCAGCGAATTTTTTCACCAGAGATGTATATTGAAGACATGATGGGTATATAATAAAGGAAAGCTTTCAAGACATAATGAAACGCTAATTAGGATAAAAGCAAAACACAGCACCTATAGCTGCATGCCCTTTTTCTTTTCTCCTTTGAAAGAATTGTTAATATGAGCTTATTAACAACTCCTGCTGCTACCCACCATTAATGCTGCTTCTTTTAGCATACCTATTTAGTGTTATATATGTATATATGGAGTCTTATTAACCCAATTAAGAAATTTCTTCTTATCGAATATCAGTATCTTTAACTTCAAATATTCGTATTAACAATGTGTATACTGAAACCACATTGTGTGTTGTCTATGGAGGGAATGAGCATATTCTATATATTTCAGTTGTTTTAGCTTAAAATGGTGTACATTGTTTTATTTTTCTACCATGGTGCTTAGCTTAGAGATTCCTGATAGAGGCTGTTGACAGTAGAAACCTTTTATATATACATAATGTATTAAGCAAGAGACTCTTTGTTTTTATTCTTAAAATATAAATTATATTCTTCTTAAAGAAGTAAAAGTGAATGCTCAAGATACATACATACACATTACACCTCAAGGTGATAAGTAGACTCTCTTGCATGATAACGAAGCTTTGAAAAAAATAAGATCCAAAAATTCCTTCACCTGAGATATTTTATGGTTGGAGTATAAATATGTGATGTGAATTTTGACTTTTTCAAGTAACACTATTTAACATGAATAGCAAGTGAAAACATATGACATGTACCTTTGTGCTGTGCCTGTTTTAACAAAACTGCTCAAAATAAGTAACAAAACCCATCTTCACAGTTCAAGAGCTGTAGCTTATTAGTGCCTAGATATCTCTAAATTTGTCCTGACTTTGGCCTAACAGTGCCTATTTTCACATAGATTTATTGCGTATTTGAGTCAACAAAAAAAGCCAGAATTCCTTTTAAGGTAAAATAAATTAGTACTCAAAATACCATCTCACTGTGCAACCTAACCTAGCTTTCACACAGAGCATGTACTTTTCAAAAGCTGGAAAACCTGAAAGGGTAGCCTCTATTATTGAAATATCGTGGAAACTACTGTGACTGAGTAATGCCAAGTCATGAACAATTTTTATTTAGAAAATATAAACCGGCTTAGTACTACCACATATAAAAATCTTTATATATGTAGAAAATCAGCAGCAGATATAAAATAGAACTAACAAAACTATGCAGCTTCTCCTGGCCTTGTTATATCTCAAAGAAGGATAAGCTCATCTATTCAAACATAACACTATAAACTGAAAATGCCTATTGTAGTTGGCTCTTTGTTAAAAGTAAAAATCTATTTAGTTAAAGTGATTTTTGTTCCAATCTAAGTTGTGTTATAGTGAGAATATGCAATCATTAAAACAAAATTTGCTCCATTTGAATACCGTTTCAATTTGGAATGCTCACATGTACTAGTTAGTTTATGAGCATTGCAGACTACAGGTGAAAAAAGAACAGTAGAAAAAGCTTAAGCTCTTTGGATAAAATGGTGTGTACACAGTTACATAGCATTGATTGCTGGGGGGGAGGGGGGGAAATGAAGATGTAAAACTGGTAAAATATCAAGATCAAAGATATGTATAAAGAATATAATTAATGCCTATGCTCTTGATATATATATATATATATATATATATATATATATATATATATATATATATATATATAATCTTCACATATATTTATTTCCACCATTTTCTAGCATATTAATCTTATTTTATATGGTACATGGTACATGTATATTTTGCATGTTGTTCTTGGTGACATTCTGAATTTCATTGAACCGACAACAGTTGTGGAGAATCGCGACAAAGAACAACTTCTAACGACATAGATGGCCTGAGATCACCTATTCTCCAGTCACAAACAATATCAGGAGCTCATCAAATTCAGGTAACCAGAGAGACATAGCATTTGTTTGCATATTCAGAACTGAGAATGTTTCCCTCTACAATGATAGCACAGTAGTAACAAATGAGCTTACAGGAGTGTGATTCAACACAACAGAAGAACAACATGGGAGTTTCTAATTTGGAGTGCAAGAATCCAAGCTTGGAATTCACATTAGGAAGACCACATTGGGATGGCAAAGAGCAAGCGTAACTAAACTTGATTTGTTCCCTTGTTTTGGTTTTGTTTTGGAATTTTATTTATAAACCATGGTGACAACTTCATCATCTATTATGAAATGTAGAGCTGATTATTTAGATAAATATAAATTGGTGTCTAGGAGATGAAGAAAAGACCCTTTCTAGTTGTGCTTCGGGAAGTGTTTTCAGTTCATGACAGTTTTGTTCACATTCTATATTTTGTTTTTATTTATCGGAGAGGATAAGGTAACAACGGGAAATTATGATGTAGCAACAAGGCTTTATGAACCAAGATGATGCATACGCAAATGTACAAGAGCAAAGATTGAAAATTGAAAGTGTAGGAAAGGAATAAACAAGTTTAATCATATTTTTTGTTGTTGAACTATAATGTTTTCATTTCTCTCCTTTTCTCTTTTCTTCATTTTTTCAGGTTCTCCCCCTTATAATTACGTAAATATAATAAATATTCTGCATTTAATTAAAAAAATATATATCAAGCCTTTGTATATGTATACTCAATAATATAATCAAGTAAAGCAAATAATTCAAACCAAGGTCTCGTAAGTTTTATCCGTGAGTTTTTTTTATTTTCGGTAGAAACAAAGTCCCACATTGATGGATATGAGTTTATATACACATATATTTTTTAGATACCTTCATTGATAAGATACACGTAAGATACCTTCATTGATAAGAGATTTTTTAGAATGGTACAAAAGTAAATCCATAAAGACTTCGTTCAAAACTAACAATATATGTGTATGTGTGTTGATTATCCCTACACTTTTTATGTTTGAAAAATGATCTCTTTAAAATGTTTTAGTTACCTTGTCCAGATCCATTAGCTAGGATACTCAATGTATGTTTAATATGAATAAAAATATTATTTTGAAATAAGTTATTTCAAATTATATTGAAAATAGTATGTGAAATAACTTAACTATATCATAAAGTTATATTAATATCAAATTTTATAAAGTCATCAAGTTGTTCTAACTTAACTATTGATTTCAATTTTGAAATTTTGAAACAGTAATGTGTAGTTATGTTAGTTAAATACTTAAAGAAAAAGTTTTGTAATCTACATTTATCCTTTTAGATTGGAGCAAAATAGATCAATAGTATCTTCCTTTAAAATACTTAATGTAGTTACATTTTTAATATAAAAAACTTAGTCACTTGACAAATCACTAAAATCTCATTCCAGCCATATTTCTTATTACAAAAATTTAAACTCCAAATTTTAATTTAGAGTCTAAGTTCATTTGTGCTTTTTTTTTTTCTCTTTCTACACTTTGAGCTTTTCTTATTAATAAAGTAAATAAATAATGTTAATAATTAAAACATATATTAATAAATATCTAGACTTACTACATAATTAGGGCATAATCCATATTCATGATGTATAAGAAAAAATATTAATAAACTTTGACCTTCCTAAAAGTACAATTAAATAGCTTATTTGTATTTGTAACAGGATTTTAAATATCATGTGATAAAATCTCATGATAAATTATAGATTGAACTATTAGTGGTATGTTATGAATATTAGGTCGTATAGTTTGTTTTAATACATAATAATTTACATATACAGATAATTTATTTTATCATTCAAAGTATTTACTTTATTACACTTTACGAATTTTAGTAATGTAATCTCATTTAAGCTTAATTCAATCATGCCATATACAAGACACGATGAAAATGGGCTGGAGCTGGGGCAAACTTAACGGGAAGGGGTGAGCCAATTTCTTTCTGCACCCCTATATTTTCTTTTTACATCCCCATATATTTTTGAAAATTCTCATTATACTCTTCCGAAACTATAGTTTCATATTGTAGAATTGTAAATATTTTGGAATACATAATGTAGAATTCAAAAATATTAATTTTAAACATTCTGGATTATATAATGTGGAATGTATAATTCTTTGGCTCAAACTCCTATTAAAGATTCGAGGTTTGAAAGTGAATAAAAAAGAAACATAATTGATTTTATTTGAATAAATAATACATTATAGATTCTATATTTCAAAATGTATTATTTATTCAAATATATTACGGATGGTAAAATCTGGAAAATTTTCGTATTATGTAGTCTGAAAAGCATTTCAAAAATTTTCATTAAGAATATAATGGTCATTTCATCACACTTATGGAGGTGCCAGAAGAAAAATTGGGGTGCACCAAGGGTTGATTGCAATGTCCCAGGAGCCACGTTGAGTGTAAAATAATCAAACAACTTCAAATAAGAAGAAAAATCAACCAATTAATTATTTTATCATTTCTTTTGTTGACTTCACTTTTGAAAAAAATTATGGTACAAATTTTAAAAATAAATGCTTTAAAAATATATTTTTATTTTTTATTTTTGTTTTTGTTGCTCATCTTTAAATGCCAATATTATGTACCTCATTCAACATTGATCATCCAAGTTTAAATTTCAATATTGATCACATCTAAAACTTTTTTTTTAATATATTATCCTGACTTATAACCTTCCAATAATTATGTTAGATTCCCTCAATTCTAAAGATACTTTTCTTTTCTTAAAGTTAGAACTATCTTTTATGAAAGGGAATTCTCTTGGAGTCAAATACAATCACTATATACATAATTATATATACTCATGATTGGAACTTAAGACATAATTAAATAAACAAATCCCATGCAGTTGATCCACACACGTATGGCAATAAAAAAAATTAAATTAACCAAAAAGTATTTATTGATTCATTAATTACTACTTTCTTCATAATCCTAACTATAGCTTTTTTTAGAAGTTTTACTCTGCATCAAGTTGTTTGGTTCAATATATCCCTTCATATTTCGCCATAATTATCTTAATTTTTGTATTGTAATTTGTTTTTATAAGGCTCAATAATTTAATATTATTTAGGAAGTTTAAATATTATTTATTTGTTTCATTTTTCAAGATCCCTTTTAGATACACAGATTATATGTTTCAAAATGAACAATACCCTAAACGAATGAGTATAATTATTTATAATTTGATCTTGTAGCTTTAATAAATACATATGGAGAAAAATCTTTAGTGGCCGAATACAGGAATTTCTCCCAATTTTTTAAAAAATGTTTTGTTAGTTCCAATTATTAAAGATTCTATGACGCACAATACCAGGTACAACGTAGATAAATAAAGAAAAAAGCTCATGTTCTTCCATATAAAAACTGAAGCAGAAAACATACATGCTGGAGTTTATCAACATTAGTTTGAGCTAAAACGCATACAACCAAACCGTGGCATTTTTATTGAGATAATACAAGCATGCTATTGACAGCCACTGAAACCAAACCACGAGAGATGAAATATAAGATGCTTTCGCCATTCCAACAAACAGTTATGTGTAAGATTTGTGTACATGGTTCTATACATAACCAGCACCTAAATTGATTTTTTGTGTTCCAGGTTGCGAGTACCCCAAGCAGCAGAATAAGTAGTAATTGCAGAGCCAGTCACACTCAAAGATCGCTTTGCAAATTCAATGCTCTTTCTAGTTCCCAGCCACAAGGTATAAAGGAATCCAACCCATCCTGTATCACATTATTTTCATGTGCAGGCAATATATAGTGTCAGCTCACAAAAGTAGAGGACATAATGAAAGGCCAAAGTCATAAAATTCTCTATTTTGGAAAAGGTAAAACAAGGTGTGAGAGGAACCAAATCTATTAGCATCATAAAGTTATAGATCCCATAGGCTCTGCAGTGGCTAGCATCTGTACATTACAAGTCCATAATTTAGTTTTATGCTTTACACCCTGCTTGGATAATTTTCTCTGTATGCATTTCCTAAAAGGAAAATAAGAAGGTAAAACAATCAAGTTTCTCCAATAAGCTAAAATGAACTTCTACACTCAAGCTTTTGTATAAGATAAGATAGTTTCTAAACCAGTGCGTATGTGGATTTAGCTTATTGGAGATATTCACTTCATTTCACCTTTTTATGGAGAAGTTTATCCAAAGTAGACATCATATTGAGATAAAAAGGCGTTTATATAAGGCATTTCTTGTCTGAAGGATCTATCTGGTTGGCAAGTGCACAACATTCAAATAATGGGCATGTTCATTTCCACTAGGTTGTTCTGTAGGAGATCTTTGTCGAGAAAATATGGCTAGTATCAATACAATTTCATGAAATCTTCAAAATTCAACATATCATCTATATGCATGCAGTGATTAGAGTAAAAGCCTATTATCAGTAGATTCAAGTATCTTCTGGGTAGGATAACAGACTAACACAATCATTAATCTGAAATAGAGTCAGTCTTCCTATCTCAATTGAAATTCAGAATCTTGGCTTACAAGGAATCCTCTTTAGAGCTACATATTGTAAAAAAAACATAGATGCTGATAATCCACACAACCAATTAAAGTCGCTTTAACAGTTTAGGTTTTGCTTGAATAAACTTCTCAATAAGAATTTGTAAAAGAAGAAAGTAAAAATAAAATAAAAGGAATTCAGTTTCTCTAAATTTAAAATTAGTCACAGGATGTTACCTGCAGTAATAACAATAGCCACAACAGCCCAAAAAACAACTGTGGAAATAGCAAAGATGGTCACTGATAGTGCTCCAATATATATAGCTGTGACAAAAGCAAAGGAAAGAGCCAAGAACCCTCCAGCTACTGCCAAAGAAATTAGAAGGGAGACAAAAATGGCATTTATAGTTGCAGCCAGAAAGAAGAGCATAAAAGCAACAAGTCCTGAGAGAGCAACAAGAGTAACCGTCGCAACCTGCATCAATTTGAACCACAGACCAAAATCATTTAATATTTTTGTTTTTATATGATAAAAATGTATTTTCATAGATTATCTTCAATTACATTAATTCATAATTCCGCTTAAATTTTTTTTAAAAAAACAATATTTTTGAAATCATAACATAAAATAAGGTTTAAGAAATTAAAAAAAGTTTGTATATATAAGTCTATTGCACATAATAATTTTTTTCTCATTTAAATTCAGAGAAAGTAACAAACTAAAGCAGAAGTTTTGAAAGCAACTTTTGTTTTTCACAATGTTTTTTATTTCAAATATGTCACATTGAAAGCAATATATAAACCAACCTAAATTATATCTTAACGATAACATCCTGAAATTAAATTACATTTTAATAATAAACCTACACCTATTTGCCATAAAGTGAAAGATGAAAGCTTGTTTAAGATACTACTTTATTTTTCTTAATTAAAAATGAGGAGCGTGAAATCTTCATAAGTAATAATTCGTATTTCGTACACATACATTCTGTTGGTCTTTGCTTAGGAACTTCAACAATAGATAATCAATTAGACATTATAAGAAAATCAATAATAATATTCAATTAGAGATAAAGAGAGACTGACGGAGATGAAGAGGAGGCGTCGGAGGGGAGAGGCTTGACGGAAGCAGAGAAGGAGATGGCGAGAGTAGTTTCTAGAAGCTTCGGGGAAGAGAGGGACGAGGGTGGCCTTGATCTTAGAAGGTTCGAAGATGAGACGCTGAACGACGTCGTATAATTTCTCCTTTCTCTCCTCTTTCGCTTCTTCTTCTCCTCCGTTTGGCTTCTCCTCCGCCATCTTTTACCTTTCAGTGGTAGTTGCAATTGAAATGGAACCAAACAAAGCAAAATTTCAGAGTAGTCAGAGTGTACTATTTTCTCTAAATAAAAAATAAAAAATAAAAAATAAAAAAAGCGTTCCTCGTTTTAGTCATGGATTATTATTTTATTAATTTTTGTGATTAATCATAAGACGCTTATTTTTTTTTAATATTTTTTAACCCATTTTAATCCTTTGACTATTTTTAATTACTAAATTAAATATCATCCATTAAACACCATCAAACCTTTTATGTAGAATATTAGTACGACATGTCAATGAAAAACGTTATTAGTTTAAAATACTTTGTAATGGATATAAAAGTTGTAAAATTGTCAATTCAAAATCACCACAAAAATTAAAACTTTGAAGAAAATAGAAACGAAGAAGCAAATCCATTGAGCAAGAATTTTGTGTCTTTTTTTTTTTATGATCAGTTCTAATTTGCAGCTCAGATAAATTCACTATTTTTATTAATTTGTTAATTGTGTTGATTATTATGTTAGTTTTTTTATTTGAAAACAATGACTTGAATAAGATCACGCTCGAGATTTAATCTATAATTAATATACTAAGTAATAATGACTTTTTAGTAATATTAGAAAGGTTAAAATTTCCGCCACTAAATAACATCGACATTTTAATTCAGTTTGGATAGAAAAAAAATAGACAAATTGGAGCTGTTTTTATCAATAGAAAGAAATTGAAAATATATAAATAAATAATATGGCAGAAACTTAAACCTTTAAAAAATGGGGGGAGAAAAACGTATAATATTAATCATAAAACAGTAATAGTAATATTTTGAAATAATTATCATATTGAATGATGTGGAAAATGGAAATTCAAGATTGGTTAACAAGCAAAAATATACCATGACTATTCTAATAAAATTTTATTTTAGTATTTTTATTAATTTGTTGAATATAATTAGATGTAAATATAAAATATTGTTATAATTTAAATCCTTACAATTACAAATTAAATTTCAATTATTAGTTATAATAAAGTAATTTAACATGTATTATTTATTTTAATTAATCAATTAAAAGTTTAAAAAATATTTATATAATTAAATATGTTTTTAATATATATATATATATATATATATATATATATATATATATATATATAAATTTAAAAAGATTAAAAAATATATAACGAGCTAACCTACTTTGAGACAAAGTGCAATTTCTTACTTATTTTTTTTTATGGCGGATTAACCTGACTCTGCCTATTTATGTAGGCCAAGGACCAAAACGGATTGAGTTAATCCTTTTTGCCACTCCTATTGAAATTAGTGATAATTGATATTTTAAATAAACATGTTTTGATAGAAATAAGACGAAATTTATCTTAGTGACATTTGTTGTTTGGTTGGTTTATATAATATCATGTTCGAGATATATATAACTTACTATGAGGGTGTGTTTGAGATCTCATACCAATTAGAGATAAAATAAATTTATACCAATAATGTAAATGTAAATCTCATCATCTTACAAGTCGGTTTCGTAAAATTAAGTTAGGTTTAAAGTTCACTACTCAAGAACATGAGTTATTTGTATAGTGTATATAAATATATGTTGTACAAAGCAGTTAGTAACTAATCTCGCTTTCACATTCTCTTCATTATATACGATTCAATATGGCATTAAAAGGAGTTGGTAAGATTTTTCAACAATGGAAGATCCTTTATAAGTGTGATAATGACCTATTATTCACACTTATTTGACTCTTAAATCAAATAATTATGACTCTTAAATCAACAAAAAGAAATTTGGGATTATCTAAAGGAAGAGTATGCTGGAGATGAAAGAATAAGAAGCATGCAGGTGCTTAATTTAATGAGAGAATTTGAATCGCAAAAGATGAAAGAGTATGAAAAAAAATCAAAGAATACTCAGACAAATTGTTGGGTATTGCCAACAAGATAAGGTTGTTGGGCAACAATTTTCCTGATTCTAGAATTGTTGAGAAAATTCTGGTAACGATGCCAAAAATGTATGAAGCATTTATTGCTTCGTTGGAGAACACAAGAGGTTTGTCTAAAATCACATTTGCAGAAGTGTTACATGCCTTCCAAGCCCAAGAGCAACGAAGTTCGATGAGGGAAGATCATGTTGTTGAAGTTGCTCTTCTAATTAAAAGCCAACAAGCCAAAAACTACAAGAAGAATCATCCAGCTAGCAGTCAAAGTAATACAAATAATTACAATAAAGGAAAAGGTGGAAAGAAAAGTTACCCACCTTGTCAACATAGTGGCAAAATGGGTTACCCCCCCATTCAAATGCCGGCAAAGACCTGATGCTAAATGCAACAAGTGCAATCAAATGGGACATGAAACAATCATATGCAAGAGCAAAGATCAATAACAAGAGGAAGACGCTAAGGTTGCTAATCAGGAGGAGGAGACCAACTATTTGTACCTACTTGTTTTTTGAGCAGTGAATCGAGTGAAAACTGGCTGATAGATAGTGATTGTACCAACCACATGACCTTTAACAAGACTCTTTTCAGAGATTTGAGGCCAACTAATGTCACTAAAGTCAGAATAGGTAATGGTAATCATATCTTAGTCAAAGGAAAGGGGACAACTGCAATCACAAGCTGTATAGGCACAAAGTTCATTCATGATGTTTTTTTTGTTCCTGAAATTGACTAGAACTTATTAAGTGTTGGTCAACTGATTGAAAAAGGATTAGTTATTTTTGAAGATAAATATTGCTTTATTAAAGATGCAGTTGGTCAAGATATGTTTAAGGTAAAATTGAAAGGAAAAAGCTTTGCTCTAAATCCATTGGAGGAGGAGCAAATTGCCTTTTCTTTGAAGGAAAATGTCATAGAAATCTGGCACAAGAGACTCGGGCACTATCATCATCAAGGACTACTACAAATGAGTGGAAAAGAGCTAGCACTTGATATTTTGGTGCTTGAGGATCCAACTTCAAACTGCAAAACTTGTAAATTTGGGAAGCTAAACAAAAAAACCTTTTCCAAAGACAACATAGAGAGCATCAAGGAAACTGCAATTAATTCACACAGATGTTGCTGGGCCTCAAAGAATACCTTCATTGAAATGTAATCTTTATTATGTTCTCTTCATGGATGACTTTACCAGAATGTGTTGGATTTTTTTCTTCAAGAACAAATCAAATGTGGCTGGAATCTTTTGGAAGTTCAAAGCCAAGGTTGAGAACAAAACTGGTTTCAAAATTCAGATTTTGAGGTCAGACAATGGCACTGAGTACACATATGAAAGATTCAATCAATTGTGTGAGGATTCTGGCATTGAACATCAACTAATTGCTCCCTATACTCCACAACAAATGGGGTTAGTGAGAGGAGAAACCGATACATCTTGGAGATGACGAGATGCATGCTGTATGAAAAGAACTTACCAAAAGAATTTAAGTTAACAGGATTCTCAGATAATGATTGGGGTGGTTCAATTGATGACATGAAGAGTACCTCAAGGTATTATTTTAGCTTTGGATTGGGTGTTTTCTCATGGAGCTTGAAGAAACAAGAAATTGTTGCACAGTCTACCGTTGAAGCTGAGTTTGTTGCTGCTACAGCTGTGGTTAACCAAGCCTTGTGGTTGAGAAAATTTTTAATTGATCTTAACATGGGGTAGAAGGAAAGCACATAATTTTTTGTTGACAACCAAGCTACAATAGCTATTTCCCATAATCCTGCCTTTCATGGAAAAACCAAGCATTTCAACATTAAGTTGTTTTTCTTAAGAGAAATACAAAACGATGGAGCTATTTTTCTTGTTTATTGCAAAACTGAAGACCAGGTTGCATGTTTGTTCACCAAACCACTTCCAGTCAACAAGTTTGAGTTCTTAAGACAGAAGATTCGAGTTTGCAATTGCAAAATCAAGAAGGGATGTTAGATATATTTATTTTTGAATTGAATGTAATGGCACGTGACATTTTTATTTAGTTTATCTTTAATGTTTTATTTGATTGAATAAGTCTTTTTTGTTTTTAGGAGAAAGTTTTATTTTAGTCAGTTTTTTTTTACTGCAAGTATTATAAATGTATTACAACTTCCAATATTTTATTTGATCTATTTTTGCTGCTGCTCTCATTTTTAAACCAACACAATCTCATTTTGTGGATTTCGTGTCTACACTGTTGCCTCCATAGAAAATGGCTTCAACAATCTGAACTAGTTTCCATTTGAGTTTCTTTATTAAAAAGAGCTAGAGTACAATGCCTTTATGCTATTCATCACACTTGCATTTAGAAGAATTTCTTGACCACATAGATCCCTCACCCGTTTAATATATTTCCTCTTCTATGAGCTACAACAGCTACCTAAGACCCAATATCGTAGTTCCGATTACCATGACTATGGCAAACTAACTGTTTCATACATATCCTTCTTCTGTAAAGTTTCCACAGAATTTGAACCTCAATTTTATGCTCAAACAGTCAAGTTTGCACATTACAGAGGAATTGCAACAACTAGTATTATTCCACTTCCACTTGATAAACACACAATTGGTTGTAGATGCGTTTAAAAAATTAAGCACAAGGCAGATGGGTCTAAGGACTGATACATGACCATTTGATAACAAATGAATTCACACAAGCTGGTTTGGATTTTACAGAAACATTTTCCTCTAGTGGCAAAATTTTCAACACTAGTGTCCTTTCATTGGTTGCAGTAAATGGCGCATTCTCAAGACAATGGTTCACCAAACACCAAGTTTACGACAACTTTTCTGCAGCATTGTTCTGAAAGTTGGAATCAGAAAAAAATGATGGTCCTCAAGTTCATTTTTAAGTCTCACTGCAAGCTTTCGGACAATTGAAATACCTTTTGGGGCTTCAAGTAGGACGGACCAGCAAAACCATTCTCCTGTCAAAAAGCAAATAAACCCTCCTTTTACTTAAGATACTGATTTATTGGATGAAGACCTCTGCACCACCAACAAACCCCAATCTAAAATTAACACAGCTTTTATTGGATGCATAAACATCTTATTGGCAGCTTTAACTGACAATATCAAGACCACACATTAGCTATGCTGTGCATAAACTGAGTCCACTTGTCTCTCAACCTCGCACTACTCGCTTTGATGTGGCTCATCAGCTGCTGCAATACATCAAAAAGCACCAGTGCCCTGGTCAAGGAATTCTATTTTCTGCTATGTCCAGTCTTCATTTACAGTCTTCTGCTAATTTTGACTGGGAAATTTGTCCTTATCTTATACAAGGAAATCTGCAATTGGGTTTTGGTGTCTTCATTGAGGATTCTCTAGTTTCTTGGAAGCCCAAAAGCATACCACCATATGTAGATGCTCTGCTGAAGCTGAGTATAGTCACTGGCTGAAGTTGCTTTCCTAGTGAACTAACATGGTTCTCACAAAGCTTCTACCAAAATCCTCACTCTAACTGTTATTAGAACATCTTCCTCCCGTATTGAGGGGAGTATTACAGTTAAGATACTTAGTTGAAATTGGTTAGAACTGTTAATTTAGTAGTTCCTTTTATACATCTGTTATTTGCATCTGTAAGCCTATTGTTTATATCAGTCAGTCAGTCGATCAATGAGAATAATTTTCTCTCATCCTTTTCATTCTTTTGGATTCAATAACTTGCGGCCACAACCTGCTCTAGCCAAACCAGAAAATGGGACAGAAAATCTAAGTTAATGTGTATCAGAGGCAGCTGTGAGAAACGAACCAAGAATTGAAAACATTTGTGGTTATTAAGCATTTATTTTTTCTATTTCCAATTTGGTATGATTCATCTTAACTATCGTAATACAAACATACCAAGAATTGAAGAGTGGAATTTTACCAGTCAATTCAAATAGTCCTGATCAGTTCCAAGATGATAGCAGGAAAATATCCGTCATTACTATGATCCATATCAAATTTATCCACCACAATAAAATATAGCAACTTTCATGACTTTTATTTGTAAGTAAAGGAGATAAATAGTACTGCTAATTTAGATCGGTTTAGTTGTCAATATGAATCCAGAATAAAAACTGAAGACTAAAACACATAGAAGCTCAATAATTACAGTGAAGGAAAGACATGATTTATATAACAAGCACATAAGCTCCAAAACTGTCCTCCCGGAGCCCTTATACAATTAGAAACATACAAAGCAAAATACCAAAAGCAAGATTCCTAAGAGAAAACTGAAATTGAAACTAAAAGGAAACCCAACAAGTCTAGTAACGAATCTGGCAATCTTGGCCCCTTGCATGCATGTCTTACTGTACAACAACATAACAATAAAGCAGACAATAAATTATGAAGAATATTAATTTCCTGCAACATAAAATAATTTATTTTCTAATAAATACATTTTACTAATGCTAAACAGACAAACCTTTATTAATTAAGTTATCTTAAAATATAATATAACTCATTCGAATTTTAGAGTATAAAAGTTAAACGATACCGACTTCCTTGAAATCAATATTCATAGAAAAATCACACAATTTCCTTAAATAGTGTCATATAATATTTGATTCTCTATTTTTAACTACTTCCTCTCCTGTCTATTTTGTCCATTTCACAATCACACTAAAACAAATATTTACAACCGAGCATGATCACCTACCATCTGCTAAAGTGGAAGAATCAGCAAAATCCATATGGGCGATTATGTATCCGTGTTATCCAAGCTAGGTAGAAGCGAATATGAAGAAGAGGACTCCATTATACTTTTACCTTTAGCCTTCCACTTCTTAAGTGCTTGTGACAAAGACATGTCATGGTCAATGTCATATATATCTTCAGAATTCTGATCAGATGGTTTCCAGAATTCAACAAGAGAAGAAAGCACGTTGACAATATGACCCATGTCAGGCCTTTGATCTGGCTCCCTGGCACAACAGTGGCCAGCTAACTCTGCAACAGTGTGAATACTGGCAAGAGTTTCCTCGTTGAGATCAATGGTGGAGTCAATGGTCTTGTGGAATGAGTCTTTATTTATCGACATTCTGCAGAACCATGTTGCTAAGAGCATACTATCCTCGGATTGAGTCTTATCAAGTGCTTTTCTTCCTGTTATCAGCTCCATCAATATTACACCAAAGCTGAACACGTCAACTTTAGTTGTCACACGGCCAATCACTGCAATCAGGTAGCCATTTGCATGGCGGTGTTAGAGATGCATGGCTAAAAATCAATGAACATTTATACCACCAAGTAAGTAAGTCAAATAGCAAACATCAAATAAACCATATCTTCTGAAGACAAAATAAATATGCTAATTAATCAAACTATAATTTTCTAAGGTATACCTGCATACTCTGGTGCCAAGTATCCATAAGTTCCTGCAATGTTTGTCTCTAGAGGCTTTTCCTTCTGGAACAAGACGCACAAGACCAAAATCAGCAACCTTTGCCCTCATATATCATCTCCAAGGAGAATGTTTGAAGATTTCAAGTCCCTGTGTATAAAGCTTTGATGGGCCAAGTTATGGAGGTACTGAACACCCCTTGCCACATCTAAAGCAATCATCAATCTTGTGTTCCACTCCAGTGGTTCCAGTCCTTCTTCTAACCAGTTGAAAAGATGCCTACTCAATGTTCCTTGAGGCATGAGCTCGTAAACAAGCAGCTTCCCATTCCCGTCTAAACAGTAACCTATAAGAACCACAAGATTCCGATGGCAAACTTTTGTCAAAACAGTAATTTCAGACTTGAATCCTGCTGCACCCTTCCCTGTTATTGCCCCCACACTCCATTCTTTTCACTGCTATTCTTGTACCATCATGGAGTTCACCTTTATAAACAGTTCCAAAACCTCCTTTTCCCAATATGTTCTTTTCATTGAAGTTGTCCGTGGCATTCCTCATAACTTCTATCGAAATAACCATTTTTCCAGCTTCAACCATTTGGATATCTCCTGCCTCACTGTTAAGTTTGTTTCGCGCTTCACTAACACCACCAACACCAACACTGTTTTGGAGCATGCTCAACTTTTGCTTCATCCTAAACTGGCGGAAAATCAGGAAACCAATTATAGAAACCACAAAAACCGCCCCAATCACCGGAAACACGACATCTAGCACATGGGAATCCTTTTCCTCATAAATATAAAAACTCCGTTCTCTTTCCTCCTCCATAGGAAGAAGCCCTATTGAACTCTGAGGGGACATGCTAACCCTTACTGAACCCTGAGGGGACATGCTACTCTTATCCTGGAGATTGAGGCGGCTGATTTGGATCCGGGTGACCCGTTTATCTTCGGAGCACTTGACGTGGTCCCACTTGCATGGGTCCGGGCCGGTCCATCCCTGTGGGTTGAGGTTGTTATTGAGAGCCAGCATTACACCGCAGATCAATAATAACAAACTTGCCATAAGTGAAGCTATGGGAGGAGCAACTACAGCTAAGATACAGAATCCTATGTGAAGCTGCAAACACAAAGGAAAATGATAATAAGTGAATTATATTGGAAATGTGAAGCAAAGCTTATGTGCATAACAACAAAACAAGTAAAGCAAGAAAAACCATCCAAAGTTAAAGCACTATCGATCCCAAGCAAATACAGTAAATATCTTTTCTTTTTGCTTTGTTTCTAGCCCTTCCCAAGTGTTTTGACAAACAAACATTTCAACAGAAAGTGATAGGTTTCAGATCAAGAAACCCAGATAAACGCGCACTAAACAACCAAACTAACACACCAAAACGACTTAATAACCTCCTCTTGTATTATCAAGAGCAAGAATAGGATTATAAAATTATAATTTAATTAGAATATTTTTAAATGTTAAAAAATTATTTTTATGAATTTATTAGATTTAATATAAATATTTAAAAAAAGTAAAATTATAAATATAGATATCGGATATGAAAATCCGAGAATAGCTTAATCGGATGTCAATATCCGATAGTTCAATGATCGGATATGTAGATCCGATATATTTAAGTACTTTGTTGGAATCTCACATAATATATGCAAGAGATAAATGTACAAGGAAAAATACCACGCTCTGTGATTGATAACGTAAACTGGCTATTAAATAGCCTTACATCATAATAAAATAAAAACTGAAGAAACTGGTGAATATTAAGCTGACCCACTATTCCTAATACTACGGTAGATTTATTCAAAAAAAATAACTGCTACTGTAACCATAATTTGACTAACAAATCCTTCCTTAAACTAAATACTATTTAGTTTATATCAAAGTCTGAACACAATCCTAGTGATCTGCGTAGCTTTAAGAAAGCATCCAATTTGAGTTGTTTGGTCATAATATCAGCCACTTGTTCTTCTGTTCCACAATGCATCATCTGAATAATTCCATTCTTTGTAAGATCTTGAAAGAAATGAAATCGGACATCAATATGTTTACAACGACCATGCATGACTGGATTTTTAGAAAGCTTAATAGCATAACTTCTATCACAACGAATTTTAGTAGCCTCATTTTTCTTTTTACACAACTTTCTCAACACTCTTTTCAACCATATGGCTTGACAAGCACACGAAGCTGCACCTATAAACTCTGCCTCTGTAGTTGATAGACTCACAATTGGTTGTTTCTTTGATGACCAAGAGACAACCGCTGAAGATAATGAGAAAACATAACCCGAAGTACTCTTCCTATCGTCTGAATCTCCTGCATAAAGCAAGAAGCTCTTTGTTTCCTCCCTTCATATAGAAAATTCCAAACTCACTTGTTCCCTTTAAATATCTTAATGCCCTTTTGGCGGCTATTAGATGCAGCTTAGTAGGATTCTCCATGTACGTGCTAATTAAGTTCACCACAAACATCATATCGGGTCGAGTAGATGTGAGATACATAAGACTTCCAACAATTTGTTTATAGTAAGTCTTATCCACCTTTAAGACTGTGTCATCCTTTGTAAGTTTAACGCTAGGAACAATTGGAGTTTGCACCGCATTGCTTTTATCCATTCCAAACCTTTGTAACATCTCTAAGGCATATTTCTTTTGACATAAGAAAATGCCATATATTCGTTGCATCACTTCAAGACCCAAAAAAGATCTCATTTTACCTAGATCTGTCATGTCAAATTTATGCTTCATGGAGCTTTTATATTTTGTAAACATCAACTCATCATTTCCTGTAAAAATAAGGTCATCAACATACAAACTAACAATTAATATTATGTCTTCCTTTTCTCTCTTCACAAACAAGGTATGTTCGTAGTCACACTTTTCAAATCCTTCCTTCAAAAAATATGTTTCTATGCAACTATACCAAGCACGTGGTGCTTGCTTAAGGCCGTAAAGAGTTCTTCAATTTATACACTTGATGCTCTTCCCCTCTTTGAATATAACCACAAGGCTGGTCCACATACACTATTTCATCTAACTCACCATGCAAGAATGTTGATTATACATCTAATTGATAAATGGTCCATCCTTTTTGAGCTGCAAGTGCTACTATCAATCGGATTGTCTCCATGCGAGCTACTGGTGCATATACTTCTGTGTAGTCTACCCCATATTCTTGTGCATACCCCTTTACTACAAGCTTGGCTTTGTACTTATCCACTTCTCCATTTTCTTTGACTCCAACTTTCTTTGCTCCGTCCGGCAATTCCATCAATTCCCATGTGTCATTTTTATTTATAGATGCCATCTCCTCATCCATGGCTTTCCTCCATTTTTCAATTTGAACAACAACATTAAAGTGAGTAGGATCTCTGTTAGATATAGTCAGATTAGCTTTTGTACTGCCTTCAGAAAAACCTTCCCCAATTTAATACTCTTCCATCCAATTAGGTGGTCTTCTACACCTTTGTTGAGCAGGACTAGCCGTAGACTAAGGAGAACTAATATTCTCTTCTAAAATATCAGTGCGTGCCTCATGGTCTTCTATATTTTCTTCTTCTATAGGAGCTGCTGCCACATCCTTATCACCACATTCTAAATCACATAAGATGGTTTCTTCATATTTTTTATCCCAATCCCAACTTTTATCTTCCTCAAAGACAACATCTCTTCCTCAAAGACAACTTTTATCTTCCTCAAAATGCCATCTATTCGTTGCATCACCTCAAGACCCAAAAAAGATCTCATTTTACCTAGATCTGTCATGTCAAAAGATCTCATTTTACCTAGATCTCTTTGATTTGAACATTCCCAACTAAAATGTCCGAGTTGATGACAATATTAACATTCTACAGTGGATCTGTCAAATCCTCATCTGCCACGTCTGCATCCTCTACTTTGCCCTCTTCCTCGTCGTCCAAAGCCACCTCGACCTCCACGACCTCGTCCTTGTTCTGCATGTTGATCAGTATGAGTAATTTGCAAGGCATGCACTTCTTCAACATGGGAAGTCATACGTAGCTCATGGACGAGTAAACTACTTTGCAATTCATCAATGGTTAATGTGTCAGTATCCTTAGATTCTTCAATGGAGCTCACAACATAATCAAACTTGGAAGTCATGGATCTCAAATTTTTTTCAACTACTGCAACATCTCCTTTGTTTTCACCATTAGCCTTCATTTTGTTGGCTATGGTGAGTGTTTTTGAAAAATACTCGTTTACAGATTCTCCCTCTTTCATATGGAGAATTTCAAACTCTTTTCTTAGAGCTTGTAACTGTGCACGCTTGACTCGAGAAGTGCCTTGATACTTCTGTTTCAAAGAATCTCATATATCCTTTGCTATATCCTTATTAAGAATTGTTTCCAAGACAAAACGATCTAATGCTTGAAATAGATAGTTCTTTGCTTTTTCCTTGTTGTTCGGTAAGAGGACCTTCCGCTCCAGGAATTCCATGTTCCACTAGATCCCAATACTCCTTTGAACGTAAGAAATTTTTCATGAGTAATGCCCAGTGATCATAATGCCCGTCAAACTTTGAGATAACAGGCTGCACAAAAGAGCTATCCGATGCCATAATTTTGTATCTTAGAAGATTGCTGCTTCTACTTTGGATCAGGCCCCGTGATGGAGGCCCGTGATGGAGCTCTGATACCAGAATGTTGGAATCTCACAAAATATGCAAGAGATAAATGTACAAGAAAAAATACCACGCTCTGTTATTGATAATGTAAATTGGCTATTAAATAACCTTACATCATAATAGAATAAAAACTGAAAAGAAACTGACATATATTACGCTAACATTCAAAAAAGATAACTGCTATTTGACTAACATACTATGCATTGCTTTTTTTAAGTTGCTTTATTAATGTTTGCACTTTTTTACATGTTGCTTTATTAATATGTTGTATGGTTCTTTTCTTTTACATTTGCATTATTAATATTTTTAACAATAGATTTTTTTATTAAAAAATTAAATGATGAACAGTTAACTTAACTTTTATAATTATTAAATTTTGTTAACGTAAACAATGCATTTTAAATGTTTTAGTATTATTATTTTCGTGTTTTTTTTAAAGTTGATTACATTATTAATAAATTTATAATATATAATTTACGAAAATGGAGAAACACTATAGCTGCACTAAGAAAACGAGAAGCAGTGTTATGTGTTTGTGTGCTACGAAAACCCACTCCAACTTCTTGCCTGTGCCATGTAACCATGCATCCAAAGTGTGAAACGAAAAGAAGCAAAGCAAACTGAAGCAGCAGTGATGTGTGTCTATGTGATTCGAAACCAAACCAAGAAGCAGTGTTGTGTGCCTTTGTGCTACGAACCAAGGGAGAACAAAAGAAGAAGAGGAGAGCAAGAGGAAGCCAGAATGGAGAATGGAAAAAAATGAGATCAATAAGTGCACATTGACAAAGCTGTTTTTAAAAGAAGAATCTTTAACCAAAGTTTTCTGTTTTTTAAATAATTAAAGGTTTTTAATTAAGGGAGTAATCTGGATATTCTGTGAAAAATTGGAGATACGGTGTGAAGGACTTGGAGGTGTACACCCTACACAGAAAGGGGCAAGACAGTCCACAAACTAGGCCCAAAGCCTTTATCCCCAACTCAGAAATCCCTTAGGGGTCATACTAGCTCCACTCCATTCCAACATTTCACTCAACCTCCAAGACACCTAGAGTCTCTCTTCTGAACGAAGCAACTTAGGGAGGGGTTTGTCCTGCACGCGCGCTCTGCCGCCTCCTCCAAGTCGGCCGCCACAAGCCGGGAGCCAGGGCGTCGACGGCGTCACTGATCGCCGTCAAGGTCGTTGCCGGCGACCGCTCCGATCTCTCCGTCCTTCTCTTCTTCACCCGAGAGAGAAGCACCATGCTCCTTCACGTCACGTCTTCGCCGCTACAACAAGGCCGGTCGTCGCCGCCGCCGTTGCCCACCTCAGAGGAAGCCACGCTGTGTACGGCGGTTCAGCCTCTACCTTTGCTAACCCTAACCCCGGGATACCATGGCTCCCATCGCGACCAAACAGATATGTCGCCGCCACTCGCTTTTCTGAACCCCCAAAACCCTAAGATAAATCGCCGTCCTCTTAGCGTCAATCCGATTCCAGATGAATGGAGATTAAAGATGGATTTGGTTTCTGTTGTGTTTGCGTTTCTTGCTCAAGGATTCAACTCCTTCGTTGGTTGGTGATTGAAGATGAAGGCGTGGAGACTTAGTTTCATTATCTGGTTTGGCTGGTTTATTCTGTTTGATAATGAAACTAAAGGCTTCTGTTTCCTATTTTATGAAAACTGACATGGAAGGAAATGAATCTGATTTGAGTCTAAGTGTGGCTTTAAAGTTTATTATTTATATGACGTTTTCCTCTCTTGAATGTTTTCCTCTCTTCGAATGCTTATTTTCTCAAACTTTCAGTTGACGCTCATGTGTGAACTATTGTTAGTTACGGTTTGATGAATATTGTGGGCTTTGAAATCACATTTTTAATGAAGTTTTGATTAAAGGATGATGCACAAAGAAAACAACCACAACTATAAATATTGATCAAACATCATTTACTCACATCCAAACACGAATAAGGGAGCATGCATTCGTATACATGAGTAAAAACAAAGAGCGACTTACCTTTCCAACTTCAAGAAAAAAGGTTTTTCCTTTTGTTGTAGTCTCCTTTGCTCTCTTAAATTGAATTTCCTTTTGTTTACAAATGTTCTTGCAGGTTATCATTAATCACAAAGAAGGTGAAGGGAGTTGAATTTCCCAGCTCTGGTAGTGAGGCCTGATCAATGGCAGTAGTCTTCTCCTTTTTGAAAAAAGATGGTGATGAAGCAATTTGATACCAACAAACCCTTCTCTCTGCCGCATTGCTTTCTGAACAGGGCATATCCTTTGATGATTTGGGACCTTGTTTTTTTCCTTCTTTGGTAAAAGTCATTCAGATATCCTTTCCCCTTTTTGACGTATGATTGCAGCTCTGCAGGAATTTTTAGCAAGAGGAAAAAGACGTTTTCATACTGTCATTGTATGGAATATTTTAAACACTACTGTGTAATGTTGTAGGATGTTAAGCACCGTTGCATTGTGTTACAGGAAAGAAAACTTAGTTAACTTTTGTGTTTTTTTTGTTTTCTTTTTGTTTTCTCTTTTTTTCCTTTCTTTTTCTGTAAAAAAAAAGGTTAGCAATGCATATACATATATATTATTTAAGAAAATATTTCTTTCTTGAATTTAAAATATAAGAAATAAATAAAAAGGGAAAACTTTGATAATTAAAACAATAAAAATAAATAAGTAAATAAATAACAATATGATAAAATAAAATAAAATAATATATATATATATATATATATATATATATATATATATATATATATATATATATATATATATATATATATATAAATATGGGTTTGTTAACGCGTGTACGCATGTTTTTCAGTTGGTATATTTTAATCACGTGTACCGGATTATAGTAGACAAAAATACTCTATATATAATGGATTCTAAGTTTTAAGGTCAAAAATATTTAAATAATTTCATTCTCAAAACTAAAAAAAGAAACCTTCAAACTCTTATTCACCTCCCTCATTCTTCTCAACCATTTCTTTTTTATTTTTCTCACTCCAACATTTTTCTCTGTCATTCCTACTATTGTCCCAATTGAAAAAAAAATAATCAAAAACCCTTATCTAACCCTAATTTACCTTCATCACTTATCCAATTTGTTTCTCTCTCATCTCCATACTCTCCATCGGCCACACACAACAACCCACGACATTGTAATTTGTTGCTCTTGCTTTGTTCGTTCATTTGGAGGATGTGTTATATATTTTCCCTTCTTATTATTATTAAATTTCATTTTTAAATTAAATCATGTAAATAAAACCTTCATAAATCAAGAACAAGATATTTCCCTCTATTGTCATTTTTCCTTTATACATAGTGTTTCTTTTTCCTTTCTCTTTTGGTATGATATACATGATGTACGAATACAACCTAGAATTGAAAGAATTGTACTCCTAGGGAGCTCTTTTATACCTATTTCTTTAATTTCCTTATGTCCCTTTATGAGAAAGAAACAAATTGGATAAGTGAGGAAGGTGGATTAGGGTTAGACAAGGGTTTCTGATTTTTTTTTCAATTGGGGCAACAGTAGGGATGACAGAGAAAATGTTGGAGTGAGAGAGATGAAAGAGAAAGGGTTGACATGAATAAGGGAGGTGAGTAAGGGTTTGGGGGTATTTTTTATTTTTTTTTAGTTTTGAGAATGAAATTATTTAAATATCATTGACTTTAAAACTTATAATCCATGATGTATGAGGGTATTTTTGTCTACTATAATCCGTACACGTTAAAATGTACCAACTGAAAAGCAGGCGTACGCGCGTTAACAAACCCCGTATGTATATATATATATATATGTGTGTGTGTGTGTGTGTGTGTGTGTGTATATATATATATATATATATATATATATATATATATATATATATATATATATATATATAAACATATAACTTTGGTACGGTATAAATCTAGAATAGTTAAACAGATAAACTGTTGTTCAGATCTACATATACAAAGTCCTATCATCATTCAGTTTTTTTAGTTGGTGTATCTTTGTTGGTCAATGGTTTGGTGACACTGTATCTCTTAATTAGTTGCAATAATTGGAAGGGTTTTGTTCTCATATAAACTGAACTTAACTATACTAAATTGTACTAAACTACAATATAAACTGAACTAAACTATACTAACTGAATTGTAAACTGCACTAATTTTATAAACTGATTTTTTATATTTTCACTTAAGCTTAAGATTTCCACTCATGAATAAGGTTTAATCATTCACCAAGTCCCTATTTTTGCGTGGAATCTCAATTTCGTCCTTTTCTTTCTGGAAATCTCAATTAGATCCCAAATTTATCAAAATTGCAACAATTGGATCTTTTCCATTAAATTGTCTCCAACGACGTTAGTGGTAATTTGACGTGGCACGTTGTAGTCAGTTTCTTAACTGACGTGGCTGGGCAGCTTAAGGCACGTGGATAATTCAATTTTTTAATGAATTATAAACCAAAATTAAATAAAACGAAAATGAAAGTTATAAACCAAAAATCGTATTGAGAATCATATTTGATCGAATTAGGGATTGGGATTGTTCTGAGTTCCTCTAGGGTTCGTCCAAAGCTCAATCCATTTTAGAAATTGGGGTATCAATTTGGGGATTTAGGGTTTAATCCAACTTGGGCTTCAAGATGCGTCCCTGTTCGTCTTCGTCATGCAGTGGGTGGCGGAAGCAAGACAATAATGTGGTCTCTGGTGGTGGTCGAGGAGGATGTAGCAATGGTGGCCCGTTTTGCTATTGTGGGATGAGATGTGTTGTCAGAACTGTAAGAACAGTTAAGAATAGAGGCAAGCAATTTTGGGGCTGCCTTAAGTTCAAGGTAAGGTTTTTTCGTTGTTCTTATTTTGAGTTCGAGGGTGCCCTGATTTGTGTTTTCTTGTCACAGAATGGTGGTGAAGATGGTGGTTGCAATTATTTCACATGGTGTGCAGATCACGGGATTGTTGAAACGGAAACGACTGCAAAGTGTGAAGGCAAGTTTGAGTCTTTGTTGAACAGAGAAGCAATGGAAGGTGGATGGAAGATTATAAGTGATTTGGACTTGTCAGTGAAGAAATTGGGAAATAGGCTTAATGTCTTGTTAGGGATTGTCTGTGTTCTTGTTTTAGTGAACATTATTGTACTTACAATAGTGTTTTTTCGTTCACATGAATGATTTCATTGTACTCATGATGGAATGTACTTAGGATTCAATGAACCAAAGTCATTTTGACTATAAAAGCTTGTATTGTTTGTAACTTTTGGTAAGGAAGTAATTCAAAGTATTGATTGAAACTTTTGGCCAAAATACTCTTCGTAATGAATTGTCAACTAATAAGCACAAGCATATGAAGTGGTTTCAAAGTGAACTGATAAATTGATTGTTTGTACCTTTTCATTCAAACACTGCCTCTAACCTTAGCAGTATATAAAAATAGAATCTCAAGCACTATAACTTTTATAACTTTTAATTATAACTTGAGATGTTTGTGCTAAAAGATAAATATGCTTTTCCTTCTAACACCATTTTCAGAAACATAAAACTGCAGTATATAAAACTGTTGTGATACAAAAGTGTTGTCATATCTGCTAAAAGAAACATATCTGCTGAAATTGGCCATTAATGTCAAGTAGAATATAAAACTGCTGTCATGCATACCACAATAACCATTCAATACAGACCAAAATAACCATAATGTTTTCAACAATAGTACCACAATAACCATTCAATACAGACCAAAATAACAGCAGTACCAAAATAACCATTCTACATAATGTTTTGTAGCCTTAAAAATATTACAAAAGTGCATTCCTACTATCTACTATGGTTGAGGCTGAGACTCATGTGCTATTTCAGATTGTTGAGTGGATGGAGTTGCTTGGGTTGTTGATGTACTAGCCATAGTTGCTGCTTGGGTTGCTGATGTACTAGGCACCGTTCCTGCTTGGGTTGCTGATGTACTAGGCACAGTTCCTGCTTGGGTTGTTGATGTACTAGGCACAGTTCCTGCTTGGGTTGTTGATGGGCAACGAGTTTTGTTATGGCCATGTTCTCTACATATGCCACATCTTTTTCGCAAGCCAGATTTGGTCATTCTTGATTCATCCTTCCTCATTTCCCATTGCTCTAGTCTTCGTTTTCTCTTTGGTCTTCCAGGCAATACTTTTTTGTGTGGAGGAGACACATCAGGATATGGAGTAATGTTCCACATGTTGGCTCCATTGATGGGATATATAATTGTTGAATAGGTCTCCTCATATTTGGACTTCATGTACCAAGAGTGAATAAATTGCTCTCCATCAATGTTGAGGAACTTCATTGCAGCCAATGAATGACAGCAGGGGATTCCAATCATCATCCAAGTTCTGCATGTGCATGAGGAGTCATATATGTTGACTATGAACTTATCTCCATTGTTAGACATGTGACGAACTTCAAATAGCTTGTTGCCTGACCAACTGTGTAGAAGAAGACAACAATAATTATGAACCACAGTAGTAAATTCAGCTAACATAGAATTGATTAATGGAATTTACGTAGGAATCCAATTTTTAGTTAACTGAGATTCCTTTCTAAATCTGGATAGGATCTTGGGACAAATGGATCCAGTAAATGATGATATGCTTGACCTGTTCTTGGCCCATCTTTGCATGAGGTAAAGTCGTATCTCCTCCAACAAAGTAATAATGGGTTTACTCCTGGTAGAAACAAGGACATTGTTGAAGCCCTCACTCATATTGTTTACTAAGGTGTCACATTTAGCTCTTTTAGTGAACCTTGATCTTGACCAATACCTACAACAAATAATAGAATCATTATTAACATGATATCAATAAGGAATTATGTTCTACTTTTCAAGACTAACCTTGGAGGGATGGCAATCAAATGCTTATAAGCATCTTCGTTCACTACTCTTATGTTTCTCATTTCCATCTCCCAGGTTTGTGGATGTGTGGCTATAACTGCCCTCCACATTAAACGCTTCAGGTTTTTACCAGGGTATTTCTTCCTGAAGTTGGCATACACATGCCTCACACAAAACCTTTGGTCAACTCTAGGAAGCAATTCATCTATTGCATGAAGTAGACCCTGCAATGCAATATACAAGTAATCAATACAGTCAACCAATACTTAAGAGCCTCAACTTAAAATGTACAATTAGAAATTAATGATTATTATTACCTTTTGTTGGTCTGATATGAAGGTAAATGAAGAACAAATTTCAGCCCCTCCAAGGTCATCTACTAATAGTTCCAAGAACCACCTCCATGAATCCTTGTTCTCAACTTCAACAACACAGTATGCAATTGGCAACATCTGCTCATTCCCATCTCTGCCCATAGCTGTTAACAACTCACCACCGTACTTACGTTTCAAAAATGCTCCATCTAAACCAATAATTGGTCTGCATGACATAAAACAGTCTTTGCAAGCCTTTAAACATACATATAACCTCCAAGACATAGAATCACTTGGCATCAATTAATTTAAGGTTGAACTCCCTGCTGCAGGTATGGTTGTCCAGCATTGCCCTCAATTGCCATGTTTTGACTGCCTTCATATAACCACAATATAACCTTCATGGGCATTTACCTTTTGCATCCACACACTTGAACCTCATTCTTTGTTTATCATTCTTAACAAACTTAATATTTCTTCCATTATCCAACGCATAACTTTTTATAGCCTCCAAAATGTCTTGCTTTTCAGCAAAATATGTCCCAACTTCCCACTTAAAGTCAACCATACTTTTTGGCAACACAAATGTTGCAAAAGTCCCATAACCCTCTACAGTCGTATCGTCTTCATCACTTTCTGCTCCACTAATTAATTGTTCAGATTCCCACTCATCATCTGACAAACGTCTACCATTCCCACCCTCTACATTAACATCAAACATGTTGTCAAAACTCACACTGGAACATGGTCCACTAGAGTCATTTGACATACTTTGGACTTCCACTTCCACATTTCCCTCCAAATTTGCATGTATATCATCATCTATATCACAACCAACATTGGCATCAACAAGCCTCTCATCTACTCAGTATTTCCATCACCACTACCATTCTCAAAAGAGGAATTCCAGCTTCGGATTTCCACATCTGCTTCAACTTCATTTTGTTCTTCACCTTCATGTTCACCATCACCACCAACTTCCTCAACTTCCACTTGTCCATCAACATCACCCATCTCTTCCAACACATCATCAACTTGTTCAACTCCATCAACCTCTTCCTCCATAACAACCTTATCTTCCGCTTGTTCACCTATCTCTTGTTCTTCACCCTCAACATCACCCATCTCTTCCAACACACCACCAACTTGTTCAAGTCCAACAACCTCTTCCTCCATAACAACATCAACTTCCACTTGTTCACCCATCTCTTGTTGTTCACCATCAAAAAATCACCCATTTGTTCTTGTTCACCCATCTGTTGTTCACTATCAACATCAACCATCTCTTGATGTTCAGAATCAATATGACCCCTCTCTTCAACTCGTCCTTCATCATTTCTAACATATTCCAGCATATGTATGACTTCGGGTTCAGAAACAGGGTGTATGACAAACACATGCACCTCACCATTCAGTCTAGCTAAATTAACCATATGCATGGTAGCAGTGTCATCACAAAGATACTTTAACTTATCATCCAACACTGAAGCCCCTCCTACAGAGTACCACATATCTTTAAACCCTTAGTATCCCAAATATTTCACTACACTAACAATCACGAAATAACTCCAAACATCTGGGTCAAACATAAACCTAGATGTCTCCCCCCTTCATACCTAAGCTTCCCATCATTAACTAATTTCCCTCCATGGTGAAATACAACCTCAATATCCTCGTCCATGATGCAAAACACTATATATAAGTGAACAACAAAACAACAAAACATGTATTAAAACCAAAAACAAAACGCACTAACAGACAGACGAACAAAAATCACTTTAAACATGGGGGGGACCACAACATTGCAATAAAAAATAACAATCCGACGAGGGAGACCATAACATTGCAATGAAAAATGGAACACAATACAACGACGGGGACCACCACCCAACATCGCAATAAAAATATTCAATACAAAATGAAACTTTTACTAACCTGGCCACTTGAGATTGCAACTGAAGAAGGTCCCACAACTCCGATGACGACGATGGAAATGATACCCCAATTTACAAAACAAAACCCTAAATCCCCAAATTGATACCCCAATTTCTGAAATGGATTGAACTTTGGACGAACCCTAGAGGAACTCAAAACAATCTCAATCCCAAATTTGATCAAATATGATTCCTAATACGATTTTTGGTTTATAACTTTCATTTTTGTTTTATTTAATTTTGGTTTATAATTCATTAAATAATTGAATTATCCACGTGCCTTAAGCTGCCCAGCCACGTCAGTTAAGAAACTTACTACAGCGTGCCACGTCAAATTATCACTAACGCCGTTGGAGACAATTTAACGGAAAGGATCCAATTGTTGCAATTTTGATAAATTTGGGATCCAATTGAGATTTCCATAAAGAAAGGGACGAAATTGAGATTTGACGCGAAAATAGGGACTTGGTGAATGATTAAACCCATGAATAAATATCAAAACTATGTTTTTTTAATTTTATCTTCATTCAAACAAATGACATTTTTTCAAAATTGTTTTCTGAAAAATTTAAAAAGTCACTTAAGCCATACAATTTTTTGCTTATTAGACTATTTTGTTTTCTTCTTTTTCATTGGTCTTTAGAGGATTGCATGAGAATTTTATTATAAATGTAAAATAAATATTAACACTTAGTAATATTTAATTTAATTTAAATTAAAATTTTATTTAATAACTTTATTATTAATATATAATTAATATTATTCTTATTTATTCTTGATGTTAACTTTTTATTATTATAAATAACATAAACAAATATTTTGCCTGTATATGAAAGATAATGTTGAAATAATAAAACTGTGTAGGAAGGTTAACGTAAAAATAATAAAACTTTTAAAAATAAATAATTTTGAAATAATGACTTTAAAAATTTAATGTGTGGAGAAATAGATAGAGAAGTAATTAGAGAATAATAATAATTAATTATGTCATGGGAAATTATATTACTGAAGTAAGAGTTATTAATCATAATATGTGATAAGACTTTACACGCATTCATCTAATACATGAGTATTTCAAATTTTAAATATATATTATTAATGTGTTTTAATGAATGTTATATGAGATTTAATGGTATATACAAGTGTCTTTCTTAAAATGTGGGAGGAAGATGAGAGGGAGTGATGCATGAAAAGAAGGGACTTAAAACACACTACAGTTAACTATAGTTAACTGAACCAAAAATTTCTTAAGTTCAGGTTTTAACAATTGAACCATAAAAAGAATATATTTAAGTCATAGTAAAAATGAATCAGTTTTTTTTAGTATAATATAATACAATTAACTATAGTACACTGCAATTCAATTATTTTTGCCCAACCCTAGTCCCAAGTATCTAGTTGTCGTGATCATTAGTGAGTGGGTGTTTCACCTTACACACTTCCAACATTTCATCTACACTTTCAAAAATTCCATTTTTGACACCTTCAACTTTTTCAAATTTTTCATTTTTAACTTTAATAAATATCTTTTCATTCTTTTGTCTTTTTTATTAAAAACACTCAACACCACCTTAATAATAATCTAATTTAATTTGAAATTCAAATATTATTTAATATAATTTTATATTTTAATAATTATTAAAATATGATTTATATTATAATAATAGTTATATTAAAACATTAAAATAAAATAATTAAAATAAAAATAAAAATAAAATAATAATAATAATAAATTTGATTTAATATATTAAAAATATATTAAATTATATTGAAATGTTAAAGTAAATTAAATAATTATTAAATTTAAATAAAAAACAAAATTTTAAAAATAATTATTTATCTGATATCCATATCCGAACAATAAGTTATCGGATTTCTATATTCGATTAACAAATCTTCTTCAAATTTTGTTTTTTCTTTAAATTTAAAGAATTATTTAATTTAATTAATATTTTAATATAATTTAATATATTAAATGTGATTTTAAATATTATTTTTATTTTCATTATTATCACTCTTATTTTAGTTATTATTATTTGGTTTAAACCCTCGGTTGGTCCTCGCTTTTGTAGGGTAATCTCAGTTAGATCCTCATTTTTGCAACTGTCTCAATTTGGTCATATTTTTTGTAAAATAAACACATTTTACCCTAACCGTTAAGTGGTCTCAGGCGGCGTTAAATTTAGCTAAGCTGTATTTGCTGACGTGCATTGTTTGATTAGATGGAATTTTTATTTAAATTAAAAAATTATGACGTGGCAAAATTGAATTGATTTATGTTAAAATAATATATTAGGGATGGAAAAGGGAGAATGAATTTATAAGGAAATTAGGGATCTGGACATTAACCACCATTCTTCATCAAGTCAGGTCATGGGCTTCCTTGCCGACCGCCGGTCACGACCGGAGCTTCGCCGACGGTAGTCTCTCTGTCTCTCTCTCTTTCTCTTTCCGAAGTTTAGATTCTCTCTTCTGCTCTGTGTTGGAATTGGGTTTAGTAGTAATAGTTTCCATTTAACATGTATTATACTCTAATCCGTGCGGCCCCACTCCATCCACCAACGTTAACCAGAGTTGAAAATGTGATAAAGTTAGTTTCATTTAAGCAGCAACAACATGTTTAGACGAGAAAGAATGAAGGAATGGAAATTCTGATAAAACCAGAAACTATTTCCAACACGATTCCATTTAGATATGATAAACATTTTCTTGACCACCAATAGATCAAGTTATGTTCCTAGAAGATAGCAGAATCATAGAGGTGATTCTTCTCTCACCAATTTCAGAATCCAAATTAGCATCAACAAGGAAAGTACTTTTTTCTTATTTTCCTGCATCAGTCACTTTCCACTCTACTCTTTCACTTCAAACAAGGGAAGCTAGATCATGCTTTAATTTAGGTCAATTGTGTATTGTAGTAGAATTTGGAAATCTTGAACTTGTTGTATGATGATTATGATGTGATATGAATAACTATAGTGCAATAGATTGTATGTTTGGATTGTGTTATAATGAACTGTGATTTTGGGAATGCATTGTATGATGTTATGATGATCTGTTATTGAATGTATACATGTTAGAATTGTGATGATAAGTTTTGGTAATGATAAGAGTAGGATATATATATATATATATATATATATATATATATATATATATATTTGATTTTGGTCTAGTTTTTAAGGAAGTGAAGTAGTGAATTTCAGCATTTGGGGTCTAGAGTACAATTGGTATGTGGGAAGGGGGTTAGCAAGTCAATTAGGACTTGGTTGAGCCTTTAGAATGATCAAAAACATGTCTAAAGTGGTAGAATGTCATTTGGGTCCCTAGTTTGATGCTTTGGAGTAGGAACTTGTCCAAAAACACTTTAGATTGATTGTGGGAAGGTTTATAATCACTTAGTCAAGTGTATTTAGGTGTATAATATAAATTAGGATGGTTAGAAGTTGGAAAAAATAGTTAGAATTAGCAAATGGGGTTTGGGTTGCATAATTCTTCAGAATTCGTGCTGCAAAATTATGCAGACTCGTTGAGCAAATAAATTCACACAGCAAGTAGTCCTGGTGAGATGCTCTCTGTCAAGGCATTCGCACAACGAGAAGTTGCACTATGCGAATAGTTTTAGAGATTTGGTCACTGCCAAGGCATTCGTACAGCGAGATGGTGCGTTGTGCGAGTGGTTGTAGGGGTATGCTCTCTATTTAATGATCCGCATAGCGAATCAGTGCGTTGAGCACCTGATTAGGGTCTGTAACCACTGCTAGTTTTATTCGAATAGCGAGGATGTGCGTTCTACGAGTTCTTAGGGAAGCTGGGTCAATGTCTAGTCTTTCGCACTGCGAATTGGGTATGATGCGTTCTGCTAGTTTTAATTCTCTCTTTGTTTCTTTGCCTTAGTTTGATTTAAATGAAGTGTTAAATGCATTGTAAAGTATGATGAACTGTGTATTATGTATATAATGAAGTTAAGTTTCCAAGTAAAAGTATGTGGATTCAAAAAGGTGAATGTAAGTTTCAATGTAGAATCTCTTGGTGAGATTCAAGTTTGTTTAGAATGAATGCAGGAGCTCAGTCTTGAGGGTTATCCTGAAACTCCAATGGTTTTTCATTCTCAGGTAGAGATGATTGAACCATGTCATGTGGAGTAGCAGGAGGTCTTAGTCTTGGGGGCTTCTAGTATGCCTCAAGGCTCGGAACAGACTAACCTTGTGAGTGTGGTAGGGTGAAATCCATTGGCAATGGCTTTGCAAAGCAGTAGAAGGCACCACGAGTGCATGACCCGCCATATAGCTCGACAATCATTTTAAGTTCAGGCGGTCAAGTCTAGGTCATAACATGCTAGGATGTTTGAACTAGTTTATTTTGCTTGTTTATTCATGTATATGTTATATGATATGAAATTGTATGATTTCTTTTATATCTAGCTTACCCTTTTGTTGTGTCTGTGTTTTGTATGTGTTGGTGTTTTTTCCTTTGCAATGATCATTCTGTAGGTGTGAGCATATGGAAAGGAGATTTTTGTGGAACAAGCGCTGGACGGGAATGACTGGGTGACTTAGTTAGTATAGTCTAGCCTATAGACATTTTGTTTTACCCCGTTTGTATATAAAGTTTAAAATTAAAGTTATTTTCGATAACTGTAAGTTAGACTTTATATCTTATTTAACTGTTCTATCTTATTATTTTGTGACTACTATTATATAGTTTATGACTATATTTTGAGATGTTACATATGTATATAATAATAAATAGATAATAGATAAAAAAGTACAGAATTAATTAATTTTCAATTACTTTTAATTAACTTTTAATAATAAAAAGAAGTATTTAATTCACTCATCATTGTATTCTTATTTTTTAATAATAAAAATGCAATTGTAACTCACATGCCATTTGCAGAGATTTTGTTGGTGGTGTTCCTCTGAATCCAAATATGAACCATAGAGATAATAAGGACCAAATGTGGTTTAAGAGATACTTATCCAAACTACAAAATTAGATATGTTCAAATAATTAATAAACTGCAAAAATTAAATAGAATATAATTTTGAATTATAATATTATATAAAATATCTTACCTGAATACCAATAATTTCTTTAATCAACATATGATCCTTTGATAATAAATTTTCATTTGTTCTAAGAATACGGTTCCTTCTAGACAATTTTCCTCATCAAATTTAAACATAAATTCAATTTGTGAATTATTCTAAGTTGTCTTCTCAATTTCAAAGCTGGGTTTTTGCTGTAAATAAAGAAACAAACAAAATAAAGTTTATTGAACATATAACAAAAGTAAGATAGAAAGTTAAAACCAAAAGCATTGAAATATTATAAAGTTGAACATATTTTATATTATAAAAAAAATAAGGTTAAAACCACTTAGGCGTCCCTGTTTTCGTATGGTCTTCCCATTTTGGTCCCGTTCTTATAAAACTTCCAAATTGAGTCCTCAAAAGTCCTAATTTGAAGCAATTCAGTCCCTACCGTTAAAAATCCTTAACGGCCGTTTAAATTTAATGACGTGGCATTATAAATAAATTTTATATTAAAAACTATTAATGAATATAGATTTTATAGAAGGGCAAAGTGGAAACTTTCTTCTTCCTCCTCCCCAGAACCTGAATTCATCTTCTTCCCAAATAACATCACCCAACAATACTACCAAACATTAAAATACTAGATCTACAAACTCTAATCTTCTGAAGATCACAAACCTACCCAGATCCCAAAAATTCAAAACCCTAAGATTTAAAGGAAAAAGGCTCAGATCTATTATCGGAAGAACTCGGTGATTTGGGTTCGAAGAAGAAAAATGGAAAACAGAGGAGACCATTTTCGCCATTTTCGCTCTCTGGGTTTTCTGTGGGAGCCACCACGATAATCTCACGTCAGAAAGGAGCAACTCCGTTGTCAACCACCACGAAACGGTTGTCGCTGCCATCACAACCACTGCAAAAGATCAAACCAGATCAAGAGCACAAGATTTCCCAAACCAGAATTTTGACACTCAAAACGTAAACTGGGAAACAAGAACGAAACTTCTCAAAATGCAAATTGAAATTTCATTCGACATCCTACTGGAGCCAATTTCATCCATTAAACATAAGGAATTTGATTCGCCCATCATCTTCAACTCGGGCACAAGAAGCACCATCTTCCCTCACGCTCAAACTCTCCCACCCTCTGTATGCATCCAATAGATTCAAATCAAAACTGAGAAGACCAAATCAGCCCCCTAATCTCCACTACGCTTCCCCATCATCACACACCAATCCATCCAAATTCTTGGATTCGAAGCATCAAATCCTCTCTTCCGGTTCATCACATAGTAGATACATACAGAAGACGAAACCCAATACAGGGAGATGGCTACAATTATCAGAACAAAAGAAGCAGAGGGAGAAGCGCCACTGACCCTATGAAGCTCCATCGGCTCTTGGCAGCGTTGGCGGCGGGCTCTATTGTGACGGTGGCGGGCTCGACAGAGAGTGGCGGGCTCTGCGGCTTGACCAAGAGACCTAGAAGAGGAAAACGAAGGGGAAGAAGAATGGTTCCCCTGTAAGCAGACCAAACCAAACCGGAAAGGATAAGAAAAATCCCAAATTGAATTGGGGAAAAAGATCGAAATTAGGGTTTTATAAAGGATTTGGTTATTTTTGTTCGGTCTGAGGAAAAAGATCAAAATTCCGAGATATGCAAATTTTTGTTTTGGGGTTGGTTTTGATGGTATCGGAGGGGGTAAATTTTTAAAGAGTTTAACGCAGCGGATTTAAAAACGAACGTAAAACGTGTTCGATCACAGTTAAAGCAGAATTTGTCCTTTTTATTAAAAATAAATTTCTTTCAGAAATTTAATCAAACAGTTGATATGCGATATGTAAAATGAGTGTAGGGCACAAGAAAAACACACAAGGGATTTTTATACTGGTTCGATTCAACAGAATCTACGTCCAGTCGTTAATCACTGTAAGGAGTGATTAACAGTTTCACTAAAAACAATTTTATCAGATTACAAACAGATGAACAGATTATAAAATCAATAGAAACACACTACCGACTTGATGAGAACTACTCCGGCAATCAACAGATGATTCGTGAGCTTCTCCTTCCACAAGAACAGCAGTGAGCCTTGCTAACTTGAAGAGATTTCACTCCAGCTATTGACACACAATATAAGAGCCTCTCTTTTCACAAGTAACAAGCAAGGGAACAGTTTGAACAAAAAGCTAATGGGAACCTTTCTCTGACACACAGTGTTCACTCAGCTCTTTTCAGTTCAACAAAGTTATTTTCTGAAGCTCTCAAACACCCATTATATAGCCAAGCACACTGAATGCCAAAGGACAGCTCCCAACTGCCATGAATAATCGATTATTGTAAGTGATAATCGATTATTCAAGTCCGTTATAGAAATTTCAAAAAGTGATAATCGATTATTTGAAGTGATAATCGATTATTCAAGTGTGACTTGTGATAATCGATTATTGCTTCATGATAATCGATTATTTTAGTTCAAAAACATATGATAATCGATTATACCTTAAACATAATCGATTATACAAGTAGAAATTACAAAATTTATCAATTTCCTACTACATTTAAAAAACTACAAGTTGCTTTTTACGTATTCTCCTATTACAATTTACAGCATCATCAAAACTTGTCTTCAGGTTTTACCAATTACTCCCTTATTGGTAACAGGTTTGAGGAAGAAGATGAACTTTGGGTTTTGCGGAGGAAGAAGATGAAGTGGGAGCTATGTTTGGGTTCTGCGAAGGAAGAAGAAATTATTTTCTATTCCAAATTTACCCTTCTAAAATCCTTATCACACAAATATTTATTAATAATTATTAATATAAAATTAATTTATAATGCCACGTCATTAATATTTAAACGGCCGTTAAGGATTTTTAACGGTAAGGACTGAATTGCTTCAAATTAGGACTTTTGAGGACTCAATTGGGAAGTTTTATAAGAACGGGATCAAAATGAAAAGACCTTACGAAAACAGGGACGCCTAAGTGGTTTTAACCAAAAAATTATTATATACCTGCAATTTATGATTCTTTAATAAGGGATGGTCAAAAACAGGTTGTTTGTAGATGTCAACACAGTCAACAATGTTTCCAAACTTTGTCTATAAATTCAAAATAAAAAATATAAATAATATTAGTAATTCATGTAATATGATATATGTTTAATGTAAAAAATATATATAAAAAAAATTCAAATATTATGAAATACATTAATAGTTTTAATGGAAAAATTAATTGTAAGATTTTGTTTTATCTCAGACTTCATATTCTATATATCTTGAATACCATAAACATTTTGACCATTACTCATCACCAACCAAAAGATAAAGAACAATATATTCGTCATCTTTTCTTTTACTCTATTATATATATATATATATATATATATATATATATATATGTGTGTGTGTGTGTGTGTGGGGGGGGGGTGGTTTGTTAACACGCGTACGCCTGTTTTTCAGTTGGTATGTTTTAACAATGTGTACCGGATTATAGTAGACAAAAATACCCTCATTTATCATGGATTCTAAGTTTTAAGGTCAATGATATTTAAATAATTTTCATTCTCAAAAAAAAAAAAGAAACCCCAAACCCTTACTCACCTCCCTCATTCCTTTCAACCCTTTCTCTTTCATCTCTCTCACTCCAACATTTTCTCTGTCATCTCTCTCACTTCAACATTTTCTCTGTCATCCCTACTGTTGCCTCAATTGAAAAAAAAATCATAAACTCTTTTCATCAGAGATATTTTCTCTCTCATATGGTGGTAGCAATTTGAATCAGAGATATTTTTTAAAATTTGAAAAAGTTTACTCTTTTATAATCATTTTATATTTATTAATGTGTGTAAAATGAATATAAACTTTGTCATTTTATGTTACTCTTTCCAAATCTCAAAGGTAAAAAATGATTTTAATGTTTTTTTTATCTTGCACAGTGGTTAAAGTTTATTCTAAACGCCTGTAGAAGTTGATTCAGTGATAAAAAAGGGACATAAGGAAATTAAAGAAATAGGTATAGAAGAATTCCCTAGGAGTACAATTCTTTCAATTCTAGGTTGCAATCTTACATCATGTATCCCATACCAATAGAGAAAGGAAAAAGAAAGTAAAGGGAAAAGGACAAGGGTTAGACAAGGGTTTATGATTTTTTTTTTTAATTGGGGCAATAGTATGGATGACAGAGAAAATGTTGGACTGAGAGATATGACAGAGAAGATGTTGAGAGGAATGATGGAGGTGAGTAAGGGTTTGGGGGTTTCTTTCTTTTTTTTTTAGTTTTGAGAATGAAAATTATTTAAATATCCTTGACCTTAAAACTTAGAATCCATGATAAATGAGGGTATTTTTGTCTACTATAATCCGGTACACATTGTTAAAACGTACCAACTGAAAAACAGGCGTAACAAACCCCCCCCCCCCCCCCCCCCCCCCCCACACACACACACACACACACACACACACACACACACACACACACACACACACACACACACACACACACACACACACACACACACACACACACACACACACACACACACACACACACACACACACACACACACACACACACACACACACACACACACACACACACACACACACACACACACACACATATATATATATATATATATATATATATATATATTGTACTGAGTCAGGTTAGACCGACCGTCCAAAGGAATAATCAGGAGCGTTAGCGTTACACCGATTGACCATTCAGTGTGAATAGTCCGATCAGGTAACCATTAATGGCTACTTAATACATTTAATGACTTTATCAAAGATAAATATATGGAACTTATTGGTGATTAGCATAGCATATTATATTGTACAAAGAGATACCGTATTAATGAATAATTAATCAGCTGAACAATGGTGAGACCTATTAATACAAGGTTAAATGTCCGAGATATTTTATTTCCAATTACTATCAGAATACACTAAAGCAATATAGTTGACTTGAGTGTCGGAATGTCTTTCGCAGATACTCTTCCATTCTGCTTGGACGAGAAGAATATGGAGTAGGAAGATTAGAAGTCAGAAAATAAAAAAAAAAAACAACAACGGAAGAAAGGTGTGTTTCTCCGTTCTACATAATTCAAGCAAAATATATATATATATATACTAAGTGATTAAAAATGTTATAAAAATAATTTAAAAGTAATTAACGTACAAAAATATATCTTAAAAACTATAGTCAAATATAGTAAGATAATAAATTAATTAAAACGTAAAACCTTCTAATTAATATATTATTAAACTCATTTTGTCAATATATGGTATTTATTACATAGTAATTATTTTATGATTTTACTGTATAGTTTCAATTTCCTATATTTTTTTATGGTTTCTGTTGTATATTATTTATTAATCTTTGAACAGTTTTCATTATCAATTTTAAAAGTATATATTTTTATTAAAAAATTGAAATTACTTCTAGTACATGAGAAAAATTAATTAATTTTATTTTCAAAGTTTTTAAAATAAAATTTGAGATTTTAAAGATTTTAAGTTGCAGGATATAAACAAAATAAATAAATATGTTCGATTTAAAAAAATAATTTTTTTAAATGAACTAAAATATATGAAATATTAATAAACATTTATAACATCGTTTTAGACTTAGAAAATAATTTCGTTGACACACGGTACTAATAGGTATAAAAATATTACAAACGGAATGTGGACCATGAATATTACATCGCATTCACTTTCTATTTCTAAGCTCTCTTTCGCGTTTTGGCGTTTGTCTTTGTTGACCTTCCTCTCGCTTGTCTTGGTAAGTAAAAGATCTCAAACCCTACTCTAGTTTTGGAACATTTTATGTTTTTGTGTTTTGTGAATCCTAACCGTCTTCTCCACCATTGGTGGTGCTATGTACTCAAACTTAGCACATTAGACATATATGTTATTGACTCTTTGAGGAAGGGCGTAAAAGACCGCAAAAGGATTGACACTGTTGTTGTATGTGTGACCAATTTTAATTTCCAAGAATAAGTTGATTATATTCATTTAATAATGTATTGTTAACTTCTTATTGTAATTTTTAATTGGAAGGCTGAAAACCTTGCTCGATTTTTTTGCATCTTGTACGACAAACCGGAAGGGAGTATTGGACCTTTGTCTGTCGTACAAGCAAATATCTCATCCCAACCAAACCTGTAAGTTGTTATAACCCTTCTCTTTAAACATTTGTTGTTGTAAGTGATGTAGTTTCTCATAAGTGGTTTATGTTATGTTTTTATTGTTTCAAACATGACTGTAGAGTTATCATGTTAAAAGCTATGGAAATTTGGGATGGAGAGGATAAATAAATGGGAAAAGCATGCCACAATATACGAATGTAAGTAAAAATATGATTTTCAGTATTGTTTGATGATTGGGTTGATTTTACAATTGCAATATTTTCATTTCAGGAGGAATTGCTTGCAATTAGAAAGCAATATGTACGTGATTGCAATGTACAAATGATTATTGGAATAAGATGATTGATGATTGATGTCAAGGTTTATGTGTAATGTACAAATGATTAAACAGTTGAAAATCACATATAAACAAACAATTACATTTTAAGGAACTCAATAACGGTCAAAAAACAATGGTATTGCATTGTGGTCTCTGACGTTATCACTGGTGGCTCCTTCTGTTCAACAGGTTGTCCAAAATCCAACTTAGACTCGTGTAATCGTTTACAGTCCCCTAGTAAACGATTACAATCCACAATTTTACTGCAGAGGTAGCAGAACTTCACTTGACTCAATAATCTTAACATGGGTGGTCCCCCCTCCATCATAGGGGACCCAAAACATTAACTTCAAGTCACTCCTCACTCAAGAACATCAAATTACAATTAAAAGCACTAGACTTGGGTCAAAAAAAACTGTTATTCAGTTGTGGTCCCCTACATTATCACTGGTAGCTCCTTCTGTTCAACAGGTTGTTCAAAATCCAACTTAGACTCGTAGCCCCCTGCTAAACGATTACAATGCACATTTTTACTGCAGAGGTATCAGAACTTCACTTGACTCAATAATTTCAACATGGGTGGTCCCCCCCCCTCCATCATGGGGGACCCAAAACATTAACTTCAAGCCACTACTCACTCAAGAACATCAAATTACAATTAAAAGCACTGGACTTGGGTTAAAAAACACTGTTATTCAGTTGTGGTCCCCTACGTTATCACTAGTGGCTCCTTCTGTTCAACAGGTTGTCCAAAATCCAACTTAGACTCGTGTAATCGTTTACAGCCCCCTGGTAAACGATTAAAATGCACATTTTTACTGCAGAGGTATAAAAACTTCACTTGACTCAATAATCTCAACATGGGTGGTCCCTCCTCCATCATGGGGGACCCAAAACATTAACTTCAAGTCACTCCTCACTCAAAAACATCAAATTACAATTAAAAGCACTAGACTTGGGTCAAAAGACACTGTTATTCAACTATGGTCCCCTACATTATCATTGGTGGCTCCTTCTGTTCAACAGGTTGTCCAAAATCCAACTTAGACTCGCGTAATCATTTACAACCCCCTAGTAAACGATTACAATGCACATTTTTACTGCAGACGCAGAACTACAATTGTGGTCCCCTGCGTTTTCACTGGTGGCCCCTTTAGTTGAACAAGTTGTCCAAAATCCAAGTTAGACTCGCGTAATCGTTTACAACCCCCTTGTAAACGATTACAATGCACATTTTAGCATCATCATCTTCACTAATTCAACTAAATTCATCAAATCACAAACATTACTTCATTCTTGTCTCACAAACATTATCACCTGCAAAAAATGGAGTCTTCATAATTTAAATTGTACACCAAATCAAAATATAAAGCACTTCAATAACATAGGCAATGAAATTGCAATTATCAATTACATAAATAGATGGAACCAAACATGCATTTTCTATATATTGAACGAAATAGGTTTAATTACAACGTCATGTTCTTGTCGTATACAAAACCTTATACAATAATCAACCATTTTTCTTTCTAGGTACTACATTTCCGGTGTATGGTGTCCTCAGTGCTTGGCTCTTATAACGCCTTCTTGATCCAATCCTCACATACGTCTTGAAATGTGATTGGTTGTTGGACATTCCACCCGGTTTGTTCTTCGACATTCCACCATGTTCGGTCTTGGTCATTGCACCCGGTTCGTCGTTCGAAATTCCACCAGGGGAAACAAATGCACTGTTACTGTTATTGAATGCTTGTGGACGTGCAACACTTTGTTCACCAACATCTTTATTTGTCCTTTTAATTGTTCTTCTGACCTTCTCTTCCGCCAACTCCGCCTCTGGGACATTGACCTTCCTTTTAAGTTCTTCAATTACACATTCTTGCTCCTCTAGAGTATGCATCAAACTCTCTCTGCGTTTTCTTTTAAGCATTTTTTTTGTTGATCGTTGCTCATCATTCCTTTTTGGCGGTGATTGTTTTTCCTTCACATCAGTCTTATCCTTCAATGCAGCACCAAAATCATCAAGAACATGAACCTGAAATTTAACAATATATAACATGTTATGTAACCGCCGTTAATATATCATAACATTCACAACTCAAAAAAGACAGCACATACCACACCCATCTCCAAAACACGTTTGACGATGTTGTCTCCCACATTTGTATCCATCCAATGCAAAATCCTTGGTCATTTCTCTATTGCACCTTTAGGAGGAATGAAATGCTCACAAAACCATACCTAAAAAACATGTAATTGTTATAAATTACTCATAATCAAATAACAAATATTCAATCATTTATTTATCAAATAAATAAATAACAAATACCTGCAACATGTAAACCCAACCATTAACATAAACATTGTTGTAGTTTTGCCTTTCTTCACAGCATCTGAAGCTTTGCTCAAACTTTTTAACAAATAACGATACACTAAACTACCCCAACAGTAATTACTCAAACCACTTAAGTTGTCAACAATGTCAAACATGATATGAAACACTCGTCCACAACGTTTTGGAAATAAAATCTCAGATATCCCCACCAATATGTACAAGCTACAGAAATCATCATAAGGTATTTCTTTTTTATGTTTTTTTCAACAAGAATTTGTAAATGAAATTCAAATCTTTACTTCCCTTACCTAAGTATTTCACACGTTTACTTCTAACCATTGTACCCTTTAAGTTTATACTATCACCCTCTGAACTCAACCCTAATCCTAAACAAAAATCACTTTCAATCATATTCACAATTTTTTCTCCAATTACAAAAGCACTGCTCGAATCCACCCATTTCAACAATAACTCCCTCAATATTTTGTTATTAAACATAACTTTACCGCTCAACTCTAAAAACCAAGCAAACGGAGTCTTCGCAATCACTGATCGTTGCTCCTCTGTCAGACGTTCGTTCAAAGTACAAACGTACTTTGTTGAAAATGAGTGACGAACGCTCAATTGCTCAACGAAAACAACACAAATCTAAACACCAAAACGAAAACCACAAAACTCAAACCGAGAAGAAGATAGTGGAAAAACACATTTACCTTGGTCAAACGAAGATGCTCACCGGAACTTGCCATTTCGAACACCCACAACGAGAACCAACTGCGAACACCCACAACCACAGTGAGAACATAGAGAACAAACTACGAGAACACCCACAACCACAGCGTGAACACGAGAATGAAGACAGAGCTTTTTGGTGAAAATGAAGAGAGAAGCTTCGTTTCTAATAAAACAGGACAGGGGTATAGTTGGAAATCCAATTTTCTGAATCTCTTCTCACTTTCGTGGACAACTTTTTTAAAAAACCAAAAATTAAAAAGGACCAATCAGAACTTGACAACTGACGTTGTCAAATGTGTGTTAAAAAATGGTTGTTAAAATAACGGGACCTTTGGAATTAATATTTTGGAGTATTTTTCTTCTGCTCTTCTACTCCAAAATTGCAAACCAATAACAACGAAGATGATTGTAGAAAATATATGCTTTAGTGTACCTGCTCCTCTCATGTTAGATTTTCCAAGGGAGGGCATGGAATAGTTGTTCTCTCCACCACCAAGCTCATCCAAACGCACCAGGCCACATTGTAGCCATGGTTGAACTTGCCAAGCTCATCCAAACACACCGTTTCAACATCACCATCATCCTCACCACGGGCCTCCTCGACCACCCCACCATCGAAGCCTATATCCGTTGCATCACGCTACCCATCCCTCCATCTCCTTCCTCTGCCTACCCCACATCCCACTCTCCGCCTCAACCTCCATAAGCCTCGTCGCCAGAGCCTTCGGCTTCATCAAACCAAATGCTTCCAACGTGGCCACCTCCCTCTCCCAAATCTCCCAAACCTTCGCCGTCAAAGCCTTCTTTGTCGACCCCTTCTGACTTCCGCCATGGAATCAGCTTCTTCCATAGAAATACCAATCTACTACTTCTTCACTTCCGGCGCCGCCGTTCTCGCACTCTTCTCGTACTTTCTGAAACTCCTCAAAGAGAGGAGCGAGTCGTTTAAGGATATGGTCGGCGTGGAACTGTGCATGCCGGGCAATGCGCCTCTAAAGACGGTGAAAATGCCGGAACCCTTGTTAGATAGGGACAGTCCTGCCTACTGGGACATGCTCTACTTTTGCTCGAGCCTTCCCAAGGCGTGTGGGATTATAGTGAACTCCTTTCTAGAGCTCGAGCCTATGGCGGTTAACGCCGTGGCGGAGGGCGCGTGTTTTCCAAACGCCAAAAGTGGACCTCGTGTTTACTATATCGGGCCACTCATAGTGGAAGCTCAATAATCAGGTTTAGTCATGAGCATTATGTTTTTTAATAATAATTTTTCCACTTGCTTCAAGATTCTTTGATATATCTTAAGATTCAATAAAAAATTAGTTTGATGTTTTGCGCAAGAATTTGTTTGCTGCATATGAATTCCTAATAAAATTAAAGTTAGTCTAAGAAAATGCAGTTATTACAAACTGGTGTTAAGATTCCACATGCAGAATATATAATTCAGGAGTGACTGTTATGAATTTTGAATTGATTGTTATGAAACATTCTACACTTACACTTTTAATTAACATATCAATATTTGTAAAATTTATATGGAAAATAACTTCATTTTCCGACATGGGCGTGATTGGATGAGGGTGTGTTTGGAAGAGAAGATTGATCTGGCGGAGGTGAAGCTGTAATGAAATCTGACATGGGCAACCCATTTGAAGAGGATTCGTTAGTCATTTTTTATTCTCTATTAAATCTGAACTTGATGATACTCAGAAATGGCAAGAAAATTCAAAAATACAAAAGGTATTCAGACGATCAAACCAGGAAGAGCAGCAAAAACAACATGGGTTCTTGTTCTTTAGAAAATGGCATTTAATTGAATTAGGATGATGAAGTCTTCTTGGCCCACGAATCTTTGAAACTGGGAAACGAAATTGTCTCGACGCGTTCAGAAAGCTCTCTGTGTTGTGCGCTTCTGAAATGGAAGAGAAAAAAAATTGAATTTGGAATTTGGAGAATCGTGACGACTGCAACAGGCAAATGCAGAACATTCATGAGTCATGAACGTGCATTCTTCCTTAGCATTAATTTAGGTAGTTAGTTTCATTACATGTCAGAGGAACACAAGAGAGGAAAAGTGAGGAAGAAGAACATAAAAAGTCGTGACGACTACAACAGGCAAATGCAAAACATTCATGAGTCGTGAACATGCATTATTCCTTAGCATTAGTTTAGGTAGTTAGTTTCATTACATGTCAGAGGAACACGAGCAGGAAAACTGAGGAAGAAGAACAAAAAAAAGCTGGAATATTGCAAGAAAAGCAAAGGAGATTGAAAAAAAAGTTGCAGGTTTATGTAAAGGAAAATAATACATGAACAACAATTTCAAACAACATTTAGACACGAGACACGTGTCTAAATATGAGTGGTCCATGTGGAGAAGAATTTTTAAAAATAAAAATAACGTGGAAAGAGAATTGGGCAAAGTTTTAAGTTTTGGAGGTTCATTTTCATTTTTTCAAAAATTTGAATCTGATGCAAGGTTAGAGAGAGAAGCAAAGCTGTGAAGAAGAGATTTTGCAGAGATTGAATTGTTTACCATCTCATTATTCTGAATTGTTTAAATTGAATTTATATCTACATCAACTTACTATGATATTCTTGTTTAGACCAATTGAATTTTTTGAAAAATATAATAGGGAAATTTGTTGATCTTGTGATAGGTATGGACCATCTCCCCAAATGTGCAGTATAATTTATGCATCTGATGACACCTTTTCCCTTAGCTCCATCAGGGAAGTCAAGAACACTAACGCTCCCTACATCAAGATGAAATGATCCCAACCATTCTTTGCTCAAATTAAGGCAGTGCCCCATTATTGCTATGTTGATTGCAGGATGACCAACTACCATTATAACTTCTCCTTGCTTAGATTCATCAGATATTTCATCCAACAAAGATAGCCAGGCTTTTCCTGATTGATTCCATGATGTTGTTCTCAGTCCATCATCAACTCTATTTAACCAACCAGGTTGAAATGGCGGAAAATTGGATATATCCTGTAGTAAATAAATGAAAATTAGACAGAACATACTTATAATGCACACATAAACTGTTAACCAATCCTTGTTGTTTAAGAAGACTAGAAAGATGGATATTGAAATTACAAGCAGCTATTGGTACCAAACACTTGGCAAAACCTTTTTCTAGTTGAATTTCTTGGTACATTGAGATGGTCACAATTTCCTTCTACTTCTCAACATTGTTTGTCATCACGCTTTTTATCTATATCTTCAGTTTGTATTTAGCAAGTTTGTGATCACGCCGTTCGTACCTTTAATTAATCGTACCAAAGGTAAACAACCATATAACCCGGGTACTGACTTTGATGTAACAAAATGATGACAAAACCAAACCTGCAAATTAGAAATCAAATAACCTACAAAATTAAAATGATGGTAAACAATAATAAATCACTGTCTTTAATTAACAACTACAAAACAAACGTGTACCTGTAACAGGTAAGCACATCCTTCAACATGGAAATTACTTCTAGTTGTATCATTCTTCATTGATGTTGAAACATTACAAACACTTTGAATAAAGTAATGAAAAACTAAACTGCCCCAACTGTACTTACCCAAAGAACCCAACTCCGAAACAAGGTCAAAAATAACTAGAAATACTAGTCCACTCCTATTAGGAAGCAAGAACTCTGATATCCCAACCAATATATACAAGCTGCAAAATTCTTCTACACAAAAAATTTCATGTTCCTCTAACAAAAATTCATAAACCATTTTCACATCTACTTTCCCATCAGGGAAGTAGTCCCTACAAACACAACGATGGCCAACTTTATTTAAATCTATCATTTCACCAAGAACAGGCAGCCCTAAGGACATACATACATCAAATTCAGTAAACCCAATAACTTTGTCTCCAATATAAAACCCTCCCATGTTCTCTACCCAACAACCACATAAATGAGCTAACAAATTCCTAACTATTTTTATACAATCTGGCAAAAATAACAACCAACAAAAAACAGTTTTGTCAATGTAAGCCTTCTGTTCACTATTCAAGCATTCATTCAAAGCACCTATGAAGTTGGTCTTGCAAAAGTGTCTAAACACTAACTGCATAAAAAAAAAAAATACTTACTATTTAAATACATTGCAATAGAACACTAATTGTATGGAAATCAAATATATCCCTACATACCTTCTTCCTTGTGTCAGAAGCTTTACTGTGTTCACCCACTTCCTCCATGACACTAAACCAAAAACAATTACGACAATAATTACTATGCAAAACAGTTTGGCATCAGCATAGAGAACAAGCTGGCATCAATTGTTTGGTTCACTTTCTTTTTATTTCAATCAACCAAATTAAATTGATCCGGTCTATGCCCATTACAAAACAAATACTTTGGGCTTCTGAATTGTGTTTACTAGGTAATAATATAATGATAAACAAATTAGAAAGTGATGGAAGCCGAACATCACAAGCAACCTGTGTAAACAAATATACATGAGTGTTAATCAATGGTTTCATCTAATAACTGGATATTGATGTTGCATAAGAGGGAAAAAGAATAGCAGAAATCCTACAAAAAAAAGGCACGTGACAACATGAACGCTTGAGTATCTCATACGAAGCACTTAAAGCACTGAATATCTAATGGAAAGCTTCTTCATATTTCATAGATTTAACACAAAAACAGAAAAAAATTGAAATATATCTTAAATGTTAAAGAACAGAACACAATAGGAACAGATAAGACTTAGCATAAATGATTTTGAATGTCCATCAAACATAAAAGATTAAGCACCACATATATGAAATGAATTGAGGAAAACAGAACTGAATAAACCAACTCCACAAACTCAAGCACATGAGAAATTTTTGCAATGAACTTAAAAAGTGAAGACTCACCTGGATTAGGGTTTACGGTTCTGCCGTCGACTCAATCGAACCGCGATTCTTGGTGGATGGAAGACGGCGGACAGGCGGACGGTGTCCTGCAAGGGCGCAGTGCAGCGGCAGTCTTCCCAGAAGAGCACGAGATGGTCAGAGGTCGTCAGGGTCGCGAAATGGGTGTGCGAAAGGGGATTGCGAAATGTGGTGCGAAATGTGGTTCGAAATTGGAATCTGGAAAGGATTTCAGAATAAATAAAATTTTTCTCTCTCTGTCACGCATCAACATCTCAGCTCATCTTCACAAATTTGTAATTTTCTCTCTCTTTGCAACGTGGACCAATCAACGTTTGACACCTGGAGTGTGTCTAAATGTTGTTGAAAAGTGTTGTTCATATATCATTTTCCTTATGTAAATATATCGGAATGGATCTAATTGATACAATTTATACTATTTTAGGATAAAATAGAAGCATTTTTAAAACTCTATTTTGCAAATATAGCGAAAAAGATCTAATTGATACAATTTATACTACTTTAGGATAAAATAGAAACATTTTTAAAACTGAATACTAAACAAAAATTTACTTATTAGGAGAGAAGTAAGCATTTAAACCTAAAAATTAACAACATAGAAGAATTGAATTAAGTATATTCAAAATAACCTAAGAGCATAAGAAAAAAAGTGTAAATAAATGTTTGACTATGATTTTTTATTCCATACACAAAACAATATTCAAATATATTAGCATAAAAATAATGAATTAATTAAAATGTAAGAGTTATGTGAGCAATGGATTTTAATTAATGTATAGTAAGAAACCTTCTGCGTTTATTCATTAAACTCGTTTTTGAAAGTTTACGTTTATTCTTTTGTTAGTTTACGTTTCTTCTGCCAAACCTAAGAAATACATTTATTGGCATTTATTACAAAGAAATTATTTTACAGTTTTATTCTATGTCTTTAACGTCCAATATTTATTTATAGCATTTACCTATAGCATTTATTAATCATTGAAGAGTTATGATTATCTTTCTTACAATTCTATATTTTTATTGATAAGTTTTCAGCATATTTCTGGTATATGAGAAAAATTAGTTAATTATATCTGCCAAGCTTTTGAAATAAAATTTGAGATTCTAAAGATTTTAAGGGAAAGAATATAAAAAAAAGATATAAATATGTTCGATTTCATTACATTTTAAATAGTATTTATATTATTGATATAAATGAGTAATAAAATATTTATATTAGTAAATTAAGTGCTCCATCTAGTTATAATCACAAATAGAATCGTCGAAATCTCTTAAATATTAAGATTTTTTTTAACAAACGAAAATAATGGGGATTACAATTTTATTACCTATTTATTTATGTGTTTTTCAATATTTTGTGTAAGAGGTTGTTAAAGAAGAACTAAATTGTTTGTAAACAATGATGAAATCATTTTACTCATAAAAGATAAGATTATATTTACTGGATCTTTTTCTTAATATGTTGGGAACGTGAGTACAATGTTTGGGTTTGAAACTTAAGTTGAAAACGACCTAAAATTAGAGTTATCATAACGAGGACTTTGTAATGCATATTTCACCAAAAAAAATCCATTAATAAAAATTATCAATAATTTTTATAACGAATTTTTGGTTGTCAATAATTTTAATTTATTGATGAATTTTATACATTATCATAAAATTGATTTTTTCTTGTAATGATTTCTCTTATTCTTTTAATAGTTATATATTTATTTATATATACAAAATTAGGTATTTATGCTGTTTTTCACAATAAAAAGGTAAACCATTTTGATGTTAATTTCAACAATTAACTATTATATATAAATCATTTGTTGAACTTGATTTAAAGAAAAATTAAGAAGAGAAAAGAGAGTAATAAATTGTACTAAATAAAGATGCTTATTCTTAAAGTTGATAGAAAACATAATTATAAAGATTAAATACCACAATCATCCCAGGTCCTCCAAATTGGAGACCACATCCACGATTATTTCCTTGATCTCCATAGTAAGTAACACCATAACATTTATTGTTGTTATCGAATGTTACCGTTTAAGAAGGTTTAGGTGCATAAATATCTTTTGATGAATCTTGAATCTCTAAAAATCTAAAATAGCATGCATCAGGAAAATGTCTAGATCCCATGGGAGGACTAGGACTATCAACTTTAGCTCCTGCTCTCCCACCCCAAGGAAAAGTAAATTAGCCAAGAAGTTAGCAAAGTAGAAAGACTATATAGGTAGGTAAAGGGTATTAGAGAGAAGGAGATAAGTTTGGTTGACATCTTACGGCAAAAAAAATTAAGGAAAAACAAGATGTCATGATATATCTTCTTACCGTCCATGTAGAATAAAATGGCTTCGATTATCGTTATATAATTGTGGATGCACCTGATATCAAAGTTCAAGAATAATTAGAAACTTTTTATGTTCGTTTTCTCTTTTTATTTAAAACTACTTTCTAAAATCAACAAATATCATATGTTTTCTTGATTATAATAGATAAATAATTATTTATATATTTTTATTTGCCTCTAATAAGAAATAAATAATAGATAAAAAGGGACAGAGTTAATTAATTTTTAATTACTTTTAATTAATTTTTATTAATAAAAAGAAGTATTGTATCCCCTAATCATTATATTCTCATTTTCTTCATCTTGAATTTGACCTTTAATCTGTTTTTTTTATCTAACTCAAATCATTCTCAAAAGAAGAATGAGAAAGTTGACATAGGAGTTAGGAAAATTAGAATGAAAACTTACCAATTGATTGATTACTTGAAAGAGATTTAAAAGTTATTAACATTTTTGTTCAAATTTAAAACATAAATTAAATAGCTTGATATATGGTAGGAAAATAAAAAATGCAATTGTTGTAACTCACATGCCATCCTGTAGAAATTTTGTTCATGGTGGCTCCGGATCTTTTCTCAACCCAAAGATGAGCCATAGAAATTTGATCCTTATTAACTAGTGGATCATAAATGCTCATTGTTCCAGCAACTTTATAATATGGACCAAACATGGTGTGAGAGATACTTCTGCAAGCTACAAAATTAAATATGTTTAAATAATTAATAAACTTTAAAAAAACTAAATATCATATCATTTTGAGTTATAACATTATATAAAATATCTTACATGAAGATCAGAAACTTCTTTAATCAACATATGATCATTTAATAAAAAAATTTCTTCGGTTCTAAGAATTGGGACAGTTCCTTCTAGACAATTCTCCTAGAAAAGTTCAACATGAATTCAATTTGTGAACTATTCTCAGTTGTCTTTTCAATTTCAAAGTTGTGTAGTTTGAGATAAAACAAAATCTTACAATTAACTGTAATTCATGTAATATGATATGTTCAATAAAAAAAAAAGAAAATATATAAAAAAAGAATTCAAATATTATGAAATACATGAATAGTCTTGACGGAAGAACTAATTGTAAGATTTTGTTTTATCTCAAATTTCACATCTTCTTTCAATATATCTTGAATACACCAATAATATTATTAATATGACTCATCACCAAACAAAAGATAAAGAACAATATATTCGTCATCTTTTCTTCAACTCTATTTTCTAAGAAGATGACTTGAATATATATATATATATATATATATATATATATATATATATATATATATATATATATATATATATATATATATACACACTAAGGTGATTAAAAATGTTATAGAAATAACTTAAAAGTAATTAACGTACAAAATATATCTTTAAAATCTTTGGTCAAATATATTAACACAATAAATTAATTAAAATGTGAAACCTTTTAAAAACTAGTCAAATATATTAACATAATAAATTAATTAAAATGTGAAATCTTTCTAATTAATATATTATTAAAATCAATTTGTCATTATGGTATTTATTATATAGTAATTATTTTATGGTTTTATTCTATGATCTTTAACGTCCAATATTTATTTTTTGCATTTAACATATAGCATTTATTAATCATTGAAGAGTTATGATTATCTTTCTTAAAATTCCATATTTTTATTGAGAAGTTTTCAGGATATTTCTGGTACATGAGAAAAATTAATTAATTATATCTGGAAAGTTATTGAAATAAAATTTGAGATTCTAAAGATTTTAAGTGAAAGGATATCCAAAAAAGAACTAAATATGTTCGATTTCAATTTTTTTAAATAGTATTTATATTATTGATATAAACGAGTAATAAAATATTTATATTAATAAAATAAATGAGTAAATTAAGTGCTCCATCCCGTTATAATCACAAACAGAATCGTCAAAATCTCTTATATATTGAGAGTTTTTTTTTTTTAACAAACCAAAATAATGGAGATTACATTTTTAGTAACTATTTATCTCTCTCTTTTTCAATATTTTGTGTAAGAGTTGTTAAAAGAAGAACTAATATGTTTGAAAACAATGATGAAATCATTTTAGTCATAAAATATAAGAGTATATTTACTAGATTTCTTTAGATGTTGGGAATATGAATACAGAATTGGATTTGGAATTTAACTTTGAGAAGACTTAGAATTAGAATTCTAGAGTTTGGTATGTCTCGGTTCATCTGGTTCGGTTCGATTGACTCGTATGCGTTGGTCACTTAGTGAGTCAATCTAACCCAATTTACTTATTAGTAAGTTTGAAAAATTTAAACTTGATCCTGGTTACCATGAGTTGATAAGTTAAATGGATTGAAACACTTAATTACATTATTTTTTCTTTAATTCAAGCAAAAAATATTATTTGTTTCTAATTCAAATATAAATAAAGTTGAATCCAAATACAATCAAATATGATGTTAAACTCGAAATACAATCTACCATGAAAAAATACAATAGAATCCAAATACATTTAGAGTTAGGAGAGCATTTAGGGTTTTCATTATTTTAATATAATATAATATTTAAAATTTATGAATTGACTTGTGAGTCAAGTTCTTAATGGGCCAGGTTCATTTTTGGCCCATGTTGAAATTTTCAATTTTTTTAACCCAACCCGACTAACCGACGTCTATAACCGACGTCTATATGCCTAACAGGTAGGTGAAAAGTTCAATTAGACGTCGGTTCACCCTAGTAACCGACGTCTATATGCCCCGCGAATATTAATTTTTAAATCATAAAGATGTCATATTAGTTAGGGCCCCGACGTCTATACTATTATAGACGTCGGTCTCCCCATGACCCGACGTCTATAGGCTCTTAAAGTGCAAAACGCAAACCCGCGAGCAATTATCACTATTCATCGTCTTCTTCCTCGCGATTTTCTCTCTGCGGCATTGCTTTCCAGGTGCGTTTTCTCTCTTTTTGACTGTTTAAGTTTACTTTTACTCCGATTAAATTACTCTTTAATGAAATATCTTCCATTTGAACCGATTAAAATTCGTTTTCGTTACGTTTTGGTGCAGTTTCTGGTGTGTTCTTGGACTACGATTTTGACCCTTTTTGGCCTGCGTTTTTGGGTGTGCACTCCTTCATTTCAATCCATTGTGATTTTAATATGCTAAAAAGGTTAGCTTCTTTGTTGAAAACTTATTTTGTAGGCATGTTATTGGCTTTTGTGTATGCATGTTTTTGGCTTTTGCAAATGCATGTTTTTTTGCTTTTAGGTATGCATGTGTTATTGGCTTTTTAATATATGCATGTGATAAAGTTTAGTTGTGTTATTATAATTGTCATGTTAGAATATAAGTATCAAATCATTGAGTGAAACTTAATTCCAGTTTGAAATTTAACATAAACGATTAATCTTTTAATCGTTTGGATTAAATTTTGAATTGTCCGATTGGACAGCTTGGGAAAATTATTTTTCATAATTTGCTATAACATGCACGTTGGAGTTTATTGATAAGATTGATTAAATTTCGGTTCAATATTTGTGTTGTTCTCTGGATGCATATTTGATTGTGGTCATCCTTGACTAGTCTCATTTTGTGTATTTCGGAGACCAATGCGAAATGCTGCTGAAATCTTATCAAATTTATGATGTAGATTTCTTTGCATGTGTCTTAACAATTTATGAAAAATAATTTTTCTGAATGGGTAGGGCCTAACCTTGTGAGAGTTAAAAAATTGAAATTGGTGAACTATGTTACAAACATAGTATAGATAAATATAGTTAGATTAATATAACTATATTTTAATGATAATATGTACGAACATAGTATATTACGTCTTCATGTTACGAACATAGTATATTAATATAACTATATTTTTATGATAGTATGTTACGAACATTATATTAATGAAGTATGTTACGAACATAGTATATTACGTCTTCATGTTGACCTTCAATTTTAATGATAAATATAGTTATATTAATATAACCTTGTGTTTCTAATGTAAATAGAGTAATGCGTAAATCTCGAGGTCAACTAGTTCGTGTCTTGTATCCAAAGGTTGGGTGTCATTTATAGTTTTAATTCATTTTTATGTTATTGAATAATCTAAATTCTTGACTATTTAATTTGTCATTTTAGTGTACTTTTTTGGGACAATTTTCTGTTTTTTAGGTGTGGTTTTATTGTAAAAATAAATTAATTTTTTTTTTAAAAAAAAAAACACCCAGTAGACATCGGTTAATGCCATGTCCGACGTCTATAGATGTAACAGACGTCCAATAAGTTACAGTGGACAAAACCTTCCAAGGCCTATACACGTCGGGTTTGGATACATTCGACGTCTAGATAGATGTATGTTGTACCCAAGTCTAACGTCTCTATAGACGTCTCTACAGACGTTAAAATGTCTAAGTGTGATTTTTGGTTGGAAGAAGTTCAGTTTCTTGGGCATGTCATATCAGCTAGTGGGATTTCTGTGGATCCAGCCAAGGTTCAGGCAGTGCTTCAATGAAAGAGACCGAAGTTAGCTACCGAGATCAGAAGCTTTGTGGGTTTGGCGGGCTACTATCGTTGTTTCATTGAGAACTTCTCCAGGATTGTGGCATCGTTGACGCAGTTGACTAGGAAGGATCAACCGTTTGCTTGGACGAACAAGTGTGAGTCTAGCTTTCAAGAGCTAAAGTAGAGGTTGACTAAGGCACCAGTGTTGGTTATCGCTGACACAGGTAAACCTTTTGAGGTTTTCTGTGATGCTTCTTATCAGGGACTGAGGTGTGTGCTGATGCAAGAGAGGAAAGTAGTTGCCTATGCTTCAAGGCAACTCAAGGTTCATGAGAAGAATTATCCCACTTATGACTTGGAGTTGGCAACAGTTGTGTTTGCCTGGAAGATTTGGAGGCACTATCTTTATGGTGCATAGTTTCATATATTCAGTGATCATAAGAGTTTGAAGTATCTCTTTGATAAGAGGGAACTAAATATGAGACAGAGGAGATGGATGGAGTTTCTCAAGGATTATAATTTTGATCTCCTTTACCACCCTGAGAAGGCAAATGTGGTGACAGATGCGTTGAGCAGGAAGTAAGTGCATGTTTCAGTTTTGATGGTCAGAGAGTTAGTGCTACAACATGGAGTTCATCTTGAATGTTACCTTGACTATGTCAAACTAATTGTTTCATACATATCCTTCTTCTGTCAAGTTTCCACAGAATTTGAACCTCAATTTTATGCTAAAATAGTCAACTTTGCACATTACAGAGAAATTGCAACAAGTATATTCCACTTCCACTTGATAAACACACAATTGGTTGTAGATGCCTTAACAAAATGAAGCACAAGGCAGAAGAGTCTAAGGAATGATGCATGGCCATTTGATAACAAACGGATTCATACAAGCTGGTTTGGATTTTAGGAAAACTTACAACACTAGTTTCCTTTCATTGGTTGCAGTAAATGGCGCATTTAACTATATATCAACATTGCATTTCTAAATGGAGATTTAGTTTATGAGATTTATATGGAAATTCCTCAAGGATATCATCCTTCACATGATTCTCCAAATTAGGGGGAGAACTTACAGGGGAAGTTTATGGATTAAGGCAAGCCTCAAGATAATGGTTCACCAAAGACCAAGTTTACGACAACTTTTTTGCAGCACTGTTCTGAAAGTTGGTGTCACGAGTGTAGAAGAAATATTGGCAGATGAAATGCATGGGAATACCGTTACAAGGGTGGGACACATGGATGGTAATGATGAAATCATGGTGAAACGCAAAAGTGAGAGAAAAAGAGTAACTAACTCTGCGCTCAAGGATTATGTATGGGGATTAAAGTAAATATAAAAGGAAAAACAAAGAAATAAATGGGGGTGTGGAATTTATGATATGTTTCCTCTTACTCTGGCCCTCTTTGGGATTTCTCTAGTTTCTGTTATGCTATTTCCATTTTGTTTCTCCATTACGATAACACTGTTCTAGAGTTTGCATATTTCGTTGTAAGAAAACTCATACTTAATACATAATACGATACAGAATGTTGTTATCCATTTAGTTATTTGAGAGCGAGACTATTACATTGGTGCTTTCATTACCACCATGGCTGAGAATACTTGCTTGAAGAAGCTGAATGCTAATGTCAAGAAAATTTTGGAGCTCATGGAAAAACGGGATCAAGATTATTCTACCAGATTTAAGAAGCTTGAATTAGCTCTCGAGCACATGACGAGTCCGTCATCCATGGGTGGCTCGAACTCAATTGTGATTCATTCAAATCCACAACCCTTTCAGGTGCGCAACATCAAGTTGGATTTTCCACGCTTTGATGGATCAAATGTGTTACAGTGAATTTTTAAGGCGGAACAATTTTTTGAGTATTATTCTACTCCAGATTTACACCGCTTGGCGATTGCCACTGTGCATATGGACAAGGATGTGGTTCCTTGGTTCCAGATGATGTGTAAGAATAATCATTTTCAATCCTGGGCTGCTTTTACTCGAGCATTGGAGTTGAAATTTGGTCCCTCCCCATTTGAATGTCCCTGTTCTACCTTGTTTAAGTTTTCGCAATTAGGTTCGATTAATGACTATTATATCGAATTTACTGCTTTAGCTAACAGAGTTACAAGGATTATGGTAGATGCACTATTAGACTGCTTTATCAGTGGATTGAAAACTTATATTTGTCGTGACGTCATTGCCTAGAGTCCTCATTCCCTTCTTAAAGTTGTCTCCCTTGCTAAGCTCTACGAGGAAAAATATACCACCTCCACCAAACCAGCTTATACCACCACTTATTCCAGACACCTTAACACAAACACGTCCCCCTACCTCAACACCAATCAGAAAACAACATCCATACCTGCAATTCTGCTTAACCCTTCCCAGAAACCTTTTACCCAAATCCCTAAATCATCCAATATCAAAAAGATATCGCCATCCGAAATGCAAATCAGACGTGAGAAGGGCCTTTATTATACATGTGACGCTAAATTTTCCCCTACCCATCGTTGTCCTAACAAACAATACCTATTACTTCATATAGAGGACGATGACGATCCACCTTCAGCGTTCGCACTGCCAGAACCAGTATCTATTCCTTGTACTGATGTTAACCCTGAGCATCATGTTTCTTTTAATGCCTTAAACGGCTTCTCCAGCTTGGGCACTATGCGATTTCATGGCTCGATTAACGGTGTCACTTTCCAAATCTTGCTTAATAGTGGGAGTTCCAACAATTTCTTACAACCACGCTTGGCTCATTATTTGAAGTTACCTATTGAGCCCATTTCCAATTTTCAGGTCCTGGTTGGTAATGGAAATTCCCTCACAGTGGAAGGATTGGTCAAAGATGTGAAGGTCACCATCCAGGGGCATACTATCAAATTGCCAGTTTATTTTCTTCTTGTCTCTGGTGCAGATGTTGTTTTAGGGCTACTTGGTTGTCTACATTGGGACCACATGTCTCTGATTATAGTGCTTTGACCTTGAAATTCTATTTGGAGGGTGAATTTGTTACACTACATGGCGATCAGTATAACTTACCACGTCCAGCTCAGTTTCACCATATCAGACGAATGTGCAACACTCATGCAATTGCAGAATTTTATACACTGCAGATTCAGTCCCAGGAGGTTCCTTTCGATCAATGGCTTGACTTACCTACTGCCATTCATCCGGATTTGGCTAGGTTGCTTCACACCTACAAAAGGGTGTTTGATAAACCAATTGGGTTACCCCCGAACCGGTCCCACAATCATGTTATTCCTTTAATTCCAGATAGTCAGCCTGTTAAGGTCCGTCCCTATCGCTACCCTCATAGTCAGAAGGAACAAATCGAGAAAATGATTGCGGAAATGCTACATGAGGGAATCATAGCCCCGAGCACCAACCCTTTTTCTTCACCGATTCTCTTGGTTAAAAAAAAGGATGGGACATGGCGTTTTTGCACTGATTATAGAGCATTAAATGCCTTAACAATCAACGATTTTTTCCATATTCCTACTGTTGATGAATTGCTTGATGAACTCTTTGGAGCTAAATACTTTTCTAAGTTAGATCTTCGTTTAGGATACCATCAAATACTTGTATCTCTAGAGGACAAATTTAAAACAGCTTTTAGGACACACCAAGGCCACTATGAATGGCTTGTCGTGCCCTTTCGCCTCACAAACGCACCAGCCACCTTTCAAAGTTTAATGAATTCGGTGTTCCACGGGCTGCTTCGAAAATCAGTATTGGTTTTCTTTGACGACATACTGGTTTATATCACATCTTGGTCTTCACACTTGCAACACTTAGAAGTTGTCTTACAACTCCTTCAACATCACCATCTTTTTGCCAAGTTATCTAAATGTCATTTTGGCTTGGAGGAGATTGATTATCTGGGTCATACGTTATCAGGCAATGGCGTTACCATGGATCAGCATAAAATTCAAGCTGTTTTGGATTGACAACTTCCCCAATCCATTAAACAACTGCGCGACTTCCTTGGACTCACGGGGTATTATCGGCGATTTATTAAAGGGTATGCCGTTATAGCTTCCCCCTTAACTAATCTCTTAAAGAAAGACCAATTTCATTGGACCTCTACTGCTACTAAAGCTTTCCACAATCTCAAGCGAGCTATTATTGAGGCTCCCGTTTTGGCCCTTCCAGATTTTACGAAGTCGTTTATACTGGAAATTGACGCCTCTAGTATAGGTATTGGTGCAATTTTGAGTCAAGCCCATCACCCCATTGCATTCTTTTCAAGAAAATTATCTCCACGAATGTAGAAACAATCAGCATACGTGTGGGAGTTTTACGCCATTACCGAAGCCATTGCTAAATTTCGCCATCATTTGTTGGGACATAAATGTATTATCCTCACTGATCAGCAGAGCTTGCGCAGCCTCAGTGATCAAACCATCCAGACCCCGGAGCAACAAGCATGGCTTCCTAAATTCCTCGGATATGATTTCACCATAGAATACAAGCCTGGTTGTGAAAATCTTGATGTCGATGCCTTATCTCGGTCTTTCTTTATGGCTATTTCTCAACCTCAGTGGCATATCATTCCTCAAGTGCGGGCCGCTATTGCTACAGATCCCAAATTGTCATAAATACTTCACTTATGTATTCAAGGAACTCCTCCTCTTCCAAATTATTCTACACAAGACCAGTTATTATTTTGGAAGCACAGGTTGGTTCTCCCTTCCAACCATCCTCTTATACAACAAGTTCTGAATGAATTTCATACTTCACCCATTGGAGGCCATTCGGGAAGAGCCAGGACACTGGCTAGAGTTGCTTCCCAATTTTATTGGCATGGTATGCAAAAGGATATTAAAATTTTTGTCCAACATTGTTTGCTTTGTCAACAAGCTAAGACCGCTACTTCTTTACCTACTAGACTGTTCCAACCCCTGCCAATACCGAAACAGATTTGGGAAGATTTAGCTATGGATTTTATTGTTGGCTTACCTCCTTCACACGGTTTTACTGTAATTCTGGTGGTTGTTGATCGTTTATCTAAATATGGTCATTTTGCACCACTCAAAGCCGATTATTCGAGCAAGACGGTAGCCGACATCTTCATGCATTCCATCATTCGATTACATGGTATGCCAAAGTCCATTGTCTCGGATCGTGATAGAATATTCACTAGCAAATTTTGGCAACAATTGTTTAAGTTGAGTGGGACCACTTTGGCTATGAGCACAGCCTATCACTCGTAATCCGATGGTCAATTAGAAGCACTTAATAGATGTTTGCAAATGTACTTACGATGTTTCACAGTTGACAATCCCAAAAGCTGGAGTAAGTTACTTTCATGGGCTGAGTTTTGATACAATACATCATTTCAGTCCAGCATTGGTATGACTCCTTTCAAAACAGTCTATGGTCGACATCCTCCCATCATTACTAAATATACTCTAGACCATCAAGACCCTCCTTCTTTACAGGATTTATTGTTGCACCGTGACTTAGTTATCAACCAGTTGAAAAACAATTTGCTAAAAGCTCAGCACTATATGAAGAAATATGCAAATAGGAAACGATTACAGTTGGAGTTTAACACCGGTGATTTGGTTTTAGTTAAGCTTCAATCTTATCGGCAACACTCAGTTGCTTTGCACAAAAATCAGAAATTTGGACTTAGATATTTTGGTCCTTTTCCAGTTTTGCAGGAAATTGGGTCTGTCGCTTACAAACTACTTCTCCCAACTTCTGCCAAGATTCATCCCGTGTTTCATGTATCCTTGTTGAAGCCTTACAAAGGTGAACATCAGCAAGCAACCGTATGTTCCTCTTCCACTATTGACTGATGAATTGGGTCCTATTGTTCAACCATCTAAGATATTGCAGTCCAGAATTATTTTACGAGGCCATGCTCAGATTCCTCAAGTTTTGGTCCAATGGGACGGATTGGATACGACTAAAGCTACTTGGGAAGACTTATCATTAGTCCAGGAGGTTTATCCTAACTTCAACCTTGGGGACAAGGCTGATTTTTATGGGGAGGAAATGTCACAAGTGCAGAAGAAATACTGGCAAATAAAATACATGAGAATACCGTTACAAGGGTGGGACACGTGGATGGTAATGCTAAAATCATGGTGAAACGCAAAAGTGAGAGAAAAATAGTAACTAACTCTGCGCTTAAGGATTTACGTATGGGGATTAAAGTAAATATAAAAGGAAAAACAAAGAAATAAATGGATGGGAGTGTGGAATTTATGATCTGTTTCCTCTTACTCGGGCCCTCTCTGGTATTTCTGGAGTTTCTGTTATGCTATTTCCATTTTGTTTCTCCATTACGATAACACTGTTCTAGAGTTTGCATATTTCATTGTAAGAAAACTCATACTCAATACATAATACGATACATAACGTTGTTATTCGTTTAGTTATTTGAGAGCGAGACTGTTACAGTTGGAATAAAAAAAAAATGATGGTCCTCAAGTTCATCCTCAAGTTCATTTTTAAGTCTCACTGCAAGCTTTCGGACAATTGAAATACCTTTTGGGGCTTCAAGTAGGACGGACCAGCAAAACCATTCTCCTGTCAAAAAGCAAATAAACCCTCCTTTTACTTAAGATACTGATTTATTGGATGAAGACCTCTGCACCACCAACAAACCCCAATCTAAAATTAACACAGCTTTTATTGGATGCATAAACATCTTATTGGCAGCTTTAACTGACAATATCAAGACCACACATTAGCTATGCTGTGCATAAACTGAGTCCACTTGTCTCTCAACCTCGCACTACTCGCTTTGATGTGGCTCATCAGCTGCTGCAATACATCAAAAAGCACCAGTGCCCTGGTCAAGGAATTCTATTTTCTGCTATGTCCAGTCTTCATTTACAGTCTTCTGCTAATTTTGACTGGGAAATTTGTCCTTATCTTATACAAGGAAATCTGCAATTGGGTTTTGGTGTCTTCATTGAGGATTCTCTAGTTTCTTGGAAGCCCAAAAGCATACCACCATATGTAGATGCTCTGCTGAAGCTGAGTATAGTCACTGGCTGAAGTTGCTTTCCTAGTGAACTAACATGGTTCTCACAAAGCTTCTACCAAAATCCTCACTCTAACTGTTATTAGAACATCTTCCTCCCGTATTGAGGGGAGTATTACAGTTAAGATACTTAGTTGAAATTGGTTAGAACTGTTAATTTAGTAGTTCCTTTTATACATCTGTTATTTGCATCTGTAAGCCTATTGTTTATATCAGTCAGTCAGTCGATCAATGAGAATAATTTTCTCTCATCCTTTTCATTCTTTTGGATTCAATAACTTGCGGCCACAACCTGCTCTAGCCAAACCAGAAAATGGGACAGAAAATCTAAGTTAATGTGTATCAGAGGCAGCTGTGAGAAACGAACCAAGAATTGAAAACATTTGTGGTTATTAAGCATTTATTTTTTCTATTTCCAATTTGGTATGATTCATCTTAACTATCGTAATACAAACATACCAAGAATTGAAGAGTGGAATTTTACCAGTCAATTCAAATAGTCCTGATCAGTTCCAAGATGATAGCAGGAAAATATCCGTCATTACTATGATCCATATCAAATTTATCCACCACAATAAAATATAGCAACTTTCATGACTTTTATTTGTAAGTAAAGGAGATAAATAGTACTGCTAATTTAGATCGGTTTAGTTGTCAATATGAATCCAGAATAAAAACTGAAGACTAAAACACATAGAAGCTCAATAATTACAGTGAAGGAAAGACATGATTTATATAACAAGCACATAAGCTCCAAAACTGTCCTCCCGGAGCCCTTATACAATTAGAAACATACAAAGCAAAATACCAAAAGCAAGATTCCTAAGAGAAAACTGAAAATGAAACTAAAAGGAAACCCAACAAGTCTAGTAACGAATCTGGCAATCTTGGCCCCTTGCATGCATGTCTTACTGTACAACAACATAACAATAAAGCAGACAACTCAAGGCCGGAACTGTACCAAATTACGTCCTTCAAAGTTTCAAAGTCAAATCTGGTGTTGAGTTCTCTATGTCTACAGGTGGATTAACCCCAGTAAAACTCAAATCTGAACTTCCAGTCAGTATGAAATTCTGATGACTATCACCAGCCTCGACAACCTGACGAAAACTACCCGGCCACAACAAATCTGACTCATCATCCTCCAAGAATATGGGGATGCCAACATACCCTTGATCAAATCTTGCGTTGGTTTTTATCTCAGGAGGCCTCATTGTTGGTGAGAAACCATGGTGCAGTGAAGAGTGTGCCTTTACTCCTAAGGACCTAAAGGAACCATGCAGAGGGAGAGATGCTAGATTGGCATACCTTTCAGAGAAAAATCCCATTCTTAAAGCCCTTTTTGCTAATGTTCTTTCTCTCTTGTGGGCATTCTGGTGTCCACCAAGAGCCTGAGAGCTGAAAAATTTGCGCTTACAGTAATTGCAAGAGAAGACTCGTGATATGGTCGCTGCTGTGGTTTGAGAAGCAGGTTCATTGCTGCTCTCGCTAGTGCTTGAGAATGAGAATCCTATTGAATCTCTTCCCACTGGCTCACTGTTCTTGAAGTTGAGAGTTAAGTCAAGTGAAATAGCATCTGAATTAGGATGACTCCCAATTGGATTTGTGGTGTGGGAAATGTTAGTGAGGCTGTCACTACAAGGACCTATAGAGGTTTCTTGAATAGAAACATTGGAAGCAACCTGGCTGCTAACTTCAGATTCATATTCTGCATGTGCCTCAACTTCAAGATCAAAGTTTGGTTTCATGATGTAGCTGTGCTCAAGCTAGAAGCTAATTTAACAAATAGGAGTGGGAGTTAACCACCAGATTATCCAGAATGAAATCTATTTCTGAGCTTGCTCTGGGATATTTACTTTATCCTGCAATTAGTTAAGCCAAGAAAATCAATCAGCTCATTAAGCAATCATAACAAAAATCTTGAATCAATACTGATACTGTGAAAGATGACTAGATACTCATCCAAGTACCGTGTTTTATTTTCCTTTGGCTTAAAAATGAACTTTCCCAGCTCGAAAAGCATTTCTAGTTGGTGCTTGTTTGTTTCATTATATGTTTGGCCAGCCAAATGGGAGATTGGAAGCTATTGGTAACTACAAATGGGTTTCGTAGCAGTGATCGTAACTCTACTCAAATCTGCTAACAAAACCATGATTTAATTGCATTTTCTGAATTTGTTATGACATAGTCGGTTGCAGAAATGTAATGTTTAAAAACTAGTACTATTTTCAACACAAAAATCCAACCATCCTGTATTCTAGCTTTCTAGACTTGCCGACTAAAAATTCATATAAACAAGAATGCTGAGTGCTTAAAAGGAAACATTCAAAGCCATCCGATTTACGAAAGTATGATCGAATATTTGAAATTAGGGTGAAATCAGATTGTAGAATACAATTCTAAAATCTTTAGCAAGGAACTCATACTGTCTGAATCTTCACATATGCTTGTTGTAAGTGATTAGCAAGGACATGCCATGAAGTTCATGAATTATTAATTAGCCAAAATATCAGTGTTTTTACATTTCATCATGGCGAAAAGTATCATCAAAATCCTGTAATTGTTAACTATATTTAGTAATATACTATATCTATTTTGAAATCAATGTTGAATCTGGTATGGAGATTCTTTCTTATTATATATTTCCAAAGACTCATTGACCAAGGAGATTGAAAGTCATGAGTGTCTCCTTATGAGAGAGAGAGGACAAAGCACCCAGAAAAAACTTGAACACCATCAGTTTGTAAGAGCAAGTCAAAGCTTGGAGACAGTAAGACCATCATTCAGCACACAAAATAGAGACAAAGAAAAACATTAATATGGAGATCCAACAACATCAACATATCGAAAACAAAGAACTGCATGAAGATGCTTGTTTCATCTTAGTCCCTCTCAATTTTAGAACTAAATCTACCTGGACTTCCATTCTGTATAAACAAACACCCAGTTTAGCAACAAAGAAAGCCTACTTATGACAGTTTAGAGAGGAAAATTACTCTGGAGGCTTGGCTAGAGAGGCAGATTTTGGTGGAGGCAAAACGGAGCAGGCACTGATGCGATGACACAAAGTTTGAAGGTAAAACCCACATACCATTTCCTTTATTCAGTGATTCAGAGTTATCTAAACCCAAGAAAGAGTTTAGAGAAGCAAAAGTGAAAACCAAAGTAAGACAAGCAGTACTTACTTAAGTACATAGATGAGAGTGCAAGAAGGTTGCATAGCCTCTCAAATTTCAAGATCAAGTGAAAGTGGCCTGCTTCTGAAATCACCTAAAAACTGCTTTGAAATCGGAGACATCTGTTTCCAGTGTAGCTTTCCTAACTATGACTGTTTATGAGAAGACAAAATCGGTCATTGAGTTTTCTATGTTTCTGAAACACTAATAGAGGGTAAGGTGTGGGCTTAGATATTTTTTTGTTTTTTATTTAACAAGTTTAACTGAAAAGGAATAAAAAGCAAAGAAGGAGTAAATGGGGAGAGAGAGACATAGAGATGATGGTAGGTATCGATGTTTAATTATGGGAAAGAACAGGTAAGAAAGAAGTGGAGAGTTAGGGAACAGAGAAGTCAGAGGAAGAAAAGGATATATAAAAAGAGAGTGGAAGATATGATCAAATTAATAATGTGCTACTCTAATTTTTATTTTTTTCTTTAAGTAAATAGTCTATGAAACGGTGCTTGTAAATTGTTATCTCATTACAACTTGCCATAAATGAAAATTTTGTCCATGACTGTGCAAAAAAGTTTATGCTAAGAACAACATATAAAAATCTAAACTTTTTTGTTTTGCTTCTGCAAAAATTTAGACTTTTCTGAGAAGCAGTTACAAAGTTGAAAGTAGAAGTAGGTTGATGAGGAAGAACCGAAAAACAGGCCAACAACAGTGTAGTCATTATTCCCACCAAAGATTCTGAAGCCTCTAGCTTTCTTTCTCTCTCCATCTTCATCACCACTTCAAAAGTGTTTGTTTCAGATAACACCAATGCATGGGGTCAGATTTCAAAGTTTCATGTTTGGTTCCATCTAGCATAACTACAATTCCCATCCTATTCGGACCATCCATATATTATTCATGATCCCATGTACTATGATATGACATCATTTGTTTCTTAACAACTCCACTCACAATAAATAATGCAACTCCTGTCCTTCACTTCCCAACAACCCTTTTTAACATAGTATTTATGAATTATGTCTGTTTTTTTCTTTCTAAATTCCATCTCTGCTCCTTCAACTTGCTTTCGGATTTTAGATACAATTATAAAGAGACACCAATCAAGGCATCTTGTTATTAATTTATTCACTTAGAAGACGGTTTGGGTTTGTTTCTCACGAGCACCTTAGAACAGACATAACTTGTGTGTACCGTTTTCATTTATATCAGAATTGAAATTTCATTTAATAATTTACATAGAATTTCTATTAAAAGATTGACAAATGCTGCTATCTATTGCTTTTGAGTATGCTTCATCATATTTGGGAAAGAAATAAAGTTCTTCCATATCTCAAGATTCCTAAAATTTATGGGATTTTATTGTATAATCATGACATGGATTTCATGATATGAATGTATGATATTGTTGTATTCAAGAATTTAGTAAATCATTTCAGTATGGAAGAATTTAGTAAAACCTTTAAGCCAGAGAATTCATTGTCAATATATTATCTTTCTGAAGTGTAGTATTTATTTTGCAATTATGTTTCTATAATCATAATTGTTTTTTATTATTACGTATTTATTATGATAATTTTCTATTTTTAGTGTTCAACATAGTAAAAATTATATATGAGATTAATTTTTTTTATGGTTCTTTATTTATAATAAAAAAATATGAATTAAGTCCAAAATACAAATAAAAAATAATAATAAATTAACTAAAAATAAAAAATAAAGATAACATATCTAACCATTAATATGACATTCTTTTTTATAAGATGAATATTGATTCATGTTATGTTTTTGATCAACATTATTTTTTATTATTCCCAAACCTTTTTCATTATAATGAAATTGATCCTCTCATCTTTATACTCATCTTTCATTGACCAACATCCTTTGCATTTTTGTGATTGGTGAGTGTAGTTAACACCACATCATTCCAATTGATTTTGGCTATGTGAATTTATTTAATAACATAGCATTCGAGTAGAGTTTTTTTTGGCTCATTTAATACTATATCATCCAAGTCAATTTTTTCATACGAGTTTAATTAACAATACATTGACCCAATAAATTCATTTGTAAGTGAGTTTAGTATGCACATTAATATCCAAATTTATTTTTTTATAGGTGAGCTTAATCAACACCACATTTTCCCATAGATTTTTTTTTCTTTTATAATTGATCTCAATTAACACCATACCATACAAGTTGATTTATTGCACAAGTGAGTTCAAATAACATATATCATTTGACTTTATTTTTTTATTGGCGAGCCTACTTAAAATTATATCATCCAATTTAACTTTTTCTTATAGGTGAGCTTACATATCATTCAAGTTGATTTTTGGATAGTTAAATTTAGTTAACGGAAAAATTCTTTTTGTAACCCTTCTAATATAGCACATTGTCGAGTTTTGAGATTTTCTTTTAAACGCTTGGATGCTCGACCTAATGAATAGTTATAAAAGATAATTACTTTTGTCGTGCTATTCAGAATTTACATTGCAGAGTTTATAAGAACTTCCTTTGTTTAAGAGTAATCATTTAGTTTGGAAGGTTCTTGTTATTTAAAGATAAAAGCACAACTGCAGATTTTGTAAGAGAAGCATTTAGGCAAGAGAAGAGATAATTGCACAAATATTTTTATACTGGTTCACTCTAATTGAGCTACATCCAGTCTCCTCCGTAGAGAGTTCTACTATAATCTTCAACAAGATTACAATTGAGTATTCGCATCACTCTTGGTTTCCACAATAAGCGAATAACCTTCAGTTACCCTAGACTTGGATTAGTATTCTCACCACTCCTAGTACCTACAGTTAGCGAATAACCATCTGTTGCCCTAAAGTTGAATGAGTATTCGTACCACTCTTGGTACTAAGAAACCTTGCCTAGATTTCCTTTAACTCAATAGAGTTCTATAAGTGTTTTAATTGTCTTCAGAGTTGCAATCAAAGATTGCTTACAAGTGGTTCAGACTATTACTTTCGTAGAGAGTATGTGATTACAATACAATACAGTTTAAACACTTGCAGGTGTTTCTCTCTTTCTTACATTCACTGAGCAATTTTACAATGAAGCTCGAGAGTATTGTCTTTCTTCTTTTCTATTATTCTCTTTTTCTGCTCAAATATTTTCTTTTTTATGAGCTCTTTCTGTGCGCTTCTCAAAGGATGAATATTTCGTTGTATGATATCCTCTTGATTCTTCATTTGAAAGATCTTCTATTTAAAGGCTTTTAGGATAAGTGTTCATTAGACTAAACTATTGGCCTTGATTCTTGTCTTTTCTCTTTCTTCGTATGCAGCAGTCGTTGGATAATATCAACTTGTCAGAGCAGGCATAATATTTCAGTACTTTGTTTGAAGTACGTTGTATGTTCTTTTAGACACCGCTTCAAGTGAAGAACATTATGTGAATATCTTTTTTGTCTCTAACGTCCACTTCTGATATTTTAATTTGAAGCTTGTGGATGCGTGTAGAGTAGGTTATCTATAAAGAATAGAGTAGATCGTGGATGCAACTGATATGTCTTTTCTACTTTTTTTGTTTTTGAACGTTGAGCATTTAATGTCATTTAATGCTTGCTCATAACAACAAAGTGTTTTTTGATTTCCTAGGTAGCGCTTGACAATTAAGTTTTTCTTTTAAGGATACCAAGCATTGAGTAAATACTTCATTGTTTAGACGAAGCAATGTTTTACCTCATGGTATTGTTTAGACAAAGGAAACGCTTCTTGTGTTTTTGCCATTTTAGACAGACAGTGTTTAACATTGTTTGTGTTTTACTTAGTGTTTTATGTTTTAGTCTTTTAGAGAGTTTTGTCAACGACATTGTCTTGATATTGTTTCGTTTTCCCGAGAGTTCAATTGAATACCCTTTAAGTATGATAAGCTTTACGCATTTAACTTCAACTCTTTTAGACGCTTTTGACTTAATAGTCGTTTAACATTGAGTCTGGGTGTTTCGACTTAGTTACTTTTCTATTTCCTAAAATCCTAACTATTTTCTTAAGTTCTTTTTTCTTTTTTTGTATTGGAGATTTTTATTGTAAATCTTTGTTTTCTTCTTATGTTGTTTTCAGATTATTATTAATGCTATCAGATTAAATTTCAAAATATGAAGGCGTTTATGCACATAACACACCACTCTTTCTTTGTTTCTTATTTTCTTAATTATAATATTTTTTTTATTATATTAATATCTCCTTTGATTATGGTCTATATCAATATTTATAATTAGATCTCACGATCTTAATTGTAAGAATAAAATACTATCGATTTATTTATTTTTATTAATCAAAGAAAATATATCAAAAAGATTTGACACTTATAACGTAAACAAGTCTATATAAAATATTGAAATCCCACTATTAATTCAAAATTTTAAGAAAATAGTTTCTACGTCCTTCTATTTATATATTATTTTGTTATTTTTGTTCCATGACTTCCACCTAAAATTTCTAACATGATATTGTGACCACCACATAGGTTAATTTTATATTATTCAAAAAATACACATTAATAAATTTATACGTCTTTATTTTTCTAAATAACTCCATATAAAAGATCGAAACGTCACTTTCAATCAAAAACTTTAAAATAATAAATTTGCACATCTTTCTATTTTTATTTTATTCATTTTATTATTTTTATACCGTATATGAATTCCACCTAATCTTGAATTTCTAACATGATATTGTGACTACCTATGATTATATCCAATCAAGTTAGTTTTATATTATTCGAAAAATACACATTTTTTAAAAGTAATTCCAAGAGAGTAGAAATAGAGGATAAAGGATTTGTTAACTTAGTTATTGTACCCAAAGGATTACTAATATTATCCAAGAAAAATAAAGTAAAGGTTTTCTCTTCTTAGAAACTATAGGAGTCGGAATGAAGTGATTGGACAGGAAATTATAGCTAAACCAAAGTGCCAAATGGAAGTGGAACATATATATTGTTGTTTGTTCGGGTAAAAGGATAACAATTTGGACCATTACGTAGGATATAGGAAACCAAGAAAGGAATGAGATTGGAGGGTTTGCATTCCATGGCCTTCAATCTCCATCATTAACATGACAGTTTTTAAAAGATAATGCTATGGTCCATTATTCCACGCACCAAATTATAGAAACATAATGGCCATAGATCCAACATTTCCTCTTTTTCAACTAGCAACCGCCCTTTTTCTTACCTTAATTTGATCTTTAATATCAACCACGCGACTTCTCATCCTTTGCTTGTGATGAGTATATGGGTCACACAAATCCATCATGCTACACTATCTAACACTATCATCACTCACAATCCTATATATCTTTCACAAAAGGGAAAGCTACCACCTTCACTTCTTTAATATCACCCATGCCCTTAACATCATCATTTCAAATAATTCACATTTTTTACCCACACATGCAATTGTCTCACCACAACTTCTCTACAATTATTACCTCCACACCCACAACACTTCAACTCCTAAAAGTAAAAACCTTTTTATTTCAACGGTTACTAATTATTTCATGAAAACCACATATATCAAGCAATGCTTTCTATTGGTTTCTTCTCTCTGAGTTCCAAATTCATGTTGGAAATGTAAGTATGAGTCGAAGAGTCTCGAATTGGATAAAAATAAGAAAATAAAACACTTTATAAAGGTGAAAAGCTCATTATCTTAAAGTTTTAGAAAGAAAGTGGTGTCAATTCCTTGTATGGTTGGATTTATATCTCTAATTAATGTTTATGTATAGAAAGTGGAATGGAACTTGACAAGTATTACTATAAATTAAAACATTGTTTTTGTCAATTATTAAAATGGGGTTGGTGGTAGCATCAATTATCACGCGATGGACAAAGTAGAATAATACATAAAAGCTAGTTTTGTAATATATTTTTGGGGAGGCACTGTACATACATATGCATATATAAGGCATTGCTATTGGAGCATCATATGGATAATGGATCCAACATGGGATCTATTGTACGGGTACAATCACAACGGTACTCCGAAGCAACAAAAAAAGAATCGATTGAGTTTTGGAAGAATATGCTTCCAACACATCGATATATGGTTTTAGAAATAATAATACCAAAAAATTTTAGTGTGTCTTGTCGGTGTTCCATTATTTCTTCTTTTTTCTCTAACTTGGTAAAATAAATGCATATAAATACAACGACACTGTCTTCACACAGTTCTATGTTTAGCAGATGTCAAGGAACCACCTCGGTTTTGGTTTTAGTATTTTCAGATTAATTCCCTTGCATTGTGCTGAACAATCGTACAATTTATATTGTAGTATAACAAACATTGCTTTTCAGTTTTCACAGCATATCAACCGTACTGATTTTGTGTTATGCCCCTTTATCCTGATAATTAACACTAATGCTACTGTATGAATGATGAATAGGTAAATAGTCCAAAAAAAAGTGATGAATTTAGTTTGAGGTTGTCACTATTTAAGATTCCAATGGTTGGTTGAAACTGGAAAAAGGAAACAGGAAATGGTATCTTTGCATAAGGATTACAAATCATAGGATCCCATCTGAAGTTAATGCAGAAGGTTCAGAGAGACAAAATTTGGCAGGAAGCTCTTGCCTTTTTCATAGCTCTATTTGGTGTCAGCAGCATACTTGAATGTGATCTTAAAAGCAACAACCATGCATCGGCCATAGAATAATAGTTAAAACTAGAGGGGAGGTTAACCAAGAGCAATATGATGAATTTAATGGAGAAAGAATATAAGAGAGAAGCACTTCTCTAAAGGGCTGACAAGGCAGGGCTTATAAAGAAGTATACCTATCCTACAAAAAGTGCTTTATGAAGAATATATCTTGGCAAAATTGGATCCTGCATCATGCTTTTGGGTTGAACCAGCCAAAGTTAGACATAATAACCAATATTTTAATGGGGCATTAGAAACTTAAGCACATGTTCAAAGGGGATTAGTCTTTTAACACCCAAAAAGATAGAGAAAGTAGCTGAAGGTAGTGGAGAAATAAGGCCTATATGCTTCACAAATCAAAGCAAATTTTTCAATCACTTTAGGCACTAAAAAGAATTCCTAGGCTAGCGGAATGCCTACTAATTAGCCCATTAAGGCCTAAGCACATGTCCAAAGCAGGTCAGAGAGAGTGATCAACATAAACATTAAAAAACCTCATGGCAAATGCAACCTAGCCACGTATGTAGCATCCTTGTCCAATCAAAACCCGTTCAAGATAATAATAAAAAGTGAGAGAGCAATAAACAATGCAATAGAACAGTACTTTTTTTTTTTTTTTCTCTCAGGAAACTAACACAGGCATAAGACAGTGCCAAAGACAACACAATTTAATGAATAGTGTCTTTCAATCCTATTGTTTTTGCTTTTACCCTGTCATATAAATGGCACGTGACCAAGTGACACTCTACCTTTTGGTCATGGCAGTTAGAGACAAGTTCATCTTTCCGTCGTCTTGTTCATCTCCCAAGACGCCGCTCATAACCACATTAGCCTCCATAACTATTCAAAATTGGTCCCCCACCACATACCCACTTAACATCACTAATTGCATACCTTAATCACCATTGGTATCACCATTGCAGTAATGAAAATATATACATAATAAGTACTCTAGTTGATAATTACTCTCTACTACTACTACAACTACTACACATTACTATTATTATTATTTAAAGCAAATTCTTCCACTTGTCTTGTGACTTTTTAATATATTCTCATGCTTCCTCACTTTACAATTGTTTACCATAAACATGAAGGTAGTGCTGATTAGTTAGTGTCCACCAGAGACAAGGATCAGCCGCATATGCTCAATTTTGATAAGTATTCATACCAATGCCTTTTCCTATGTACAAATTACTGTCAAACACATGCTCATGATTCCAATTTCTTCAACAGCTTGCCCAGTAAGCTTCTATAATCTTTAACTAACTTTTGCTGTGATCAACCCACTTAACTCGCATAGTTGAATTTCTGTACAAAACTAGTTTATTAGTCAGCCACAAATGCTACTTGCACGATTGGGCCTTAGACCTTTCACAAAAATAACAATGATTCTGTTGCTGAAATGTGTCCACAATGTAGTTGTGCATCACAAGAAACTTTAATATAATGTTTCTGAATTTAAAATGCATACCTCCACTCGAGTTTCTGGAATATTGCCAAGAAGTGCATATGTGATGATGCTAAGAATGAAGGGTTTAAAGTTGTTTTTGCTAGTTCATACATTCAAATCTGATATTCTTTTCTTTGTTGTATATATATAGAAAACAAATCAGGGCTACTAAAAACTTCTTAATGGTTAATAAGACTTAAAATTGCTGTTAAAACTAGAGAAAAGTTCATATTTAATCCATGTTGAGGTCTAAAAATTTGATTCCACGTCATGTGGTAGAGTATGACCTTGCATCTCTACCCTTATCCTTGTTATCCCGTGGCTGGTATTGTCCAATTTATTTTCTATTAAGATTAAAAGGAAAAAAGAATGAAGTAACGAAGAAAAGGTCACGTTACAATCCAAGTAGACTAAGGATCCTAAGAATTAAAATTAAATTTTGAAAGAGAAAAATAACAAGATAATGAAAATAATTCTCAGTGCTTGCATTGACAGAACATCGAGCCCTCTATCTGGTTATCAAGAACTATACCTTCAGAACCAGATACCTATAAATCTCTTTCGGTTTGAAGCAAAACAACAAGAAAAACTTTGTGCAGCACAAATTTAAAGTGGGAAGAATATTTGAACGAAATTTCCTCTAACTAGTCGAGCCAAACTCTGTAAGAAGATGCTCAAACTAATGCTTTCTACGAGTTTAAAAGTGAATTGGTAATACGTGTTGATTCATAACTATAAAAAATTTCTCTGAAGATTGTGTTGGGTGAGCACAGTGAGCCTAAATTCTTTAGATGAGGTCCAAAACAGACTTTGACAACAGAAAAATGTGTTCTTTTAACGTAATAATGTGTTGTTATGATGCATTTTTGGTTTGAAACACGTAAATGTTAAGTTACTATTGTCAATCCAATCATTAAGAAACCAAAATCGATTATTTGTTTGAGCAGCAAGAGAAATCCAACTTCAAAGGTCAATTTAATGAATATTGGACACTATGCCAGCTAGGGAAGCACTACAACAAGCAAGAGAAACAGGTGGGCCAAAAGAAAATAACAACTATTATGTATGAAGAATGAAGCAACCACGACTATTGGGTTGGGCTAGAAAACAAATACCAGCGTTGTTGTCTGTGGAAATGTGTACGCATCCAGTTGCATTCTCGACCCATAAAACACCCTTCCTTTGCTGTTCTCTGTTTCTGTCATCCTCACCCCACTGAAAACAGCTGTGTTTGTGTTTTAGGATTATGTCTGATTTTCAATGTTATAAAAAAATATACATAATAATTTCTGCTTGTGTGTTTCAGTAGGTAGGGTAGTTACAGGTTGGAAAACTATTTTTGAGCTGAAGGTAAAAGTACTTTATCCACATTAAAATGTTTAGATATAGTAAATTTAGATGAATAATGAGTGGTAGATAATTTTAATAAAAATAATTGAGTCATATAGATTATTGAGGAAACATAATTGTTAAAATTGTTAAAAACGTGAGATAGATAATAGTGGTAAGAGGCTTAAAATAATAAAATAAAGAAATGGAATAACTGATATTGGGCCTTACCTGGATGCTATGCAATGTCCAGTGGTCAGTTTCTTTCCGTACCTCCATAAATGTCTTACTGTAAATCCCATATAAATAAACTTTCCATTTTATTTTCTTTTGGATTGTTTAATTTAGAAATAAAAAATTACTTTCAAATTATATAATCTCAAAAATATTTTTTAAAAGCTAATTTTAAATTGTATAATCTAAAAGTAAAAAAAATTATTTCTGAATTATGCCATCTGAAAATTAAACTCCAGAAATTGTATAATTCAAAAAAGAAAAAATAAATTATTGAATAATTGAAGTGCTTGAGAAATTTATGGAGGTACGGGAAGAAACTGCCGTCCAGTTTCTGGTGAAAATTATTGTGTACAAAACGAAAGGGATATGAAATTTGAATGCTTGAAACCATTTTGGAGAATCATAATTAAAAAGAGACTCATATTACATGTAGGTAGGCAGCAGCTAGTATTCCAAGTCCCAAATTTACAATAATGAATGGGAAGTTTGGTTCTGTGAATTTTAAAATCAATATCTTATACCATGTTTGGATATTATTTATATATATTCAAAATCAATATTATTGTATTTTAAAATCAATATCTTGTACCATGTAAAGCAGTATAATTATAAATTCAATTTTTTTTCTTATACAAATAAAAAGTTTTGATGTCAATTAATCTGTTTTATATATTTAGGATAACAATGTTTAAAGGGATAAAAAAAATTAAAATCACGCATTTTATCTAAAGATTTATTAAAGTTTTGAGTAAAAATGGATTAAACTAACATGGATTTTCACGTGAACACATTTATAGGTGGTTTATCATTCATCATATATATATATATATATATATATATATATATATATATATATATATATATATATATATATAGAACGGTTTATAGAAGTGAGCTCGATGGTATAAGAATAGCACTGAAAAGAATGAAGTGTGGACAATAACAAAGAAGGGTATAATAGAATTCAATTTCGAAATTGTTGTTTTGACAAAAGTTCGCCACTGGCATTTGGTGGTTCTTCTAGATTACTGCTTGGACAGAAATGAGAAGCTTATTGTGTATGAGTACATGCCTCAAGGAACGTTGAGTAGACATCTTTTCAACTGGCCAGGAGAAGGACTAGAACCACTAGAGTGGAACAGAAGATTGACGATTGCCTTAAATGTGGCAAGGGGTGTCGAGTACCTCCATGGCTTGACCCATCAAAGCTTAATACATAGGGACTTAAAACCTTCAAACATTCTCCTTGGAGATGATATGAGGGCAATGGTTGCTGATTTTCGTCTATTGCATCTTGTTCCAGAAGGAAAAGTCTCTATAGAAAGAAGAATTGCAGGAACTTTTGGATATTTGGCACCAGAGTATGCAGGTATCACTTAGTTTTATCACTTTCCTTCACCATACCATGTCTTTGTGAGTAATGTCGTATTGAGTCAGTATCTCCAATAAACAATTGGAATAGAGTAGGCAATAAATATATTTCAAGTCAATGACCAAGTGTTCTATTATGTTATTCCTGGGAATAATATACCTTAGTAAAATCTAGTTTGATCAATTAGAATATTTATTTCTTGATAGGATCCATGATGCTTTACGAGCTACCGGTGGCATTTCATTTTTTCATAGGAAGCTAATATGATATTCTTCATGTTTCCACTGTCTAACCAACTCTCCCAATATTTAGCTAATTTACCAACTTACTAGGAAGTTAGTTGAAGTAACCATTTAATCATTACACCAATTCAATGAAATAAATACTCTGTACTCAACACTCAAGAATGAAGCCTTTACATCCATGTTATTCATGTTCAATGCATACAAATCGACATGACTATTTTCCTTCCAAGGCATTAGTTTTTAAATGTGTATTCAAAATGTAAATTTGCCATTGGATTTATCTTGTCTTCAGAACATATGGTTTATATGGATCAGTTGGATGTTTGGTATCTAACTTGCTTGCTTGGTGATATAAATGTTCATTGATTTTTAGCCATGCATTTCTAACACCGTCATGCAAATGGCTATCTAATTGTAGTGACTGGCCGTGTGACAACTAAAGTTGACGTGTTCAGCTTTGGGGTGATATTGATGGAGCTGATAATAGGAAGAAAAGCACTTGATGAGACTCAACCCAAGGATAGCACACACCTTGTAACATGGTTCCGCATAATGTCCATAAATAAGGACTCATTTCGCAAGGCTATTGACTCAGCAATTGATCTCAACGAGGAAACTCTTGCTAGTATTCACACTCTTGTAGAGTTAGCTGGTCATTATTGTGTCAGGGAGTCATATCAAAGGCCTGACATGGGTCATATTGTTAACGTGTTTTCTTCTCTCGTTGAATTCTAGAAACCATCTGATCAGAATTCTGAAGATATATATGGCATTGACCTTGACATGTCCTTGCCACAAGCACTTAAGAAGTGGCAGGCTTATGAAGGTAGAAGTCAAATGAAGTCCTCTTCTTCATTTTCGCTTCTACCAAGCTTGGATAACACACAGAGAAGTATATAATAACCTATTTTGACGAAATAAAGTAGCACAATTTTGCACAGTTTTACACCAGAATATTCATATACTCTTCAAACTTGTATCAGAGCTCCACGGGGCCTGGTATACAAGCTGCAACTTATCAGTGAAAACCACAAAGTTTCAATGTTGGTGGAGCTATCTAATTGTAGTGACTGGCCGTGTGACAACTAAAGTTGACGTGTTCAACTTTGGGGTGATATTGATGGAGCTAATAACAGGAAGAAAAACACTTGATGAGATCAACCCAAGGATAACATGCACCTTGTAACATGGTTCCGCAGAATGTCCATAAATAAGGACTCATTCCGTAAGGCCATTGACTCCGTAATTGATCTCAATGAAGAAACTCTTGCGAGTATTCACACTATTGTAGAGTTAGTTGCTCACTGTTGTGCCAGGGATCCATATCAAAGGCCTGACATGGGTCATATTATTAACATGTTTTCTTCTCTCATTGAACTCTAGAAACCATCTTATCAGAATTCTGAAGATATATATGGCATTGACATTGACATGTCCTTGCCACAAGCATTTAAGAAGTGGCAGGCTTATGAAGGTAGAAGTCAAATAGAGTCCTCTTCTTCATCTTCGCTTCTACCAAGCTTGGATAAAACACATACAAGTATATAATAGCCTATTTTGACGAAATAAAGTAGTACAATTTTGCACAGTTTTGCACCAGAATATTCATATACTTTTCAAACTGGTATGAGAGCTCCACAGAGCTTGATGCACAAGCTGCGACTTATTAGTGAAAACAACAAAGTGTCAGTGTTGGTGGAACTAGTGAAACGCAAATAATACCTAGCAGTGAGGCAGGAGATATCTAAATGGTTGAAGTCGGAAACATGGTCATTTTAATACAAGTTTTGAGGAATGTCACGGATAACTTCAGTGAGAAGAACATATTGGGACAAAGAGATTTTGGAACGGTTTATAGAGGTGAGCTCCATGATGGTACAAGAATAGCAGTGAAAAGAATGGAGTGTGGGGCAATAACAGGGAAGGTCGCAGCAGAATTCAAGATTGAAATTGTTGTTTTGACAAAAGTTCGCCACCGGCATCTTGTGGCTCTTCTAGGTTACTGCTTGGACGAGAATGGGAAGCTGTTTGTGTATGAGAACATGCCTTAAGGAATGTTGAGTAGGCATCTTTTCAACTAGCCAGAGGAAGGACTGGAACCACTAGAGTGGATAAGAAGATTGACGATTGCCTTAGATGTGGCAAGGGGTGTCGAGTACCTCCATGGCTTGACCCATCTAAGCTTCATACACAAGGACTGAAAACCTTCAAACATTCTCCTTGGAGATGATATGAGGGCAAAAGTTGCTGATTTTGGTCTTATGCGTCTTGCTCTGGAAGGAAAACCCTCTATAGAGTTACAATTTGATTGGTAATTAAGTGTGTTTGGTTATACAACTTAATAGTTAATACCACCAAAATCAAACAAAGGATAAAGAAAAAGACTTATATGACTATGCTGAATTCATTCTTTTCTTTAGTTCAAGCTATCTCGGTTCTCAAACATGGAAAGACATGTTTAAAAAATAAATAAGCCAATCATTACAGTAGCCACGTAACTATCCTGTAGAATCATTGATCTATATCTATCAATTGTTTCCTTCCATGATTTACTTATAATAACGTATTTCGTGGATGCTATTTTCTCTCATTGTCTTCCCCAATCACCAATTTAACAATACACATTCAGATAACAAAGTCAGAAAAGATTTAATTTTTGAAGAACAAACTGAAACACCGTTCTTAGGGTCAGTTTCTACTCTCTCTTTCATATTTGTTTTTGAGCCAATTAGTTTTATTTGTTGTATTCTGTGTGATCGGAAGCAAGGTTGGTTAGGAATTTGTGGACACCACAGATTGTGTATCCGCTAAATGTTTTATATTATCTAACATCGCTTGCATATTTTATATTCTTTAATTTGAAGGATTGTTTATATTCCGATATAGGATCAGGTGATTCGGTGGTGGGAAATTCTTATGGAAAAAGAAAAGGGAATTGTTGAACAATTATTTGGGTCATGAGTGATAGCTTCTTCCCCATTTCTTCATCCCTTTCTGTTGAAATGTTTGCTTGTCAAAACACTTGGGAAAGGCTAGAAACAAAGCAAAAAGAAAAGATGTTCATTGTATTTGCTTAGGACCAATACTGCTTTGAACTTTGGGTGGTTTTTCTTGTTTTACCTGTTTTGCTGATATGCACTTAAGCTTTGCTTCACATTTCCAACATAATTCACTTATTATCACTTCCCTTTGTGCTTGCAGCTTCACCTAGGATTCTGTATCTTAGTTGCAGTTGCTCTTCCCATAGTTTTCAAAGGAACTACAACAGCATGGTGGGCAGTACCACCGCCACCTACTTTCCAAATCCTTTACCCTTCTTCATTTTCTTAACCATGATGACTCTTTTCTCCAACTCCTAGGACGATGTTTCAGTAATGTTGGCTCTCAAGAACAGCCTCAACCCGTAGAGATGAACCGGCCCGGACCCATGCAAGTGGGACCACGCCAAGAGCTCTGAAGATAAACGGGTCACCCGGATCCAAATCGATCACCTCAATCTCCAGGATAAGAGTAGCATGTCCCCTCAGGGTTTAGTAAGGCTTAGCATCTCCCCTCAGGGTTCAATAATGGAGCTTCATGATAGAACATTAAAGTTTGAAAAAGAACCGGATTTTAAAAATGATGGCAAAAAGACTTCCCATGTTCTAGATGTTGTGTTTTTAGTGATTGGGGCGATTTTTGTGGTTTCTATGATTGGTTTCCTGGTTTTCTGCCTGTTTAGGATGAAGCAAAAGTTGAGCAGGGTCCAGAACCGTGTCAGTGTTGGTGGTGCTAGTGAAACGCGAACCATACCTGACAGTGAGGCAGGAGATATCCAAATGGTTGAAGCCGGAAACATGGTCATTTTCATACAAGTTCTGAGGAATGCCACAAACAACTTCAGTGAGAAGAACATATTAGGAAAAGGAGGTTTTTGAATGGTTTATAGAGGTGAACTCCATGATGGTACAAGAATAGCAATGAAAAGAATGGAGTGTGGGGCAATAAAAGGGAAGGGTGCAATAGAATTCAAGTCTGAAATTGTTGTTTTGACAAAAGTTCGCCACCGGAATCTTGTGGTTCTTATATGTTACTGCTTGGATGGGAATGAGAAGCTGCTTGTTTACGAGCTCATGCCTCAAGGAACATTGAGTAGACATCTTTTCAACTGGTCAGAAGAAGGATTGGAACCACTAGAGTGGAATAGAAGATTGACGATTGCCTTAGATATGGCAAGGGGTGTCGAGTACCTTCATGACTTGGCCCATCAAAGCTTCATACACAGGGACTTGAAATCTTCAAACATTCTCCTTGGAGATGATATGAGGGCAAAGGTTGCTGATTTTGGTCTTGTGTGTTTTGCTCCGGAAGGAAAACCCTCTATAGAGACAAGAATTGCAAGAACTTTTGGATAATTGGCACTTAAATATGCAGGTATCACTTAGTTTTATAACTTCCCTTCATGACACCATGTCTTTGTGAGCAATGTCGTATTGAGTCAGTTTCTCAAATAAATAGTTGGAATAGAGTAAGCAATAAATATATTTCAAGTCAATGACCAAGTGTCCTATTATGGTATTCCTGGGAATAGTATACCTTAGTAAAATCTACTTTGATTAATTAGGCTATTATATAGCCAAACAAAATACATAAAAATTAGTCCATGTATAACTAACGTGACCATGTTCAAAACAAATTATTCCTCAAAATAAGATCATCCCTATATATCATGATTTATTTTAAGAATAGTTTGTTTTGAACATGGTCACGTAATTTATACGTGGACTAAGTTTTATGTATTTTGTTTGGTTATATAATATCATATTTTGACGAAATAAAGTAGCATAGTTTTGCACTAGAATATTCATATACTCTTCAAACTAGAATCAGAGCTCCATGAGGCCTGATACACAAGATGCATCTTATTAGTGAAAACCACAAAGTGTCAGTGTTGGTGGAGCTAGTGAAACGCGAACAATACCTAGCAGTGAGGCAGGAGATATTCACATGGTTGAAGTCAGAAACATGGTCATTTCCATGCAAATTCTGAGGAATGTCACGGAATACTTTAGTGAGAATAACATATTGGGACAATAAGGTTTTGGAACGGTTTATAGAGGTGAGCTCCACGATACTACAAGAATAGAAGTGAAAATAATGGAGTGTGGGGCAATAACAGGGAAGGGTGCAACAGAATTCAAGTCTGAAATTGTTGTTTTGACAAAAGTTTGCCACTTGCATCTTGTGCCTCTTTTAGGTTACTGCTTGAACGAGAATGAGAAGTTGTTTGTGTTTGAGAACATGCCTTAAGGAACGTTGAGTAGACATCTTTTCAACTGACCAGAGGAAGGACTGGAACCACTTGAGTGGATCAGAAGATTGACGATTGCCTTTGGCAAGGGGTGTCGAGTACCTCCATGGCTTGACCCATCAAAGCTTCATACACAGGGAGTTAAAACCTTCAAACATTCTCCTTGGAGATGATATGAGGGCAGAGGTTGCTGATTTGGTCTTGTGTGTCATTGTTTCGGAAGGAAAAGCCTCTATAGAGACAAGACTTGCAGAAACTTTTGGATACTTAGCACCTGAGTATGCAGGTATCACTTAGTTTTATAACTTCCTTTCACCACACTATGTTTTTGTCAACAATGCCGTATTGAGTCATTTCTCAAATAAACAATTGGAATAGAATAGTCAATAAATATATTTCAAGTCAATAACCAAGTGTCCTATTATGATATTCCCATAAATAATATACCTTAATAAAATTTAGTTTGATTAATTAGGATATTATATAATCAAATAGAATACATAAAATAATTGAAACTCCATTTATTCAAAATTTTAAATATAAAAACTAAATTATATATATATATATATATATATATATATATATATATATATATATATATATATATATATATATATACACGTATATAACGGATTTCTATTTTTTTTGTACATTTATTCTTTAAATAATTATTCTTTCAATATTTTTTAAAATGATGATTTGTTTGAATTTAATTGTCTTTTTTATTTGACTTTTATTTAAATTAACTATTTTTTAATTAAGATTTACTTATAATATAAACAAAAACTACTTACAATAAAATTATAAAAATTGTTTATATTTAATTTTATAATAATAATAATATTTTTATTATTTTTTATAATAAAAAAAAGTTATTGTTTTCATTACTACATATATACATAAAGGAATACATAAATAATAATCATAATCGATTACTGGCTTTTAACATAACTGAAATTATATATACTTTTTTCACAAATCACTTTATTTGACACGAAAAGTTTTTCATTTAAAAAGTGTATCGTTTTTCGTATTCTCTTTTTGATGTTCATATTTTTCTTTCCTAAATGCCCTTGTAAAAACTAACACAATCCAAACATACAGTTAATCCTAACGTTATTAATTTAAAACTAATATTGCAATTATTAACTTAAAATTACTTTCGTTATCTTCTAGTCATAAAAGGTCATCTCGTTCTAGGTTAATAATTTAAATATTACAACTAGCTTCATGTGTAAAGAAAAGTTCGATTGAAAAGAGAAAAACAAACACAAAAGGGAGAAAAAGTAGATAATAGAACATCATTGATGCTAAACATGAAATTGCAAATCAAATTCTTTCAACAATGTTGAATTATATTTATTGTAACCATGTCTAAATTATCTATATGCTATCACATAATAAAAGGGGAAAATACATCTAGGGTTCATTGGAAGAAAGAGAATCTTTTTTAAGGAAAAACCCTCACTCCATACCAACAAGGTTTTAGAGTTGTTTTGCACTAAGGAATGTGGACCATTGCAAATCAATTACCTTCAATTCAAACCATCCATAAAAACATCAATATTACAAAGTGGGTGATAATTATAACAAAGAAATTCTCTTCAAATTTAAATCCTATATATTCAACAGAGATAAGAGATATTAATTACCATACAACAACATGTATCTAATAGAAAGACAAAGAAGCAAACTACTTCTTCCAATTATAAAACGTCTATAAACAGTGTTCATTGAAGCCAAAATTAGAAAGTGAATTTATGACTACGCAAACAACAAATTTTCATCCACAATTCCAGACTTTAATGGAAAAATATGTCAACATTGATTTCGAGTGAAAGTATAGTATTCAACCTACCGACTGAAATGCTTAGGTAGTGAAGTTACATACACCCTATATGTCTTGAAGAAAAATGATAATTAAGTGCCTTTATTTCAATAAATCAAGTGAGAAAGATACATATTAGCCATTTTGTAGCAAACAATTAACAACAAAAACGTCATCAAACCAAATAAAACAAAACGCGTGTGGTACTTGCTCTTTATTGTTCAGGTATATATATATATATATATATAAACCAAACGACCATAAAGTCACTCTGTGATCAATCTAATCGGACGGTTGAGGATGGACGGCCGACGAAAGTCCATAATTAAGTGTTCCTATAAAGATTAAGATAAGTAATGATTGATGTATTGGGTTGTGATTGAGTCGCAATTAAGATTTCACTAATCTCAAGCCTATGACGAAAACTATAAATATAAGTCAAAGGTAAAATGTAGGTGATTTGTATTTACTGGACATTTATTCATTGAACTCCCGTAGATTTGAAAATAAATTTGTTGTTGTTTATTTGAGTAGATTTATAGGTAAGTGAGAGTGAATTTAGGAGTAAAGTTTGTGACAATTAGTATAGGATTTGATTGATGTGACAGATAAAAAATTGCTTAATTGGTATAAATTGAAAATTATCAAAATATCCTTTGTGATAAAAAAAATATAAAATTATATTGATTAATAATATATTTATGGTTTAATACCCAACTTTGTCCCTAGTTTGGTTGGCAAATCTCAAATTTAGTCCCTCTTTAGAAAAGTGTTTGAAATTGGTCCTTACTTTTAAATTTTTGAGTCAAAATAGTCCCTTCCGTTAAATAATAACAAACGGTGTTAAATTTTTTTTTCTCTCTTCTCATTTTCTATGCATTGCAGGTTTTTGTCAGTATTTGCAGTATTTAATGATTATTGTACTTTTACCAATAAAATTTAATATCCTTAATTGAGTAATGAAGTCAGAAAAATTTAGTTATGAATAAAGATTAGGCTTAATAGCTCTTTTGGTCCCTATTTTCGTCACGTGTGTTCGTTTTGGTCCCCATATTTTTTTTTGTTCAATGTTGTCCTAAATATCGTAATTTGTGTTCAATTTAGTCCTTTTTACTAACGCCGTCTAAATCGATAACGGCCAAATCTCCACATGTGCAATTAGAGACTGAACTGTCATTTATGTTCTGACGTGGACTAGATCAGTTATCATCATAGGGATCACATTCGAAAATAATTAACAGAAATGAGGACTAGATTGAACAACCTTCATTCATTAGAAAACATAGAGCCACATCACCATCTTCTTCAACCTTCAGCCCAATCAAAAATAGAAACCCTACTTTCTTTCTAAAATCCTAACCCTAGCGCCGCCACACCTAAACCCTCAGGCCACCACCTCAATCACCACATACCTGCAAACGAAACCCAGAAGACCATTACCATGACGCTGCTGCGACCACCTCCATGCGCCCCCATCTTCATCGCGCGCCTTCACCATCATCTTCTTCCTAGTTCGCGCTGCCACCATAGCGATTGAGGGTTTCGATTTGGGGGTTTTTGTTGTGTTATCTGGTTTTTGTAAATTGGAATGTATGATTTTCATTTCAAAATTGATTTGGGGAATTTTTGGTTGTTCTCTGTTTTGCGAGTGGTTAGAGATTTTGTTCTTCCCTGCAGGTATGGGTTTTGTGAAGTGGGAGATGAGGGTTCATATTGGGAATGTTAGGGTTGTTGAACTTGGGGTTTTTCGTTTTGGGTTCATTTGATTCGCGATAATGGGTTTCGTGGTGATTGTTGTTGGATGCACGGGTGGCATCAATGAAGGTGCTGGTAGGTGGCCATGGGTGGTGTTTTTGGGTGGTTATTGGACAGAGAAAATGATGGAGGTGAGAAGATGGTGGCTGGTCGTGACCGTGGCGGCGATGGTTAGGGTTAGGTGGTGGCTAGGGTTTTTGTGTAAGGGGAAATTAGGGTTTCTGGAGGTAGGAGATGATGATGACGTGTCAAGGGTGATCTGTCATTGATTGCACAACTGGACAGTTGGCCGTTAATGATTTAAACGTCGTTTGCAAAAAGGACTAAATTGAACCTAAATTACATTCTTTAGGACTACATTGAACAAAAAAAAACATGGGAACCAAAACGAATTTTTGTAACCAAAATAGGGACCAAAAGAGCTATTAAGCCTAAAGATTATGCTCACTTGTTACCTCTACTACCAATTGGAATACCTTTATGTTTCTTTATAAGTGTGATTCTCTTTAAAAAAAGTACTTTTATTTAGTTATTACTTTTACAATACATTTTTTTTAAATTTTGAAAAATTGATTAAAAATAAATCTAAATATATATTTTTAATTCCTGTAAAATAAGTGAGTTTATAATTTGTTTAAAAGGTATTTTTTTCTTAATTACTCTAAAAGTAAAAATAAAAAATTTAATTTTTTAATGATTTTTTTTGTTTTTGTTTAAATTTTATGATGTATATAACTAAATAATATTGCAGGTTTTTGTTTAAAATTTTTTTTATATTTCATTTGGTAGTAGAGGTAACAAGTGAGCAAAATCTTTATTTTTCTAACTTCATTACTCAATGAAGGATATTAAATTTTATTGGGAAAAATACAATAACCATTAAATACTGCAAATACTAAGAAAAACCTGCAATGCACAGAAAATGAGAAGAGAAAAAAAAAAATTTAACACTGTTTCTCATTATTTAACGGAATGGACTATTTTGACTCAAAAATTTAAAAGTAAGGACCAATTTCAAATACTTTTCTAAGGAGGGACTAAATTGAGATTTGTCAACCATACTAGAGACAAAGTTGAATATTAAACCTATATTTATTGATAAAAAATATTATAAAGAGGAAAAAAATCAAAATTATTTTCTAAAATAAAAAATGTATTTAAGTAAAATTAAATAATTATAGTTAAAATATTTTTTTTTTAATAATAAAGTATTATTTTATTCAATATTCATATTTAAAATAGTTTAACCGAATAAAGTAATTAAAAAAACAAACCATTTTAAATTAAAAAACTATTTCAATTTAATGTATTTTAATTCCTCAATAAAATGGAATAAACTGATGATAAATTATAAAGTAAAAAAAAAATAAAGAGAGTACTCCTCCCCCAGGTTCTCTGCATCACCTTATAATGGATTTTTCATAAAATCAACGCAAATTCCTTCTCATCAGCATAGATAAAAAAATGCAATGTGTCCCACAAATCTTCGCTCTTCCTTCTTTTTAAATTCATGAAAATAAACACGAATTATCCTCCAAATCCGTCTCTCTAAATTTGCTTGAACAATCAAATTCATTGAAATGAACATAAGCTTAAAAAAATTGTAAAGATGTTTAGAGTAATTCAATCTCACAACCAAAATATATATATATAAATTTATTACATTAAGTTTAAGCTTAACTCAAATCATATGTACTTACATAAAATTTGGACATATATAAAAAAGTGTTTGAGATTAAGTAATATAAATATAAATTGTGTTAGAAAACGTAAATGTAAAGATGAAAATTAAAATATGGGTGATAGGTAGATACCTACCTATGGTTGACATCTCTAACAAGAGGCATTAAAAAAAGTTTCCTTGTGTCATTATTAGTTACTAAAAAAAGATTAAAAATCATTTAAAGTCCCTCTTCCCTCATTAGCAAGGGTTATTAATATATATATACCGTCCAGCTAAGACATGGAGAGCACAACACAACAATCATAAACTCAAAACTTTATGATCAGCTGCTTCCACTCTTATTTTATTTCTTCCATTCCCATCACTTTTTTTGTTTGTGGGGTTATCAACAACCTATGTCTTTCTCAGCCTTACCTGTTATAATTATGCTCTTCGGAAAACTCTTTTGTTTTCATTTGGACCATTAACATGAACCTCAAAACAACAAACTTCACATATTTAATAGATGAAATAAAATAAAAATAAATAAGAGATGAAATTGAAAAGGAAATGAGTTTATTATAGGAGAACAGACATGTCTGAAAACCTGGGAGAACAGCTGGACCTGGTTTTGCTCTTGCCAACCATTAAGACATTAGCCCATATTTGCATGTGATTGCCTTACCGTAGAGCCGAACTTTTCCTTTTTTTAATGTATACAAAAATGGAACTTCATTATTTTAAATAAATAAAAAATGTATAATTTATTTGTAATGATTAATATTAAGATTAGTATTAGTAAAATAATAAAATGCAGATGTGATGATGATGGGCCATGCATGAGAGCTTCACTTGCTGAGTCTCTCACTCACTCACTCAGCAATGGTCACGACAGCCAGATACCTGGGGCCCACTGCCATGTGCGTTTCTCCTTCTTCCCCGTTCCCTTCTCATTTCAACTCCCAAACCCAAACTCAACAAACAAAACACTTTCTTTTCTAATTTCTATGCTTTCCCTCACATCACATCACATTACCTTCTCCCACACGGCCAACGGACCAGAACCTCAACACCATGGTGAGCAGAACCACCACCACCACTACCTACTTTCTAAATCCTTTACCCTTTTTCATTTTCTTAACCATCATGACCCTTTTCGCCAACTCCCAGGACGATGTTTCGGTAATGCTGGCTCTCAAGAACAGCCTCAACCCGCCGGGATGGACCGGCCCGGACCCATGCAAATGGGACCACGTCAGGTGCTCTGAGGATAAACGGGTCACCCGGATCCAAATCGGCCGCCTCAATCTCCAGGGTACTCTCCCTGCAACTCTTCAGAACTTGACCCAGTTGGAACAGTTGGAGCTCCAATACAACAACATCTCGGGTCCCATTCCCTCTCTTAACGGCTTGACCAACCTCCGTGTCTTCATTGCTAGCAACAACCGCTTCTCCGCCGTCCCCGCCGACTTCTTCGCCGGCATGTCGCAGCTCCAGGCGGTGGAGATCGACAACAACCCCTTTGAGCCCTGGGAGATCCCTCAGACTCTCCGAAACGCTTCTGTGCTTCAGAACTTCTCCGCCAACTCTGCCAATGTCAGAGGCACTTTGCCGGATTTCTTCAGCTCCGACGTGTTTCCTGGTTTGACGGTTTTGCACTTGGCCATCAATAACCTCGAGGGGACGTTGCCTTTGAGCTTTTCTGGCTCTCAGATTCAGTCTTTGTGGTTGAATGGGCAGAAGAGCGTTAACAGGCTCGGTGGCAGTGTTGCTGTTTTGCAGAACATGACTTTCTTGACGGAGGTTTGGTTGCACTCGAATGCTTTTACGGGTCCGTTGCCTGATTTGTCCGGGTTGAAGAGTTTGAAGGTTTTGAATTTGAGGGATAACAGGTTTACAGGTCCTGTTCCTCCTTCGTTGGTGGGTCTCAAGACACTTGAAGTTGTGAACTTGACTAATAACTTGTTTCAGGGTCCTCTGCCGGTGTTTGGCAATGGAGTTGAGGTGGATAACGATAAGGATTCCAACAGTTTTTGTTTGTCAGGACCTGGTGATTGTGATTCTAGGGTGCAGGTTCTTCTTTCTATTGTTGGGCTTATGGGGTATCCTCAAAGGTTTGCCGAGGGTTGGAAGGGGAATGATCCTTGTGCTGATTGGATTGGAATTGCTTGTGGAGATGGGAATATAACTGTTGTTAATTTTCAGAAGATGCAACTTAGTGGTGAGATATCCCCAGACTTTTCAAAGATTAAATCTTTGCAAAGAATAGTACTTGCGGATAACAATCTCACTGGTTCAATTCCAGTAGAGCTTACTACTTTGCCTCGGCTTAGTCTATTGAATGTTGCGAACAATCAGCTTTATGGGAAGGTGCCGAGTTTTAGGAGTAATGTAGTTGTGAGTACTAATGGTAATGTTGATATAGGGAAGGATAAGAGTAGCCAGTCCCCTCAGGGTTCAGTGTCTCCAACGGCTCCCAATTCAAAGGGAGAAAACGGTGGGGGTTCTGGAAATGGTGGCAAAAAGTCTTCCCATGTCGGAATGATCGTGTTTTCAGTGATTGGGGCGGTTTTTGTGATTTCTATGATTGGTTTCCTAGTTTTCTGCCTGTTTAGGATGAAGCAAAATAAGTTGAGCAGGGTCCAGAGCCCAAATGCTCTAGTTATTCATCCTAGGCATTCTGGGTCTGATAATGAGAGTGTGAAGATAACAGTTGCAGGTTCAAGTGTCAGTGTTGGTGGTGCTAGTGAAACGCGAACCATACCTGGTAGTGAGACAGGAGATATCCAGATGGTTGAAGCCGGAAACATGGTCATTTCCATACAAGTTCTAAGGAATGTCACAGACAACTTCAGTGAGAAGAACATATTGGGACAAGGAGGTTTTGGAACGGTTTATAGAGGTGAACTCCATGATGGTACAAGAATAGCAGTGAAAAGAATGGAGTGTGGAGCAATAACAGGGAAGGGTGCAGCAGAATTCAAGTCTGAAATAGCTGTTTTGACAAAAGTTCGTCATCGACATCTTGTAGCTCTTCTAGGTTATTGCTTGGACGGGAATGAGAAGCTGCTTGTGTACGAGTACATGCATCAAGGAACATTGAGTAGGCATCTTTTCAACTGGCCAGAGGAAGGACTAGAACCACTGGAGTGGAATAGAAGATTGACGATTGCCTTAGATGTGGCAAGGGGTGTCGAGTACCTCCATGGCTTGGCCCATCAAAGCTTCATACACAGGGACTTAAAACCTTCAAACATCCTCCTTGGAGATGATATGAGGGCAAAGGTTGCTGATTTTGGTCTTGTGCGTCTTGCTCCGGAAGGAAAAGCCTCTATAGAAACAAGAATTGCAGGAACTTTTGGATATTTGGCACCGGAGTATGCAGGTATCACTTAGTTTTATAACTTCCCTTCACCATACCATGTTTTGTGAACAATGCCGTATTTAGTCAGTTTCTCAAATAAATAGTTAGAATAAAGTAACTAAATGTCCTGTTATGGTATTATTATGGTATTCCTGGGAATAGTATACCTTAGTAAACTCTAGATTGATTAATTAGCATATTTATGTCCTGATAGGATCCATGATGCTTTAAGAGCTACTAGTGACATTTCATTTCTTCCTAGGAAGCTAATATAACATTCTTCTTGTCTCCACTATCTAACCAACTCTCCCACTATTTGGCTAATTTACCAACTTAAGTTAGTTGAAGTAACCATTCAATCATTACACCAATTTACTGAAGTAAATACTCTCTACTCAAGACTCAAGAATGAAGCCTCTACATCCATGTTATTCATGTTCAATGCATACAAATCGACATGACTATTTTCCTTCTAAGACATTATTTTTAAATGTGCATTCAATATGTAAATTTCCCGTTGGATTTATCTTGTCTTCTGAAGATATGGTTTATTTGGATCAGTTGGATGTTTGCTATCTGACTTGCTTGCTTGGTGGTATAAATGTTCATTGATTTTTAGCTATGCATCTCTAACACCGCCATGCAAATGACTATCTGATTGCAGTGACTGGCCGTGTGACAACTAAAGTTGATGTGTTCAGCTTTGGGGTGATATTGATGGAGCTAATAACGGGAAGAAAAGCACTTGATGAGACTCAACCTGAGGATAGCATGCACCTTGTAACATGGTTCCGCAGGATGTCCATAAATAAGGACTCATTCCGCAAGGCTATTGACTCCACAATTGATCTCAACGAGGAAACGCTTGCCAGTATTCACACTGTTGCAGAGTTAGCTGGCCACTGCTGTGCTAGGGAGCCATATCAAAGGCCTGACATGGGTCATACTGTTAACGTGCTTTCTTCTCTCGTTGAACTCTGGAAACCATCTGATCAGAATTCTGAAGATATATATGGCATTGACCTAGACATGTCCTTGCCACAAGCACTTAAGAAGTGGCAGGCTTATGAAGGTAGAAGTCAAATGGAGTCCTCTTCTTCATCTTCGCTTCTACCAAGCTTGGATAACACACAGACAAGTATACCTACTCGCCCATATGGATTTGCGGATTCTTTCACATCAGCAGATGGTAGGTGATCATGCTCGGTTGTAAATATTTGTTTTAGTGTGTTTGTTTATTCTCCAGTTGCTTCTTGTGCTGGCTTTTCTTTGTGAACTTGTTTATCTTTTCTCATGGTGTAGATTAATTCTACACCATCTTAGCCCTTGTTAAGAACTTTTACTGACAAACTTGAAAGAGATTCTGAGCGGATAATGTACTTTTCATCATCTCACATTCACGTTTTCCCCCTTCTGAGATGTGTAAATCAAGTATCAGTGTTGAACTTGTTGATTAGCTAATGTTAATTATATTACACTTGTTGAACCAATTTAGTTGCAAGTATAATTGAGTGCCGATGACAAATTGACTCATGACGATCAACACAACAACTGGCACCGTTTTTGAAAATGCACAACTTGAGTTTGTTTCATTTTGAGAGGTGATTTCAAAACTTGGTGGCTACATGACATATGGTTGCTGTCATGTCAATGTTGGAGGGAATCTGGCGTTTATGAAGCAGTTTTGGATGAGCATGAATTTGTGAAATGGACAAAATAGACAGGAGAGGAAGTAGTTAAAAAGATAAAATCAAATATTATTTGCTGCATGTTGCTGTTTGGCCTGGTTTTGAAAGGTGACAGTGTGGCAAAAGGCGAATGCAAGTTAAGCCAAAAGATAAAAGCTGTGCTGTCAAACTTTCCAACTGGCTTCCACAACCCACTTTATTGTTTCTTATATGGAAATAAGGAAAGCCGAACCAAAATGAAGGGCCCTTTTAGCCTTTTTATGTTAACAAATTTCCATGAATACTATAACATTATACAGATGGTTTAATTAATTGACACTATTTAAGGAAAATTAGTATTGATTTCAAGGAAGTTGGTATCGTTTAACTTTTATACTCTAAAATTCCAATGAGTTATATTATATTTTAAGACAGTTTAATTAATAAAGGCTTGTCTGTTCAGCATTAGTAAAATGTATTTATTAGAAAATAAATTATTTTATGTTGCAGGAAATTAATATTCTTCATAATTTCTTACATACTTTTATTTATCTTTCTATTTCCTTTTTTGGTTTCTGTCCAATCAATTAAAGTATATACCTTTTAAAAAAATTATATTCTCTCACATTTATACTTTATTTAGTAGTTAAATATTTATTTCTCACTTATTTATATATTCTAAATCTTTTGTTTTTATTTTCATTCCCTCTATTTATTTCTTTGAAAACAAATACACCAAACCCTTCCAATTATTGCAACTAATTAAGAGATACAGTGTCACCAAACCAGATGACCAACAAAGATACACCAACTAAAAAAACTGAATGATGATAGTACTTTGTATGTAGATCTGCAGAGGATTTAATATTACAGATTGTAGCAACAGTTTAACTGTTTAACTATTCTAGATTTATACCGTACCATAGTTATATGTTTTTGTTTTATTTTAACTTTAGGGTTTTCAGCTTTATTACCTTTATGACTAGTGTCCAATAAATAATGACAATTTTTTATTTTTTTTATTTTTACCCTTAATCATTCAATCTCAATTAATTTGAGGAGTCAATTCAGTGTTATTATGAAGGGATATAACTTCTATTTTTTGATACTCAACGCTTGCACTCGTGATATATGAATCTAAAACTTTACTAAAAGAATAATTAATTTTCTCATTATTAGATAAATCATGTTAGTAAACAATCATCAGTTTTAATCGCAGGTAGCAGTAAAAGAGTTATTGTCTCTTAACTATTCTTATAATTAATCATGATAATAATAATTTTCAAACGGATAAGTTCGCTAAAAGGTAATTTTAAGACAATTATTTCTTTTAATGAAATAAAAAACTGTTTTTGTATAAGAAAAATAATGCATATATAAATGAAAAAATATTAAGAAAATTAAACTACAATTTCATATTCGTATATAATATAATATTTGAAAATACCAAAACTTAAATAATGTCTCCGATATTTAACTTATTTTCTAAACAGTTAGTTTTAGACAAAATGATCAGATTAGAAGACAATGCAAAATGTAGAAGGTTGTCAATATATATATATATATATATATATATATATATATATATATATATATATATATTTCAGTGATTGTTGAATGAAATATGGAAGAGAAGAAACTGTCAAAATGACAGCACAAATTTTCCAGCAGTATTGAAAACACCAACATTTTATATAAGCAAATTTTATGCATAGCTGTAGAAAGAGGAAATAGATGAAGTTTTGGTTTATTTAGAGGTTCAACATGTCAACCTATGGCTGCAACTGTCCTCAGTATTCCACACTTTCTCACTGATTTTTGGTATAGTGTATGCATCATGGCTTTTTCATGGATATATTTTCAGACTTTTTTCATGAAATTTAAATCACATATAAATAAATAAAGAAAGAAAGGAATCAAAGATTTAACCTATTTAGTATGCATAATGGAAAATTCATGGTCGCAACAAGACGGACAAACTTGTAAAATAACTTCATTTGAATCATGTAAATTAATTTTATTTGTAATTGATATTATTTTCTTTTATAATAAACTCATAATATATTAGAAATCTCTCACAAGGTTTATTAGGTGATAATTATATATATATATATATATATATATATATATATATATATATATATATAGTAAATTGATTTTATTTATTGCAGGATTTTCAATAAGATACTGAATTATTTGAGATGGATAGCATTTCACATAAAACAAATAATTTTATTTTATTAAAAACTACTTATAAAGAATTAAAAGTATTTATTTTATTTTTATGCATATCTTTAATATAAATTGTTGTTTTTAATTACATAATATCATATTTAAAGGCTGGTATGAACAGAAGTTGAAAATGACACAGAAATATACAGAATATTTGAACGAACAAATTGACATTGAACAAATCACGGCAGCATCCAGTGACAACTAAAATTATTTGTATGTGTTTTCTCGTCTAAGAACAACTTTTCGTATGAGAATAAGCATTTCTCATTATTTTAGTTTTTAAGTTTAAACATGATATTGTTACGCCGATAAATTACTATATATGTTAATTCACAAGATCATTTCTTTAAATTTAATTTGAAATTTAATCTTCTTGTTTAGCACATAGTTTACTGATTTGAGCTTTTCCAGTTCCATAAATTTTTAGAGAAAAATAACTTTTCTTTTAGATATGGGACGAGGTTAACAGTTTGAGTATAATATCCAACTTCATGTCTTTAAGTGATCGTTTGTTCATGCTGTTTGTGCATCCCGTTCGTCCGTCGAGATTAGAGGTGTCAACTTGATCCATGTCCCATGGGTTAGTCCTAACCCATTTGTTTAAAAGCCCCCATTATAAGAAGTCCCTCAAGTGGGAGCCAAAGAAAAGTCCCAAGCCTCTTCTCAAGTGGGTTGGGATCAAGGTTAAAGTGGGTTTAGCCCCACTAAATAAACTTATGTCTACTTTAATTTTTAAATATGTTTAGCTCAAGTGGGTTTAGCTCGACTCGAGATATTACTTACAGAAAATACTTTAAAGTCAAAATCAGTAAAAATTAGACTATTGAAATCTTGATAATGTATTAAATGTAATTACTTATCTCTTATCTATATATATTTATAAATTTTAAAATTAGTTTTTGATTAACAAAGACCTTATTATAATCATCATACTTTATCTTAAGTTATTTAGAATTAGTGTTAATCTTTATGTAGATTTATGATTAATGTTTCTTAGTTTTTCGATTTGTGATATGACCGGTGGTCATATGATACAATTTTCCTTAGAAGAAAATTGACAACTATATTTATAAATAACCTTAATTTGGAGTTGACTAAATTTAAACTAGGATTTTATATTTATATAATCATCAATATTTTACTTGATTTTTTCCACTCAAATTTTATTGTTTAAGCTGTAATCTATTTAAAATATAGGAAAGGTTAAGGTAATATTTGAGCTACAAGTGAGTAATTGATTTTGTGTTGGCTAGATAAGTTTTTATCTCAAAATATTGGAAAAATTAATTGGCATTTAGATTTTAAAATTTTGATTCTTGTAAAGTTTTTGATTTGGTAAATTAGAAGCTTGAATTTTTTTTTTCGAATAATAGGGCATCTTTTTTTATATTATTATGTCTTTTCAAGGAATTTTTTTTAAAGATCTATGAAGAATGAATCTTAAATTTAAACTCTATCAAATTAAATTGTAATAATATAATATACGAAGGTGTTCGAACTCTCATATCAATGAGAAGATCAATTGAGAGTATATGAATAGATACAAGTTCTATTTTATAAATCAATTTTGTCAAGTGGAATTAAATTTAAAGTCTTTTTTTTTTATAATATATATGGTATAAAAACTGACTTAGAACCTATCCAAATGAGATATTTTTTGTTTGTTTAATCTTTATGCCTTCCATTATCTGACCATTCATCATTCATTAGTGTTAAATCTCACTATCAATACGAAAATATACAAGTGGATAAAAAGATAAAATTATAAGAACAGGACAGATAGATGAAAATATGGTAGGCGTGAATTTTTGTAGCTTTTAAGAATTGATACAACAATGTTCTCTTACATAATGGGACAAAGGGAGTTTGGTGGAAGTCAAGTTGAATCCAGCTATACCCTTCTCTGTACGTAGTTGGACCAGCAACCATATATATATATATATATGTAATATCTAATACAATTCATTTATTCTCTACATGTTCCCCCAGCCACACCTATATATATATATATATATATATATATATATATATATATATATATATATATATATATATATATATATATATATATATATATTTACTTTTATCAAACAATCTACGTCAACATCCAATTTTACACTAATATAACATCTACTCTCATCCTATTACCTATGTATTTTCTATATTAATAATGCTTTAAATCAACTTTATAAGCAATTACATGGATAGTTTCTAAATCTATATCTTTCATATTTTTTATACATTAAATTAAATATACAAGTTAGATCAATAATGTAACATTCCAATAAATATATAACTAAAGATATAATTTATTGTAGGAGTTAACATAAATAATAAGAGAGAATAGTGATGAATAAGCAAGTAAAGAGGAAGGAATATGAAATATCATATTTTTTTTGAACTTTTTACAAAATTAGAATGTACACAAAAATATTCAGCCGAACGGTTTTACAGAATATACATAACCGAACGGTAACATCTACTCTAAACAAAAGTAAATGTCTAATCTAAGGACCGGACGGTCCTACAAAGCTCTCCGGCATGACATCCAGGGGTTGTTCCGTCTGCAAGGCATATTCCAAAGTGTCTTCTTGAGCACCCTTCTGCTCACACCCAAAAGGATGATCATTGCAGTGAAGAGAACAAACCGGACGGTCAAATACCGAACGACAACATAGGCAAGACAAAACAGATAAGGGTAAGCTTATGTAAATTCAATTAATCATTTTCATACACTTTTAAAACATACACATAAATCACATACATCGATGTCTCAACCATAAATCATAAGTCAAGTATATCCGATTAAAAATCGAACGATAACATCATCATAACCAATTTCTCTAAACACTGTCCGGACGGTATGACTATGTATGCTCGCCGCTCTCTGCACCCGGGTGGACCTGGCTGGGATACACTCAACAGACTGCCACCCGAGGTTAGTCCAGTGGAACCACCTCGGTATAGAAATACCATGAGGCTAAAGGACCTCCTGCCATTCCCAGCATGAGTTACCCTTATCTACCTGAGAAGGCGTAACCACGGAATATCAGGATAGAGTCAGAACCTGAGCCTTAGCCACGATCATACTTTACCAATACAATTTCACGCATGAGCTATTCCTCACTGGAATACTCTTAAATCAAAATAAACTCATTCATCTTTTTCATCTTTTCTTATAGACGGTACAAAATACAAAATGTTTGGAGACTGAGTACCAAAGAGATTTCAATAAGTGACCGAATGGTCAGAGACAAAATAAGAACTGAAGTAAACAAGAAGTTCTAATAGGTGAGCGAGCGGTCTGGCAGAGAAGAAAAGAATCGATGAGCAACTCAACAATAAAAAAACTAAGTCGGACAAGTCAATGAGAAACGGACGGTTAGAAAGAAACCGAACGGAAAGTCAATGAAAACTCAACAATGAAAGTCAACGAACTTAATCAATGAAATCCGGACGGAAAGATCAATGGAAACTCAACAATGAAAGCAAAGAGGACTTAATTCATGAAAACCGGACATTTTAAAATAAAAGGGTTCTCTTCAATAAAGCGAGTGTCGGTACAAGACCGAACACTCTGTGACGAATCAAGTTGTCAGTGTAAGACTGAACACTTGTCAAATAAATAATATTATAAACCGGACGTTTTAAGACTTCAAGTACTGGTATAAGACCTAGTACTGGTCAAATAATTAATCATCAATAGAAATCGAATGCTCAGTGTATGACCGAACATTCCAAATAGTTAATATGAGGCCGAATACTCAGTCTATGACCAAGTAATTCAATGTCGGATGTTTAGTGTAAGACCGGACGTCCTTTAAATGGGTAAATCCAAACGATTAACTAATATCATATTTTAAGTTCAACATAAAAGGACTGGATAAAATGTTTTCAGGGGAAACCGAACGGTCCTAATGACCCTTCGATTACAGATTCAATTTCTAAGTTTCATATACTTACATTAAGTTTCTAACCAACATCAAACAATTCATGCAGCAACATACAACATTTCATCAAACATACATTAAATCATGCATACGATCATACAAGAAATCATAATTAAATCTTATAAGTTTTCCTTACCTTATGATCCAAGCTAAGCTTCTAAGCACTACTTCTATGGTTTCCTTGCAAAATCCAAAGTCGTCCAACAGAGATTCTGATCGATGCAAATGAAAGCTCTTGACACCGGGAGTGTTTAATCTGGAAGGAGGTATATGGTCGAAGGAGGAGAAAGGGTTAGAATTCTAGAGGGAAGGCTTGGAGTTTTAGAGAGAAGGAGGAGAAAGATGATGATTTTGGAAGGTTGAGTCTGAGGAAGAAGAAATGTTGCATGCAGAAAATGGTGCCAAAATTTAAAATCCCACCTTAAATATGGCCACCAGTTTGGACATTCGGTCCATCCTTCATCTGTCACATGGCTTTCACTATCAGGGAATTCCCATTCACTTTGTAGCCGCACGCCTACCGAGAGCGAGGAATTAAATGCATTGCAAATCCTACCTCCCACTAATATTAGGAAGCTCAAAAGGTGGGTGACAAGTGGACATCACTAAAATGGGTATTTAATGGGGTGTTACAAATAATCCATACCTTTTCTAAGCTAAATAAATCAATAACTTTATTTTCTTTTATCTTTATTTATATTTATATCTTAATTTTCAAGTGTGAGTTTAATGTTTAATTAAGTAGAGATAAAAAAATTGAATATTATCTAAAACAGAAAATCCATAAATTTATTATCTTTTTGAATTAAAGATAATGTCAACCACTTATATAAATTAATTCATATATCATTGTCGTATAGTCTACTAAACGCATCTATAGTTAAAACATGTTTGAGAAAGTTTATTTATTTTAATTTACATTTTTTATTAAATTGTTTATTCAATGAATCGAATAGGTTTGGGACATAAACTAAAATATTATAACATTTTTTTTGATAATGATTAACTTTTATAGTTTTTTTTTTCGTTTCAGTTTTTCATGTATATTAACTTTTTATTTGCATTGAAATAAAACTAATAATCTTAAAATTACTTTCGGACAGATCAACAGATTATAATTATAAAGTTGATTTCATTTTCAAAGTAGAGATGTCACTATACGCGTTATTAATAACGTTTATAATCTTGGTTTTTTCATGGAGTAGTTTTTATAATCGTTCTAACACGTTTTAGAAAACAAAATATCAAAGGGCATAAAGAACACGCGTGCAAAAAAACAAAAAGGAAGCATGTTCTTCCGCGATGGCAAGAACAGTAGGAAGTGGCAGTACCCACCTTGTTTGAGTTGAATGAAAAGAATTTGGTAAAAGTAGTAAACACCGACCCATGTTTCCGTAAGCGGCGGGGACAACTTCAATCAAACACGCACACGCAGGCACTCGTAGACTCACCCTACGCCATCCATCGCCACAAATTATCAAAGCAAAAACGCAAAGTTACAACTACAAAAAGCCAAAAAGAACAACATTTTAAAAAAATGCATGCAACAGCAAATTACAAATGCAAAATATGAAAGGAATGCAAGTCAGCACACCGACCTTGCTGACTCAGTCCCAGTCAACTCCATCCCACGCCGTTCAAACTTCATCTTCAACCTCAACCAACTACTCCTCTACTATTTTATTTCCTCAGTTTAATCAATTAACTAAATAACATATGTTTCAACATCTTCGAGCTCCCAGTGACTGTGTTCAAACTTTCAACGTTCAACGTTCAAATTATAATCCCTATAAGTCCTAACACACACGCGCACAAAATAAACAAATAAAAATCACCCCTTTTTTTTTTTCTTTCCTTTATTTGACGCATTCTTCTTCTCTCACGGTCTCATCACGCTACCTTTGACCCGTTACTATATATACCCAAACCACACGGCTTTCTTTTCCCCATCACATTCACGCATATACAACCTTTCTAATTAGATCTGCCCAGTAAACATACATACAAAAAATCGTAAATTTTTACCGTTGAAGAAAAATGGTGTTGTCGTGGACCAGAGGGAGAGTGTTCCGGCGTGCTCGGAAGGGGAAAGAGTTGAGTTCCGGTAGCGATTTGGAGATAGAGATTGCGATCCCCACCCACTTCCGGTGCCCGGTAACCTTGGACATGATGAAAGACCCCGTGACGATGTCCACGGGGATAACCTACGACAGAGACAGCATCGAGAAGTGGATCGAGTCCGGGAACCGCACGTGCCCGGTTACGAAGACGGAGTTGAACAGCTTCGAGATGATCCCGAACCACTCCATTCGGAGGATGATTCAGGATTGGTGCGTGGAGCACCGTTCCTACGGGATCGAACGGATCCCCACTCCTCGGATCCCGGTGTCTCCGTACGAGGTTGCTGACACGTGTACGAAAATCCTGTCGGCGGCGCAGAACGGGGACGAGAACAAGTGTGTGGAGTTGGTGAGGAAGATTAAGGCGTGGGGGAAGGAGAGTGAGAGGAACAAGAGATGCATAGTGGTCAACGGTGCTGCTCTAGCACTGGCTAATGCGTTTAACATTTTCTCACGTGGGGTGGTTGAGAAGAACGTGGTTGTGTTGGATGAGATTCTGGGGGCGTTGACGTGGATGCGTCCTCTTTCAGAAGATGGTAGATCGGTGTTGGGGTCAGTGAGTTCTATTGGTTGCATGGTTTGGTTCATGAACGGTAAACAATTGGCGACAAGGCAGAACGCTGCTTTGTTGCTGAAGGAAATGCGTGTTGAGGCGTTGGTGAAATGTGAAGGGGTTTTGGAAGCTTTGGTTAACATGGTTAAGGAGGCAGTTGGTAGTGCTTCCTCGAAGGCATGTTTGTCAACGATTTTTAAGTTGGTTAATTCATCAAATAGGGGTAGGAGTTGCGAGAGATTGGTGGAGTTGGGTTTGGTTTCGGTGTTGTTGGAGGTTGTTGTTGATGCGGAGAAAGGCGTGTGTGAGAAGGCTTTGGGGGTATTGGATTGTCTTTGCGATTCTAAACAAGGGTTGCAAATGGCTAAAAGTAACGCTTTGACTTTGCCTGTTGTGATTAAGAAGCTTTTGAGGGTGTCTGAGTTGAGTTCCAGCTTTGCTGTTTCGGTTCTTTGGAAGGTTTGTGACAAGACAGAAGAAGAGATGTTGGTCGAGGCTCTTCAAATTGGAGTATTTCATAAACTCCTTGTTTTGTTGCAAGTGGGTTGTGCTGAGGGCACCAAAGAGAAAGCTACTGAGTTGTTGAAATCATTGAATGGTTGCAGGAGCAAAGCTGAGTGTGTGGACTCCTCCTTCGATTTCAAGCACTTGAAGAAACCCTTCTAATTCATCTGCTATTTTGAATTACCAGTTTCGAATTCCCTTCTGTATAGGCCTTATATTGTAGAAACAGATATTGTACAAACACACACACTCTCATACGGAAGATACAAATTGTATCTCTAACACTCAATTCAAGTTTTGAAATTCATTTTTTAAGCAAGTTTTAGATTTTACACATACGGAGATGCTCAAAGCTTTTTGTAATAATTCCCAAATTCAGAGCTACAATAAAAAAATGTTTCGGTTTATATATGTAACCTCACAAGCATTGATTGTTCGTTTAGGGTTTCTTAACCACGGTCTATGAAATTATAATATATTGATTAATATGGGATATTTGTTCCATAGGCTATTCCATTATTTTTCAGAAAAATAATGGAATATTTTTCAGTGGTTTAAAAAACTGCATCAAGTGTCCATATATTGATATAACTCTTCTTTTTGACTGTCATTATGTACCCATTTTTTATTAGGTTAAGACATTATTCGATGGTTTTAACGATTTTCCGCAACTATAGTATCTACCAACTTCGCATATAGAAGCATCTCTATATAAGAAGATGTAATGCATATAATTATGGATTGCATGATAGAGGAAACTTCTAATTAGCTCTTAAAATATCGCTGAACAATTATCGAAAGATACATCATTTAGCTATAATAGAACTCCGTGATGAAGTTGTTACTCCATCTACATGAATTACTTTTATTTATATGGATTTACATTTGAATTTTTAATAATTAATATATTGTTCAAGAATTAAAAACTCATTAGAGATCAAGTTCTTAGATCTCCTTTATAGAAATTATCAATATAAGAAAATTTATATAAATTAATTTATTTATATATTATAAAATTGATTTTATTTTTAGTTGAGGTGAGATTTTTAATAACATATTAAACTTTAACTCATTTTTATGTTTTTGATATTTGTTTGGTTCAAAAACCAAATATAAAAAAGAAAATTCATAGTCACACAATCGAAAGATACTTCGATTTTGATAGAATCAAATAATTTTGAGGCTTAGATGGAACCAAATCTTATTGATGATCAATCCTACACATGATAACATCAGCCTGCGTTAATCACGCAAACAATTCGCCAACAACTTTAGACTTTTAGGTTAAAAGCATAATAATTTAAATTTTGAAGGACCAAAATTAAGTAATTTTTGTTTTGCAAAAATGAGTATCGAATTTCAACTATTTTAGAATTTTTTTTAAAGATGAGAAGGAAGTATAAGACTTCTGTGCAGTAGCTTCCATTGGAGTTACTTTCTTTTTCGAGGGAACAAAATATACTTACAAATTTGGAGAATTATTTCAGACTGGAAAATTTAAAATACATGTTTGTCTTTCATTGTATAATTCAAACAATATTCAAATACACATATTTTGGAATGGTCAATTTGAAACATTTTTCAGAATAAATTAAAAAACACATACCTGATCCCACACCCCACAATGAAGAAGAGGAGGAGCATGCAAACTTTATCATATTTTACTATAAATTAATTAAAGGTAAAATTGGTATATTACATTTTATAGGAGTGCATGAAGAAAAAAAGGGTGTAGAAAGATATTGTGAGCTTGAAGATAGGAAAAAAATTGTATAGAAGAATGTTTTTTGTTTGGATCGTTCACTCTTGGACCTAAATGGCTTCTTTCACAATTACTAAAAGGGGACTTCATATGCACTTCCAAGTTAACAGAAATGTCCTTCAATAAGCATACGTATAATATAAAATATATAAATGTTAGATAAATACTAATTACTGTTTACCAAAATATATTTACTGCGCCTTTCTATATTTTCTTCTCTTATCTCTCTCGTTCTTTATTGGTATGGTGGTGTGCTTTCATATTTTTAGCATCTTGATCTTGCTTTGCTCTATTCACCTGATTTTGTTCATCTTTTTTCTTTTTTTATTTCATCTCCTTCATCTTCCAGGTGTAAATGCTTGTATTGCTTAAGTTCAATTTGAAAATTTCAATTTATTTTATTTGAAATTTATATTTATTTTTATTATATTTTGTATGTATTGGGTTTCAAAATCAAATTTAAAAAACTCACTCTTTATAAAATTCAGTTTAAAATTAACGAATTTCGAGATTTGGTTTAGGAAGTTATCATATTTCAAAATTTGATTTAGGAATTTATATGATTTTGAAATTCACCAAATTTTGAAATCCAGTTTATGAAATTACTAGGTCTCGAAATCCGATTTAAAAGTTCTTCAAATTTTGAAATCTGATGTTTATTTCTCTTAAATTTGAAATCTGGTGAACACTCCTATCGAACTTCAAAATTCCATAATTATTTCTTTAGATTTCAAAATTCCATAATTATTTCTTTAGATTTCAAAATTTAGTAAACAGTCCTACCAAATTTCAAAATTTGGTATTCTTTTTTTTAAATTTGTTTTACTTATTTTTTTTTTAATAATTTCTTAATCTCCAATTATTATTATTACCAAAGATGTGAGGTATTTAATGGTGGTGATGTTGTTATAAGTGGTTATATTGTAAGGTGGAAAATTATCCTTTCAGTTTGGTGGATTCATAAGTAAATTCGAGTTTCATATCAGATTTCTCTTTTCATGTGTAAGGGAGATTATACAAGTGATAAGATTTTTCCCACACGTGATGAGTTAATTGTGTGGATTTGATGAATTGCTTTTTATCTTAGCTTTATTGTCGTTATTATAAGATCTGATAAAGTTAATGGTCAATCTAAGATAAAGACGTTTGTGTTGTTAAGACGTTAAAATGGTGGAAAGTATAGAAAATACAAATATGATGTTCATCTTAGTATATCCGACACAAGAAAATGCAAGTCTCTTTTTAAATTGAGAGGTAAACCAATTTCTAATGGAAAGATGTAGGTATTGAAAGTAATGTGTGGATATTATAACTACGATTTGACACAGACTTTAGTTGGTCACCCTTTTGCTAGGAGTTTAAATTCCATTGAACAGTCATTGCTTGTTGATATGACTAAGAGTCATCTGAAACCTACAAACATTATCCTTACTCTCAAAGAAAATAATGATTGTATGTGACAATAATCAAACAAGTACATAATGCAAGATATACATACAAAGGATCATTGAAAGGTTCGAGAACTAAATTACAAGTGTTATGATGTTAAAATATGATAAATACATCCACTGAAATGGATGCGTCGATGAATCTGAGATGGTAAATGACCTCTTTTGGGCACATCCTGATGTAGTTAAATTGTTGAATGCATTTAATGTTGTTTTGTTGTTGGATAACACATACAAAACCAACAAATATCGGTTGTCATTGCTTGAGATAGCCGATGTCACAACAACAAGGTTTATTTTCTCAACGATCTTTGTATTCTTGTCAATTAAAAGACAAAATAATTTCATTTGGGCTTTAGAAAGGCTAAGAGGATTATTTTTGACATATAAGGGCGATTCATAGGTCATTGTTAGCGACACAGACCTAGCTTTAATAAATGTCGTTGGCTTTGTATTTCTTGAATGTTATCATCTCCTATGTCACTTTCACATTCAGAAAAATGTGCAAGCCAAGTGAAAAATGTTTGTCAATTCTATTGAGGCATGAGATGTCGTCATGAAAGTATGAAAATATGTCATGAATTATGAACATGAATCAATGTTTACTGATTGTGTTAAACTCCTTCATCATGCTTGTATTTCATGGCCTTTATTATTTGAATATGTAAATTATTCTTGGATCATTATGTATAAGAAATACTTTGTAAAGACTTGGATAAACCTAACTATGCATGTAGGAAACATAACATCAAATATGTATGTTTTGATCTTATTTTATTTAGTTGTTTTTGTTAGATGTTTTATGATATTTTTCATGTCATTTGTATCAGGACTGAGTCTGCTCACTAGAGCCTGAAGAAAGTATTGTGGAGTAGTATGAGAGACATCTGCTTATGTAGGGATGTAATTCATAACATTATCATCCTGCAATATAATGAGATAAATACATCATTTGAAAAAAGTATAAATCTTATGAGTGACGCTTTTAAAGCAAGCAGATATAAAATACTAGTTGTACGTGCATCAAAATATGCCTTGGGACTCATTGCTTAAGAGTTCGATTAAGTGAAACATATAGGATTTGATAGTGGAAGTTTTGGATGCGTTTTTAGACGAACATACGGTGTACTTATGTGCTTGTGAATTCGCACGATATGAACTAGATTAAGCTTTTCAAATATTTTATTAAATGAATCGCAGACAGAGTTATGCATTCAAAATGAACTTGATCTAGTGCTCAATCATTTCAAAGAAGTTGACATCGAAGGAAAAATTACAATCAAATAGAAAATACTTGAAATTACTTATCCTGTTATGACATCAATGGTACCTCCAATACATAATATGAAAATGAAAGGTGCACAAAAGACTAAAATTCATTGATCTCAAAGGTCTACAAAGCACGAGCCCTCATATTTTGAGCACGTAAACACCTTTCATTCCATACATGATACTTCATAAAAAAAAAAAGAAATGCAATTTAAGGCTAAATATGTATAACATAGGAGAGTATCCATGTTAGATCAATTTCATCCTATTTGTGCCCTTACATTGTCAATGTTATTGATGGAAATTATGGCTATAAATGCATTATTGCTTTGTTAGAGATAAGTAAATAGTCATGGCCCTTATTCGACATGACTTCTTTAAAGAACTTAGTCAGTACGTGATGAATATGCAAGATTAGTTGGAAGTTATGATCGACTAGAAGAATTAAGGAAGTCTTTGCTAGTCAACTCATAAGCAAGGGTACGTGTTGCTCTACTTTACACTTATTATTTCTTACGTTTTTTCCTTCATATTAATTTGTTTTATTAATTACAGGCTAATATGGACAAGTGAATGACTATACCAAAAATTGATGTATGTTATTTCTAATTGATATAATGTCACTTGTCTTGTGAGTTGACATTAGTATTTTGATGGAGAGGAGATGAGTTTGTATATGCATAAGAATGAAGTTAGTAACATTTAACCCCAACAATGTCAATCTATACCATTTCTAACATTTTTCCATTCCTAAGTGTCTTCAACTTCTAAAGTCCAACTTTATTAATTATTCATCAATTTATTTATTTACACATAATATCAAATTGTGGAACTATTCTATAGTATAGATTAGTAATTAATTGTATGATTATTTAGTATTACAAAACGATACTCGGTCTTACCATCTTTATCATTTAAACGATTTGGTACGCTTGTCAATGACTTAACATTTAATTACAAATATTAATTAAAAGTTCAAAACAACCAACTACATAATAAAAGATGTTGCTAGCTAAATGATGATGACGTGTTCTGCGTACATTTCGAACTTCTCTACCAGTGGATGTATGTTCTTCAAATATTGCACAAGTTATCTATAATGCCTCATTAGTACGATCCTAGGCTACAATGTCCTCGTTAACATCACAGCAATCAATCATTGTCTGTAAGATTCTCTCATACGCATGATAGATCTCTGCAATGACAATAACAAAAAATTAATTAATATTATTTGATAACATAAACACATAAACATTATGTGGTTACATACCAACAAACCAAATTCTGACTCCAATCTCCTATGAACTGGAATGTCATTTGAGAGATGTCGACGCAATCGAGGTACAAGACTCAGTTGGTCGTCCTCGACAACAGGAATAACATGGATGAGATACCTTTATGAACCACTTGAAGTATCCCTCAATACATGTACATAGAGATGACATTGTGCTCGACAAAACACAACCAACAATCATCAATGATTGTTATGTCAGACTCTGGAACAACATTTGATGATTGTGGGATTGGCTATTCATGCCTAAATTGTTCCAACAGACGTCCAGACAAATGTTGGTGTACAATCACACTGGCTTTGGTCTAGCCAAAAAACATATTGATTGTCATATGCGGACGACTAATCTGATGTGATTCATATGGGGTAAAGATCACCCTATCATATGTCAAGCCATTCAAATGTGCCTTAACCTCTTATAGAATAGAAATCTACCATATCACCCAACATGTGACCCGAGGTCTACCTTCATCATAACAGGCAGTAGATACCCACTTCTCATCCCAAGGAAGTGCTCATATATTCAACTCTAAAAAAGATTAATTCAAGGTTTTTCAACAATGAAACAATAAAGAAAATCAAAGTGCGATATATATGTGTACTTGTAAAAGTCAGATATCGAGCTAATTTTTTTGTCTCTGTCAAGCTGACATTAACAAGCTACTCGTACAAGTAGGCCAATGTAGCTACTCCACAGACATGTCTTCCACATGACTATAAGTCTTTAAAGAGCAATAAGTATGATAGACTGATGAAGGTGGCACTCTTATCCGCAAAAATATTGTATCCCACAAGATGTAACAAGTAGGTTCATGCAATGTACTCCAATTGTTGATAGTTTCCAAAACTACTTTAAAGTCTAGAACTTCATTCGGACATAATTGTCCCACTATAGGCAGATGTAACAACGTAGACATTTCAACCAGTGTAACAGTCATCTCAATAATAGGAAGATAGAAAGTGTTTGTCTCTCTATGATATCTCTCAAGGAATGCCAATATCAAGCCCTTATTGGTGTAATCGTAAGAAATATCGCATAGAGGCATTAAATCAGAATTCATCACAAAATTTTGAACAACCAAATGACATGTTCCTAAGTTGTTTAATTTTTTTTATGGGAGACCAATTTGATCTTCCATCATTCCTAGACAAAAAAAATTGCATATAAAGTTCAAATAACTCATCAACCATCAAAATTAAAAAAATAAAATTAACTACTTTACTAACTTGGTCCTACCATAGCACAAATCCAACATGATCGATATAGCTCGTCAACAGTGGTGTATCGTGTGGACCTCCAAAAAACTCACCTACTTCATGTTGTTCTTGAACAACATTCTCATGTTGCTTAGTAAAACCATATTGCTCCTCAATAATATTCTCCTGCTCCTGAAGATCAGGATGAAATAATGTTATAGTTTTTCTGGGACAACCCTTTATATGAGAAGATGTCATAAGTGTCCTTCTACCTTCACCTAGTAAAGAATTCTCAACCTAGTATGTAGATATACCTCGTACTCTTGCCATTTCTATTACAAACAAATAAAATCAATACACTTAAAAAATAACTAATTTTAAAAATAAATAAAGAAAACTACATGGTAAAAAAAAATAAAAAAAAAAAAATAAAAAAAACTACATCACAAGAATTTTCGTCGCAATTTTAAACAATAATATAAGTTGAAAGTTGAAAGATGTTCAGTTGTCATCCCTAATATTTAATTTATGAAAAATAGTTACTTATAAATTATATAATGCAAAGTCATTTTTAACTTTTGATTTGCATAATTGAGAGCTTTTATTATTTTTGAATTATAATATCTTAAAGTCAATTTTTCTTTTTGCATAAAAGAAAATTTTATATTATACAATCTAAATTTTACTTTTCCATTATAGATTTCACACTACAAATGTCATTTCTGACTTTTAAATTACACAAGCTACAAATTATTTTTTTACTTTAAAATAAACTTATAAATTACACAGTCCAAAATATATTTGTTTACATAAAAAGATTTTCAAATTATATAACGTAAAGTCAACCATGTAAAGTAAGATTCTCACTTACTATAAATATAGGACATGATACATTAGTCTATATTCATCGTTTTGACTTATTACGTATTGTGAATAATAAAGTGGTAAAAATAATCTAAGTATTATCTCTCTACTAAATTTTCCTCTCGTGAAAGATCCTCAAAAGCATAAGGTCAATCTATCCCTCCTTGTACATTTTATAAAGTTTTGTTAAGTCTTTATTAGTACATCTTCTTTTGTTAGTGAAATTTGCTTCCAATAAAATATTGGTAACCAAATTCATCGAAAAATATGTAAAATTCTTAATCTTTTGGAGGATTTGAGACTTGGGATAGAAATATTTCCAATAATTTTGCTAAAATTTTCTTTCTTTTTAAATTTTTTTTATTAAATATGTGACTAAATACCTTGAAGCCCACAATTATGGGAGCTGACCGAGAAAAGTAGGTCACCCCATCCGTTTTCGACGTGCCGCGTAGAAGCAAAACTATCAGACAACCCTCATTGTCCCCCTAAAGATACACAAATCTTTCATTCCCAAATCATACACAACATGTTCCTATGCCACCAACTTCCACATGTAAAAAAAATATTTTAGTCTCCAAATTTTCTTTTAAATTTAGTGTCCCATTTTAAAAAAGAAATATGCTTTCAGTATCAAATATTAAATTTCAAAGACTAAAATGTTTTTTCCAAACCATTTTTAATGTTTAAACAATAAGTTTGTATTTTTTTTAAATTAAAGAGACTAACATTATTTTTTAAAATTTGAAAATAAAAACCATATTTAACTTAAATTAAAAAAAAAAAAGGTTCCATGATCAAATCTTTATGTTATTAGATAAATTATGACAATGAACTTTACTTTTTTTTTTCTATACTCGTTGCCCGGGTTCTGACCGTGGATGGTACATCATCAACGCTTACCACAGCTCCTCCACCAAACTTAAAGTTTCCATGCGAAATGACGTATATACCCCCGTGAAGCTATTCGAAGGCGCCAATGCTTTATAACGGAATTAGTTTGTTGAGTTAAAGCTCTCTTCTGCTCTCTTCTCTGGTTTGCACTGGCTCTGTTCCTCGCACCAAATCACGATGCGAGAGTGATCGTAATCGAAGCTGAAGCCATTTTCTCATATTCATCATAATTCGCAATGTCTTTCGCTCTCATCGAAGCTTGCAAGAAGCGAAAACGGTGGCCAAAATTTTTCAGGTTTCATTCATTCGGTGACCCTGGTATCCCAATTGTACCATTGGGTACTTTCCGCGATAACGTTCGGGTTTTCCTTCAAGAAGCTGGAGAACCTGAAGATTATAGTGTCTCCGGGAATCCCCTATGGTGTACCCTTCTCATCCATGATAAGTCCAACGTAATGGCTCCTCTTTACACCGTCGAAGAGCACGTCTACCACTCTTCGCACCCCTTCTGCGATCACTGCCGCTGCGTAGGTTCGTTTCCGATTTCGATTTCTTGGGTTTCCTTTGGTTTCTGTTTCTTGAAATGGGGTTGGCTCAAGTTTGGGTTTTTGAGCTCTTTTCTGAAATGGCGGTGATTGCGTTCTGTTCGTGAAAAGGGTTTCTTTTTTTACCTGTTTCGTAATTTTTTCTCGTCGTGATGGAGTTAGCTCTTTCGGGTGCCGGTTTTGACATTGGTGGTTGTTTCTAATTTTGGAATTTTCTATCGGAGGGCAGAGTTAGCCCATGACTATTGAGAGGGATATATTAGTGATTTAGTTAGTTTGAGAAAATCTTCACTTCAACTATTATCTTACATTTTGAATTAAAAAAATCATACTTTTTCAATTTTAAAAGTTTGTAAAGCAAATTTTTTTGTCATACATACTTCTGAAAACAGAGACAAAGTGAAAAAAAATCTGATATTTTAGTAATTAGAAACGAAAAAATGTTTCTTATGAATACTGTTGGTTGGAGGTTTGACGACTTCTGAGTGGGTTTTAGAAACTAAAATTGGCTGATGCTGATATTAATACCCTGTTTGTAAATAATTGATAGGTTGGAGTGGCCATTTTGTATCAAAGAGAAGGTATCATTTTATAATCCCGATGGACAGTGGGTGGCATAAGCCCTTAGATGAAGATTCTATAGATAGTCAGAGGCATCTGTTGCATGGGGTGATTCATTGCAATGGATATGGCCATTTGCTCTGTGTAAATGGCATTGAAGGAGGCTCCAAGGTTCTTAGTGGCAGAGAGATTATGGATCTATGGGATAGGGTATGCACCAACCTCCGAGTAAGGTAAATAAAACCCCAACTCAAAGTTCATTTTCATCTCGTTTTGTTAAATTAGTTTATTGAGCGTTCAAGGATCGATGCTTATATAATACTTGCTTTGTATGGCAGGAAAGTTGCAGTTGAAGATGCTTCGTGTAAGAGGTCTATGGACCTTCGCTTACTTCATGGAGTCGCCTATGGACACTCCTGGTTTGGCAGATGGGGTTATAGATTTTGCCGTGGAAGCTTTGGAGTGACAGAACCAGACTACAATAATGCGATGACAACGCTTGGCTCCTTGGAGCTAGACATGATTGCAAAAGATTTGAGTAAGACAAAGTACAACAAAGAAATCAAACAAATGATTCGGTGCTATAGAGATATGAGTGAGACTCATATTATCTCACTCAGGGATCTTCTAAGGTTTATGCTTACTGTAAAGTCTTCACGTGCTCCAGCCCCTAAGACAACAATCTCCTATTCTGCTTCCGCCGCAGCTGCTGATTCTACCTGTTCAGCATTAATGTCAAGAAATTCAACCAAACACACTCCTCCAACAAGATCAAATTCCATGAAGGAGAAATCTGTCAGGTATAAGAAGTTCAGCAATGCAGTGACTAACATGGATAGTAGGTGGCCTACAAGGAGGCTAGAGTTTGCCGCTCAAGTGATTGTGGACGCACTGAAAGAAAACAAGGCTGTTAAACCAGGCACAGGTGGGATGGCAAGGCAAGATGTGAGAGATGCAGCTAGGCTTCACATTGGTGACACAGGTTTACTTGATTATGTACTTAAATCACTCAACAATGTCATTGTTGGAAACTATGTTGTTCGTCGGATGGTGAATCCATCAACTAGAATTCTAGAGTACACAATTCACGATCTTGGCAACGGGTACAAAGCCCCTGAACTGGAGACTGAGGGGATGGCTTATGTAGATCAACAAGTAGTAGAGTCATCTTGGGTGCCTGGTAACGATGTTTACTGCGACGTACTGTTTTTGTACAAGAATGTGCTATTGGGCTACCCCGATTCAGAAATAGTGGACTTGGCCATTCAGACAATTCTAGACAGCAGATACTTCGTAAAGGAGTGGGCAGAGAGGGATGAAATAGAGGAACAGTCATTGACATTCATTTGCCGACTGCAACCAAATTTTGTGGACAAAAAGTATGAGTTGAAAGGTCTACCATGTGGTGAGGTTGTGGTGGTTCCACTGCATGCAACGGTTGGAGACTTAAAGAGGGCTTCTGAGGCTGCTCTTAGGGACACGTACTGCATTGCAGAAAGGCTTATAGTGACAGACATTAAACAACTTATGGGAGTGAGTGATGAGGAAGTGCTGTTTGGACTAATCCAGTCCGGTGTAGAACTTTGTGTGAGGGGAATTGCCATTGATTTGTGCACGAATTTGAAGTATCAGGGTGGATCTGACAACTGGAAGGTGAGATGCGAGTGTGGAGCTCAAGATGATGATGGGGAGAGAATGGTGGCTTGTGACATTTGTGAAGTGTGGCAGCATACTCGCTGCTGTGGCATAGACGATTCTGAGACAGTGCCACCACTTTTTGTCTGCACTGGTTGCTGTGATTCACTCGTACCCTCCAGGACCGAATCATCCTTTTGTTCAGATTCTCCTGATTCTTTTCTCATTCCAGCAGACCCTTCTCTTATGCTAGAATATCAGTATGCGTGATTAAACACTGTTGTAACATCAATTTCTTAGAATTAGAGTATACTTTTTTTTTTTTTTCTTGTTCTCATTTCATTTGTTCATATATTTTGGTCTTATTTTTTTCACAACTCTTTTCGTTAATGAGGTATGTTAACGTCTCCCATGTGAGACGTTGGTTTTATGTGGGTGATACCAAAGAATAGCTCCCTTTGTTTTTTTATTCCTTGGTGATTTTATACTTTCAAGTGAAGAAAAAACAATGATGAAGAACTATTGTATCATTGGCTGCTCATACTTGTCTCTGTTCTCGTTTCATTTTTTCATATATCTTCATCTTATAGGTTTTTCGAAATGACACGGTTTATATTTATTTGAGACATATAATAAGATTAAAATGATTATAAAAAAATAAATTTTTGTAATTTTTCAAAAAAATAAAAATAAAAAATATATTAAATAAATATAAAAAAATTGTGTATCAAAAGTATGATTTTTTTTTCTCCTTAATTATGTTATACTTTCATTGGAAAGAAAATAACTGGAAAGAATAATTCTTGTCTTAATTAGATTTGTTCATGTCTCAATTTGCGCTTTACCTACAAAACTCCACACAAATAGTGTTTTCCTTTGGTTTGGGTTAACAATTTAAAGTGTTTTTAGATGTTATTGTATAAATTTCTTCATCAACTTTGTAAATGTTATAATTGAATTAATGATTGAAAAGTAGCACAAGTAACATAAAAAAAAGTAATTGATTCATTGGCATCATAAACTACCGCAATAAAAAGGTAAAGTTGAGCGCATTAATATCTTAATGTAATTAAACCTTAGAGGTTAAATTAAACCTTTTTGGTACTGAAATTTGGCATGATATAATTGAACTTATTATAGATTGAATAACACGTGGCCATTCATTAAGCATTTAAATAAGAAAACAAGAAGAAGAAAAAATCTCGTGTTTTCATCTTGAGATGCGTAATAATCATAATGATAACTTATGTTCACACAAAGTGTATCAAGAGGATTTAATATTTATGAAGAAATCTTAAAAAAAAAAAAGTTCAAAATAGTAGGAGAAACTAGGGTAGAAAGGAAAAAATGTTTATTCCCATATAGAATCTTTATATCTAGTAAATAGATCTGATATGTATTGGCAATTGAAAATATTGTTTTAATTCAATACCAAAATCTCGTTAATAAATTAAATTATATTTCATACATTAATAATAATATTGTATATTCAGCAAAACCTAGATGATATATCTTAAAAGGATTACAACTACTTTTTTAAAGTTTAACCATCAAGAAATGTGATATTTTCCTTTTTGAGTTTTTTCTTAAAAGTTTGAGCTTAACCTACAAAATCATCTATTCTAATACTCTTTATTTTGTAATACCTTCTTAATTTAATCTAGTTGAAAACGTAGTTTTAGAGAAAACGAATCAACCATCTCTTATAGACTGTTCTTTTTTGCTTTTACACAGTTATCACTTATCTAAATCGTCCTCTTATATTTCTGGGACGAAAGTGATTCTTATATTCTCCACATGAATTAATTTTCCCAAATTGTGAAATTTGAACTCTTCATCATTTAGACAATTCAGATTATATTTCTTTAAAATGAAGGAAAGTAGTTAAACCATCCTATCAGATTGACCTACTATATTATCATATGCATGGTGTTAATACTGTCTGAAATGCTAAAAGATTTCTTTCTGTTTTCAACAACAAAATCTAAAACAGTAAAACACGATATATATAGTACTACATGACATGATAATATCAAAGTTCAATCCACAAAATACCAATATCCATAATATTTAAGAACTGAAACACAGTAATGAGTAATAATTAGTTCAAATGTCACGGTTAATAAACTCCAAGATGCAATTTATTCCAATCTTCCATATCCAGATTAAGGGCATGTGACATACTTAAGACTTTCAGAAGAAGGGAGCTCTATGGGGTGATCCCTTTCTTTTCCTCTTTTGTGTCTTTTGAGGTTCAGATTTAGTTTCCTCCTGCTTTTCCTGCTGAGGAGGAAGACGAGGAGTCTGGATGGAAATGAAAGGAGGAGTCGAATCATCAGGGTTACTTAAAACAGCTCTAACCTGCAAGTTTATATGTAAACCAGTAAGAGATTAAGATTATAAATTTAGTTTAATATGTCACAATGAAGAACAATACATGGTTTTGTGATTGCCAAATTATCATAACCTTGCAAGAAATGGAGCAATAGCGATATAGATCAGGTTCAGTCAATTTTCTTTTGCAAGTATTGCATGATGCCTCATTGTTTGCTGTTGAACCAGAATGTGGTAGAGGATTCAGTGAAATAACCAGTCGCTTGTTGGATTTGTAAGGCTGCAACCAGAAAGGAACCAAATCACACATAGGTCCAGACAGACGTAGATTAGAGAGAATGGATCTCTTGCCATCTATGTTCTATCTTGTGGATTTTGAAGTCAAAGAATCCACCATTTTATAAATCCACTATATAAATTTTGTAGGCAATTTATCCAAATAATTTCTTGAAGAACATAAAAAGCATTCATGTTGAATGTTACATATAAAATATTTAACACAAATAAGAACATACCTGAATTTGTGAGATATCAATATACTTTTCCATGGTTGCAAGAGAGACAACATCCTTATAAACATGTCTATAGACTTTCAGTATTTTGTGATGGCGATGAGGACCCGAAGCTACACAGTATTGGCAAACTGACAAATTGCAGTTTATACAATACTTGTTCAACTCATTCTTACGGAATGGATGAGTTGAGCAGGAGTTAAAGAAAATTTTTCTCAGAAAAGACTCAAGCCACCTTGGTTTGTGGATTCTTCGTTCTGTCACTTCTTCATCCTACAAAGTAAATAATGTCAAATAAATTTGTACTATAAAAGGAAATCAATGTTCATTCCATCATTATTTATCCTTTGATTTTTTTTTTTGTCAATGTTATTATTTCCCTTCCCTTATAAATACAATAATGAGTGTTGAGATTTTACTGTCTGAAATCCATATCATTACGTTATAATGTATATTACTGAGTTCAAGTTCTAAAATCATTCACCAATTCATATTTTCCATAAGTATTAATAAGATGCAATTAATGAATACTTTGCATCAATATTATGGTGACAAAAAAATGTTGGCCAACAATAAACTAACATTAATCAGTAAAATTTTAGCTATCAAGAAATTAATGTATAAATTACTCTCTAATTTAAATTAAAAGATAATTTAAAATCAATAATTACAAGTAGTTAAAACTTTGGTAGCTAATGTTTGAGACAAATTTATACTTCAATTCATAAATCAATTATAATCTTTTATTCATAATTAAAAGGTATTTTAGATACCAATAATTTTTAGTTTATAAAACGTATCTAACTTACTAATTATTTTGATCTCTAAAATGGACCGCTATTTAATGATTTTCTTGTTGAATGACATAATCTAGATGTCATAAGTCAAGTTATTTGCCTAAAGATTGTTGGATTAAGATTGATGTTACTTCATTTAGTTTAGTGTAGTTGAACTCCATAATAGTGAGCATAGTGAGCAAAGACACAGAACAACAAGCAAAGTCTAATATTAGTGGAGTTGACTGAGATAATTTGATCATGAAATATATTCTAAGAAGGTTCATCCTTGAAAATGTTATATAACTTTGGAGTGACACATTCTTTTGTGTTCAAATTATATATTATTAGTTAAAACTTCCATTGAGAGCTTAAGTGTGATATATTGGTGTCTATCCTAAAATATAGTATGGTGATTGCATCTTAGGTATGTTTTAGATGTAAGGTGTTTGTTGGGGGATGCAAGTTCAAGATAAATCTTGTTGTTTATGACTCTAAAGGACATGAATGTGATATTAGATATGTATTAATTATTTATCAATCTCATTTTTATAAATTATGAAAAAAAATTATATATTCTAGTCTTTAGAAGAAGGGTACATTTTCCAAGATGTAAGAGATGGTGCAAAGTGTTTTATAATCTTGGCTCAAATGGTGGAAAGTGATGATAGTTTAGTGTTTTATAATGTTTCCAAATGAGATTCATGAGTTACTACCCTTAATAGAGATAGATTTCTTTATTGATATAGTTTAGAATGTGGACCAATATCCATGACATCATACATGATGACATTAGTAGAGTTGACAAAATTGAATAAATGGGTTGTAGATTTGTTGTAGAAAGAATTAATTAGATAAAGTGTTTTTCTGCGAGATGTTCCAATGTCGTTGATAAAGAAGAAAAATGGATAATCAAGATTAGGCATTGATTATACAGGCACTTGAATAAGCTAACAATAAATATTTGTTGTTCAATATTGGGGACTATTTTGGATGGAGTGGTGATACTCTACAAGATTTATTTGAGATCTAGGGATCATTGTATTACACTAAAGATTAAAGATGGAAAAAAAAGATAATTTTTAAGACATGGTATGTTGTATGTAATTATGCCTCGTCAGATGATTAATGCTTAACTATATCCACATATTATAATTGTATGTCAAATTGTCCAAGTGGGGATAGACACCTAAGGTGTACTTCTTGGAACATGTTTTCTCAATTGAGGGAATCTTTATTAATTTTTATGAAGAGGTTGTTCCCTAATTAGAGTCATTCTAAAACCATTTTAAAGATAGGGAGTGTTTCGGTGGAATCGGAGTCTGAGGTTAATCGTCTTCAATCCTAGTCTCTTCTACCTGAATATATGACCTTCACTATGCCAATCCGTTCGTCCAATGTTTTAGTTGTCCTCCTAGCCGGTAGTGGTCCTACAGAAAATACTCTAACGCTCAAGTAAAAAATAATGTCTTTTTCTATATTCATAAACAAACAGTTTTGTTGGCAGCAAACAAAGTTTTGTTGGTAGTGGAAGACATGTGGGCACCATTTGAGTTTATTTCACAAACCCTTGTGTATGGGTGACTCTATCGACAACCGAGTAACCATCGGCGAGGTCACTCAACGTCCTGTTTCTGTCGTCAAAGAACTCCTCGAGAACGGCCTCGACGCCTGCGTTTCCTCTGTCAATCATCTAATCAAGGCTAGTAGCCAAAAACTCATACAATCTCGGCATAATGTTCGGTCAATACCAACTCATCGCCCAAGCCGTCTCCTTTTCTATCATTGTTGACGCCGACAACGGTTGCGACAACGCCATGAACCTTGAGATAATCATCAAGGGTTTCATTTTTTGCTAGTTTCGCAGGAATCTTCTCGAAGATAGGGTTGCGCCAAAAGCGTGTGCGCATGGCGCCTGCTATGCGAATGCTGAATCAGTGACGCAATCACAGTGGTGCTTCCTCGATGGAGTGAAGGACACATGCAATAAGGACCTCGACCGGAGCCTCTGTTGCCCTATCCTGGCTGTGTGGCTCTTCGTCACACATGGTCGTCGACGTCATGCGCAATGTCAAGGCCATATCTGGCCTCCTTGCTACTACCACCACCAAGCAGATCGACTTCTTCGACGATGGCCACCACCTGACCGGTTTCAGCATCATCTTTTGATAGAATGAGACGAGAAGAAGACGTTTTGTTACAATTTCGTCACTCAAGGCGGCAACTTCTAATCTAGATATGGTCAACACTTTATATTTTTACAAGCATTGATCTCTTTCTCTATTTATTACTCTCTTTGATATATCACTACCTTGCTATATACATCTCTTATTTTGGTTATCCCTATTTATATTATGGTTTATATAATATCTAGCAGCCAATGCAGATTATACATCTCTTATTTCTGCGGCCATCTTGCACTTTCATCAATAGGGAAGCAACCTCTGCACTAGCAGACTTATTTTTAACAGGACGAAGCAACCGTGAATTGAGTAAGGAATTCGCTCAAAGGAGGATGGTTCATCTATGCGTCTTTCTATTGCTTTCAAAGGAATCAAGTGCCAACGGCCGATTGCTCTTATCCATATTTTAATGATAAGAGAAATCTTGACAGGTCGCAAGGCAGTAAAAGACATTAAAGCACCTACAATATGAATTTCAGTCTCCAAACATGTCACCAAAGATTGAGCGATCTTAATTTCTTGGTCGTTCGGCCTCATAGCATAAGTTATTTTGTATAGGTCACAGGACCCTGCGCACAAACCACTCGACGAAGACCGCTCGGTAACCCGAACGTGAGGTTACCCTAAGAGCGAAGAGCCTGGTAACCCGAACGCAAGCTTACCTTAAGGGCTGAATAGCTACCTCAAAATCTGAAGACCGCTCAGTAACCCGAACGTGAGGTTACCATAAGAGCGAAGAGCTTGATAACCTGAACGCGAGGTTACCTTAAGGGCTGAATAACTATCTCAAGGGTTCAAGACCGCTCGGTAACCAGAACGCGAGGTTACTGTAAGAGCGAAGAGCCTGGTAACTCGAACGCGAGGTTACCTTAAGGGCTAAATAACTACCTTAAGAGCTGAAGACCTCTCGGTAACCCGAACGCGAGGTTACCATAACAACGAAGAGCCTGGTAACTCGAACGCGAGGTTACCTTAAGGGATGTATAGCTATCTTAAGAGTTGAAGACCGCTCGATAACCCGAACGCGAGGTTACCATAAGAGTGAAGAGCCTAGTAACCCGAACGCGAGGTTACCTTAAAGGCTGAATAACTACCTTAAGGGTAGAAGACCACACATACCATGATTCCATGCTCCCCCAAAAATCAAACCCCTTCGCACTTGCGATGCAGCTGCTCGGGGCTTGGGGGCTTAATGTATTGTGCCAAGTTAGACCGACCATCCAAAGGAATAATCATGAGCGTTAGTGTTGCACCGATCGGCCATTCAGTGTGAGTAGTCACCTCCGTCGTGACGCAGAAGCGCTCCCGTGTCGCTATCACCAAATCGCGTAGCCACCCTAAATCCCATTTCGAAATCCCTATTAGGGTTTATGCTATTGAGGAAGATGACGCTGATGTGGCAGGAATGATATGGCAAAAATTGGCTACTTCAACGTTCCAACTCATAAAAAAGTTAACACCGTTAAGCCAATTTAACGGTAGGAGCACAATTGATTCAAATTAACACTTTTAAGGACTCAATTGGGAATTTAAAAAAAAAAAACGGGAATCAAACTAGAAAAAACTCACATAAACAAGAATAACTAAAGCATTTAAACCTTATATAATTGAATGGCATAGACATTAACAAATAAAGTATTACATTAATAAATAATTTTATATGTAATACTGTAGCTTAATGTACATAAATTCATTTGACAAATCATATGCTGAATAAAAATATATTACAGATATTAAATATAATTAATTGATAAAAATTTAATACTATTGTCAAATTTAAATTATACTAAAGTTTAATGTACAATAGTAATAAAAGTTAAGATATCTATTTTATAATAAAATACCTTTGGATTTTTCTATTTTAAATTTATTGAAGAAACAATTTTTTTTTCATTATAAAAATATAAAGGTCCCTGGTTTAAATTTAGCATCTAGTTGATTTTTAATTAGAAAATTTTGTGTCAATGTCATCCCTTTCGTTAAAAAACATTAACGATACTAATAGTCTGATGATGTGGCAGTACATAGTGGTTATGTGTCATTATTTTAATGTTATATGTGGTGATGTGGTAAGCAATTAGAGGTTAAGGTGGCAGCCCCTTCTCCCACCCAAAATTAGGATTTTGATGGAGGGGAAAATGCTTACTCCTGCGCCGCCAAGGAAGGTTGCTCGCGATTCTCGGCCATGGCTGGAGGCGCGAGTTGCTCGTTGCTACTGGATCGCGATTAGGGTCTTGAACTGCTTTAGGGTTTCTGATTTCTTCTACAGGTTGCAATCTGGTGCGATGAAGGATTCATGGTGTTAGTTCAAGAGAACTGTCATTGCTGCGCGAGGAAAGCTTATGGATACGAAGGGGATGAACATGGTTTCGTGATTCTGTTTTGGATGCAAATTGGGTTTGCATTCTCTGTATTTCCCTTTGCAGGTTGAAGGCGCATTGAAGGCAATTGCGGTGACGGCGTGCTCGTGGTGGATGGCAGTTTGAATGGAGATCGCGATTAGGGTTCACTTGTGTCGAGCCACAGTGGTGGTTCAGACGAGTATGGACGCGTTGTTGATGGAGGCGTGTTGCGAGGTCATGGTGGCACTAGTAAAAGCTTCTGGGTCTCGCAATGGTGGCGGTGCGAATTAGGATGGTGCGAGGGTTGTCTGATCTGCGCGAATTGGGAGTTCAAAAATTGGGAATTTTCTGGGTTTTTCTGGGTGTTAATTGCGAGGAAGAAGATGATTTTGTTGGTGGTGATTTAGGTTGCGCGAAATTGATGATGGAGGGTAAGTTCAAATCTGGTTGTGCGATTTCCAGCATGGTGGTGATGATGTGGCATGGTTCATGGTGGTGGATGGGTTTCAGGGTGTGGGTGGTTGCGGCATTGATGGTAAAAGGTTGTAGGTTCTTTGCGACATTGACAATGTGGGTAGTGGCAGCACAGTCGGATAGGGTTTGGACTTAACTGTTGCGACACGACAAGGTGGTGGTGGCGGATAGGGTTTCTACTGTTTGGAAGACAAAGCTTACGTGACAGGAGGGATTAGGTGGCTCAAAGATTAAAAAAAATATATTTGAAAAGGAAGTCATCAATCTATTAACATTGTTAGTGTTTTTTAACGGAAGGGACGACATTGGCACAAAATTTTCTAATTAAGAACCAACAAGACTCTAATTTTAAACTAAGGACCTAATTGACACAACCGAGTAAAAGTAGGGATAAAAGAGTCTATTAAACCTATATATAAGTATATTTTATAATAATTAATTGTTATATAACAATATATTTTAATGTAGACAGTTATTCATATGAAATTCTATATTTTCATTTAAAATTTCATTATATTTATTGAATTTAATATATATATATATATATATATATATATATATATATATATTAATAAATTAAATTCAAATAAATACTATATAAAATAAATACATTAATTAATATTTATATAAAAATTCTATAAATTTGGAAATTCGTTTATCTAAATAACAAATTTAACATATAAAAATAGTACAAGGATTAGCTACAAAGAAATTTTATAATATCTTCTACAATAAATTTTAATGATAATTAATTTTCTTTGTCCTTTACTATAATTTTATTAAAAGTCATATTTATTGTAGTGTTTAATTTATTGACTATCTAACAATTCACAGGCAATTTTTATAGAAAATAAATTTATATATTTATATATGTTAAGCAATTACATTTTGCAAAAATTAATTTATGTTTATTGAAAAAGTATATATATTAGAAATTCATTTATCTAAATAATACATTTAATAACTGCATTAAATAAAACAGCGTAAGGATTGACGTTACAAAGAAATTCTATAATATCACCTACAATATTTTTTTAGGATAATTAATTTTCTTTGTCCTTTACTATAATACTTTAAAAGTCATATTTATTATAATGTTTAATGTATTGACTAACAATTCACAGGAATGTTTATAGAAATTAAACTCTCTTTATATATTTATATATGTTAAGAAATTAAATATTGAAAAAAACTACTCTAGGTTTAATAAATATATTTATCTATAGAGGTTCGCATGATATATTACATTTATGTAGTAAAACCAAAATTTAATATTATCATTAATGTCAATAAATACAATAACTAATACTTTGTAAAAGGAATTCTATTTTTAAGTATGTTTTGTAAGTTAATTTTTTAAATAACAACAAAAGTAATCACTATTTCAATATTTGTGTTTGTGTATTTAATGATTACTTTTACTAAATAATACATTTTAATATAAAATTTATATTAAAAGTAAGATATTTAATAAACATACACCATAATGTTTCAAATATTAGTTATATTGAATTGAATATATATTGCAATAAATGTTTCATAAGAAAATAAAATATTCTTTTATCTGTTATTATATATATATATATATATATATATATATATATATATATATATATAGGGTTAATAAATTAGTTTTTGACCAAAAATAATCTAATTTTGATAAAAAAAAAAAAAACATATCAATAAAATAGAATATTGAAGCTTGTTTGAAAATTTTTCTTCCTTTCTATGCTTGAAGAATGTGATAATTTCATTGAAACAAAAAATTGTAAACAAAGTTCAAAAAACCTAAAACTTATCTTTTTTTTTTTTTTTACTTTATCCTTGTTTTTTTTGTATGAAATTGAACCGAAGAAATAAAATGTTAATAATTCTGTCATTTCACATTTCTTCTCCGGCTAAATAATAATCCAATATTTGCATTTGATAATATCATTCTCATCTTTTCATAGTTCACAAATTGTGCTCTATAAATTCTTGATAAAATGAACTAAGCATAGAAAACAAAGCTGGTAAAATAAGCATACCCTTATCAACAGAACAAATTTTTTTTTTTCATGCAATTATGTTGTGTGAATATATATATATATATATATATATATATATATATATATATATATATATATATATATATAAAAGAGTAGAGCTAAGAAATTAAAGTATATGGTAAATGGCAGTGAATTTAATTTAAGATGTAGAAAATATAGAGGAAAAGTTTTGTGGGCACATTACATACCTTGTGAAGTTTTCTGTAGGAAGAAGCACTCATGATGTCCATTCTTGCAGAATAAAATGGAAATGAAATTAGATTAATATTTGAAAATGAAAAGATGTTGAAGGAGATGAATAAGAAAAGTAACGGAGAAAAGATTACCTAGGAATTTGTAGTGTTTGAAAGAGAAATAAAGGGAACGCGGAATAGGCATGAAACGGAAGCGTTTGTGCTTAACTTGTTCAAAAATCGATGAAAGCCGTTTCACACTCATTTGTGGTCCTAACCCCAATTACTCTTCTTCATTTAGAAACACATTTATTAATGTTTTCCATTCAGAAGAGGCCATTTTTGCTCATCAAAATATTTATTATTAAGGTACATAATTTCTTATACAAAAAGATTAATACCTACATTATTTGAATAATTAACAACCATTTAAGACTAATGATGATTTTTTCAACAAATTCAAAGTTCAACATTATCATATCAAAGGTAACGGAAATAATGCTTTGTTAACAAAATGTTAGTTTAATAAATTATTTTTAACTTATATAATTATAATTATGTAATTTTGTTATTTCTATCTTAATTATGTTTTATTATTTTGATTAGTTTAGTTGGAATAATTCAAAAAATACGTCTTAATTAAGTTAGAAGTTCTTGATAAATTTAAGTATTTTTAATTAAGTTTCTATTAAATTTTTTCGTACATTGATCATTCAACTTTTTTATATTTTTCAATTTAGTACTTGATAATGAAATTCTTATGTTCTTGATAACTCTTACATTATATTTTGGAAGAGGTTTTTTTAATGTTTAGTAAAAGGTGGTCGAGAAATTACAATAGGATTACATTTGAAACCTGCATATACTTGATTTGTCTATCTGGATACATACAGATTTGGGTGGATTATCTTTATGTGATTTATTTAGTATGCGCAATGAAAGTGTTAGAAGCGAGTTTTAAGCCTAACTCAACCCCACAAAACCGGCTTTGTAAGGTGAGATTTGCACCTCACTTATATATTATAATTTGGTTTTATCTTTAATCGATATGAGACTTCCAACACACCCCTTCACACCGAGATATAGACATCTTGTGTGTGATAGTAGAAATTGGATGGTCCAATAGTGGCCCGACAATGGTGGAAACATAAATGCCCACTTAGAACTCGCTAGGATAGACTTTAATGATGACTCTGATACCATGTTAGAAGTGGGTTTTAAGCCTAACTCAACCCGCAAAACTGGCTTTGTAAGGTGATGTTTGCACTTCACTTATATATTATAATTTGGACTTATTTCTAATCGATAGGAGACTTCCAACAAAAAAGAATGAAGGGAGAAAATGATGCATTAACGTCAACAAGGTCTCCAATGATAATTGACATTGTCAATAATGCCTCTAACCAAATAGGAGGAAGGAGCAACAATGATATCTATTGCTGGCCATGAGCTGACGGGTGAAAGAAAAATGAAAAAAAAAACAAAAAGAAAATAAAAATAAAAGTTCAAGATATTATCATATGGTATTCATCCATCAAATGATGTTAATATCAATTTAAAAAAACAATTGAATATTTATCTTTAATATAGAACCAAATACTAATTAACTTCTAATTATTTCGTTATTCATTTTCATATTTCGTAGTCTTTATAAACACTTTCTGTTTTCATTATCTCTAACTTTTCTTAAATTATTTGAAACTAATTCATATCCTTTTTCACAATGATGTATTAGTGAAACAGTGGCGGTTGGGATAAATCTTGACTCATATTTTTTTAAAGTAAGTTTCTTTCTTTTCTATAAACTCTCTATCTTCCTTTTTTAGATTCTTGAGAATGTTTTTTATCCTTAAATATTGATGAGTTGAGAAGGTGATGCTTTATTAAAATCAACTTTTTGATTTTGAGGATGTATTCTAGGTCACCAAAACTCTTATCAGCTTTTAGATGATTTCTTTTATGACTTGGAAGACATATGAACCTTGTCTTAAAAGTATTTAGACTTAGACAAAGATATGAAATTGTTAAATGGGCTTGTTATTTAGTTGTTTTTAGAAAAATTTTAATACATACACATTCAAATGCTTTTTTTCACCTATTAAAGTGTTGGATGGACCTATATCAAGCAAAATTGGTATTTTAGTAAAATTAAATGTAAAAATACTTAATTCAACATTTGATGAATGTTAGGAAGGAGGAGACAATGTTACGGTGTATCTTGATTATGTTGTTTTGAAGGAAATTGATTATTGAATATATATACATTCGTTTTGTAAGAGTCAATAAAATTGAAGTTTAAGTTATAATTTTTAGAAGGAGTAAAATGATTAAATAAGTTTAATAGTTTATTTGGTTGGAATATTTGATTAATATATGTAAAATATTAGGTTCAATTTCTATTAACAATGTTTTTGTTTAGACCATTTTTAAAATTTATTTTGGAAGAAACACGAAAGTATCATGTTAGAGCCATTATACTTGTTTGTGTAATTAGGGTATTATTTTATGATATATAGATAATGAAGTTGGTGTGAATGTGAATTACTTTTGGATGAATTTGGAAGATCATCTGGTTGTCATTGCATTAAAGGTTATGGAATATTTATACCTCCCAGGCTATGTAATTTTAGATTATACGATAAAGTTGGATTTTGTGACATAATATATGTAACATTCCAATAATATATAACAAAAGTTATATTTTATTCTAGGAGTTATCATGAACAATATTAAAGAACAGTGGAAAAGAACGAGCAAAAGAAGACAACGAAAGATGTCATATAACATAGAAATTTAAAAGTTCAAAAGTAGACAAGTCTGAAACCAAATGATAAAAACTAGAACGAATGGTTTTACAAAATAAAGAAACCGAACGTCATCTGTTAATAAGCAAAAGATAAAAATCTAGACTAAGGACCGGGCGGTCCAGCATAGCTCTCCGGTAGCACTTCCAGGGGTTGCTCAACTTGCAAGGCTTCTTCCAACGTTTCGTCTTGAGTTTCCTCTGCTCACACCTAAAAAGGACGATCATTGCAGTGAAGAGAACAATCCGAACGGTCGGATACCGAACGGCAACATAGACAAGACAAAGGCACACAAGGGTAAGCTTATAAAACTTCAATGAAATCATTTAACATCAATATCACAATCATAAATTATAAGTCAAATCTTTCCATTTAAACCCGAACGATAGCGTCAACAAAAGTCAATTTCTCTAAACCATGTTCGAACGGTATGACCATGTATGCTCGCCGCTCTCTGCACCCGGGTGGACCTGGCTGGGATACACTCAACAGACCGCCACCCGAGGTTAGTCCAGTGGAACCACCTCGGTATAGAAATACCCTGAGGCTAAAGGACCTCCTGCCATTCCCACGCATGAGTTACCCTCCTCTACTTGAGAAGGCGTAATCACGGAATATCAGGATAGAGTCAGAACCTGAGCCTTTTGCCACGGTCATACTATACCAACCAAAATCAATCATGAGACATTCCTCCTTGGAATTCTCTTATACAAACAACAAACCGAACGGACTAACGCCGAGAATGAACTTGTTTATCAAATACTACTTTAGTGATTGACCCAAAGGTCGAATACTGAGGCGAACCGAGTACTATTCAAAACTAAGTAAAACTTGCAAATGATTTTATGAAGAAGACCGAATGCACAACAATCGAATGAAACTTTAGTGAGATCGAGTATTATACATTTCAGATCGAACGTTTTTTAGACCGAACGTCAATAAATAAAAGAGTTCTCTTCAATAAAGTGAGTGTCAGTACAAGACCGAACACTCCATGAGGAATCAAGTATCAGTGTAAGACCGAACACTTTTCAAATAGATAATATTATTATAAAACGGACGTTTTAAGAATTCAAGTACAGGTATAAGACCTAATATTTATCAAATAAGAAATCTTCCTTACAAGTCGAACGCTCAGTGGAAGACCGTACGTTCCGAATGGTTAATATGAGACTAAACACTCAGTCTATGACCAAGTAATTCCAGAACGGACGTTCCGTATAATAAAGGCAATTAATAGGAAACCGAGTACTCAGTTTATGACCGAGTACTTCTCAGGTCGAGCCCTCAATTTATGACCGAGTACTTTCAATAAACATTATCAATATAAGACATCCCGTGTGTGAACGAACGTCCAATGTGCGAACGAACGCTACTATAATAAACATAGTTAACATGAGACTAAGTAATCAGTCTATGACCGAATACGTTAAAGCCGAACACTCAGTATAAGACCGGATAGATCATTATGACTGACCAAGCAAGGCATTGATACAATAGTACAAGAACGATCGTTTTAGGGGAAAACCGAACGGTCCTAATGACCCTTCGATTGCAGAATCAACTGTTCTAAGTTTTCATGCATTCCTCTAAGTTCCTAATCAAGATAAGCAATTTAACACATCATACACATTTCATCATACCATATAAACCATCAAACATACATTAAATCATGTTTTCAACCATACAAGAAAATCATAAGGAAATTTCATAAGCTTCCCTTACCTCTAATTCCAGCTAAAATCTTTGAGAGTAGGTTGATAGGAAAACGAACGGTTCAGGTGAGAGATGAGACCACCAGGAGTCTCCAGATGCGATCTGAAAGGTGATCGGAACAGTAAACGGTTTAGAATTTTAGAGAGAAGGTAGGGAGATTTTAGAGAGAAGGAGGAGAATTTGAGATTTTTTCAGAAAGTTGAGTTTGAGGAAGAAGAAGATTGCATGCAAAAGTGGCGTCAGGATTTTTCTTCTTACCTTAAATACTGCCTCCAGTAAAACGTCCGGTCCACTCCCAGCGTGCCACCTGACTTCCACTTTCAGGGGTTTAACTGCTCTGCTGCTGCTGCACGGATCACGAAGGAAGGGAATTAAAAGCTTGGCAGAGTTTCTCTCCCACTCACCAGGAGAGAACGGACGACTGACATGTGTACCCCACTAAGAAGGGTATTAAATGGGGTGTGACAATATATATATTATTGATTTTTTTTTTGTCAAATTTGTGGTTTTAATACCTTCTAATTACATATTTTTTATTATTATTGTAATACCTAAAGCAAAGAAGAGATAAAGTTAGTTTGTTTTGTTATTCGCGACTGTTTGTTTTATTATTTTAGTTTTTGCAGGAAAAAAAAAATTGTAGCTAGCGTTGAATTTGTGAAGATTTCTTTTAGTTATTTTATCATACTTTTAAGTTAAGGTGAAGAATAATAGATTGGTGGATGGATTAGATATTTAAGCGGGTTATTATGTATAAGTATATGAGTCCATATTTTTATTAGATTTTTTCTTTTTAATTATACAGTTGTTTCCTATTTGTGATTTTTCTTATAGATTCTTATTTGTTTTTGTCTTAATTAGAATTTTATTTAAAAAAATAAAGGAGGTTTTTGTTGCTAGTTATGTACTAACACGGTTAAAGAGGTATCATTATTAGTTTGTAGTTTTTTTAAATTTTCAAATATTTTTTGGTTATTTTTATTTTATTTTTTATTTTTTATTTTAAAAAATAATAAAAAAGTTGATGTATTAAACTGGTATTGTGTTACATAATAATGATGATATCTGACATGACATTGACAAATGTCTAACTGTTATTATTGCATTAGTCTCAATTTAATCCTTTTATTGTCTTAATTTAGTCGTAATTTTTATTTAAAATTAAACATTTTTATTCTTCTCCAATTTCAAATAAAATTTAATTTGTATATAAATAATATACAAATATTTTTATTAAATATTTTAATAAGATTAAATTTATTATATCTATATTTAGTTAATTATATAAATATTAATTATATTTTTTAAATATACCTATACGAGTTAAAAAGAACAGTGAATAATATAAAATTTCATTTTTTTAATTAAAAAATTGGAGAGAATTCCGTAAAAATCTTAATTAATGTGGAAGAATATACCTTTAATTATGAAAATTTTCTTCAATTTTTATTTTTTAAAAAAATAAAATTTTATATCAATAATTTGTTCACTAAACTACATCATTTGAAAAAATCACAGCAGAGTGTCATGTTACTATTCTTTAAAACTCTTAAAACTCTTATAAGTATATTTAAAGAAGATAATTAACATTTATATAATTAAATAAATATAAATGAACTAAACCTTTTTAAAAATATTTAATAAAAAAATATTAATTTTAATAAAAATATTTCAAAAATTTATATACAAATTAAATTTTATTTGAATTTGGGGATGAATGAAATTGTTTAATTTAAAGAAAAAAAGGACTAAATTGAGACAAAATAAGGATTTAAATGAGTATTGATTAACCTGATGTATGTAGTCATTTAGATATCCAGGAGTCCTCTAACTTTGGTGAATCTTCTGGAACTATCTATGACCTTCTTTATTCTCAGCAGGTCTTTGCCTGGTATTGTCATTCTCAACAGGGTTTTATATTCCATCATAGTCATAACCACATAGAAAGTTATTAGGAAAAACATTTTAATTTTCTTTATTACTATGGGTTGCCTCATTATTTTGTTAGTTTTTATAAGAGAAACATTTTATAAAAGATGAAATTCCTACTTAAAAAAATTTCCCTAGTATTAATGTGAAGCACTATGTATCCTTTCACACCGTTCTTACTGTCTAGAAAAACACAATTTCTAGCTCTAAAGTCAAGTTTATTTATGTTGTTTTTTAAAGTGGAAGCAAAGTATAAGCAAGCAAAGGTTTTCAAGGTTAGATAAGTAAGAGGAGTGTCATACATTAGGTCATAGGGAGTCTTATCATAAAGAATAGGATGGCAACCTATTTATCAACTAAATGGCATGAGAGACAACATTAGACCAGTAAGCATTAGGAATATTTGATTGGAAAAGAAGATTGTGGGTTTTATCCAATATTTGTTGATGTTTGCGTTCCATAGCAAAATTCTATTGAGGAGTTTCAACACAACTCTTTTAGTGATCAATATTGTGAGAGTATACAATGCAACATAGTCAAATTCAGACCCATTATCATATTTAATGGTCTTAGTGGTTTTGTAAATTTTGATTTTTACAACAAAATTTTGTAGTAAATCTCTATTTTTACCTTTATTATGCATCGAAAAGGCCAAATATGTTTGCTGTAATAATCAACTATAGTAAGAAAATATCTATGGCTATGAACATAGGGTATAAGAATAGGGCTCCATATATCACAATGCATCAATTCAAAATAATTAGTAGATACAAAGGTGCTTTAGGAAAGAGTAGTTTACGTTGTTTAGCATAATGACAGATATCGCAAACAATATTAGATGGTATTTGAACATAAGAAATTTTTTTACATATTTGTTCTATGATTTTGTGTTTAGGATGACCTAATCTATAATGTCGTAACTCATTACCAACATGTTTATAGGAAAGAACATATCTAAGAACAAAATCTTGATCAAAAATAAGAAATAATTGTAAGTAATAAAAGCTTTCGTAGACATTAATCTTTCAATCATCTTTAAGATAGAATTAACCTATATTTGACAAGTCTTAAATAAAAAGATTAAAGTACAATTTATTAAGTTTTAAATTGATATTAAGTTAAAAGATAAATCAGGAATATATACTACATTAAAAATAATAATTTTTTTCGAAACTGGATGGTTCGTGCATTTTGTCCTAACAAATTGATCAGTGCTTCTAAGCAATAATCCTAACCCTTTTAACAAAAAAACAAGAAGACGGTGACAAGAACTATCGGATTCTTTTTTTCTCGGTTATTGTTTTTCGAATGGATAATGATATTTAGACAACATTTCTTTGACAACATTTGAACATCATCTACGTGTCATTCTATGATTCGTCTATGATAGTATTTATGATTATTATTATTGATTGTGGAGTAATTTTATACCAATAAAAAATGACACGTAAATGATGCTCAAATGTTGTAAAAAAAATATTGTCTAAATATCATTATCCTTTTCGAATTTAGAAATATACTTTAGATGGATCATTATGATAAATACACCTTCTCAAAAGCTATTCTTCGGATTGCATATTTCGAGTTCTCAAACTTTATGAATTTAGTAATTCGAGACATATTTCCGAATCCAAAGTCATCAATCGAAGTATCCATTCCGGTGCACAACTTTCTTTTGAAGTAAAATGGCAAAATATGAAAATCTTTAGGAGTGTAGCAAGAAAAACCTAGGGTGCAGGAAGAAGCCCCCCGCTAATTCCTCGTCCCATGTGTGTTCTGTATGTTTTCGAGCTTATTTCCAATTTCACTCGCTGCACCTCCACTTTTCACTGCATACACCTCACATTATTTTTATTGTACCCCTTTTCCCGATTATTTTCCTTTTTTAAGCTTTTACTTTATGCATCGATACACTTACTCATAGAATTTTGTATTTCCACTTTTACCCTTATTTTTAATTAAACCACAACTTATTCATATATACCATTTTTTCTAAAATTTAATAAAAGGAGTAAAAAATAAAAACACAAAAATAGTTTTCTTTTTTTACTTTTTATTGTCTTTCGGATTATTCGCAGTTGCCTAACATCCATTTTTAAATAATTCAAAAATTTAAAATAAAAAATTGAAAATAAAAATTATTTTCAAATAATTACATATTTTTTATTGAGAATAAATAGGAGTGAGATTAGTGCTTCAGATCTAAAAAAAATAAAAAATGTTATGTATAGATGTTGTTTTTGATTCCACTTCCAATTCTTTTTCTCTATATACATACAAAAAAAAGATATTTTTCTTATGTATAAATACCATTTAAATGTTGAAGGACGATAAAGATATTGGTGATGGAAGATACTTCTTTCGGTCATAGAAATTTATATTAAATAAGTAAATAGATGAATAATGGAGTCAGATCACATCGCAATCAATCCCAACTTAGACCACAGGATAAGAGCTTTCTGTCACAATTTCTTCCACCTTGTCTTCCGTATACAATTAAAAAATGCCCTCGTTAATCATGATTTTCATAAAATACAAATATATAATTTATTTTACAGACGAAAAATATTTCTGAGAAAAACACATCTTAGCACTTTAGGTTGAATCAGTAACTTGTATGTATCCTGTGATCAGTGGCTTTTAACTTGACAATGGAAATCCAAAGAGCATTTAAGTGAGGGAGTAACTTCAAACTCATGAGGAAAGCTTACTTCATAATTAATGGTGCGAGGGAGCTATCAAGATTAATCCTCAATAAATTTCCGAGGTTTCTGTTTGGAGAATGAAAGAGACTTCCATTAAATGAGGCCTTTCTTCAATATGTTACTTTAGATAATTAGATTAGTTAAATTTGGCCTTTCATCCAGTCATTTCAATGTCTTCTTTCCTTGCTTTTTCCCATTTTCTCTTCTGAAAATGATGTTATGCACTCCATATTTTAAGGTGACCATGTTGACTAAAAGAGAGTGAAAGAAATTTCTTCCTTCTCAAGCACGAGCAAAGAAATTTCTTTCTGCATGAAATGGATTGAGTGACTCTGGACCAGGCTAGCACGAGAATTTTCCTTTCTCTACCTTGCTCAACACGTTGGAGACTTTTCATTTAGACTCTCTCCCACCACTATAAATTTTCCCATCTGCACTGCTTAATCCACAAACTCATCAAACTTTGAGAAGCAATTAATTAGCCATGAATAATATCATCAGAGTGGGACTACTTGTGTGCTCGGCTTTGCCTCTTTTAAGCTGCTTCACGGAACTCTTTCTTGCTGCCACTGCTTCTCAACCACACTTCAACACAGTAGTGTCCGAGGAAAGTGAATTGAACAAGAAGAAAGACGATGATGCATCAGTCACTGCTAACGTGGCAGCCCAGAAGCACTTTCGCCAAATTCAACACATATGTTAATTAGGTGGTGTGATATGGAGTTATTGATAGCTTTTTAGGAGTCGTGTTTAATTTTCTAAGTTGATGTTGTTCGAGAGCTTCTTGTATTGTGTTAGTTGATTATTAGGGTTGCTATTGTTGACTTCTGGTGGCAGCTGCTGTGGAAGTCCAGAAACAAGCGAAAGTTGCACTGACTGAGAGAAGAGAAACAGCGAACGAAAGTTGTAAAATGTAACTCAAACATTTCTATTCTGAATGATGAATGTATAATACAGAATAATTTATTCTTCATAGTGATGATAAAGAGAAAGCTGAAAACTAATTTCAGAGACAACTGAGTTTGGCTATGTCCGTAAATTGAGGATGGTGTTGTTGGGAACACTGATTTGATTTTGCTGAACTTAGTTTGTTCCTGTCTTGCTGAGGTGAGACTGGAGCATGACTTGGTGGGACGTTTGTCTCCATGATTAACTTTCCTGTCAGACTTATTCACCAATTATTCATCTACACCACAACTTTCAAAATCCAGTATAACATTTGTGACAGGTATGCGTGTATTCTTGCATCCGACTGATTTCAATGGTGGTGAATTTCATTTTCATTCAGTCTTATCAGCTTGAAAACCGAAAGGCCAAGTTCTACTTAAAGCATATATGTAGCTTTCACAATCAATTTTTTTCTTTTTTATTCAATTAACTATCTTTTAATGCTGATAAAAAAAACCTCTCTCTCAATTTGAAGAGTGTGTCGGGAGAGAAAATGGATAGATTCGAAGAAATTTCAAATAAATTGTATGTTATTTTTTTTTGGAATGAATTTGAAAATGATTGAGAGTATTTAAAAATAAAGTTTCTCAAAATTTGAATAAAGAATTTTATTATATTAAAAAAAATGTTTTAATAAATAGAAAAGTAAAATTATCAAATTATTTTTAATAATAATATTAATATAAATTATAGTTATGAATAATATTTTTTGGTAAAAATTATTTAAAATAATAAAATTAAAAAATAATAAAGAAATAGTAAAATAAAAAAAAATTAAATTTGATAAATTCTTTTAGATAGACTTTTTCATAAATATTTTTAAAAATTTAAGTTAAAATAAAGATTATTGTTTTATTTTTAATTATTATTATTATTTAACCTTTTTATTATATTTAACATTATTATTATTATCATAGTTGAAGATTTTCGATATATATTTTTGAAAGAATAAAATTAGAATTTGATTTTTTTTGTGAAAATTTTTAATTATGAGAATTCGATTATTCAGAAATCGAATTTTAAACTTTTAGAAAATAGTCTTATCCATCTAAGTATTAGCTAGTGCTATATAAGAAAAAAAAATCTATCAGATGGAGAAATTCGTGAATTTCGCAAATCATTGCCTCTCGTTGTTTTCGAATTCCTCCAACCCAGGCGAACATAGTGTTAATACGACAAGAAAAACAAAGAAACAATTCGAGCCAATAACCTAATAAAAAAGGTTTTAAATCAAATCCAGAAGAGTTTAATTAAGTAGACAATGATTTAGTCTGTGTCACAAGCTTTGGGTTCAACATCGTACGCATGAAGTTAACTAAAACATTTAAAAACTCGGTCAAGACTAGACGCGTAACGATTGAGGAGTTGATGACAGATTTTTTAATCAACGTTTGATTTTATAGAAGGAGATAAGTTATTTAAAGAAAAGTCATTGAATGCTTGCATTTTTTAATTAATATATTCATTTTTTTAACGTTACCAGAACTCTACCAAATTCTAAATCTCAATTGCTGAGGAGTTACTATTTATATGTATACTATATATAGGAGGGACCGATTAGTACAATAACACTTTAATCTTTGATATATTCCAGCTGAACTCTGACGTGTGCTACACAACTAACAACTATTGAGCACTTCATCAGCACGAACTGCTTAGAATTGTACCACTAAAGCACATGCACATCATCAGCACATTATTTGATCTAAATCACTCGTCTGTATTTTGACACTATAAACACTTATTGTGCGGTTAATAAGATCGAATTATGTGCTAATTTCTAGACGCATAACACATTACGAGGCACTTTGTTATATGGTTGTAAAGAGCCATTATATAGAGCCATTAATGCGTTTCATGGACTAAGTACAGCTTCTGACCATCCTTAATCATGTCCACATCAGTAATTTTACCACCATCTTCTGATAAAATACAAGAATCCCCAGAAAATTCTATTTGCTCTGCTGCTGATTTGATTAGCTCTTCAATGGAATGTGGAATCCATAGTACAATTCCATGTCTTCTATTATCTTTCGGATCCCACGGGTGGAAAGGGAAGACTGTGCACTTCTTTGGGTGCATTTTATCTGAAAAAGATTGATGAAATTAAGGTTTACTGCAATTGGTGATCTAGTGTATTCAAAAATTAGAGATGGTCAGGCAGAACAACAAAAATAAATGCACATCTATTGAAACAATAATGTTTTTTAGTCTGCTAGCTCTTCATGGAAGAGGTAGAACTAGATGCATAACATTCATGTAATTTCTTTTCTTAAACATTATGTTTGAGAGACAATGATGGTAAGGAACAATGAAGTTAAGGAACTATAATAAAGTTAACCCCAAAAAGTAAAATTTAACAAAGAAAACTAAGCAGAGAATTAAGAGAAAAAGTGTAAAAATTGGCAATATGTTAGGCTACATAATAATAATTCCGGTAGATGTTATAAAATTCTAAGGCATTATCACTTCAGGATGGAAGAATTAATTGATCAAAATTGCTGAGAAGCCTATTCTACCATACTTCCTATCCACCTCTTAGGAAAACTAAAAAGGTAGCACAATATGTCAGTACCTGTAAATTCTTGGGAGGAATACGGGAATTCTAACAGTTGAGCAGATTTTGCATCTTCAAGCAACTTGATAAGATTCTTATTTCCACACATCCGGGCTTCATCAAGCGGGGTATTTCCCCATCTGTTTGTAATAAAATGAAAATGAAGGAAACTCTTTGTTATGCTATTTCCGCAAAATCATGAAAGGGAAAAAAAAAGTACAAAAACTATATTATTGTGTAAGACTTGAAATTAGGGAAAACATGGCAGAAAAAGGAAAGACTGAAATATATATTAACTGCTAATAGAGGTCTCTGTTGAATTTATTCCATCTTGTTTATGCTAATGGTGTGAATAAAGAAACTAACTTATTCTATTGTGGAGTTACATGTCTACACTATTACAGAGAAGCATGCACCCGTGTAAAACTAAAGCCCAGTGCATTAGTGAACTAGACCAGCCTTGAAAAAGCGCGGTCCGTTTTGTTTATCTAGTGAAAAAAAAAGAAGAAAAGGTTCCCTGGCATCAAACACCAGTTATGGCATCATGAACCTGCAAAAAGAGTGATGAATGATACCTGTCTTTGCTAAAAACACTAGCTCCTGCTTCTAATAGCAACTTTGCCATGAAGTATAAACCTTCAGCTGCAGCTATGTGAAGAGGGCTTCGGTAATCATAATCTTTTGAGTTAGGATCCATGCCATTAGATAAAAGTCTTTTAAGATAATCTGAATCTCCCCTTGCAACTGCTGTACACAAAAAACTACCAGCATTTTCGATCTTCATGGAGGCCCCTTCTTTAACAAGTAAAGAAGCAACCCGATCATATCCATTCTTAACTGCTTCAAGTAAGGGCGTGTTGCCGAAGTTATCTATAAAATTAACAAATAGGGATGCCCGTGTCAGTTCTTCAGCCAAAATCCAAGTAATTACTCGTAGAAATTTAATAAGTTAGACAATTACCTTTAATATTGACATCTACACGTTCATGAATAAGGAAAAGTGTGATATCTTCATGTCCTCTGGTCGCTGCAAGATGCTGTCGGAAAAACAAAACGGGGTTCATATCAGGAAAGTATTTCTTGTTACACAATCCACATGTTGCTAAGTTATTATTTTCCAGAAACATCATAGATGAAGAGAAAGCAAAAAGTTTTTTAAGACATCATAAGAAGTTGCAAGTTCCTCACCAGTGGTGACCTTCCATCATAATCTGTTTTGTTGGGATCAGCCCCAGCTCGAATTAAGCCTTTGAGCTGATGTAGATCCCCATGAAAAGCTGCACTATTGACCTTCAAAGCAAGCTCGGCTTCTTGTTTTCCAATATGAAATGTGATGTCTGACTCCAACTGCTTACCTCGAAAAGACTCTTTTCCCTATAAAATAAGAAAACAAATTAGGTGTCTCGGGATGAGAAATTAGTAAACCACAATCTTCAATATGTAAGTTGATACATCCATTGCTCGTTCAACTAGAGAACAGCATAGAGTATTTTTAATTCATGTCAAAGTCAGAAAGTACTAAAGGGAGGAGGATGCGAGACATAGCATATATGAAATTATTACCTCTAGAAGGTTGTTTAATACTTTCCTTCCATCATAAAAGTATATGTCTAGTATATTTGTAAATGATTGTTTATCAAGTCGCAAGAGTCTACACAGTTCACAAACTCGGACAGTATATGGTTGAGGAATGTTGCAAAGAATAGATATTTCTCCAAATGAACTGTGACGCTGCAGAAGTGAAACAGTTTCTTCAGATCCATCTTCAGCTGTGCCTACTTCCTCCTGCATTGAAACAGCTTTGGGCACTCAAAAACCAAAAAAATGAAATTTGTCTCTAGAATGTTCTTTATGAATCAGTTCTAAAATTCTAAGAAGCTTCCTGTATCATAGACTACTTTGCAAATGAATATTTTGTCTTGTGGAAAATTTATAAGATTCTCGAGCCCTTTGTCAATGCCAATACTTTCTTAAAGTGATGCAATACAAAGTAAGAAAACGATATGCATATCAGCATGACTATATTAAAAAAATATCAGAAACCTCAACAGAAGAAAATATAACAATTGAGCAATTGTAGAAGTGAATGTGGAAATATAAAATCATACCAGCACTCCATGACAGACAAAATATAGTTGATCTACAACATTTCCTTGTTGCATTATAACTTCCCCTGGAAGAAAGAACTCCTCATGGATCCTAATAACCTGAAAGATCAGAAGAGCATAAACTATAATCACTTCAACATTACACACTAAGAAGACAATGGACGATAAAAGAACACTCTCATTATAGGTACATCTCTGGTCATAACAAAAATCCTAGTAAATATGACTATTTCAGTCAATTATATATATTTTGTGCAGTTAGTATTCTCGTTCAATTAAGTCCTTCAAGGATGAAATTGTTGTTGATTACATAGATTGCAGAGAAAAAAGTAACTGGAATCTACAAAAAACTTAAAATGCAGATAATAATATCCAGTTTACCAGAAGGACTAATGATGGCTTGAGAATAAACATGTTCCAGTGCTAAAAGTCTATACAACAAAAAAATTACTTGCCAAATAAAAAAGAGCGGGAAAGGGCTGATTATATCAGTTTTCGTTTTAATTTGTAGATTATAGATAAAAGTACAAAGGGGAAAAGAGAACTCTGTACGCAAAAAATTCAGATAATATTAATTCCATAACGTTACTTACAATCTGGTTGATGAATTCCGCAGAGCATCCTTTAAAAAGAGAAACCTGCTCGATGTATGGCAAGTATAACGTTTGGGATATCTGCAAAAGGTAACCAGATCATTACATCATCCGAGATCAAAATGACGGAAATAATAAAATATGTCCTTCTCTAAAGGCATGATTCAAAGCTAGTACTAACTGTGTTATCATATTACGAGACTTAAGAATAATAATCTCTTTATTTTATGTATAATCACCCAGTGCTCCAAAAAATGAACAAAATAGAATTAAAAATGTAAAGGTTCAAATTCATATTCTTTAAACTACACAGCAAAAATACTTACAAATGCCAAAAATTTCTAAACAGCACACTGACATAAAAGTGGCCTACAACTCCAGCAGAAAATTTGCAGGGACAGAGTAGAGTCAAAAGAAATAAACATAAAATATGTTGCAAAAGAAAAAAAAAAAAAAGGGAAGGAAATGAATAGATTAAAATGTAGAGCAAGCAACTTGAAAAGTGAATCTGTCCAACATTACATTAGGATCCCTATTAATTTTCTGAATTCACGTTCACTGAAAAAGGAATATAGAATAATCACACTTTCATTTATCATAATTCATAACTGAATAGCAGGAAAGAGGTTCAATATAGCATGCCAATCACTTATAGCCTAAAATCTTATACTGTCTGTGCTGGGAAAAAGTTGTCTGCAGATGTTTCCAACGTACATTATTAATTAAGAACTTGATGAAATGATAAATCATTTTTCACTAAACTGTTTCTTTCAACACTAAACTGACATTTCAAATAGTATTTTATACATCTATTGTACATTTTCCTTCCTTACACGCTACCATACTTGTATACTAGTATAGTTATCATAACTTTGACAACAGTAATCTAAACAAACAAAAAGTAAGGAGTTGATGCATAAAAACAAGACAAAATGTGAAGAAATGTCAAAAAACTTATAGAAGCAGGTGGGAAAACTATAAAATTGCAAGGTGTTGAAACAAATGACCATAATTACTAGGGTGACATCCATAATTGACCATATATGAGGTTCAAAGTCATTTTTTTCTCTTATTACCTTAGCTCGAATAGAAATAGGGATATCCTGAATGACAGCAGCCTCAGTGTAGCTACTCTCATACTGTAAGCGTACATGGCCCTTAATTTGTTCACGGATATCCCTTCCAAGCTTATTTCTGTTCATATATTTCAATAGGTCTGCCATCTTGTCTCTAAACTTTTCAGTCTTTGACCCCTTGACTATCAAAGCTGTCATGTTACCAATCAAATAGGCACCGAGAATCATATCAAATGAAACGTATATCATTATGAATATCATCTCCCTCAAATTTACTGCATGTATATCTCCATAGCCTGTGCAAGAAAAGGTCACAAAACATGATTCATTCAGGGAAATTTAAAAAGATAATATACATTTTGAAGAAAATCTGCAGATATCTATGCAAAAATTCGTTGATGTAGAATTTATAACCGTTTAAAATTTTTAGTCCTTTTAGATTTGGCGATGAGTGTAATGTTTTTGAACAAGTGAAAATTTTGTTTTCTAGTTTGAATAGATTGCATGTATTTAAATTACCTTTACAATTTATAATTGATTTAAGGCACCAAGACATTGGTACGAAGTACTAAACAACTTTATTAATAACTTATCCTCGTCGTAAACTGACTAAGCAAAATCCCTGAACAACCTTTCAACTAAAACTTAGTAGCTGATTTTTCATTGAATCTCAAATCTGATTTGGTAAGATTTTGAAATTTATTAATTCCTTCGTCACAAAATTGAGAGAGAAACTTCAAATCAAATTATTCTGTATTAAATAAAATTCAGATAATTTTTCTGCTTTAATTTTATTAGAGTCAAGCTTTATTGGGGAAATAATCACCCTCCAATGTTTTAAGATATCACAAATATGTTTTTATGAAGTTATGCTAAAACAATGTAAGCTAACGACTACATACAGTAGCTCCCTACTTGGGAAACTAGCTATTACCACAGACAAGTCTAAAAGTACTTCAAATATTACTTATGGGGCTGGACATTCCATGAATTAAGGAGACTATTTGTTTCTTATCGAGATGTCACTCAAACTGTAAGCAAAAGCCACTCCTAAAGATTCTAGCAACTGATGCGGAGAAAAAGTATTGAACGGTTTTATCTTTGTAATATCCTTTGTTTTTCCGAATTGCTGACAGCTTTATACTTGCAAATTTACTCTACAGATTTGAAATGTTGTCTTTCTTCAAAACTAGAAGGATTTTTTTTTTTAAGAAAAAAGGAAGAATTTGGGAAGCTTTCTAAGAACTTTCTTTTAATCAAGGATTACTCTATTTCAAGAAGTGGGGATAGAGTAGAGGGATGCTTTTGTCGCGTTACTAGGAGAAAGAAACCTCTATAAGATATGCCATAAGCTAGGGTGGAGGAGGATTTTGTTGAAATCCTTGAAAGCAAAATGTGTCGATGAACTTTTGCTTACAAGTATCCAGGGATATCCAGGGACACAGAAGAGTTTCTGACTATTGTCCGTCCATATTTATTCATTACCAGCCTATAAAAGCTTCAGCAGATGCAGAAAAGGTAATAGCGATAGCAGATATTAGCTATGGTTCACCAGTTCAGTAATCTCATAGCACCACAGGTACTTTTGAGGTAACAACTTCGGGTGCTTTATAGATTTGACCGGTGACAAAACTGTTGAGGTTCTGTGGCTTTATTTTCAAAAGCAACAACCATCAAGCAACCGTGACAAGTTTATCAGTAGAATTCTATGGTTTACGACCAACAACAACATTGACCAAACCTTATCCTGCTAGCTAGGGTTGTTGTTACAGTGATTAAGCCGTCCAATTGGACTCTAACATACGAAATTATCACTAAATCTATTTAACTGGATAAGATCTCTTTTTAATTGTTTCTTCCTCTGCTTGTTTGTTCTATTTTTGTACAGTTAGAAAGAGTCCTAACATACCAATTTATCACTAAATCTATTTAATTGGATAAGATTCTTTTCTAATTGTTTCTCCTTCAGCGTGTTTAGTTCTATTTTTGTACAACTAGAAAGGGTGCAAAAAAAGACTCATTGATCACCAATGTCTCAGGGATTTTTCAAAATTTGAATTTTAATATCAATTGCCTAAACACAACCCTCCGCTTCACTCCGAGTTGCACTGGTTGTTAACTTTGACCAGATACCATGACATAGGCAGAATTACAATAACTAATAAAGAACAACAAACTGAACCGATTTTGCTGAATGAAGAACATAAAAGAAGCGTACCAACTGTTGCCATAGTAACAATAGCGAAATACAGAGATGTTGTGTAGCGCATCCAAAGATCAATTTCTCTGAAATGTGAATAACTATAGTCACCCAATTTTAAACTTCCTATCCATGTGTAGCCTTCTTGTGATTCCGGTAGAGTAGTAGCCAAATAGTAGAAAATGCAGGCTGCTGTATGGGTGCAGTAGAGTTCGACTACTATCAGTTTCACAATCCTGGTAGTAATGTAATTGACACGTATGTCCTTCTCCAACTTGTGGAAAAAATCTTCGACTTTCCGCACCCGGTATAATCTGATCCACAAAAGGTACCTCACTGCCTCTCTTCGTCCAGAAGCCTGTCAATAAAAAGTTATGCTAGTCTGTTAACATTTTAGTATATCAAGTGCCATTTTCTGTACTGTTAACGTCTAAAACCAGCCAATATTAGTCTCGTGTCTTAGCTAAGTTGCACAGTGAGTTATACCAGCTCACATTTAATAACAGGATTCATAACTTCTTCTGCAGCAAAGTGATGTAAACATGACTAAATATACACTTAAGTCCCAAAACTTGTGAAGTGAGGAGGAGCATTCTAAATTCCATCAACGTAATTGACTTGCAAAGCGGTTAGATACAAAACAAAAACACAAGTAAAGGGCAATGGTTCGTGTACCATTGCCATGAGGGACAAACTACCTATATTACGTTCCAAAAGACAAATCAAATATTCGGAAGTACCAAAGTTCCATTACCATGAAAAAAACAAAAAGCTAAAAGAGAAAAGGCTATTTGTCTTTTCAATTTCTAGTATTGAGACAAAATGTCAGGATACTTAGGAGTTTTAATAAATGACAACTTGTGTCTTTTCCCGGTTTAACCAATAGCTGGCAAATCCTAAGAACGGTTAACCGACAGTGTAAAATGAAAGTTACATGCAAGTTAAGGACAAGTAAAATGAAGGTAAAGTATCCTTTTTAACAATTGCAAACCGAAAAATATGCTAGAACCCCTGAAAAACTACCACGAAATGTATACATGCATCATAAAACACTAACATAAGCGATGTGATTACAGACTTTGCTGGTGGATCAAATGAATTGTTAGAGAGTGTCACACTATTGACCAAAACAATTCAAGATAAGTAATATAGATACTCAAGAAATTTGGGTTTATCTGGAAGAAGCATAACCTTGAAGATGACGTCCCATGGCATACACCCAAGAAGATCAAATATGAAGTCAGATTTTAGATACCTACATGAAGCGAAACATGTAAGACATAAATCAATTAAAAAAATGTCACCCACAAATAAGATATTTGTAACCAATTGTGGATTTTCTCAAAGACCAAAGCCATAGTTATACAGGAGCACACTAGAAACTGATGTTAGATAATAATCATAAACAGCATCGGTAATCATGACACAAAGAAGAACATCATCAGAGAGAAGAAAAAAGAAGTAAAAGTTTACCGCAGAGCTATAGGTGTTCGCTTGTAGACCATACGATAGGTCTGGCTGTCTCTGAAAGCAACAAAGAATTGCAAGAAAATATCGACGAGAAAAGCTAGTTGTCCAATGATGTCCAGAATAAAGAGATTCTCAGGCAAGCCACGAAAAAATCCAAACTCCATTGGGGTGAAGAAGGAAGAATACACTGCCCATAGCAATATGAATTTTGTCCATGCCCGGTACCACCTACAGTGCCCATCACCATAAGCATCAAACAATTTAGTCTCACACTACAATCCGTAATTGTCTTAAGTAAGAGAGCACACTCTACTATCCAACAAAGAAATGTGTATCGAAAATATGAAACAAGTTCATCAAGTAGTTCGGTTACCAGTATCAGTAATACTTAATTACTTTAATTCATTCGCGCGAGCGAGCTATCTTGCTCAAAAGAGGAAAAGTGAGACTCTAATATCTGATTACTTCTAGCTTCAAAATCTTTTTTTCTTATTAATAATTTCAAATCTCATCAATATTCTTAAGTAATTTTCAAACGTGATTAATTTTGTTAGAAAATTTATTTTGAACTTGCCAAATATTCTCACAGCTTGAGGTTTGAGTAGTTCTATAAAGCTTAGGAAACTTCTCTCTCAGGACAAAAGATCGGCCGTATTTAGCTCTCCTTCCGGATTCCCCCGCACCAAACCAAAACCCACTCCTATATATATATATATATATATATATATATATATATATCCATCAAATTTGCTTACTAATATAGTTTTGTTTTCTAATATTTAAACTATGTCTGGTGGAGACAAAACTGAGATATCAAAATATGACATAAATAATTAAATAGGATGAGTATCAAGTCAGTGTTAACCTGAAATGTGTAGATGTCAAAAATGACAGTTGATTATTATTCCCTTCTAAATTGAATTGAAAATTTTGTTGACAGTCTATAATTTGACAGTATATTATTTTAATAAATTACGTTAACTATATGTACATATATATTAAATGAAAATTTAATATATATTGTTATATAGTCAAGATTTATTACTCTTAAGAAAAAAAAAGGTGAAAAAAATCATTTTAATACTGTGGTTGTACACAGGTGAGCCTCTAAAGAATATAGCCCGTCCAAGTGTAAAATGTGAGTCACTTGATGCCCACAGCTTGATGAGAAATTAATAAAATTGAAAACTATATAAGAATATTTTTTATAAAAAATATAAGAAATGTAAACTATGACTAATGAAGTAGATGATTGTGATAAGATGGGACAACTAAGCAAAATCACATGAATTACGGACCCAGCCAGCACATGCCGCGTGTGGCGGGAGAGAAATGAACCTTCATTTCAAACTTGCCTCCATCTAATCGAACCTAAATACATCTCACATGTTCTCTTTCAACACAACCACCATACCCTACACTCTCTAAATAGATCACTGCTGTCTGATCAAATTGATGGAATCATTTACCAACAAGATTCAAGCCAACCCATCTGTTCAAGCCCGTACCGTATCTATTTCTTAACATTTTATGTCTTTAACTCAGCACGTATATTTTGATTTTACTAATGCAGCTATTATTGCACTTTATATTTTATTACTAAGTTAATTTGTTAGTTTTATTTGCATCTCTTAAACATCTAGCATTTAGCAAAAATATTTAAAACATAAAGAGTATGTTTACATAAAATTCTCTTTTGGAAGAAAAGATTAATTTATCTCTGAAAAGTAAAATTTAATTCATGCATGATTTAATTTTTAAAATTTAGGTCATATTAATTTTCCAAAATTTTATTTTTTATTTTATGGACATACTAAGGGAAGAAATATTTTATTTTTCATAAATAATTATTACTTATCAAAAAAATTAATATAATAGAGTCTCAGGTTCATATAAATGTCGCAACACAGCTAACTTTATTTTCTTAAATATCAAATATAAAGTTAGTAAATAAATTAACATTACAGCACTAAAATTAGAAAAATATACTATATGTTTTATATTACCATTAATATAAACTATTAAAATATACTATATGTTTTATCAACTTTTATACCTTATAAGTTATATTAAGAAATGGTACACACATACATTAAACTTTTAAAATGATAAGGATAAAAAAATCTCAAAAATTAAATATCATCACAAAACGATAAGGAAAAATATTAATAGTTCACTTAAACTTACAACTGAAATATTTATTAATTCCTGTAATTTTTTATTTAAAAGTTTGTGTCTATCTGAATAAAAATAGTATTACTTCCTATATTTCTATAAAAGTTTATTTCTTTAATCTGTCTTTTTAAAAGTTCAAAAACAAATGTATTATTATGTTTAGTATACCTTTCATTTTCATAACAATCTTAAAATAATTGCGTTAAATAGAAAAAAAACAAAGTTAAATAAAAAGCAGTAATTAATTTATTGAAATTAGGAAAAAAATGTTTTATTTATTATTAGGGGAGGGTGGGAGGGAGTAATAAATAAACAATGATTGTCATGATTAAATCCATAAACACTCAATAACCAGTAAATCATTCATAAATTAACCTAATCCTGATTAAAAGGAAGAAAGAGAGGAAGTTGAAGCAAACGGAACCTGTTATCAGGATGAATGACGAAGTCCTCGGAGAAGCCACAGATTCCATGGAAAAGAGCTTGGCGACTGAACTTGCTCCATCTTGAGTTGAGTCCCAACTCATTCTCTATGAGATTGAACCGGCTCCCTCTCGAAGATGTCAATCGGTCCCGCAGGTCCTGCACCTCGTACTCTTTCTCATCGGAAGACGACGACGACGAAGACAACGACCGCGAATGAGAAAGCGGAGTCGAAGATGACGTCGTTTGCTTCCCTTCCTCTTCCTCTTCCTTTGACGCCGCCTTCTCATTCTTCTTCCCCGTCATTTTCAAAAGAAAAAAAAAGGGAAAAGAAACTCTCAGGCAACTGCTATACTATTATTATTATCCAGAGATGTCAATTTGGCTTTGAACTAACGGTTTACATTTCCTAATTAATCTACGACGTCATGTTGTAGTGTATGTACGTATATGGTTGCGATGAAGGTGACGAGGGCCACAAATGCTGGAAATGGAAGTTAATAGGTCACGGGAGATAACAGAGATGGATGTAGATTCATCACGGGGAGAAAGAAAGGGTTTATGTTGTGGCTATGGCTTGCATATAACAAAAATGACGGTTATGAAAAAGACTTAAGGATCGAAATTAAGAGTGAGAGAGGTATAAGGTTCTTCAATTTCCCGCACTCCCTTATATACACCACCAAGGGCTGTCACATTCGAAAATTAAATAGAAAAAATACTAATAATATACCTTTAATATCTTTTTAGTAAAAAATAATCATTATGAGGTAAACTCTTTCTATTTTTTCCCCCTGAATTCTGGATTTAAAAAGCACATATATTATGTAATATAAAAAAAAATAATGTTAATTGAATGTAGATGGTTGAGACAAAAATTATGTCACATCTTGATGTTATTTTGTGGGATTATTTTATGAATTTTGCTTGGTATGGTTGAGTTGGACTTGGGTTGTAAATGCGGTCACGAGTGATTGAAGATAGCGGCTGATAAACATGGGCGCGCATAGACGGTTGTCCACGGCTCCACGTGGGGTTTTTCGTATGTAAAATACTTTCCATATAAATGACATGTTATTGATTCATGGTTTTAGATTATTGACATTTCAACCAAAACAAAGCTTCATGTCGTAATGACAATTAATTATGTAGTATTTTTTTTTTCATTAATCAACACAACAAGTGTCTTGTCTTGTAAATTGTGTGCTGTAAACATTGTTGACTTTTTATTTTGTGTCGGGAGACCATCATTTTTATTCAAATGCTTTAACACGTTGTGTAAGATAATCAAATTTATCGAAATCGATTTTCTACCTACATATAGGAAAAAAAAGGTTTGAATTCGTCATGTCATGACAGCAAAAGTTTTGCAAAACTAGAGTTTTGACGTAGTTTCTTTTGATGAAACTGTAGAGGGTACGTAAAAGCAGAATCTGTGCATGAGTTGATGATACTTTAAACAAAATTTTGAAGTGCCTTTGCGCTTGGAAAACACAATTTATGCATGAATTGATACTTTAAACATCTAGTGGCTACTGGAGACGTAAAAACAACTACAGTTATCGTTAGCTTTTTCTTCCACTTCACATTCATTATTAACTTTCTTTTCCTTTTTCTTCACATAATTTAATATAATTTATTACATTTTTTACTTTTTCTTTCTACCTTTTGTCTTATTCTCAGCCTTCTCAGCTTGAGGTGGACATAATCACTGTCTCCTCACAGAACATTATTATAAAACAACCAGCTACTTATAGTTGAATACTAGATTCCTAGATAAAAGAAAAAAAGATTCCTAATTCGAATATTAAACTTATAAAATTGTGATTGAGTTTAGATCACATTCCAAACCTGGTTTCAGGGTTGAAGCTCATGATGATCCAATCATTCATGGATCATGTCCCTTTTCCATCGCCAGGCTCCAATTCCTTTAAGATCACGTTCCCTCGCGCCATGATCATGAAACTATGGACTATCATTGCATCGACATTCACCATATCATTAGTTCATCATCCATTTCATCTCTTGCACTCAAATCTCATAGTAACATGTTCTAGGTTAAAGTTTGGATTACAGATACATTCATGTTAATCAACTAAAGCATCGGAGTTCAGAACGGATCATCACAAAAATTCAACCACATATTGATGCCAAGTATATTATTGAACAGGTTGATTTTAATATATAATATCACAACAAATTCAATTTAGAAGATTTGGTTAATTATATTGTTTTTGCTTCTATTTTTTATGTTAATATATGTCAATAAATTTTATAAAATTATCTTTTAATTATTTTTCTCAAAAAACTATGTTTTTATGGTCAAGATGTAGCTAATTTAATTAATTACAAGTTTGCTATATATGGCACTGTTTATTATTAGTTTCGAAACTAGCTACTTTATTTTAGGTAGTGGTGAGGTCTTTATCTTTTAGCAATTTAAGTAAAAAAGGCTTTAAACATCCTCAACATTTGGTATAATGACAATATTAGTTTATCTTTTTTATTAATTATATAAACATTATTTGGTTTTTACTTTGAATATAGAAAAACCTATATAATAAAAGTATAAATTTCTTGCGTACACGTTTTTGATGATATTATTAAAAACTAATAACAACTCGAACAAGCTTATATTATGATATGTTAAATGGATCAAAGTGATCTCCATAATTTCATCTTATATTTAAGAATCACCATTAAATTGGAATATCGACAAAATTTCATTTTTGGTAATGAATGTTAAATATATTCCTTTGAAAACGATAGAAAGCTAATTTAACTAAAATAAACACCCATAGACCAAGTGAACCTTTAGATAATTTGATTATGACAAGGGTATGAGTTGTATGCGTAAGGTGAACTAATCCACTTCTGTTAGTATTTTTGCCTTTTTTTAATCTGGGTATTTATCTGTATATATGTCCCTTTTTCTTTCAATGTATAATGTACTATACGAAAAGTTTTATAGTATAAAATACACTATTATAATTCATTTCAATAGTAAAAATTAAAAATAATATATATGTATTTTGGTATGTTTAATAATAACATATATCACTTAAAAACTAAGGTGAAAAACAATTAAATACACTTTAAATTCTTATAAATAAAATTATAATTTATATATAGCCTTTATATTTTAAATAAAAATATAAAGCGTCTCTGGGTGTTTATTTGGAAAAGAATGGAACTTATCATCCATAAAGCGTCTCTATTGTAATGAGTATTTGGAGAGTTTAATTATAACCACAAAGTCCATAACACACGAAATAAAATAATTATAGTTATAGTTGTTTAATAAGGACATTTAGGTATTTGTTGTCACTAATAAGCAGTGGAAGTAATTTGTGTTAATTAGCCGTGGGATTGGGCTATCCACTATCCACACACCATGATTGTACCCACTGCTTTTGAGTTATTTATAGAGCTACACAATATTAGTGCCTTCACCACTATTACTTCTTTAACCTAATTTTCCTTATACTTTATTTTTCTGCAACTAAAACTTTATACATTATTTTGCTTATCGATCCACGTTGCTTGTTTCAAGGGAAGATGAAATTAAGAATGCTAAGGTGTACTGATATGCTATTTGCAAACTTTTAAAATCAATAAAATAAATTACACATAAATTAAAATTGTTAATAGTAGAAATTGGGTAGTCCGATAGCAAATCGGTTGGAATAAAAATGCTTAAGAAATATCACTAGGATAGACTCTAACCAGGCTTTGATACCATGTTAAGAAATGGACTTTAAGCCTAACTCAACTCCATAAAATCAGCTTGTAAGGTGAGGTTTGCATTTCACTTATATATTATAATCTAGCTTTATATGTCGATGTGGGAATTCAACTATTAATGCCACAACTACTATTATTACATGGTTAAGTTTTGCATTAATGATCATTAACAGATAAATTAATTTGTGAGATTTCTATAAATTCTATAAATAGGGGTTTAATTTCGAGGTAAACTCACTTTTATCTTACTATTGAATTAATAAAGGCCTACATATAAAAAAGGCCTATAGACAAAAATTCTAACTTGAGCGTGAGAGTGTACTCTGCAGGTCACCCCTACACTGATTGGTTACCAGAGCTTTGAATGGAGAGACGTTCGACACATAAGACTTTTACACAAGATGGTTGTTCTCGTCCCATCTCATCAGCAACAACAATATATTTTGTATCAGTATTTGTATTTATTTAAAACTAGTTTCAAATTTTCATTCATTTAACTCTTGTTTCTAAAATAGTAATTAAAATAATTATTTAAGATTTACAAGGTGACATGAAGGTGCAAGTTGAAAATTCATGTATTTAAATTGCAAAAGGTTAAACATAGACCAACGATGTGTTTGTTCCTTTTTTCGTTAATCAGATTATAATAAATTAGCATGGTGGGGAGCAGCAAGCATAAACCTGGCATATTCAAGAAATTAGACAATAAGATTAACCACTAATGGTATTTCAAAATATGATTAACCAATAATGGAAATCTACTGTCACAGTCCACATTCTATTCAAATTTTTAAACTCCTTATTGAAGCATTTTACGTCAACAATACTGAAAAGGTTGACGATACCAAAATAAAGGAATAAAAAATTAGATAGCACAACATTTTATCTATTTGTTCTTTTTGCCATATGATCATATCTCTTCTGGAGGAAAATCAAAAGCGTATAGTTATCAATTATCATACGCGTATATACTTATTATCATAAGCGTATACGATAACTAAAGAAAGATAAGTACTAAGTAGCTTCTTCTTCTTTCTCAATGAATGTTATTAATTTTCTTATAGCTTTGAAATTATAACTTTTAAATGAGTGGTTGCTGTCTCAGCAAGCAGTCACATTAAGTACAGAGGTTGCTTTGAATGTACACAGTACACGCATGCTGCTTTTGTTTCCGGTGCCTCTGCCATTAGATTCTGACCACAAAAATAAATATACACTGTCATCCCTTTTCCAAAACAAAATCTTAATTTTAAATTTTAAATTTATATTAATTAAAAACAAAAACTAAAATAATATATAAAAATTTAAAAATTATTAATTAAAAAATTTAAATTTTCAATTTTAATTTATATTTCATTAATGTCGAATCTTCTTGCTAAATCTTACCCAACAATTAAATTCCTCGTCAAGTTTTACCTGAATGCTTCAAATAAAGACTCAGTATAGGCTCACAAATATTTAGCCAATAAAATAAAATATAATTAAATAAGTTGCATAAACAGTGGGTGGGTGTCTGGCCATTGCTACATGTTGCAGTACAGACATCATATAAATAAACTATCGTGGAACGAGATTTTAAAAAATAATAATATATTCATTATATTAATTTTAATTCATAAAAATATAATTACGATTTGATATAAGTATTTTATTTTATAAAATTAAATAATAAATTTTGATTATTTACATAATGATAATTTTTTAATTATATATATATATATATATATATATATATATAATAAAATATACTGTATATAATTATTTTATACTTTGAGTTAATCAAAATTAAAAATTTAACTTCAATTTTAAATGAAATAAATAATATATAAAAATATAAATAATAGACTTTTAATAAAAGTAAGGATGAACAATACAAAAGTTGTTGAGTAAATTCTATAAAGATTAGAGGATAAAAAGACACGAAGAATGATGATCTAAAATTATAAACATAAAAAAATGAAAACAGTAGACTCTTTAAAGATACAGATTAAATAATACAAAGAAAATATAAATAATAAATCTAAAATTACAAAGGATAAATCATGCAGAAAAAAATATAAAAAGTAAATTTTGTAAAAATACAAAGTTAGAGATGTAGTGAAACCATTATGTTTTAGCAGAAATTCATATTTGAAACTTTTATTCACAGTGTTTTCTTTGCAATAACAAATTGTAAATAGTATAAATATTTTAATAATTCACATGGTTGGAATTACGGTTACAATGAATAAATTGAAAAGGATATATTTTTTTTTGTTATTCATTTTACATCTTTGTTATGAAATAATTAAACATATACATTACAAACTATTTTGACACTTTCATGCATTTTATTTACTCCATTTTTATTTCATTTTGTTATTAATTTATTTGTATACAGTTAGGTTGTATTTTTTTTTCATGTATTACCATTGCCATCTAATTGATGAAATAGATAAAATTAATTAACACATTGATGAAAATAACACATGAAGAAATTAAATTTCTAATAATTCAAAAAAATAGAATTATACTTACTTATTAAAAATATAAAGCATACAAAAAAAGAAATAAGTTATTACATCACTAAAATACAACATCATTCCAATTATTTTATGAAAACAAACTAAAATTAGAAATACATCAATCAATAATCAATATGAATAAATCGACATTTAATAAGAATACAACCCCATTACAAATAGGTTAATAAATCATTTTTTATAAATCAATATCAAATCTGAATAAATAAATGGTAAACAAATAAAAACATATAAATTATATACACAAATGAGTATTTTACATAAGTGTTCGTGCTTCTTTTGAAAATACGTTAAATAAAGTAAAGGTTTAATCATTCACTAAGTTTCTTTTTTCGGGTGAAATCTCAATTTGGTCCCTTTCTTTCTGAAAATCTCAATTAGATCCCAAATTTATCAAAATTGGATCAATTGGATCCTTTCCGTTAAATTGTCTTTAACGGAGTTAGTGGTTAGTTGACGTGGCACATTGTAGTCAGTATGTTAGGTGACGTGGCTGAGTGAAGTTGGACAGATAAAAACACGTGATTAATTTAATTTTTTAATGAATTAATAACCAAAATTAAATTAAAAGAAAAACATAAAGGAACGTGATTAATTAAAATGGTATTGGGAATTATATTTGGGATTGTTCTGAATTAGGGATTGGGTTCTGAGTTCCTCTAGGGTTCGAGCAAACCTCAAGCCATTTCAGAAATTGGTGTGTCAAAATTTGGAGATTTAGGGCTTCGTTTTGTAAATTGGGGTATCATTTCCATTGTGCTTGAAGATGCATCCCGGTTCGTCGTTGTCATGCAGTGGGTGGCAGAAGCAAGATAGTAATGTGGTCTCTGGTGGTGGTCGAGGAAGATGTAGCACTGGTGGTCCGATTTGCTATTGTGGGATGAAATGTGTTGTCAGAACTGCAAGAACAATAAAGAACAGAGGCAAGCAATTTTGGGGCTGCCCTAAGTTCAAGGTAATGTTTCTTTTTGTTTTTTTCGTTGTACTTATTTTCAGTTTAAGGGTGCCCTGATTTGTGTTTTCTTGTCACAGAATGGTGGTGAAGATGGGTGTTGCAATTATTTCTCATGGTGTGCAGATCACGGGGTTGTTGAAACAAAAACGACTGGAAATTGTGAAGGGAAGTTTGAGTCTTTGTTGAACAGAGAAGCAATGGAAGCTGGATGGAAGATTATAAGTGATCTGGACTTGTCAGTGAAGAAATTTGGAAATAGGCTTAATGTCTTGTTAGGGGTTGTGTGTGTTCTTGTTCTGGTGAACATTATTGTACTTACAGTAGTGTTTTTAGGTTGACATGAATGATTTCATTGTAGTTCTGATAGAATGTACCTAGAATGCAATGAACCAAAGTCATTTTGACTATAAAAGTTTGTATTGTTTGTAACCTTTGTTAAGGAAGTAATTGAAAGTATTGTGTGAAACTTTTGGCCAAAATACTCTTCCTATTGAACTGTCAAGTAATAAGCAGAAGCACATGAATTGGTTTCAAAGTGAACTGATAAAAATAAAAGCATGTTCAGGTTGGACTAATCGTTGTGGACTTGGGAGAGCTCGATAAGCTGAACCTACAGAAGATGGAGCTCGAAAATTTTAATTTTAAATTTTAGACTGAAATGTGACATGATACCAAAGCTTATTATATCTTATATTGGTATATTGTTTATTTTGATTCTAATAGGTTCATCTGGTCTGACAAAGATTAGTGGTGGGGGGCATCTAAATTTTTTGAGTATTTTTTGAGTGCGGCTTTTTTATATTTGATGGGAAAAACTTCACTAAATGCTAGTTGGTTTTAAATTGAAGTCTTACATGCATAAACGGCATACAAGTTACAACTTTATGTCAACTTCTGTCTTCAAATTTGGCTATTTCTTAGGGTAGGATGAAATGTGTAACGCCCCGGCAACTTACAGGGACTATTGACTGCCCCCACACATCACCACGAGACTTTCCAGTGTGCTTTGTCCTCACTCGCACACTTTCTGGGAAAACTTTCCGGAAGGTCACCCATCCCAGGGACTATTGACTGTCCCCACACATCACCACGAGACTTTCCAGTGTGTTTTGTCCTCACTCGCACACTTTCTGGGAAAACTTCCCGGAAGGTCACCCATCCCAGAATTTCTCCAGGCTAAGCACGCTTAACCATGGAGTTCTTATGGGTTAGGCTACCGAAAAGCAAATGCATTTTTGTGATATGAGTAGCCAAATCAATTCCTTTAAGTTATCCTTCAACTGTATAGTCCCATACCTATACAGTCTCCAGATCCCTCTCATTCCGGTGTATGTTTGATTCGTCCATGTGCCCCTTCCACTCGAAGCCTGCTAGGAGCCGCTCCTTGTCCGTGCCTCTTGCACCAGCGATCACTCCCCGCCCTCGTCAGTGCCTGGGTGTCACACAATGAAGCAGACTTTATCTCAATTTGGTTGTTTCTTCGTTATAGCACTATAACAAATATAGACTCACTGACATAGCCTTTACCAACTAAAGCAGTGCACCTGTATTACTGAAATTACATAATATACCAAGGTCCTACAAAGATTTGAAGACTCTATCATGTAACATCAGCGTATAAAGTATACAAAGGTCCAGACCCTATAGTGCACCAACCATCCCAAAAGTCGAACAGGTCTAGACCCTTAATTCTAAAACTCAATGTGATCATAATTCCAAAACTTTATTCAAGCAAAAAGTGGTCATACAGATTGGTTCAAGAAACAGTGGATACAACGCGCACTGACTTCAAGCAAAAAGGATTGGTTCACTTGAAATTGGATTCACAGAAGTTAGCACCAATACAGACCAAATTAACCATCTAAGTGTCAATAGCAGAAGACAAAAGAACATTCAAAACACACCAAAATAACCATATTGTTTTCCTACATCTATTGCTATTACAAAAGTGCATTACTACTGTCTAATACGGTTGAGGCTGAGACTCATGTGCTATTTCAGATTGTTGAGTGGATGTTGTTGCTTGGGTTGCTGATGTACCAGGCGCAGTTCCTGCTTCGATTGCTGATGTACCAGGCACAGTTCCTGGTTGGGTTGCTGATGGGCAACGAGTTCTGTTATGCCCATGTTGTCTACATATGCGACATCTTTTCCGCAAGCCAGATTTGGTCATTCTTGATTCATCCTTCCTCATTTCCCATTGCTCTAGTCTTCGTTTTCTCTTTGGTCTTCCAGGCAAGACTCTTTTGTCTGGAGGAGACACATCAGGATATGGAGTGATGTTCCACATTTTGGCTCCATTGATGGGATATATAATCGTTGAATAGGTCTCCTCATATGTGGACTTGAAGTAGCAAGAGTCAATAAATTTTTCTCCATCAATGTTGAGGAACTTCATTGCAGCCAATGAATGACAACAGGGGATTCCAGTCATCATCCAAGTTCTGCATGTGCATAAGGAGTCATCTATATTGACTACGAACTTATCTCCATTGTTATACATGTGACGAACTTCAAATAGCTTGTTGCCTGACCAACTGTGTAGAACAAGACAACAATAATTATTAACCACAGTAGTAAATTCAGCTAACATACAAGTGAGTAATGGAATTTACCTAGGAATCCAATGTTTAGTTAACTGAGATTCCTTTCTAAATCTGGATAGGATCTTGGCACAAATGCTTCCAGTAAAAGATAATATACTTGACCTATTCTTGGCCCATCTTTGCATGAGGTAAAGACGTATCTCCTCCAACAAAGTAATAATGGGTTTACTCTTAGTAGAAAGGAGGACATTGTTGAAGCCCTCACTCATATTGTTTACTAAGGTGTCACATTTAGCTCTTTCAGTGAACCTTGATCTTGACCAATGCCTACAATAAATAATAGAATCATTATTAACATGATATCAATAAGGAATTATGTTCTACGTTTGAAGACTAACCTTGGAGGGATGGCAATCAAATGCTTATAAGCATCTTCGTTCAGTGCTCTTATGTTTCTCATTTCCATCTCCCAGGTTTGTGGATGTGTGGTTGTAGCTGCCCTCCACATTAAACGCTTTAGGTTTTTACCAGGGTATTTCTTCCTGAAGTTGGAATACATATGCCTCACACAAAACCTTTGGTCCACTCTAGGAAGTAATTCATCTATTGCATGACGTAGACCCTGCTAGAGCCGTCAAAATGGGTCACAACCCGCGGGCTAACCCAGCCCGTCACGGGTTTGGGCCGGGTTGGGTTTGAAAAATACAACCCACCTATATGTGGGTCAGATTTCAACCTGGCTCATGCGAGTTGAACCCGTGGTGAGCCGGGTTGACCCACCAACCCACCTACCTAATTTTATTTTTTTAATTTATTATTTTATTTATGAAACCCTAAAAAATAAAATACTCTCTTCACTCGCTGTGTATACCAAAAAGGTAACCTCTGCTCTCACAAATCACTCTCACAGTACTTGCTCTCATTTGACGGTGCTCTCACTCTCACTTCACTAAAATTAATTCAAGGAGTAGGTAAAACACCCTTCCTTTTTTCTTCTCTTTTCTCCACATTTTTGTTTGCTCATTTCTCTTTCTTTCTTTTTTTCAAAAACCCTATAATGACAAAAATAGGGGTTTGCGAATTTGTTTTTTGTTGTGGGAAATTTGAAAACATGGAATGATTTTTGTCCTGTTCTGACATGGTTGTATCAGAGTTTGTTCATTTTATTTAAACAATTTGAGTATACATTATTTGAAAAAACTACTTTTAATATCTTTGAATTTGAGAAATTATGTTACAAATTAAACTATTAATTTTTTGTTGATGTTGTTGAGTACTGGTTCTTTTTTGATATCTTTGAATTTGGATTATATTGTACTTTTTATTATTATTTTGAATTGTCTTTAACATAATTTTTTGGGAGTGAAATTTGTTTAAATTTAAATTACAGAAAGTTTGTATTTTTTTATTTAAAAAAAATGTAATTAAATGAGCTAGTGAGCCAACCCGTTTACCCACCAACCCGTGGTGGGTCAGGCCGGATTACCCGTTTTGACAGCTCTAGACCCTATAATACAATATACAAGTAATGAATACAGTCAACCAATTTAAGACCCTAAAGTTAGAATGTACATATACAAATTAGTGATAAGTGAGATACCTTCTGCTGGTCTGACATGAAGGTGAATGATGAACAAATTTCAGGCCCTCCAAGGTCATCCACCAATAGTTCCAAGAACCACCTCCACCAATCCTTGTTCTCAACTTCAACAACACAGTATGCAATTGGCAACATCTGTTCATTCCCATCTCGGCCCATAGTTGTTAACAACTCACCACCGTACTTACCTTCCAAAAATGCTCCATCTAAACCAATAATTGGCCTGCATGACATAAAACTATCTTTGTAAGCCTTTAAACATACATAAAATATCTTGAAAGCGACTTCACCCCCCACATCCTCAACATTTAGTTTTACTGTTGAGCCTGGATTTTTGGCCAGCAACTCATGGGCATAATCATATAACCTTTTATACTGGTCTTTGAACGAGCCATCAATTTCCTTTGTTGCTATGTTTTTCGCCCTATAGGCCATACACCTTGAAATACCAATGTTATATTTCCTTTGAACTTTTTCCCTTATATCCACACCCTTAAATGTAGGATTCTCTCTAATATTTTCTCTATCTTCTTGCTCAACCACTTGGAATCAATTAATTTAAGGTTGAACTCCCTGCTGCATGTATGGTTGTCCAACATTGTCCTCAATTGCCATGTTTTCACAGCCTTCATATAACCACAATATAACCTCCATGGGCATTTACCTTTTGCACCCACACACTTGAACCTCATTCTTTCTTTATCATTCTTAAAAAAATTAATATTTCTTCCATTATCCAAGGCATAACTTTTTATAGCCTCCACTATGTCTTATTTTTCAGCAAAATATGTCCCAACATCCCACTTAAAGTCAACCATACTTTTTGGCAACACAAATGTTGGAAAAGTCCCATAACCCTCTACATATGTATCTTCTTCATCACTTTCTACTCCACTAACTAATTGTTCAAACTCCCACTCATCATCTGACAAACCTCTACCATTCCCACCCTCTACATTAACATCAAATATACTGTCAGAACTCACACTGTCACATGCTCCACTAGACTCATTTGACATACTTTGGACTTCCACTTCCACATTTCCCTCGAAATTTGCTTGTATATCATCATCTATATCACAACCAACATTGACATCAACAAGCTCCTCCATCCACTCAGTATTTCCATCACCACTACCATTCTCAAAAGAGGAATTCCAGCTTCGGATTTCAACTTCATTCTCTTCTTCACCTTCATGTTGACCATCACCACCAACTTCCTCAACTTGCACTTGTCCATCAACACCACCCATCTCTTCCAACACACCACCAACTTCCTCAACTTGCTCAACTTCCTCAACTTCCCGAACTTCCTGAACTTCCTCAACTTCCACTTGTTGAACTCCATCAACCTCTTCATCCATAACAGCATTAAGTTGCACTTTTTCACCCATTTCTTGTTGTTCACCCATCTGTTGTTGTTCACTACCAACATCAACCATCTATTGCTGGTCACAATCAACATCACCCCTCTCTTCAACTTGTCCTTCATCATTTCTAACATATTCCAGCATATGTATGACTTCAGGTTCAGAAACAGGGTGTATCACAAACACATGCACCTCACCATTCAGCCTAGCTAAATTAACCATATGCATGGCATCACAAAGAGACTCTAACTTATCATCCAACACTGAAGCCCCTCCTACAAAGTACCACATATCTTTAAACCCTTGGTATCCCAAAGATTTCATTACACCAACAATCATGAAATAACTCCAAACATCCGGGTCAAACATAAACCTAGATGTCTCCCCACCCCTTCATACCTAAGCTTCCCATCATTAACTAATTTCCCTCCATGGTGAATTACAACCTCAATATCCTCGTCCATGATGCAAAACACTATATATAGGTGAACAACAAAACGACAAAACATGTATTAAAAAATGGAACACAACATGGGGGGACCACAACATTGCAATCAAAAATAAAACACAATCCGACCAAGGGGACCACAACATTGCAAAGAAAAATGGAAAAAGATACAATAACGGGGACAACGGGGACCACCACCCAACATCGTAATAAAAATATTCAATACAAAACGAAACTTTTACTCACCTGGCCATTCGAGATTGTAGCTGAAGAAGGTCCCACCACTCTGATTAGATGACGACGATGGAAATGATACCCCAATTTACAAAACGAAGCGCTAAATCCCCAAATTTTGACACACCAATTTCTGAAATGGCTTGAGGTTTGCTCGAACCCTTGAGGAACTCAGAACCCAATCCCTAATTCAGAACAATCCCAAATATAATTTCCAATACCATTTTAATTAATCACGTGCCTTTATGTTTTTCATTTAATTTAATTTTGTTTATTAATTCATTAAAAAATTAAATTAATCACGTGCCTTTATCTGCCCAACTTCACTCAGCCACGTCACCTAACATACTGACTACAATGTGCCACGTCAACTAACCACTAACTCCGTTGAAGACAATTTAACGGAAAGGATCCAATTGATCCAATTTTGATAAATTTGGGATCCAATTGAGATTTTCAGAAAGAAAGGGACTAAATTGAGATTCCACGCGAAAAAAAGGGACTTAGTGAATGATTAAACCTAAATTAAAATAATGAAAACATATTTAAATTATAGATGGAACAGGCTTTAAGGTTTTGTTAACAATACAAAAACTATTTTAAATAGTATTTTAAAATATTTTTAATATAATAGGTTTCCTTCCCTTTTAGTTGCAAAATCTACAATATTTTTGTTCTATTATTTATAAATTTAAGTAAATGAATTGTTGGTAGAGCCGTCAAATGTCAAAATGTTATAACATGTGGACCAATCCGGCTCATCACAGGTTTGAGTCGGATTGGATGTGAAAAAAAATGTATTTTTTCTATGCAGGTCAATTTTCAACCCGGCTCATTTAAACTCGATTTATTTGGGTTGAACCCGTGGTGAGTCGGGTTGGTTCACCAACCCACCTAATTTTATTTTATTAATTTATTATCTTATGAAACCCTAAAAAATACCATCTAACTCATTATATGTGAATGTGTATTGTTCTTTTTTTTATTATTATTTTGAATTGTATTGAGTTTAACATCATTTTGGGAGTTAAATTTATTTAGATTTGAATTACAAAAAGTTTGTAATTTTTTTTTTTATTTAAGAAAATTTGTAATTAAGTGACCTAGTGAGTCAACCCTTTGAACTGGATTCGAATTTTTTTGACTCATTAATAAGTGAGTCGGATTTGGTTGACTCACAAAGTGACTAACGTCTAGGAAGTTGAATCGATTGACGTTTGATTTCCTGTCAGTGATGTTCACGACAGTTGTGAAGGGGCTCTGATGTCTATAATGATGAACATAATTACTTACAGGCACATAGACGTCGGTGCCCCTTTTATCCGATGTCTAAGCCCCTTGAGTTTGGTGAACCTAATTAATTACAGGCATATAGACGTCGCACCCCCTGTTCCCCGACATCTAAATTAAAGATTTTTTGTCTTCCCGCCTTCCGTTCAGGCCGTAGACGTCGCTTTTTTACTAAGCGACGTCTAAGCGCCTGAGAATTAGGTGAAGAGCATTAATTGCAGCCCCATAAACGTCGGCCCCCCTTGAACACCGACGTCAAAGGACTGTCTTCTCACCTACCTCTGAGAATTAGACGTCGGCTTGAGTCAGACTGGACGTCTACAGTGTAATAGACGTTGCCTTACCTCAAAACCGATGTCTAGGTTACCAATCTATTTACGATAATGTCACTGTCCACTCAAATACGTCAGGTTATCCACAAACCGACGTCTATTGGGTGACGTTAAACAACGTTTTTGCACTAGTGAACTTTTATTCACATAAACATTACATAAACTAAGCTTCTTCTTTATAACAAAACACAAATAAAAAAACATCAACACAAACATTAAAACTACAAACCTTAAACTCCAAATATAATTTTAAGAGAAAGTCAACTCTAATTATTTTTAATTAAATATATTTGGTTCAAATTAATACAACTTAACCAAATTATTTACAAAATTTCTAAGGACAATTTAGCTTCACTAATCGCACATCCAAAAAATTACAACACTCTAACCACTAAACTAATAACTTGTACAAACCTATAAACACAAACTATTTGTTTAAAAAAAAAATTATCAAAGCAAAAATTGTTACCCTCCACATGACTTACCACGATTTCTATTTTCGTATTACAATGGAAAGTCGTTAGCTCAAAACATGACTTCTTCATTAACACCATTTCATGAAAGTTGTGTTTGTGGTGCATAATTTCTAGCTTTCATTTCAAAATTAAAAGTCGTTACACGACTTCAACACAAACCAATTCACTCATAAATCATCATGGTACATGATTTCTACTTTAAAATTTTTAATTGAAAGTTGTTATATCCAACACGACTTTAGCACAATCCCAATACACCAAAATCATGCTTTCCAAACACGACTTCCACGTTTTAGAATCTAACACCACAGTTGTGTGACATGAACATGATTTGCAGAAGTTGTGTGGCTGACACAACTGAACCTATATGCCTCGTAATAAATTTAAAACATCCATTCTAATAATTTTTACGGGAGAGAGTGCACAAACTGAGAATGCACAATGTCCACATCATTGTTTATGGGAGAGAGTGCATCTTTAGTTTATTTATATATTAATTTTGGATGACAGAGGTGAGAAGAGGGAATTTATGTGCTTGCATGCATGCAATTGAGTGATCATTATGACTGTACATGAGGAAAGATTATTACTATTGCATGCCAAAACTTATCATATATAAATTAAGAATCATGTGTACGGAAAAATACAATATATATGTTACTAAAATGATTAAGAAAATTGAGAAAGTGAGTGAGGAAGTGGCAATCCAGAGGCTCTCTTTCATGTTATTGTGGACATGATTACAAAGTTGACATGAAATGTAGAAACATTATTGTTTTAGATTTGGAAAAGGAATATATAAAAGAAATGGATAAGTTAACCAAATCATTTTTAGGATTCCAAATAAAATTTGTTTAACCTCGAATGTTGGACTCACTTTTGAGGGTTAGATTTCCTTAAGTTCACACTTTGTTAATGAAAACTGAAAATTGACATGGAAAATTCTTAATTTTTGTCAAATGAAATCACCACACATGTGTGTTGTACTAGAAAGTGTTGTATTTTATTGTCTAAAGCAATGACATATTGATAAAAAATATTTCTCAATTACCTTGAACAATGTTTCTACTAATAATATCTTGCAAATTTAAAAAAATCATATTTGTGATCACAAAAATTTATTAAATGATGGTGAGCTTTTCCATATACAATGTTGTGTTCTCACCCTTAATTGATAGTTCAAGATATTTAAAGTTGGTTGACAAAGAATTCATAGTATTAGAGAAAGTGTTAAGTATTTTAAATGTTGATGGTGAAAAGTTGAAAATAAGAAGTCAAGAAGTTGAACAAATTGCTCTAGGGTTTTCTTCAAAATCTAACAACGAGAAGAAAGAGATATCAATTCAAAGAATGGTCAATGAAGTACATCAAGTCAATAGAATCATCCAAATAAACGAAAAGGGTGATTGACATGATTATCATGGTATTATGAATGAAGAAAATAGATTCCTACTAGGCTAACCCGTAAAGTTTTGTCAATCCAAGTTGAAGATTATTGCGGAAGATGAATAGCAAAATGATCAAAGATATGGGTTGTCAAAGAAATAAAAGTTGATGGAAAGGTTGAGATAGAAAATCCATATTTCTAGAAGGAAAAAATTAGTGACTAATTAATAAAAAGTAAGCCTTACAAGTGTGATTAAGGGAAGAAACACATCAAAATAACTTATTATGAACCATTAACATCAGGTGTCGAGCTAAAAAATGTTAAACAAACGTTTGTTGGTACCCATTATTTTTCGAGTTAAGTAAAAAACGTTAAACAAACCCTGATATGTTAATCCATGAGGTGTCGAGCTAAAAAAGTGAAATACACAAGAAAACAGTAGACAGGAAGGGAGGGGGAGGGTGAATAGTATTTTCTAAATTTTCACAATAGGTGTTTAATGAGTTTTCAAAGGATTATTAAATAAGGGTATGCTTTAGACGATGACATAGAAAACTTAACAAAATCTTTTAAAGAAGAAAAATAATAAAGCGTAGTTTTTATACTGGTTCACTCAACCTAAACTATGTCTAGTTCTCCCTTAAAAACTCTTAAAGAGGTTCCACTAATCTTTTAGCAAGATTACAACGAGTATAACCCACTTCTGATTACAAGTCTTATTGCCACTCCTGGTCCCCTAATCAATCTTAACTAGTCTGAGTTTAATAACTCCTGGTTTACAAGTATTTTAACAAGTTCTAGTTTCCAAATCAATCCTGACTAGTCTGAGTATTCTTACAGCACTCTTGATTTACAAGTGTTTGATTACAAGAAGAAAAATAACTCTTACTAAGAAAATAATTAATCAAAACAACATATTTTTAAATTCTTGTAATTGCTCTCTCTTTCTCATTCTTTTTATAAAAGCATTAGACGATGTAAGCTCGAAATAAAACACTTTATTTATGTTGACTTTCTAACTTTTCTCTCTTTTATTTCCTAAATATTTGATTTAAATGCTATCACCATAGAAACAAAATCAAAGTATATATATATATATATATATATATATATATATATATATATATATATATATATATATATATATATATATATATATATATATATATATATATATTCTTTTTTCCTCTTCTATGTTTAAGAATATATATTTTAAAGAAAAGTAATTCTTTAGTATATAAATTAAACGTTATGTTTAGAAAAATTTTCTCTTTTCTCTTTTCCTTTTATTTTCTTAATCACCCTTTTATTTTCTTAATCACGCAAAAACAAGATATCTTTCTCTAAATTTTTTCTCTTATTTTTTTCACATTTTTCATTTGAAATTTATCTTCTTTTTTAAGATTAGATCATATGTAAAATAACTGATGAGACAAGGATTTATCTTTTAGAATATTAAAATAATATTTCATGTGGACAACTTTACACATATTAATAATTATGTTGAATGTTTAGAATTGATGTAAAATATGCACATACATTATGGGAAGTAATTATCTACATTTTTTGTAATATATTAAAAATTAATTTAATTTGATACAATTTTATAAATCGCCTTAATTCTTTGGAATTAGAATGAATTTAACATTTAAATAAAGAAATATGCATTGCTAGTTTTAAGAGTAAATAATTTATTTTAATTGTCATTTTACTTTAAGGTGACAAGTAATACAATATTAACATGACATTACCATTTTGAAATCGTTAAATTTTCGTCCACTGCTTATAATTCTACAATTCTGTACTTAACCAGGTCTAATACAGAATTAAACATAACATTGAAATTAATTATTTCTACAACTAGTTCAAAATATATGTAGGGGAGCTTTGAGAAAGGAATTAGAAATACTATTTCATTAATAAGAAGAAGTTTGCACAATGATATGAAGTAATCAGAAAGGAAAAAGTCTCTTTAAGAACTCTTTTTTTGACAATTTTTTGACAACGCATAAGTGGCAGTTTATGATTGGTCTGTTTCAAATATTTTTTTAAACATAAATTAACAGACCAATAAAATGATGACACGTGTCCTGTTATCAAAAAGTTATTAAAAAAGAGTTGTCAAAACATCATTGTCCAATCAGAAAATTACTCAATAATAATTTAAATCATATGAAAACAAAAACCTAGTTTTCCCATAAACATTTATTGAATTCGAAGCAGTGGATCACTCTTGTGGTTGTGGTTGTGATCGTGGTGGTGGTGGTGCAGGGGCATCCCTTTTGGAGCGAAGGTAGCGACATAAGGAGAGGCCGAGAAAGGTCAGAAACAGAAGACCGATGGTTGCGTAGACGATAATGCCAGGTCTTTTGAATATATCAGATATGTGAGAATGATTACTTTCCTCATTGGCATTATCAGTATACTGTAGGAATCTACGATGATTCCCAACAACCATGTCGGTGGCTGCAAAAGCTGCTGTTAAGAAAAAAATGAGAATGCACATGCTCTTGGTGAGTGTCCTTGTCCACAGCATTGTGTATGAAGAAGATTTTGTGGAAAGAGTTAACTCTGCAACAAATGGATGAGTTAGATGTGATGGAAGAAAGATGCATGTTCATTCTATTTATACATTAATTTCAAAGAAGAGAGGTGAAGAGAGAATCAGTTCAATGATATTTACGAGGAAAGATTATCGTGTTGCATGCATGAGATCTAGTGATGGAAGAAAGGTACATTCAGTTCAATGATATTTATGAGGAAAGATTAAGGTGGCAAAGATTTTGTTCCCCAACTATATGATGACAATTTTAAACGAGAAATTATTCAGTTGAACATGCCTGATTACATATTGTACTCACAATACTCACATTTATCAGGAAAATGTATCCACGTATCATTTTTCTTTTCAATAATGAAAAAAAGATACTATTAATAATATTATGTTTTAGAAGAGTTTTATTTGAATTTTTTGTACTTAATTAATTATTAGTTTTTTATGTTGTCGACGGAATGAAGAACCGAAAACAAAGTTGCCACCATAATTTATTACGGAAAACAAAAAAATATTTTTGGTTTTATAAACCCGACAAAGATTGACCTTACATATATTCATTTATAATAGATAGGGATTAAGTAGTTCTTTAAAAAGTGAACTTGACAAAGATTAACCTTATTTTTTGTTTTATAAACCGGACAAAGATTGATATTACATATATTCATTTATAATGAATAGGGATTAAGTAGTTCTTTAAAAAGTGAACCTGACAAAGATTGACCTTGCTCCTACCGATATCCATTTATGACAGAGAATCATATATCACCTAGTTTAAAATTGACTTTTTTTGCTTTTAAATATTTTGTATTTTTTTATTTTAAGAATGGTAGAAAAAAACAGAAAGAAACCGGCCATAGGCTGAAGCGTACCATTTATTTTACGATTTATTTAGGAAAATACGTGATAAGAAATGTTTTTTTTTTATATTTTTGAAAATTTTTATTTATTATTTTTTAAAAAAATATTAAAATCAGATGATGCGAAAAATATAACTAATACCAAAAGAAACCAGAGAAAACAATCTGTTTTACTATTTTTTAAAAGAAAGCGTTATTTTGGTGTAGTAAAAAAAAGTAGTAGCTTTAAGAAAAAGACTTCAAAGTATAATAAAAAGAAAAAAGAATGGTGTAGAGATAATGTACCTTTTTAGCTTTCGGTACTCCCGAAATCCTTCCTTGGTGGTTGTCGTTCACAGAGCTCCTCTGTGTGAGAACTTATTTTTCTCTATACTCTTCTTTTTCTCTTTCTATTGTTTTTGCCTGTCTCTCTATTCTTTTCTTCCTTTTGTTTATATCACAAAGTGCGTATTTATATACACACTTTGTAATATTACAATAATCAAAATAGGGAAAGAAATGGTTTTGGTTACCAATCAAATAATATTCAAAATATTGATTATAATTATTGGCAGAAAATTGATTCAAATTATTACCATATTAAACTAATATTTCAAAAATATTCTAAAGTGATATGTTCAACATTAAGGAAGAGTATTTTATTATTTTCTTTTTCCTTTTTTTTTTTACCCACCATTAATTATTATTCTCTTATTCTTTAATTTTAATTGTTTATTTTCCCAAACGAAATTGGGTGTTGACACATGTCATTGTTAATATATAAAAACATTGTCACTTAAATTTATTAATACTTTTTAATAATATTCTTTGGTTATCCACGATTATCCTAAATAATCTAATTAAACAAGATTGTGTTTAAGTGGAGCTGTCAAAACGGGTAATCCGGTCCGACCCACCACGGGTTGGTCACTTAGTGAGCCAATCCAACCCAGCTCATTTGTTAGCAAGCCGATAAAACTCGAGCCCAACCCAACCTACCGCGAGTTGGTGGGTTAAACGGGTTGACTTATTGGCTCACTGACTCACTTAACTTTTTTTCACTCTCTTCTTATGAAATTCTTATAATATGTTACTTTGATCGATCAAATTAAAATAATAATAATTGGTCTAATTGATAAAAAAAAACTAAAAAAACTGAAGAATCTAAATCATTAAGTAGCATGTGTTTACTATGTATTTGTTAATATAAAAAAAAACTTAAAGAATCTTAGTTATCATAAGTAGTAGCATGTGTTTATTTTGAAATAATTAATATAAAGAAACTGAAAAATCTAAATTACATAAAGGATGTTTTATATATAGGATATTTTATATGATTTTATATTGTTATGATTGTGTATACTAAACAATGAAAAATGTTTGATGAAGTGGTTAAGTGATTGTAAAAATATTGTATATATTTTTCCGTGTTATTAATTATTAAAAGTATTGTATATATATGATGTTTAAATATTGTAAAAATATTGCATATATAGGATGTTTAAATATTGTAAAAATATTGCATATATAGGATGATTAAATATTGTAAAAATATCGTATATGTTTAAATTTTGTAAAAATTTTGTATATATAGGATGTTTAAATATTGTAAAAATATTGTATATGTTTAAATATTGTAAAAATATCGTATATGTTTAAATATTGTAAAAATATTGTATATATAGGATGATTTATATGATTTTTCCGTGTAAGGGTTTGATTTGCAGAGGGGAACTTAGGATTTGATTTGTAGAGGAAAACTTTTGGAAAGATATGAACAAGAAAGACTCTATTGCTAAATAAAGGTTGTGCGTTTTGAATAATTAATTTAATTAATTTGATTTCAATAAAAAAAAATTGAATAATTAATTTAATTAATTTGATTTAATTAAAAAAAATAGTTGAGTTGGTGAGCCAACCCGACCCACCACGGGTTCAACCCGTGTGAACCGGGTTCTTAGTGAGCTGAGTCAAAATTGGCTCGCATCAAAATTTTCGTATTTTTTTCCAACCTAACACAGCTCAAACTCGTGGTGAGCCGGATTGGCTCACGGGTTTTAACCCATTTTAACGACACTATTTTAAGAATGAAAACTAACATAATGAGAATAAATTTCATTATTTTATATTCATTTTTAAGGTAAAAATTCATCATCATCCCTACAAGTATGGAGTTTTGTATCAAAATTGAGATACAAGCGAATTATAATTTTATGTCAAGTCTAGGGACTACAAAATATTTAACTCATAAAATAATCCTAACTAATGACAATATTTTGTTATATTGCTTTGCAAGGTAACCTTCTAGCTGCATACTAAATACTACACTTACCAACATGCCATTTGATATGGAGAAAATATTTTCAAGTAATCTTCCTGATGTTAGAATTCTTTAAACGGAATAAATTCTAGTTAGTTTGTTCAAAATACTTTATAAGTTTTCTATAAATAAAAAAATAATGTGACATCGAATTTTAAAGTGATAGCGGGTGGAAACAAAAGGAGACATGAAACATAGAATTCATGAAATAATGACAACCAAATAGTTTAAGGTGACAAGTAATACAATATTAACATGACATTACATTTTGAAATGGTTAAATTTTCGTCCACTGATTTTGTAACCAAAGTTATAATTCTACAATTCTGCACTTAACCAGGTCTAATACAGAATTAAACATAACATTGTAATTAATTATTACTACAACTAGTTCAGATGTAAATTAAAAAGGAAAGGATGCCTTAAATTGGTTATATGCATCTTTGTCTGCTTCAAGTTGCTGTCGAAGGGCTTTTTCTTTTGCCTCAATGCCTGCAAGATCAAAAACCAGGTCTTTTGTCTGGTGAGCCCATAAGATGCTATCATTCTTCAATGTCTCCCTTTGTTTCTCGCCTTCATTTATAGCCAACTGAAAGGTCTCTCTCTCTTCCTTAAGTTTAGATAATTGTTCTTCAAGTTGTTCAATAGAAGAAGATATTTCATTGACCCTGATGTTGGCAATTGAAATGGACGTTGTGATTTGCTCTTGTGCATGTTTAGTTTCTTGCAGTTTGTGAAGGATATTTTCTTTAGCCCGGTTCAACTTGACTTTCTTTATTCCAACTGTACAAGATTCTTTATGGTGAGCAATAGCACTGTTGAAGAACAGTCTGAATGTCCTCATGAATGTTTGCTGGGCAAGAGAAAGTAAATTCTCATTCTTCTGCAACTCTTCAAGAATAAGTAGGACTTTTGATAATTGCTCATAGTCTGTAACAAAATCACCTAAGCTGAACGTCTGCATCAAGTCTTTTAGCTCTTTTGACAGAATATCTGTAGGGGAGCTTTGAGCTTCTGGTGGTTCTGACAGAGTAGCAGATTGTGGAGTTTTGGAAGAAATGGAAACCTTCCCCGTCAGGATATTTTCAATGGCACTCAAAGGGTCATCTTCGATCATTTTGTCTATGGCTTCTACATCGAGTGGGGTGTTTCCAGAAGAGACTTCATCAGCCTTTGGGTCCACTTGATCTGGTTGAGAATCTTCAGCCTTGCGGGAAGCAACCTGCTCTTGTGCATTGGCTGGGGCAGGGTTAACCTTCTCCACCTCTTCGACAAGTCTTTCACTGAATATTGGCTCAGCAGTATTTGTATTTTCAACGTGAGGAGCATCAACATTGACTGGAGCAGCTGCAGGAGGATCGTGATGAGGGGGTAAACCAGCAGTAGAGCTAGTAATTGCAGCAGTTGGAACCTTTCTGGGAGCAGTTTTCTTTGTAGTCTTGCTCGTTTGACCATAATACCGCTTCCGAGGTAGTCTTTTTCTTTTGTAGATTAAGGGGTCGATTTCCGGAGAGGCTTCTTTGTCATCTAATGGGAAACTCTCTTTGCCATCTACTTGGGAACTCTCTTTGCCATTGACTAGGGAACTCTCTGCAGTCCGCCTCTGTTATGATAGAAATAAATGTTATAGTGATAATGAAGTAGAGGTACTTTGACAAGTAGTGATGTAAGTAATTTTACCTTCAGTAATGCAATTAGTTTTACCTTCAATAATTCCTCAGATGACGATGCTTCAGGCACATTGTCGGCAGTTCTATCAGCCACATGCTTTATTCTTTTGGATCTCCGGGGTGTTGATGGGGGATTGGGTGTCTGGTTGATTATGAACTTGGTAGGCTGGGAGCAAGAAGAATTTCATCAGAAGCCAATGCAGTGAATTTTATGGAATATTTCAAAGATTTTGGATGGGAATTACCTTCGTTTTTCGTGGTCTTCCACGTCTTGAAGATGTCAATGGTTCATGGATGGAAGGTGAAATCTTGGATTTCATCTTTACAGAGCCGTTGTTGGATTCCCCGTATTCTTGATCTTTAGGAGGGTCCATCGTTTCGGTTACTTTTGAAACTACAAAGAAAATGACTTCGGTTAAATATATGATAAAAATGTTGAAATGAAATGCATGAAAATTATTGGATGTGCAAAGGGAGAAAGTTTCAGCCTTTGGATATTTAATGAAAAATGCCATAAAAATTATTCAGGTAAATGGGAAAAGTTTCTCAATTCATCTTTCGTTTTTGTAAGCACCAAAAAGCTCCACTTGGTGGGTGTGGAGACATACCGGCCTCGTTGAAGGGAGTATTAGGTAGTATTAGTTTTTCAGACTTCAGAAAAGGTTTTCAAACTTCATGTCTTCAAGTCATGGCTTTGACACCAAGGTCACGACGATAAAAGTACTGTTTCTGATTAAAACAGTGAAGTACCTAGGCAAATGCAAGATTATGCCTTAAATAGAGCATTCGACAGATGGGGATCCAAAGATCGAAAGAATTTTAAGATAACAAATGTCTAAGAAATTGGAAAAAGGATTTGAAAAAGTCCAATGAACATTGCCAATGAGACCCCAAAAAAGAGACTCCAGTCTAGAAAATTCCCTCTCATTTATGTAACAAAAGAATTGGAACCTCAGAGAGAAAAATAAAGAATCATACCGGTAATTTTAAATGCTAGATATTATATATCTTTGCACAAAAGATGTATGCATGAACAAATATCACTTACAGTGAAGTCTATGATTTAGTGCACAGGAGAAAACACATACAGCTTCATTTTCTAAACCAATTTTCTAAACCAAATTCGTACCAGATCTAGTCCTTATTTTACCACTGTCATCACAAAAATCTCTTGGAAGCGTCGACGGTGACTGATGTTGAGGCACATTTTGTGAACATTCTGGCAGTTGGTGTTCTGTATCTTGAGGTTGTTCTCTATTAGCCTTGGGAGAGTTGGTACCAGTAAGTGGCTTTGCATTGTTATGGTCAGCCGATGCAGTAGTATTAGTATTCCATTTTTTCATTTCCTGCCCATAATAATCATGCCAAAATATAAGCTCATTTTCGATGGGGGGAGGGAGGTTGGGAAACAACAAAGGGAAAAAAAACCATATAAGAAGGTACTGTTCAACAAATCATATGATAAGAGCTTCTAAACGTAAGTCAGGAGTTTTGAGAATAGCACAGAGAGATGTTTAAATATTCAAGCATAAACTAACCAAATACCATTACCTCGTGATGCTCAGGAGAAGCCAGGTGTGAACGTATAGGCTCCAACATAACCACACCACATACCTGGCAAACAGGCTGCCGAAGTTCATTATACCTGTAATTACATAAACACAGGAAAGCCAAAATCATCGAAGGTATAAAATTATGCATATAAGATGAATTGAGTTTCTCGCATAAGTTAAAATCAACTAGTACACATGACATTTACAGAATCACTTTGCAATGAACTTCTCCAAAATATAAAATTCACAACATGAAAAAGCTAAATATATTCTCCCTTCTTATTTCCCTCTTCTATAAGCAGTTTATCTAAACAGGTTATTGCATACAAAATGAAACACATCTTGAGAAATAATACTTTCATGTTGTATACTCAAACATAGCTGCCAACACATTATACCAGAAAATCAACCAAATCCATAAACGGACATAACTCAATGCATAAGCAGAAGGTTTTTAAAGACTAGTGCGTCATTCACAAGTAAAGAACAAAAAAATTAGAAAAACAATCATGACGGCTGCGTTTGCAATAAAATCAACATAAGGTAACAAATAATCACTTCCATAAGCAAAGTTGTAAGAAGAAGAAAAAAAAGGAAAATTGAAGTTAGAGATAGATGCGTGAAGAAGTGCAAACCTCACTAGGGGGAATACAGGGTACTTCCCTTTCTTCTTAAAACTTAAGCTAACACGAGACAATGGCTTCTTCTTGACCGGAGAATCCATGTTTCCTGCTCGTAAGCAGAAGAAGAATGTGGCGTAAGGGGAAAAGATTGAAAACGCAACACACTTTGAATGGAACCCTCAACACACCCAAGAAATTGTTGAACCCTTGTTTTATATATTGTTGTTCAAAATTTTCAATTTACCTCGAAAAAAGAGACAAGGGTCCGAATTGAAACAGGGTAATTTAACCCGACCCGGTTAATTGGACCCGAAATGAAACCTCTACAATTAGTTGTGTTTAGAGGGTTTTAGCAAGGAGAGAGAAAATGGAGAGAGGGAAATATTTGGCATTGGTGGGAGGAGGAGCTCTCTTGGGCTCTGTATCTACCTTCTTTCTTCTTAGGCTTCTTCAATCTCAAAAGTATGCAACTTCTTCTTTACCCTTTTAATCTCCTCTTGTTAACTATCTGAGCTGAACTACTTTTTTTTTTTTTTTACATATGTATATGTATGTGTGTTATATAAAGATATATATATGTGTGTGTTTGTGTGTATATATATGTGTGTATAATGACTGGTCCTTTGGTTGTTGGAACCCACAAAAAAAGGGCTGGTGCTAAAACAACGTTCTTGCTTACAATTTGAAACTTTGCGATTATTGAGTGTCGTAAAAGGTGATGGGTTGGTTGGATCAAGTTGTTTAACTTTAGAGTCATTGAGCAAAGGGATACCTTTTTTTACTGTACTTTGGATGCTACTGAATGTTTGTTGTGATGTTTGCAGAAGAGGTGTATCGCAGTGCAGTAAGAATGTTACGGCTGATTTCAATGGTAAGTGGCCTGAAAGAATGGATTTTAACAGTGCAGTGAATGGCTGTTGACGAATTTGTCTCCACTTCTTTTGTTATGATGACTCTATTTATTCCTGCTTCTGAAGGATTCCCTTTCGTATTTGCCTAATTAAAATCTTTGATTATAAAAATTGCACATTCACTCTCATACTCATCACTCATCAATAGTGGAGAGTTGAAGTTGCATTTAGTCACACACATTTCGATGCTTAGTTTCTTGTCCTATGTTTGTTTCAGCGGAAATAGAGAGGGAGGAAATAAAGATATGGGGAAATACCAAGTTTTATAGTTTGTTTAGTAGGTAATGGGTTTTGTATTTTTTTTCTTTACTTTATAATTAGCAAAAGGGAAAAAAAACTGCATTCGTAAGATAGTTCCTTAAATCTTAGTTATTGTAGAACTGGTATTCCTGTTAAATGTATTAGTTTGAGGTCATCTAAGGTTCAATGTTTTTCTTGCCAAAAGTACCTTGATGTTGTATTTTAGGTTTTGTAGATAGAGCATTTAGAGTTGAGTGTCTTTGCTCAAAGTGAGAGGTGCTTTTTATAGACTTTGGCTAGTTTGTTTTGTTACCCATGTATCCTAAATGTTATTATCTATCCCTTAAAGCTCGTATTAACTAACCAATTTCAAGTACTACAAGTAGTTATTCCCCTTGTTTTTTCTCTAAGATTTCAGGTAGTTTTATTGAATTCCTATGTTAATTATTAATAGACTATATAATTGACTTGTTAGATTATTTATATTCTCTTTTATAGGAAGTCAGGCTAACTACCGATGTAAATGCAGACTGTATAAACCTGTTAGAAACAAGTTTCAATGTGACTAATGCTCCTATCTGCTTAATCCTACTTTCACATCGGGAATTAACAAGACTGCTTCTCCAAGTGTCCTTATAAGTGTTGGACTTTGTGTCTCATACAGGTGCTGAGGGATGCTCTATTTCTGGAAAGAAAAATGATAGGGTGGTTAACGAAGATCTTCTGAAAGATGAGATTGTTTCAGAACAGCTAACTAGGTATTGCAAGTGGTTGCCAATAAATTTAATTTAGCATTTTCTCTGAACTTATATCTGACCGTAACTCTGTTCTACATTGTTGAGTTAATTGGTAAAACATGATCTGAGAAGCACCTGCAATATTGTTTCAATTAAACTGTGAGCTCTTTTAGCCGTTTAAGAAGTTTTAGGCTCATGCGTCAATTACCAAAATAGTTGGACTATGCTTGGTGCTAGTTTTTACAGTTAGTGTTTGATGTTTAATAAAGGTTGGACATGTCATGAAATATTTTTTCCTTGCATAGAAATTTTGCATTTTACATGTTGTCCCACAACTCCCAATATCATGGATAACCTATGACACATTATTTCATTGATTCTATTTTCAAAGACAACTTTTTGCCATCAAGGCAGAATTTTCATTGCTTGATGTGAATTACTGAGATAAGAAGAAACCAAAAAAAAGGGGTTAGTTTGACTGCTGGAATATTTCTTCTCTTTGATTTTTGGGACTACCAACACATCTCCTGCAATGCTTAAATGCCCATTTTACATTTGTTGTCATTATATATATATATATATATATATATATATATATATATATATATATATATATATATATATATATATATGGGTTTGCTAATTTACGTAAGGGGGTTTTCAGTTGGTACATTTTAACAAAGTGTACCAACTTTTAGGTTACAAAAATGTTAAAGATAGTTATTAAAAATCCTTATTGGTCCACGAGAGAAGTTATTAGCTTTTATTTTATTTTTAATTTTAAAAAACAACTACCTTTTATTTTATTTTTTATTTTAAAAAATAACTACCTTTTAAAAAATATAATGGTTTAGGGTTTAGGTTTATAGGGGTTTATAGAACCCGTCTGGGTTTATAGAACCCGGGTTATAAAAACAACTACCTTTTATTTTAAAAAACAACTACCTTTTAAAAAAAATATAATAAAAACTAATAACTTCTCTCGTATACACGTGGACCAATCAGGATTTTTAATAACTACCTTTAATTATTTATTTTAAATTAAATTTGAAAATTATTAAAATACCCTTGGATTTGAAGTTAGTTTTCTTTTTTAACAGAAACATTTTTGTAACCTAAAATTTGGTACACTTTGCTAAAATGTATCAACTAAAAACCCCCCTTAAGTAAATTAGCAAACCCCTATATATATATATATATATATATATATATATATATATATATATATATATATATATATATATATATATATATATATATTTGTGTGTGTGTGCATATATCTATTCTACTCAACATTATCTACATCAAACGTATATGGATGGTGCTTTCTTGATATGTCTATCTTTTCTTGGACTTCTGTTAATCAAATTGTTTTTGGGTGGAATGTGCCGTAAATAGGAACATTCAGTTTTTTGGCTTTGAATCTCAGCAAAAAGTGACTGGATCATATGTAGTGGTCATTGGTCTTGGAGGTGTCGGTAGTCATGCTGCTACTATGCTCTTGAGATCAGGGATTGGCAAGCTTCTTCTTGTTGACTTTGACCAGGTTTTTTCTCATATTGATTCTCTCCTTAATGTTTAATGTCATCTACAAAACTTCGTTGCCACCAAACTGAGAAGTTTTATTTATTTACATTGTGAAATGAATGTTATGACTCTAATATCAATGTTATTTAGAGCTTTCTTTCTTAATTTTGGCTGGAAGTTCTGTCTTTTATGTGCTTAAATGGTATGGCTACATAATACTCATAAGTTTCGGAATATACTACTTTAAAGATAAAAAAATGTAAATTTATCAACTATTATAGTTTACTTAAGAAACTGGAGTTTAGATTGGAAAAAAGATTTGGGTACTTGGTTCTTTGCTTATTAGCTATCATGAATGGTATTTTAGTAGTTACTCTATTCACGTTAAATGTCAATCTATACGAGCCTTGATTGTTAATTACTTTAGTGCATGGCTGAAGAACCTCAGCTCAAATCCTGTTAACAATATTAGTAAGCTGTATTTGGTAAAACAGAGTAAAAAAAGATAAAGTAGTTCTATCTTTTGCTGTCATATTTTCCCAACTCTAGAATTTTTGTAAGCCTGTGCCTTCCATACAGTTTTGTACTTATTTATTTGTTAAATGAGAAGGTTTCTCTTTCATCACTAAATCGACATGCTGTTGCGACAAGAGCAGATGTTGGCATCTCGAAAGCTCAGTGCCTTAAGGAGTACTTCTTATCTGTCTTTCCAGAGTGCCAAGTAAATGCCAAAGTGTTATTATATGATTCATCCACTGAAGAAGAAATTCTCTCAGGCGACCCTGACTTTGTATTGGATTGTATTGATAACATTGATACAAAGGTATCCTCTAAAGATTACTCTCTACTTGACTGAATTGTTACAAGTTCATGCTGCCATTCTATCATATAACATAGGTATCCCTCAATCCCCTAATGTAAGAGGTATTATGATCAGGCACTAATGGTTGTTCTATATTCATTGTTGTAATTTGAGATAATATCTTTAGAATCTTCCTAATTAGAGAAAATAGATACATAATCTTTTATTTTATTTTATTTTTCTAGATTTTCTAGTTTTCCTATTTCCCTTTTTTAGGAGAACTAGATTATTACAAATAGAAGGTATGAGAATGTATTTTTTATATTTGAGAATAATAATAAGTCTTATTTTCAACTTTCATAATCTTTTACTTTTCTTTCCTTCAATTCTTTAGCTTCTAACTTGTGAAATAGAAACATTTTGGGATCCATATATGACTGTGGTCTGTTGGATAATTTATACTGGTAGTACATATGCCAATATGACCTGGTTGGCTTTGGAGAACTTGATAAAAATTGTTCTCCTATCCTGTGCTCCTTACTATTAACAATCATGCCATTCATATCAAAATATTATTGTCATAAGCTTGATCTTTCGTTGCATGGTTTGTCATATGTCATAGGTGGCACTTCTTGCTGCATGTGTACGCAGGGGTTTGAAGGTTCTATCCGCCACAGGGGCTGGTGCCAGAGCTGATCCAACAAGAATACGCATTGCTGATCTGAGAGAGTCTACTAATGATCCATTGTCTCGAGCTGTAATGTTCCTTTAAGTCTCCTTTTTATTGTATTTTCTATAGCTTAAACCATATAAATTAGTTGTTATGGAAATTTAGCACTAATTGTCATTCCCAATAGCCTAATAGCCTAATCATCCCAATAGTGAACTAATCCATTGCTCTTCAACACCATCTGCCAATTACAATTTACTGACTTGAATGAAAAATGCGTATAGAAAGCACAGAAGCACTTGTGCGCACCAAAATTGATAATATCATTGTTAAAGACAAGTTTTCAGACTCTTGGTTACATTGAAGAATACTTCATTCTTGGGCCCCTCTTGCTGATTTTATGAACACTAGAATTTTGACATTTGGCAGTAGTGAAAGCTTTTTCAGATGATCTTTCTCTTTTGGTTTTATTTCTTTCATTTCAGGATGTCTCATTTTCCATATTGTCATCTGTCATTCCAATTAACTAAAATTAAGTTTTATATTAAAACAATATTCTTGTGATTGTGGATGGTTACTGCCAGGACTTTTGAGCAAAATTTGTGAATTGTGTTTATGTTGATTTAATGGTATTGTGATTTAAGCATAACATAATACATACGGACCTGTTTTCTTTTACTTTCTGATTAGAGAGAAACTGTTTTCAAAATGTTATTTAAGCAACTGTCCTGATAATCTTCTTGAATGGCTAACATGAATTATCTGGATATAGTCATTACTTTCAACTGTTATTTCAAGCGTATGATTGATATTCACTTTTACCCGTGTCAAACCTATGTTATATATCTTACTGGATCCTTTTTTGTTCCTCTTATGATAAAAACCTGTGTATAGGTTTGAAGTTGTCTGTAGGCTCGATTACACTTTTTATTTGTTTCATTTGGATTTTGCTCCCCTAAATTGTTCTCACGCCAGTTAAATTTTGTTATTTTTAAATTTAAGTAAATTTACACTTGTGGTTGGTTTTTCTCTTCTTAAAATATCAAAAGTCAAAAGTTGGCTAGCTCCAACCTTGACTGCACTCACTCACAATTCTCTCAGAAATTGAATTATTCCTATTTTTAAACAGGGAAACAGATAAAATTTACAGAGATTTTCTTGTAGCATTCTTCCAATCTGTTCTCTTGTTCTCACAGTGTAATTGACGGCCTCAATTAAAGTTTCTCCATTATGTACCAAATTAGGAATTGTAGGAACATATCCATATAAAACCTCAAGAGGTGCCATCTGGGTGGCTGTATGAAACTTTGTATGATACCGTAGTTCAGTCATTGCTAAGTGATCTGTCCACTGTTTGAGCATACCCTCTTTTACCACATCTCAAGTAAGTCTTTAATGACTTGTTAGGTTCTCAGTCTGTCCTTCAATTTTTGGATGGAAAGCTGTGGACCGTAACAGCTTAACACCATATAACTGCATCAAACCTTTTCAGATGGTGTTCCAGAAGATTGTATCTATATTTGAAATAATTTCCTCTGGTCATGCATGCAATCTCGCCACTGTGTTCATGAATAACTCTGCTACTTTTATTGCACAGAATGGGTATCCTAAAGCTATGAAATGAGTATATTTAGTGAATCTATCGTATACTACTAGTATGACACTCTTCGCTTTGGAGTTAGGCAATCTTGTGATAAGGTCCATAGAGGTTGACTTCCATGCTCTAGTAGGTATAGGCAGAGGTTGAAGAAGCCCTGCAGATGACTAGTTTATTGCTTTGAACCTTTGGCAAATGAAACATTCCCTAATCCACCTCTTTACATCCCTTTGTAATCCTTTCCAATGAAATTGTTCTTTAATCCTTCAGTTAGTGAGTTCAGTTCCAGAATGTCCACCAACGGGAGAATCATGGAAATGACTTAGAATTTTGTTTCTTAAGCCTTGTTGAACACCTACAACCACCTTACCTTTTCTTTTCAACAAGGTACCATCAAAAGTGTACTGCTTGTAAGGTTGTTTTGCAAATCTTATCCTCCAATTTATGTAATTTTCGATTTGCATTCCAAGACTCAATGACTTCAATCATTAAGGTAGATGAAAAATGTAGTATTGTAGCTGAACTTGCATTATGGCCAACCCGTGACAGTGCATCTGCTTCTGAATTCCCCTTTCCTTTTGTATTATGTTCGGCCCATAAGTTTATCTAAACCCCAATTTTGCATCAAAGTAGATGGAGGCTGTAACAATAAGTGCTGAAGAGTTTTTTGACCAGTCTTTATGATGAAATGTTGCCTCCATAAATAGTGTTTCCATTTTTTAACTGCAAACAAAACTGCATAAAATCCCTTCTCATATGCAAAAAACAACTCGTACTTAGGTCCTATTGTCTTGCTGATGTAAGCAAACAGATGTCCATTTTGCAACAAAACAACCTTAATAGCTCCTCCCGAAGCATCTATCCCAATGGTAAAAGGTTGTGTGAAGTCTGGGAGCCTCAAAACCGGAGCAAATATGTGTTCATGCTTAAGTTTCTGAATTGCAGCTGCTGTTACTTTAGTCCAGTGATGCTCCTCCTTCTTCTACAATTCTGCTATTGGGGCTGCAATCTTTTCATAGTTCAAGAAGAAGAAGAACCTTCTGTAATAGCGTGAAAGTCCTAGAAATCCTCTTAGTTCCTTAACTGTTGTTGGTGTTATCCATTGTAACCTAGGTGGGGCAGCAATGAAGGCTGCATGCAATTAAACCACATGATTAGAGACTCCCAAAGGATCAGGAGCTCTGATATCATCTAAAAATTAGAAGAAAATAATTTTTCTCTTATTCAGTCTCATTACATCCATCCATATATATATATATATATATAGACACACACACATACATTGATTGGATAATTTAGAAAACAAGCACATACTGTTCTAGGAAACAAATCCCTGAGATTGTGGGATTAATATGCTACTAATAAAACTAAAATACAGCCAATATACAGAATTAAAACCAATAGGAATAAAATTTGAAACTTCCTAAAATGTATTGACAGAATAAAATCTAAAACTTCCTAAAATATCTTAACATAAACCTTTAACATTGTTTGATATCTCAGATCCATCATAAACCCCAAATAGTGGAATAAAAATAATAATTGGGTTTTATATAGAAGAAAATAAATGACTTGAATAAATATGCTTAAAGGAACTTAATTGATTGGAAAAAGAAACTTGAGAAACCAAAGTTCCAAGCATTCCAAACATAGGGAACTATGCTCCATAAGCTCTTAAAGAAATCATGGCAAGACTACCTTAGAGAGTATTCTTTGTTTGGGGAAATATATTAATTTTACACTTTATTTAAAGACAAATTTTAAAGTAGAAATTACGGAAATTTGGTAAAGAAATAACTGGAATGCTGAGAAAATTGTTATACTTCTTTACACTTTTTTTTTTTTAAATTGTTGTCAATAATCTCTCAGTAAAGGGAATCAATTCATATGTGTGTCTACAAATACTAGATGGCAGTTATCTCAGAGCTGATTGATTTCATCTTTCAACTATGACTTTCTCTGTCCTCACTCAGTTTCTTCTTTCTAATACTAGTTACATAACTCACTAGAATCATCTGTGCAGGTAAGACACCGTTTGAGGAAAGATCATGGCATTGAAGGTGGTATCCCTGTGGTGTTTTCTTTAGAAAAACCCAAAGCTAAGCTGCTTCCCTTTAAGGGTCCAAGCGGAGAAGAAAACCCTGCAGATTACCAGGTGAGTTCATGGATTCATTAGTTTAATCACCCTTTATATATATATATATATGTTTAATAGTAATAAAAAAACATAAGCCTATAATATTTTCTACATTGTCAAACTATTGCTCTATCATGACGTTTAGTAGTGCTGGATGCATGTTTTGACTTCTCGATCCTCTTGCCAGATAATACCAGGTTTTAGGGTTCGTATCATACCTGTGCTTGGCACCATTCCTGCAATATTTGGGCAATTCATGGCCTCCTATGTTGTGACAGAGTTAGCAGGAGTTCATGTTCAAACAGAACCTGTAGTCAATTTTGATATGGATCATTATCATACTCTTCATCAACGCCTTATCGAGCATGAGGAGTCAGTGTATGGAACATCCACCGAAGTACTGGTATGAAATTTTCCCATTTGGTTTTTGTTTCACTGCGAATAAAAATAAAAATTAGGATCAGTTGCATTATTCCATCTCTATTCATTGCATTGCACATTACCCAATAATTTTAATTATCAGGCAGCTATATTTTGACGAAAAAAAAAAGTTATCCAGCATCAATTTCACTTTTCCAATGATCCAAAAGTAATTATAGTAGACAAAATCTACTTATTTTCAGCATATTTAGAATGTCTTTTCAAATAATTTTTCTATCAAAAACTTACTGCATACTTGCTTCTAATAACTTAGAATCAAAAAGCACAGTTTTTCTAAAATATTTGTCGATATTTATGTGATAATCAACACCTTACCATTGAATGCCTGATCAATGTTACTTTTATCATATTTGTAATGGGAAAACTAAAAAAATTAACTTTATTCTTCAATCCAAGAGGTCTTCTTTTGATTTACCCAAAAGAATCTTCAAGGTGGCGTCAGAGTATGAATTGCAGATTGAGTTTCATGTTAATTTTTTTGTAGTTTTGACATGTACATAGTAGTTTGTTTGACAAATAAAATTAAAGGGATATTTCTTCTTTTATTTATCATTTTTCTTTTTCTTTTTCATAGGTAGATGTTGAAGAAGTGATGTATATTGTTAAAGAGTTATGGAATGGAAGAAGTGCTAGAGAAAAGCATGTGAAAGATGTTGGGCGAGGAATGTGGCGATCGGTTAATGAACTAATGCTTGTTAGGTATGGTGTGGCTTATGATTTTATTTTCAGATTAACTATTTTTCACTTTCAAGCTACTTTATATGGTTACATCTTTTCTGAGCTGTAAACGTGTGCCTTCTGATGTGTCTATATCTGTTGCTTCAGTTCAAATATGCACTCTTCCTCAAGCTATTTATGGTTTTTCTCATATTCCTTTTTGTATCGAAGTGCTCTTAAAGCGCACTCTTCCATTTCTTTTCACCATTAAAATTGTACATTTCAAAATTCATAATACTAATTATTTGTGCTTAAATGAGTAATAAGAGTTTTAGAAACTATGATTTGTATTGCAGTTGGAATTTACATTTTTGTGGAACATGTTGCAGTCGTATGTAATTTGACCACTTCCTTGTCCTTTGTTTTCTAGAATGATAGCAACTTTTCATTTGAATTTTGTGTACATAACTATTCTGTACATTTATGTTTTATTTAGGTGGAACAGTACAAAACCGGCATCTATTTCAAATCTGATTCTTTTGAAATTCAAAGAGGTAATTTAGTAATTCCATCATATTCAGCAAAAGCTTCAATCTTTATTGTGTTTTAAGAATCCAATTCAAGGTATGGAACTGTGTCTTTATCTGTATACTGTGTTAAATAGAGAAACTACTGTAGGGCATAACCTATGGCAGGCTCCAATGATTCATAAACTAGCAAGACGTATTAGGAACAAACTCTTTGGAACACATTTTCTCTGGTTGTTTTTTGAAAACTACAAAATCAATAGAGAGCAATGATATGGGGCCCTCAAAGTTTTGATTTTTAATAAATTGCAACCAATCAGAGAGTGTGTTCAGAATAATGTTTTAGAGAATGTATTTTTATAATTTCTCAAAAAGGAAACATATATGACTTATGACAGATCACTTTTACAGTTGTATGTTTCCTATTATTTCAATTTTACCAGATTGAAGGTTGTCTCTCATTGATTCTTAGTCATATTATACTGTGATAAGGTAATTGAATGATTGTCATTTCTCTCCTCTGATTCACTAGCATAACAGTGAATGTAATTCTTTGTTGATATGTTTTAACTCTTTTGTAATCAGCAGGCACAAACTTTCTAAGTTATAAGCTAATGTAGTTGCTGTTTCTCAGGTGGATGAACATGAAACACGAACATTGGATGACATAAAGGAAAATGAACCAGAATTTTACAGTAGAGTAACTGCTGTGTTAAGACGAGCTGAACTTGACTTTGGACTGTGAATCTGTCAAGGCTACTCTTTTTGAATGATTTAGTCTTATATTCCTCCCGGTTTGAAACTCTTGAATCTTTATACCTTTTTGAATATCATTATATTTTCTGTGTTCAATTGCCTCTAACAGATCACTCTTGTAGAACTCACATGGTTTATTTTGTTCCTACTAGAAATTATTGTAGGAGTAGCTTTTAAGCAGGCTTAATGTCTGTATTTTAACATAGCATGAACTTAAATCCCAAATGCATTCATACGTAATATTGTCACACCAGATAAAATTTTGATGTTTTGTTAAAAAATAAACAAATTAGATTGGGTGATGATTATAAATTCTCTTTTTTGAAATAAAGAAAGGAAAGAAAATATTATAAATATCATAATGTTTATTGTACCTATCATACCCGATACTCACACCTTATTTAAAAGTCGAGATTAAAAGTAATTTAAATATTTATTTTATTTTTTAAAATGTTTTTTAAGAAATAGATAATATTTCTTAATGATGTTCTATATAGACTTAAAGATTGAAATATTTATGATTATTGAACTGATTCATTTAAAAAATGTGATGTAAAAGGTGATAAAAAAAGATGGATTGAAGTTTGAAGAGAAGTAAAAGAAGGTGATACAAATCTATTTTAAATTCGAGTTTGTTAATTTCACCTAATATGGTCCATATCACTGAAGTCTTTTTTGTACTAAGTTTTAACTCAACATACTCGAACGTTATGATTGAGAAATAAGATGACAGACTTAATATACAAACGTATAAACATTTTATTCTTATAGTAATACCTCTATTTAACTTGAGAAAAGTTATGGCATTCACTAATAATAGAGAATCATTATGTACATAATTAACTTAGTGTAAATAATTTTTTAAATGTTTAGACAAATTATAAATTGTTGTCCCGAAATAATAGACAATAAATTTCTATTTCAATTTTTTAGACAACAATTACAAATTGTTGCATACAAAAATCATTATGTTTTATCTAAAATTAAAACAAAAAGTTGTTTTGAAATCTATAAAGAAATCATTTTCATATTTATTTATTCAATTTTTTATGTTACACTTTTTTTTTAATGGTCATCTAACTTTTAATATTTATTTTATTGGTTAAATATTCTACCTCAAAAAATGAATGATAATATATTTTTTCTGATATCAATTTCTATTATTTTTATGTTTGACTACTTAATTTTATTTAACATCATAATTAATAAAACAAACTTTTCACATATACTTAACTATATATTATTTTTTCTTAATTATAAATTAAATTGAAAATATTTTAAGATATAGAATAAAAATATAATATATATATATATATATATATATATATATATATATATATATTATAATACATAATATGAAAATATAATAATAGAAATTAAAAATTGTAACTTAAATAAATATTCTACAAATAAAATAAATAAATATATCATTCAAAAGTATTTAGTAACTATATTTATTTAACAAAAATAATACTAATTTAGAAAATAATAAACTATGTTTAATAATAAACATATCTAAAATTATTGACTAAAAATAATTACATAAAAATTTCAATAAAAAAATATTTAAAAAATTATATAATCACATATATTAATTTTAAATTTATATTTATTTCTATAATTATTAAAATAAAAAAAATTAATAAATTTTGGTTCATTTATTTTTAGTTTAAAAAATTATTATACTTTTTATATTTAAATCATTTAAAAACATAATTATATTTTTTATTTATATATTATGAGAAAACAGAAATTTAAAACATATAGATTGAAGTTCAGAAATCCACCATATAATTTGATTATCCTTAGAACAATTATTTAGGAGGAGATTGTTTGCTATAGTTGATTTCAATTGTTCCTTGTTGAAGTCAAATATGGTACAAACTCATTCTATATATATCAATCTCTATCCCAACACATACATGAATTAATGCTTTAGAAGATACATGAAATAACGAAACATATATTATTTAATAATGGAAGGGTTCTAAGAGAGTACATATACAAATAATTAATGTATTAAAGTTATTATATTTTAGCTAAGTAAAAAAAAAAACACTTTCTTGTTCACTTATATCATAGTAAAAAAATTTAGATAATGACTTTCTGAGTTTGTTATAATATAATTTATTTGTAAAATCTAATCTAAAGTTCCAAAATTCTGAAAAGTGAAAATATTCTAAATCAGTTATTTAATAACTTATTTAGAATATTAGAAAAAATATAATGTGATGATATATCTGTATTAAGATAATAAATTATTCTGTGATTGGTTCATGTTAGTGTTTATTATTATTATTATTGATTGTGGAGTAATTTTGAATCAATCACAGAATGACATATAAATGATGTTAAAATATTGTGAAAAAATGTCAAAAGTATCATTATCCTTTTCAATATTGATATATTGCTAATAAAGTGTTTTCTGGGTTATTAGCTTTAGTTTTTACTTAGCCTATGTTTTGGATTGGTGGCAAGACGAAGTGAAGAGAGGAAATAAGGCTTAAAAAGATAAGTTATTTAATTGATGATGATTAGTAAAAATAGGAATGTAACATAGTGAATCCTGCTCAATCCCACTTCATTTTTGAACTCCAATGGATTAAAATTACTAGTTTATCTTTATAAATTCTAATCTAATTATCAGTCTCTTAATATGATATATTTAAAATAAGAATTAAAAAGTTATAACTCACTTTATTTTATCATTTTTCAAATTTTTTTTTTGGTTTTAATATTAAATATTAAAATAATAAAAAGTATGTTTTGATTGTATTTTTCTTTTTTTAAATCATCTTTTTTCACTATTTTAATTAAGAATGATAATGACATTGTCTTTAAACTAAAAATTCGTTCTCATATTTAATGGATATAAAATTATTTTTTATTTCCAGTTTTTTTAAATAACGGATATGTTTACATTCATTTTTCTATGTTTCAATATTAATTAATTAAATTTTATAAATAAGATAATAATTGCAACAAAGAAAAATGATAAATATCAAAAGACATATTCTCATTTTTTTTAATATTAAATATTATAAATAAATTATAATTATATAAATTTTAAATTAGAGTGTTATATGACAACGAGATAAAAGTAATAATCATATAAAAATATTAAACAATTATAAATAAGTAAAATTTAGTGACAAACAAAACATCTATTAATTTTACAAACATTAATAAATAAAATTGATAAAGTAAAAAAATACTTTTAAAAATTAATATATATATATATATATATATATATATATATATATATATATATATATATATATTGAAGTTTAAAAATATTTTTAAAAATTAAAAAAAATTATTGAAGTTTAAAAATATTTCAAATATCTCTATGTTTTATATACTAATAAAAATTAAAATACATCACTTGAATAAAACCACACAGTAAACAAAATAAACTAGTAATAATTCAAATTTGATAAATATTTTATCTTTTGAACTTCAATCTATATTGGAGGATGATAAATAAAATTTATAGTAATGACATTAAATTATTATATTATATATTTTTATAAAATTAGTGTGACAAACTTACACTCATGAGAATGATTTAGAGAATAAAACTGATTATAAAAAAAATCATCAAAATAGTATTTTACATGATAAAATAAAGTACAAATAAAAATATTAAAAAAGTAAAAGTTATCATATATGTTTTCTATAAACAATTTGATACAACGAGATCGGATAAGGAGGAAAATAATGTACAACTAAAAATATGAAAAGATGGAATGCCTTGAAGATTTAATCAAACTTTTTAGATATCAAACAAGTCAAACCATTAAGAGATAATGAAAATTGTTTTAACAATACAAAAAATTCTTTAAATTACACTACAGTAAAAATAGACATTACTAATGGATAATTACTAACAGTATAAGATACGCTAGTAAACATGATTTATCGACAGACTGCACTGATTCTTTTATTATCCATCGATAATGTAATGGTGATATAATTTACCAATGAACTTAAGCTCGTTGGTAATATCTTCGATAAAATAAGATCAAAATTTGGGGTATTATATCTCTAAATTAGGTTTCACTTAGCAAACCCTTACCTTCCCCCTCCATTCCCTCTTCTTGGCGATTTTGGATGCCTTTTCATTGTGAACCAGCATCGTTCCTTTTCTTCTCTTCTGTAACTCTGTTTGCATTTGTCTTTTTCTCTTCCAACATTATTCTATAGAGTGTGTCCATTCATAATGGTAAAAGGTGGTTTCTTCATTTGTAGAGGTTGTCTCTCTCTTTCGATCAATAACATTCGGCGAGAACAAAGAAGATAAAATTTTTATCTTATATTAGATAAAGAAGATAAGATTTTTATCTTACAATATATGAAGGAAAACATAATCAAAGTTGTAATAAGAAGGAAATTACATTTGAGAAGAGAGTGAATTTTGTGAAACAAACCAAACAATTAAAAAAAAGTGTAACAAAAAAAAAAGTGTTTGATTTATTCTAAAAAATTCACTCACTTCTCAAATATACTTTTTCTCTTATTATAATCTTGATTATACATTTTTTTCTTTTGTATAATCATTTTCAAAAAAATAATATATATATTTTATATATATATATATATATATATATATATATATATATATATATATATAATTACTTAATGAATTATAAATATTTTAATAATTTAAATAGGTACGTAACGAGGGATATATACATATTCCTATTCAGTTTTATCTTTATACTCAGTTGAAAAATATAGATCCCCATCTAAACTTAACCAAATTCACACAATAATCAAAAACCGAATTTATTTCTGATACTGAATTTCAATCCGTTTGATTTCATTTTGTAACATTAATCTAAATATAGTACTTGAGAAAAGTTATTATCACACAACATTGTTTGAGTCTTGTCATTAAATTGCTTCACTGACGTACAAGTTATAAAATAATATAATAAATGGGAAAATTTTTACAATTTATTTTATAATTAAAAAAACTTATCATTAAGTCGACCGAAAAGTTGTATGAATTATAAAAGTAAAAGAATCAGTATTTCATATGATGTAGCTCATTTAACAGTTGTAATTATAAATAATGAATTAAACTTATATTTGCATGATATATATACTCTAAATCGTTATCACGGGTGCTAGTTTTTTTACTACTTGCCTGATATACTGACACTTTTTAATTTAACGCAATTATATATAACTATGATAGTACATGCTCAACAATATTTATTTAGTTTAATTTATTAAAGTAAACCTAAGTTAAATCCAAAAGGCATATTCTGGACCAACCAAAGTTGCCCTCTACAATTTAACAAATGATTTTTAACTATAATATTTTCTACACCTAGTATTTTCCTTAATAATATATTTCCAAGGCATGGTATTTTCCCATAGTGTTATAGTTAATTTTTCTCTATTTTTTTTATAAGCGTGTTATAGTTAATGTATTTGGACACATACTGAGAATATTTACAAAATTTTTTAGTATGCTTAATTTTTATTGATTTTAGTCCTGGAAGGAATCTTGTCGAAAATAATAGTCTAATATTTTTAATTTTCAATTTCTAAAAACATCAATCTTCCTATCAAACACAAATACAGATTCTTTTCTAGATTTTTTGTGTTCCTTATGTGTTTTTGAGATACATTAATTTTAATATTTTAAAGATATAGTTAAAAAATTAATGTATTTTAAAAATAGAAAATTGAAAATTCAATAGCGAATTTAGATCTATCAAATATTTTTTCTAACTTACTAATTTGGCAATTGTTTAATCCAATATTGTGATATATCTCTTTTTTAAAATATACATAGACTAAAAATAAAACCAAATCATAATATATAAGTGTAAGTGAGATGAGAAAATGAGTCACAACCCGTGGGCCAATCCGCCCCGTCATGGGTTCGGGCCGGGTTGGGTTTGAAACATACAACCCACCTATATGCGAGTCAGATTTCAACCCGGCTCATGCGGGTTGAACCCGTGGTGAGCCAAGTTGGCCCACCAACCACCTACCTAATTTTATTTTTTTAATTTATTATTTTATTTATGAAACCCTAAAAAATAAAATACTCTCTTCACTCACTGTGTATACCAAAGAAAGTAACATCTACTCTCACAAATCACTCTCACGATACCTGCTCTAATTTGACAGTGCTCTTACTCTCACTATACTGAAATTCTTCAAGTAGCAGGTAAAACACCCTTCCTTTTTTCTTCTCTTTTTTCCACATTTTTTGTTTTCTCACTTCTCTTTCTTTTTTTTTTCAAAAACCCTATAATGACAAAAATAGGGGTTTGCGAATTTGTTTTTTGTTGTGGGGGATTTGAAGACATGGAATGATTTTTTTCCTGTTCTGACATGCTTATATCAGAGTTTGTTAATTTACTTAAACAATTTGATTATACATTATTTGAACAAGCAAGCTACTTTTGATATCTTTGAATTTGGGAAATTATGTTACAAATTAAAATATTAATTTTTTGTTGATGTTGTTGAGTACTAGTTCTTTTTTGATATCTTTGAATTTATATTATATTGTACTTTTATTATTATTTTGAATTGTCTTTAACATAATTTTTTAGGAGTGAAATTTGTTTAAATTTAAATTACAGAAAGTTTGTATTTTTTTATTTAAAAAAATGTAATTAAATGGGCTAGTGAGCCAACCTGTTTACCCACCAACCCATGGTGGGTTGGGCTGGGTTCAAGTTTTTCTGACTCGCTAATAAATGAGCCGGGTTGGATTGGCTCACTAAGTGACCAACCCGTGGTGGGCCGAGCCGGATCAAACCAGGTTACCCGTTTTGACAGCTTTAATGTAAACCTTACTTTACAATTTGATTTTGTGGAATTGAGTTAAATTTAAGTTTATTTTCTAATACAAGACTCCCATTCATGCAAGAATAAGGGAAAAAAAGCAAGAAAACTTGTACTTGAAAACCTCACGTAAAAATCCAAAATGAATAACATGTTTATTATTTTTTTCCCCTTATATAATAGACAAAACAAAAAAAACTGGTACTATATATGTCTGAGTGATTAAAATATGTATTAATTAATTGTTTTACATATCTCGTGATTAGTTTACCACTTTATAGCGTAATCAATCCGTGAACTATACACGGATTTAACTTTATCACGTTCTTTACCTTGACCTTCTACCTTTTTAATTTCTTTTGTCTCCTCATTTATCCTCACATTTGTTTTTGTTTTGTGTGTTTATTTGATCTTAGAAAGGACATTTTTAAAAGGAGAAAAAGTTGCCATGGCTTCTCTAAAAGTCACACGGTTGTATATTGTATATATATCAAACATATATAGCACAATTTGAAGATTAAACATTATTATAAAAGCTAAAAAAGTATAATAAGTTTATGAAATCATATTAAATAAAATGAAATAATTAAAAATATTTTCAATCCATTTTTTTTTTAATTTTAACTATTATAGTGACAATGTATTACGTGTCTTTATTTTACGTCTTTAAAGACTACAATGGTGGTGTAAGAGTTTCTTTCAACAACTCCCATTTATGATCATTTATGAACAAGTAATTTTAATGTTTTCTTAAAAAATAAATTTGTATGTTTAAGTCATTTATAATCAACTAGCTTCTCCCCTTGTTTGGTCGTGACTACTAAGATAAAGTGTTTGTCTATTTATAAAAGCTACATCACTTTATGATTTCTTTAGACCACTGTTATCTACATAAATTAACTCACCCGAGTTTGATAAATAAATGTTCATGTGTCATCTCATTAAATAACGAATTAAACATTGAACTTGTGTATTTTCATTAAGTGTCTGTTGTTGCAGGTATGAACGAGCATAGTTTGACTGATACAATTATTCATAAATTAAAATACATATATAGGAGAACAATCAAAGTTGTTAGATTTAGTTGCAGTGTCGAGTTTCCAATATTAAAAGAATATTTGGAGGTGGTTTTCAACTCTGTGGGTTCATTTTGTTTGGAAGATATTATGACCTACATAACAAGACACAAATGGTTGGTGCTGTTGGCTGCTGCATGTTGTGTTCTGTTTCCTACTTCAACTTGCTATCTGCTCCAGCTGTGCTTGACTCCAACATCTCTCTGCTCCAAATCAATGGCCTTCCAACTCAGATCAAAATCTTACTCATTTCCTAACAGATAATAGATTTTTTGTTCTTTCTTTTGATGTTTTTGCCATACAAAAGCATTGCACAATTTACGATGAGCCATCACTTCTACTCGGACCCATCAGAAAGACTAACTCAATGATACAAAGTTGACTGGTTGAGTGGAATTTACAACTTGGATTTTGAAAGGGTCGCATAATATGGGAACCAGATAAGAAGAGAAGAATATAGTAAGCATGATTAGATAGCCCCACGATTAATTTTAATATATATGTCATTAAATGAATAAAACAAATGAATGGCATGATTAGATAGCATCTTCCAGAGAACGAAATAAAGTAACTGATTAATGTATTGGTTAATGTAATGGAATAGTATCTCTCGCATAATTTCTATCTAGTTTTTTGAATTTTAGCAGGACTTTGTACACTATATCATCATTATCATTACACAAGTAATGGATGGTTTTGTTGGCAATGGTGTGTTACATGCGTACACATGTCAGAATTTCATTGATAAACAAGTGTGATGAAATAAAGAAAGGAAACGATCGTAGGAACAGGACAAATACTATTCCACAAAAGAAAAAAAATAATATCTGAATTGAACTCAACCACTTCGTCCATATTCAAAAAGAGGTGACTAGAGAGGAAGAGAAATAGAACATGGATTCGACCAATTTTAATTGGGTATGATCATATATATAGGATGTGAAACACGCATCAACCTGTTTTTGTTAAAGTATCATAATATTCACCCACTCAACCAAAGAAAACGCGTCCTCGCCTAGGGGCTGCACTTCCCACTTTTGCCGTCCAATTGTTTCTTTCCGACACCATAAATTCTATTTATATTTTGTTCTTTTGCATAAAAAAATGTACCATTAATGACGTAAAGCACAAATAAAAGAATGGTAGTATAAAAATTGTATAAATAATAAAACATATAACCAATTAATGTTTTTTTTTTTAAGGCTTTGCCTGTATAAATAAAACCCCAGTCATCACTCTCACTTACTTCCTAACTCTGCACTCTCCATCGGGAAACCGAAAACCATGGCTCTGTGTTCCCCTGTTTCACTCTTTTCACTTCTCTTTGCGGTGTTGTTGTTGTTTTCCGCTTCCTCCTCCGCCAAACATGATTCGGTCTCGTTCTCTTTCCATCTCAGGTCGCTTCCCCTCTCTGCAGGGAAGCCTCTCAAGACGAACCCAAAACTCAGAAGCCTTTCCTCGGCCTCGTACAACGTAAAATGGCCGTTCAAGTATTCGATGGCTCTGGTGGTAAGTCTCCCCATAGGGACACCTCCGCAGCATCAACAAATGGTTTTGGACACCGGTAGCCAACTCTCGTGGATTCAGTGCCACAACAAAACTCCCCCAACGGCGTCCTTTGACCCTTCTCTCTCCTCCTCTTTCTACGTCATCCCCTGCACCCACCCTCTCTGCAAACCTCGCGTCCCCGATTTTACTCTCCCAACAACATGCGACCAGAACCGCCTCTGCCACTACTCCTACTTCTACGCCGATGGCACCTACGCCGAGGGCAACCTCGTCCGAGAAAAACTAACCTTCTCCCCTTCCCAAACAACCCCTCCACTTACCCTCGGCTGCGCCACCGAGTCCCGCGACGCCGGCGGCATTCTCGGAATGAACCTCGGCCGCCTTTCCTTTCCCTCGCAGGCCAAAATCACCAAATTTTCGTACTGCGTCCCCACCCGACAATCCCGATCCGGGAACCTTCCAACCGGGTCGTTCTACCTCGGCAACAATCCCAACTCCGGCCGCTTCCGTTACGTCAGCATGTTGACGTTTAGTCAAAGTCAACGCATGCCGAATTTGGACCCGCTGGCCTACACCGTCCCCATGCAGGGAATTAGAATTGGTGGCAAGAGGCTAAATATCAATCCTTCCGTTTTCCGCCCTGACGCCGGCGGGTCGGGGCAGACCATGATCGACTCCGGGTCCGAATTCACCTTCTTAGTCGACGAGGCTTACGACAGGGTGCGCGAGGAGGTGGTTAGAGTTGTGGGGCCAAGGATTAAGAAGGGGTACGTGTACGGCGGAGTCGCGGACATGTGTTTTGAGGGTTCCGAGAGGGAGTCAATCGGGCGGCTGATAGGGGATGTGGTGTTGGAATTCGAGAAAGGCGTGGAGATAGTGGTTCCAAAGGAGAGGTTGCTGGCTGACGTGGGCGGTGGGGTCCATTGCGTGGGAATTGGCAGGTCAGAGAGATTGGGTGCGGCCAGCAACATCATAGGGAACATCCATCAGCAGAATCTGTGGGTGGAGTTCGACCTGGCGAATCACAGAGTCGGATTCGGTGAGGCGGATTGTAGCAGATCGTAGGAGTAAAGATTAGAATGCGTGGTGGTGCATGCGGTTACGATGAGTAGGGTGTAAGGAAGTGTTACTGTATAGATTAGACGGATGAGTGACGTTGGGATTTGGAGCTGTCTAAGAAGGGAAGAAAAAGAGGTGTTTGTTGTGAGGTCTAAGAGGTGTAAACGTCAACGTTTTGGACGCATGCATGCGGGGGAGGCGAAAGAAAGAGCCATTGCCCTGTGTCATATTTAAGTCGTGCGTGTTTATTAATCTGACGGGGACTCATATATAGTGTATAGATAACGATTAGAGTGCATCAATCAATAATGCTTGTGTGTATAGTTTCTGTATGTAATTAAGATAAGCTTCAATCATATATACAAAATAAGATCATGCTCTCTTATTTAATTACTTAATTTGTAAATGAAAAATATAATGAACGGTTGGTGAGTAGGAAATTAGGGTTCGTGTAGGGGATCCTTATCGGTGACACTAGATGACGATTGAAGAAGACTCGACTGATTGAAGAGGGCACTTAAACTTTATATGAATAGACTATTTAACAAAGAACTACCACAAGTAAAGAGTGAATAATAGGTAAAAAGATGAATTAAAATATGCCAAAAACAGAAGAAGGAAAGTTATATGGTTGTGTTGTGCAAAAGGGAACAAAGTCAAGAGTGACGGTAGTTGTTGTGGTCGTGGCAAGTGGCCATAGATTTTACGAGGATGCAAGGTGGGGTCTTCAAAGACTGACAGCTCGGATGCTGAGACCGCCCAAAACACGAACTGCTTCCACATAATTCCCGACAGTCACATCATTCACATGATTACATAAACCTTGTGTCCTTTTGTTAAGGATAAAATCTGTTTCCACCATTTTTTCCTTTTAACTAATCTCCACGTGGCTTTTCTCCATACTTCTAAATTACTTTGCCTCCAATCAAAGTATATTTTCTTTTGCAAATCTTACCAGCCAAGGGATAAAGTTAACCCTTTCTGTTCGATTATATGTTACACAACTCCATGCTGTCATAGAGTATAAATATTTTAAAGTATCATCTGAGAAAATTATTGAAGCACTTTTTACTTTTCTTTTTAAAGCTATTTTGTTAGTGAATATTATAATATTCAACAAATGATCTAATTCATATATATATATATATATATATATATATATATATATATATATATATATATATATATATATATATATATATATACTTACAACAATATGTTCAACTTTTTCTCTCTCATATGTAGAATACACTAACAGATTTGATGAAGCTACATAAACCTCAAGATCATGGTGCATGGTGAGATAGGGAAGAAGGAGGTAAATTGGAAATGAACAAGAATGAAAAATTAATCGAATTATTGTATGATATCATTCTTTGTCATGTATGATGTGATACGAACTTTATTGATAGGGTTAACATTATCATGTAATTCTATAAAGTTTTCATATATAAATTAAAACATCATCAATGATAAAAAAAAAAAAAAATTATGATAGCATGTTTTCTTTATGTGTTACTACAAACGAAAACTAATTAATGTAAAAGAAAGAGATACAATAACAGCTTTTTTTAAATTAGTATTGTTTTAATCAATATATCCTTTCAATTTTTGTTGTTGTAGTTATTGTCAATGCAATGAACTATTCCAAAGATTAGATACTTGAACATAAGTTAGAGAAATGCTTACATCATATATAACTATTTAAATAATTTAACATTTTTAATACTTTCTAACCTTGGTTTTATTATAGGCATATAAAATAATTAATTATCAACAATTAAGTAAAGATAACAAGTTTAATTAAATTAAAATTGATATTATATTGACTATTTTTAAATAGTGAGTAAATAATTAAAATGTATAATATAAACTTTAACTAGAAAGAGATTGATGTAGTGTTATGTTAAGTTTTGATGATGATGTAGTTCAACGCTATGGAAAATTCAGTTAGAGTATTTAAAGTCAATTATTAATATTTTTTTCTTTTTTGTTTTATTTATAAAGAAAAACATGTTATCTTTTAATTCGTCCCTCTCTTTCTTCTTGGTACTATAGTTAAATATTATAAATTCTTCAGACCAAATACCTCTCTAGTTATTTGGGACCAATAATTTGTGTGATTAAATTAAATAATTTATTTCTTATATTTCAGAAAATAATTAAGCATATGGTCGACCGACGAATATCAAATTTAGAATAATTATCCTTTGTCCTAAAAATACAATTGACCTTCCATGAAATAGGTGTTGATATTCGTTCCAATATATAATAAAATACAAAGGATAATAAATTATTTATTATTATTATCATTATATAAAAAAATAATACTATATTTCTAAGCAATAAAATGATCATTTTTCTAATATTTTTCATATAATTTTTTGACATCATTTTATCAAGTTGAGAAACTATGAACAGGAAATTGATGTAGAAAATAAGAGTCCCAATTGACAGAATATATAGACAGTAGATCTTCAACAAATATTGTTGGGTGTCAAAATGTTTATATTAATATATAAAAGTTTCGAAGGTGCCAAATATATAAAATATATTAAAGTTTTAAAATTATTTTAAATAATATATTAACTTATATAAATATAAAAAAAAAATTCGGGGCAAGCTCTAGTTGCCACCATTAAGGTCTGCTGTGAACCACAGACTGAAAGAGAGTCACTTGGACATCCCTTTCTATTCAATGGGTCCATATACATATTGAGAGGCCATAAATTATTTGAGATTTTTTATTTTTATTATTGCTGGGACTCTATTCACTCTAAAAGTTCTCTTCATTTCGGTATACTTTTTTACAAGGACTAATTGTATATTTTGTAAAAATATTAAATTATTTTAAACTTTCTAAATTTGAACACTTGTGGTTTTTATATAATTTCATTTTTAGTTATTAAGGTGAAAAAATTCATCTTACTTATTATAAGAGACTGAAAGAAAATAAAAGGGAAAAATGAGAAGCATGCATGTTTGACATCACATTAAAAGATCAAACAGGTGGCTACTAAGCGTGGGGATGGGGACAGATGTCAGTTTCACATTCAATACATAGAAAGATTCCAATATATAATAGCATCTCGATGTAATATTAAATTTAAAACCTAAATTTTATATCCGGATAGTTAATTTATTATCAGGAAAATTTCAGATTTTAAATTGTAAGAATATTTCAGATATTATTTTTTATTTATGTAAAAAATTTGTCATTCCTGAGATAAATCTGTTAAAAGTAATCAACCAAGTCCTTCAATAATTACTCCATATCAATGTCATGATAAGAAAACAACTACAAGAAAATAAAGGATGTTATCTACTGAATCATTTTACTCTTCGGGTACCTTCAGTTTTTCATGACTGCCTGAAAACCAGTGAAATTTATTCATGAAACCATGAACAGACTATATTATTGTGTAGTTTGAACAATAATATAGCATTTACGTCACTTCTATATACATCTAATAGTACATTGCAATCTAATGGCGTGGATTAAAGAAATCAAGAAAGCCATGAAAATCCTGAAAGAATTCGACTCCAAACAAAGTTGTCTTCTTCTGGACCCGGCATAATTCACACCTAGGAAATAACTACCTGATAAAATCAGTGTACTTCTGCAGATGATGATATCTTCCAATGATGAAGCTTCTAAATACTAGTACAGTAGGGACTACACTGATGGGAGCATGAAACTTGAGTCCTCAGCAGCATATCCGTAACTAGATACTTAGAAGATTGACTGACAACTAACATAAAGTTCCATGAATTTGTGTCCACAGAAAATGAGCTGTGCAGCCAATTGGTTAATCTAAAAGAAAAGGGAGCAAGAAGCTAGAAGAGAAAATTAATGGTTGAAAGGTGTCTTCACTGTAGATATACAGGAATATGATTTGGAAAAAAAAGGATTAGATAAATTTGAGAAGATTATAAAATAAATGGAGTGATGTTTTATTTTAAAGAATTTAAAAGTGATTGAAAATGAATTTAAAAATAAAATTTATAAAAATTTGTTAAAGACTTGACTAATGTGATGATTAAAAAATATTTTTAAAAATAAAAATAAAGATTATTAAATTGTTTTTAGTAATAACTATAATATAAATTGATATTTAAGAATAACATAATTTTTTTTAAACATTATTTAAAATAATAGAATTGTAAGAGTCTAGAAAATAGAGTATTAGAGTTGGTAGACGTTTTAAAATAATGAAACTATATTTTATTTTAAAATAATTCGATAATATAAATAAAATTTCTTAAACATGTCTAATTTCTTAAAACACATTATTTTTCTATAATTTCTTTTCTCAATTCTCTCTACCTTTTCTCTTACTTTTTTAGCTCCGAAGTCATTTATTTGACAATCACGGGATGTCTAGATGATAACTATGACAAGGTCTATATATCAATTTGATCAATTTCTAGTTTAGAGCAAGTAAGTTTCAATCTTTTCTCCTCTTTTGTTCTTAGTTTGAGATCATGCGTTGTAATCCTTTGTCGCATGTGCTTCATGATCTCTTTTCCTAATTCTTGGTCAATCTAAGGTCCTAAAGACTCTTTTTGTTTCCAATTCGGTGTTTCGTAAGTGTTTGTAGAATTTTCTTGTGTTTCAAGCAATCGGGAAGACGTTCCTAGAGTTTGATAATTCCTCGTGAGGTAAGGGAGGTTAGACATTGCTTTAGATTAAGTTTATGGTGTTAAATTAGTATCTATACGAATAATGTGATGAGTTAAATGTAATTGTGATGGTAGATATAGTACTCTTATGTTTAGTTAATGATATTTGATAGTATGTTGTTGGTATACTTGGAAATGACATGATTTTGATGTTTAATGTTGTCATAATTGTATGTGATAAAGTTGTATGGATGATTGAAATTGAAATCAAAGTAATTAGAGTGAGTAAGGATCAAATTCTTGGGTTTTTGGCTTAAAAAGGGAGATTTTAATGGGTGATTTTAAGAAATAAATGTTTGAGTGAGAAGACAACTAGTTTAGTACTATGGTCATTTGAGATTTGTGAGAGGTGTGGTTTGCTTGAAATCTGATGTGGAATAAAATGGTAGTTCATTGTATAAGTTTTGGGGTGTTTTTAGTGTAAAATTGGGGTTTTGAATAGTGAGATTATGAGGTAAGGGATGGAAACTTGTCTAGACATTTAAATAAATGAAATCTGGTGTGGAAGAGATAATAACATGATAGGATGAATTCCTTAGCACATTTTGGTTCAACATTAAGGTTTAACTAGAAATATTGGGAGTAAATTGAGATGTTGGAGTAAGTTATTTAGTGTATTATGACTTGTCCATGATGTTAATTTGCTGATATTAGTGTTAAAAAGAGTAGAAATGAATTTGGGTAGTTTAGGGAAGTTGATTTAGTTTGAAGTGGTCCTTTTAAGTTAGAATGGTGTTTTCTGATGTTTCTTATTGTCAATATGGTCCTAGGGGATTAATTGAAGTGGTGTGGGAAGTGCCCAAGGTCATAGAAATAAAGTTTCAAGTTCTGATATGGCGCTGAGCACCTTTGTCATGGCGCTTGAGTGCCATTTTCCAGTGTCGCTAGGGTTGAGCGTCAGGATTCTGGGGCTGAGCGTCAGGATTCCAATGGTTGTAGCGTTGAGCACTACTTTTGCAAGTACGAATTTAAAGGAGTTTTTGTGTTGTTTAGTGGTTCTTCTTAGACTGTTTCTTGTGTATTGATGTATATAAGATAATTTCATGTGAGTTTTGATGACTTGTAGGGTTGTTTCTGGTTTTGTAATGTATGATCGGTGGTTTCATGTATTGATATATTATGTGAATGTGAAGTGATATCAACGGTTTCAAAGTTGTGAAAGTGAGTTCCAAGGTGAGACTTCTTGGTATGGGTTTCAAGTATTATTAGAATGAATATAGGGAGCTCAGTCTTGTGGGTTATCTTGACACTCTAATGATCATTCATTTTCAAGTAGAGAAGATTGACGCATGTGATGAGAGTAGCAAGAGGTTTTAGTCTCAGTGCTTCCAGTATGCCTACGACGCGTTACAGACTAACCTTATGAGACTAGTAGGGTAAAACCCATTTGGCAATGACTTTGCAAAGCAATAGAGACCACCACAAATGCACGTGTCATAGCTCGACATTCATTCTAATTTCGGACAGTCTAGTCTAATTCATTGCATGTTAAGATGCTTGGTTTGATGTATATTACATTTGATTCATGTATGAAATGTTTTAAGTTTATGATAAATTGTTTTTGCATCTAGCTTACCTTTTTCTTTGTGATTGTTTGTATGTTTCCTTGATTCTTTCTTGGATATGATTGTTCGATGGGTGTAAGCAAAGGATGATGAGATCAGTGTGGAGCAGACTCTAGATGAAGGAACAACATATGCTTAATTATTTCTTTTAGGCTAGTTTCTTATATATAGTTTTGACCAATCTATCTTATACATAAAGTTTGTTTTATGGTTGTTTTGAGATGACTGTAAATTAAACTCTATATTTCCAGTTATGTTTTCAGTTTGTTAATTTATCTATTAAATATGTGATATTTTCTTATAGTTAAATACTATATTTTTAGGATATTACAAGAATTAAAAAATAACAATAAATATTTAATACAAATATATTTTTTTAGGATAATGAAATTTTTTTGTTTAGAAATTTTTTATTTTAGTATATAATATAACCATATGTGGTATTACGTATCAATAAATTAGTAATTATACAATGAAAACAATGTACTCACTCTGATTGCCTTCAAGAGTTTCAATGGCATAAACAAAACAACGATGCAGTTCAGGAGTCCATCTTAAACGAGAGACTTTTGATCTTATATACTGTTTAACTACACCTTCCCTTCCACAACTACCCGTTTTTTCTTCTCTTCAAAGACTTACCTTCACTTCCACTTCTGAAAGCAAAAGGGTGCTGATAATACCTTATGGTAGGTGTTGTTGCTGCTTCCAGCGTGCATGCAGTTAGCCAAATGACAAAGGAAAAACAAAAGAATAAAAAAATCAAACAGAAGAGGTTTTTCTCCCTTGCATACTCTCAAATCTGAGTGCATATTCTTCCATATAACTAGCATCCATACATGTCGCTTGTTCCATCAGCAAAGTGTTTCCTTAAGAAGTAACTGGGCATCCATATCTGGTAGTAAAAAGCCATTGAAATGCAACTGAATCATCTGGGTACCTCCCCTTTAGCTAGTCACCTTAACCGTTAGAAGCAACTTCGGCTTCTTGCATTGACAATTGCAGCCAAGTTGCTTTATTTGCAAGGAATCACTGAAGCAGACAAAAGAACTTCAATTAGCATTATTATTATCATTATCCACTATACAAAAGCGGAGCAAGAAAAATGACCTCCTTTTGCCTTCTTGCATGGTACTTTTACCATTCTGCCAATAAAATAAAGAATCATACAAAAATGTAATTGAGAAAATATCCTATCTGCCCTGTTCTTTCTGCTTCAGTGATGATGTGATGATAGTGCGGTTACTTTTGATTTACTTTGATGATGTTTTATCTGTAAGCCAGGCCTAACAACTACTGCAGTTCAGCTAAACATATGTCAGTAACAATCATCTCTTTAGGCGATCTTTTGAAGTATTACTTGATTCATTAACAAGTGCTTTATATGTAGCATAATCTGCAACGAGTCCTTTCTCAGAATTAAACGAGTCAACATCAACTGAGCTTCCATGCTTGCAATGACCATCTAGTAAAATGTTATACGTAATATCGTTTGGAGCCACCCCCAAATTAAGCATTGCATCTAACAGCATTTTAGCATTTTTCATCTGACCTTGCTTGCACATTCCATTCATTAGCGCATTATACGTGACAACTCCTGGCCTATGTCCATTGCTTTGCATCTCCTTGAGCAACTTGAACCCCACCTTAACATCACCCTTCTTACAAAAGCAATCAATTACCATGGTATACGTTGGATCATCCGGTTTGAAACCAGCACTCAACATGTCTCTTAACATTCTCTCCGCATCATGAACTCTCCCATCTCTACAAAGCCCGGAGATAAGCGCCGTGAAAGCTACATCATCAAGTTCAATCCCCTCTTCAACCATTCTCCTTTTAATCTCCAACGCAGATTCCATTTCTCCATCCTTGCAAAATCCATCAATCAGTGTAGTGAAAGTGATCTTGTCAGGCTTCAAACCACTCGCACTCATCTCATCCAGAAGCCGCCTAGCCTCCTTTAAATCTCCAACCTTACATAGACCATTGAGCAATGCATTATAAGTAACCAAGTCAGGTCTAACACCCTGAGCCAGCATCATCTGAAAATTCTTCAAAGCCAAGTCAACTTTCCCACCTTTGCACTGCCCATCAATCAAAGTAGTGAATGTAACACCATTCGGAACCAATCCTCTCCCGCACATCTCATCAAACAAAAGACTCCCCTCATCCAACCTACCCTCCTTACACAACCCATTGATCAAAGCGCTGAAAGTGAAGACATCAGGATATATTCCCTCACTCTCCATAACACCCTTCAACCGAAAACCCTCCTCCACATTCCGCACTTTACAACACCCACTAATCAAAGTATTAAAACTAACAACCGTCGGCCGCAAACCCCTTTTGGGAATTTCATCGAACACCAACCGCGCATTGCCAACGTCACCAACTTTGCAAAACCCATGCATCAAAACGTTAAAAAAATAAATTTTTGCCGGATACCCAGAATCCAAAACCTCCAAATATAAACCCCACGAACGCTCAACTTCAAGGGGTTTCAACCTGAGCACGTGACGAAGCAGATTCTCGCAACCGCGAACCGGGACGGGGAACTTATTCTTCGTAACCAAACGGAAACACTCAACAGCGTCGGGTATAAACCCGGAATCAACGTAAGCGCACATTAGAGCATCGAAGACTATGCCAGCGGAGTGGTGACGAGGAGGCATGGTGCGGATAATGGAAGAGAAAAGGGAAGAAGCGGAGTTGGATCCTTTTCGCGAAACAAGGAAGGAAAGAAGGGAGTGTGCTTCGGGTAGCATTCGGTGGAGGTAGAGGAAGTGCAGCATGGTGCAGTAGGAGTGGAGCGTGTGGCGAAAGGGAGGTCGCGATGCGAGGTAGTTGAAGAAGGAGAGGAGGGAGGAAGGAGAGAGGGAGAGAGGGTTGAGGGTGATGAGGTTGGTGACGTGGCGCGTCGTAAGGGAAGGGAGGATGCGCCGGAGTCTTGGGTTCTGAGAGTAATCATGGTTGTGTTTGTTCTGGGAATCTTGGATTGCTTCGGAGATTGCGCATAGAAAGTCGTGGTCTTCGTAGGGGAAGAATGAGAGAGAGGAAAATGGAAGACGGTAAAGGTGAAGACCAACGCAGGAACAAAGGGATTCAAACTCATTATACAGTTTGGTTTTCAAGTTGAGGGCCAAGACCATGGCCATCGTTGCTCTCTTACCTTCACCGTGTTTCACAGAGTGTGTATATTAAAAGGAAAATGATATTTTATCACCAATTTTTTTACACCATTTTAACAGTATACATGTATTAAAATGTGATTGGACGATTTCAAATTAAAAGAAAAAACTTTGGTTTGTTTCTTTTAAATATGTGTCTCAATTTTTTTTCAATTTAAAATCGTCCAATCACATTTTGACACGTGTACAGTGTCAAAATAGTGTCAAAAATTGGTGTTAAAATATCTTTCCATATTAAAAATGTATGATTCATTCTTTAATAGATATTGTATATATGAATGTTAAATTTAGTTGAAAAATATAATCTTATAAGTATACTGAGAAAGAAATACATTTCTTTTAAAAATATGCATCTCGTACATCTTTTACCATGATTTTATTTATAAATGTTTATTAATTGAATATTCATAAATAACTTCATAAGAAAATATATTACTTGAAACTTAAATTTATTGAAATGCAATGAAATTAAAATGTACAAGTTTTAATCTTTATTACAGCATAAAAACATGATATTTACGTTGCCTTCATGACATCAATTATATTCACATTGAGACACATTTGTTTTAAAACGAATTATTACAGTTAAATCAATTATCCTTTTATGTAAATCACCACTTAATGTAACATTTAGGTTGTCACTTTTAAGTAAAAAAATAATTACACGCTAACTATCAAGTATAGTTGTTTACTTAGTGATAAATACTCAATATACTAATTTATATTAAAGTCAATGGCATACTTTGAATCACAGAAAATTCTTATTACAAATAATATTAACTAGAGTTCACGTTGTCTTAAACTAATTATATTATAATGTAAATGTATATAATATGATACCTTTTTATATGAACATACCTCTCTTCTAATATGACACCTCTCCCGCTGTAAATTCAAACTTTGCCTCAGTATACTATTGTGGATTAACTTTTATTACCACCAAATATTTAATCTACATTAATATAAAATTGATTTTCTTTTACGTAATTGTTTCGGTGGGATTGGTATGAGAGTCGGTCATCTTTCCTTGTTATGTTCTCTTTTGATTTTCAATCCTTTTTGAGAACGCAATCTACTCCCAAAAGTGATTGACCTGCAAAAAAATACTCCGACGCTCAAGTTAGATATGTCTCATAAAGAGATCAATATTTTACTATAATAGTAGAAAAAGATACTTGTACATTAATACCAATTGTATATTCATAGGACTTGTGATAGCCAAGTCCATTGACTAATCATTAGTGCACTGTATTTTTGGGCAATATAACCTGTCAATCACTCATAAATATCATATATTCGTATTTAATATGGCAATTAAATGTATTAATTGACCATTAATGATATTTATCTTTCCTGATTAGTGTTTGACTAACAGTCGATCAGTTGCTTGTTTTGGATCGAGATTCTCTTTAGCCGATTGGTCACCAGGATATAATACAATAATATTTTTTTTTTTGAATTTTATATATCTAGATCATATTTTAAATTTATTACCAAAAGAGTTAAATCATATATATCATTGACGACTTCATTATAAAAAAGTCATGAAATACAAAAACGACTTCTTAATAATATTAAAGTTATATTCAGTTTTGACGACTTTATTGAAATTAAACTTAATTAATCACCACTTAAACTTTAAATAAAGTTATATTTTGCAATTGATGACTTCAACTTTAATAGATTTGAACTTAAGTGATGTATGAGAATGATGACTTCAACATAAATCAATTTTGAAATGAAGTCGTGCTTAGGGTTGATGACTTCAATTCCAAACCATTTTGAACTAAATTCGTGCATCACATTGGCAACTTCAACATACATACATAAATAACTAAACCCGTGGGCCAAATTCGTGACTTCAACATACATACATAAATAATTGAAGTTGTGCACTACATTGACAATATTAATTATAGAAAAGCATGGATAATGAAACAAAGACATTAGCTTTGAAATTTGGAGAGTGGGAAGAATCATATAATGATATTCCACAATGGTTTCAAGTAGTGCAGTAGACTAATCCGAACATAATTATGGAATATGTTAGTCACCTCGATGTCGAAGGCTCTTCTCGACATAAATTGCAACATGTGTTCTAGTCTTTCATGCCTTGTATATAGGGGTTCAATTCCTAGAAGCCTATAGTGCAAGTTGATAGGACTTTCTTAACTAGAAAATATCATGGCACTCTATTGACTGTCTAATATCAAGATGAAAATAGAAGCATATTTCCATTAGAATTTGCCATTGTTGAGGGAGAAACCAAGGAAGCTATGATATGGTTCTTCCAACTGTTGCAAGTATATATCACAACATAATCAAATTTATGACTCATAACCGATAGAGGTACAACCATATTGTCAATTTTACAGTCACCAAAACTTCTTTAGGAAGAAGATGGTTGTACCCCAGTTTATTGCATAAGACATATCGCCTCAAATTTTAATAAGAAATTAAAAAAAAATATTGAGCTTAAGTGATAACTAGTAAACATGGGTGTGTTAAATAATTTTTCTCCATTTATTCCATATATGACTAAATATGAAAATTCCTAATCGTTAGTTTTCACAAGGTATGAGATGAAACAACCCACTTTACACATAAAGTTGATGACTATGAGATCAAAATTTTGTTAAGAAGTGTCTTAGATTGATTAAATATCACTAGAAAACGGACTTTGGCATATGATGACAGTAAGAGGTATGCCACATGACTACAAACCTAGCGGAGTGCATGAATTCAATATTAAAATCCACACAATCCTTATCAATTTATGCTTTAGTAAAGGCGACATTTGAAAGAGTAATATCTTGGTTTGTTGAACAAGGAACAAAGATCGAGTGCATGCTACAAGGAGGAAATCAATATCCTGAAAAATATTACTGTTATTTTGAGAAAAAATGAAATGCAACTTGTAATGTGTGCAAAGATTTGATCACCAAAATTCATAATTTAATGCTCAAGAGATTGCCACTCCGCAACTAGGACGCCACCCTATGTCATACACTATTAAATTAAAGGAATGATGGTGTGATTATGGTGAGTTCCAAGCTCTTCAATGGCCTTGTCCTCATGTGTTTACAATTTGTTCTTTTTTTCATTTACAAATATCAACATTTTTTTCCCTTGTGTACAACCTTTACAATATATTTTTAAGGTTTATGAGGTACAGTTCCATCCAATTCAAAATGAATACTTTTGGTCTACCTACACTAAACCACATTTCATACTTGACCTACTATGAGATGTCACAATTAAGAAGACTACTAATTAGCCGTATTTGTAATGAAATGGATGAGCAAACTCCAAACAATCATAAAAAATGCTTTTATTGTCGAAATGAAGGGCATAATAGAAGCAATTATTCATATAGAGAATCCTGAAGATATATGTGTCACTTGTAATTTCAATCATGTTAATAAATGTCTTATTTCTCAATTCAAACTTTTCTCTAAATTTTGTATACATATTATCTTTTAACATTCACATGTTAGCAAACCTAAAATTATCTAAAAACATACACCAAAATGAACAAACCTAATATTACCCAAAAACATACACCACCAAGGTGAAAAATAATGAACTCAATATGTCAAAATTAACTTATAAAATAAATAAAAAATTAAAATTGCTTAAACCCAAGTCACTAACATGTTGAATGACTTCAATTATTTTTATATGTATGCGAAAGTTAACAATATGGTGTACAACTTTAGTTCAAAATTGATTTATGCTGAAGTTGTCATTCTCATGCACGACTTCAGTTCAAATCTATTAAAATTGAAGCAGTCAATTACATGTATAATCTTACTTAATGTTTAAGTAGTAATTAATTAAGTTTAATCTCACTAAAGTCACCAAAGTTGAATAAATAGTAATTTATAATTGTGCTAATAAGAATAAATATTATCCTAAACGGATGTTGATGAATGATTACAGTAATTACAGTAATATTATACAATAAATAAAAATTGATATTGTGAATATAAAAAATCAAGAGTCATAAACAATGAGATATTAAATATAATATTCTCTAAATTCCTGAAATTTTTTACTTTGGTAAGTCACATAAATACTGGCTTCATTGTCAAAATACAATTCATGATCACCTTGATAAGGTGAAACTATGAATGCCCTTATTTTTCATTGTCAACAAAGGAAGTTTTCCATGTAGACTTACAAAGCAGTAAATAACACTGTATATATAATAGTGTAGTCAGTCCTTCTGAATAACCTGCATATTGGTTTAGACATATTTTCTTTTACCGCCTCTCATGTTTTTGAAATTAGAATCACTTTGGGATCTAAATCTGTTGAAATTATTGAGTTGATCTAATCAACTTTCAAAGGTTAATAATTAGGTTTTCAATTCAATCCAATTTATGTTAATATGATCAGACAGTTTGATAACCATTGGATTGTAATAAAAGAATCAAAACCATTTAGTGTATAAATCGCTAAATTAGAGTTAGAAATTGGTGAAGTTATCAACTTTAACTTATCAACAAGGTTTTTCATCTTGTCAAGATATTGTCTCATCTTCATGTCTTCTTTTCGTGTATTGTGAAATTCATATTTAAGATAGACGATTCTGGATCTGGTGTGTGTCAGCAAGACTTTGAGCTTCATCCAAAAGTTGTTTAAAGGTTTCACAATGAAGCAAGTAAGTTGCAATGTCAATTAACATAAAATCCATCCGTTATCCTAAAATAGTTTGATCTTGAGTTTGTCAATCCTCATAACTGGGATTGACTTTTGTTCTCATGTTATCTACAATAATAAATTGGTCCGAACGTTGTATCTTTCCTAACATATAGTCATCTTATTTGCATCTTTTAATCACGGATAATACTAGATATTTATATAGTAGATAATTGTCTCGTCCAACTTGAGAGAGATGGTAGATGAGAGATTATTTTTTTAATTGGCACAAATGACATTATTGTTGTGATTATGGATCAAAGCTTGGATAAAGATAAAAAAAAATGTATTGAATCATGTTGATAGTGTAATTATAAAAAATTAACTTACAATAACCTATAATTATGCTAATAAGAATAAATATTATCCTAAACCGATACTAGTAAATGTAATATTACCTAATAAATAAAAATTGATACACTTACTAGCTAAAATTAAAAATCCTAAATTACCAAATATTTCACATAATATTTAATTCGGTCTAATTATATATATCACATTATATTATATATCACATTGTAGCCAATTATGATATTCTATGTAATAAATACGAGTTGTTACTTTTCGCATTCATACATAACATAATTCAGTATACTCTCGATCATGTACAATAAAAAAAAATGGAATTCATTGTGAAGTTATTGCTCCCGTACTTACAACCACACTCTATTCTGAAAATTTTCAATGAGAGAACACACTTTTACCATTAATTTTGTATGTGAAGAAGACAATTCTACCCCATGAGAAGAAAACAAGTATATGTTAAAAAAACATGCGACGTTGGAAAACGATCATAGTGCACCGTTTTCCATTGGCAAACGCTTAACCTCGTTAAGCGCAGGTACATGCTTTGTCGGTAGTCAACGACGAGAAACCCCGACAGCACTAGGATCCACCACATCTTTCTCTCCTCCACAAACAACTCCATGCCTTAGCCAAAACCCTTTTCTGACCTTCTTCTTCTTCTTCGTCTGCGTTCTTCCATTTGTAGAGTTATTGTCTGCACCGGTGAAAGGTTTCTGATTAGAATCCTCCACAAGACTATTAAGTCGCCTTGAAATGCTTTGCACTTCATATTCATCAAGAAGGGAAAGCTTCTTTGCATGAAGATTTGGGAACCCTTCACGTGCTTCCATGGCCGTTCTCATTGCTTCTAACCTGTAACGCGAAGGCCTTGGCTCATGCCGAGTTACTGTGGCATGAAACTCGGTTATGGTCTTGCCCTTAGAGCCCGAGTTGTGTTGGTACCACGCCCATGCAGCAGCCTTTACAAAGGATAACTCATTGGTGTTGGTGTTAGTGCTATTTTTGGGTGGTTTTCTTCTCTCCATGAGAAGGGTTAGGAAAGAGAAATTGGAAGCCATGAGTGTGATGTGAGAATGTGTGGGAAAATTAAGTTCCACGCAATGCAACGCAACGCAAAGCAATAGGGAAAAGTAGTAATTAGGTTTGTTTAATGCGTTATACAGTGTTGTATTGTGTTGAATTTAGCACTTGGTCATGTGTGAAGAAAGGTATATGTGACTTTCTTCCACCAAGTTGGGCTGGGCCGTGCACTGATAGTCCTCGTGCTGCTGTCAGGTATTAATGGGATCATTTACTTTGGACGCGTGTATTGGGCCCACCTTGGGCCCTACTTCGAGAATCGGTTTTATTTGTTGTTTCTTCTAGCTAGGAAGATTACGTGTTGTTCTGACTTGTCTATTAGAGGCTCCTCGTATTTATCTTAATATTTAGCCTCTTATCATGAGATGCCTCAATAAAAGAAAATCACACAAAATAACAACATATAATTACTTGAGGACCATTACATTATTCCAACACTTGAAATGTACACTGAGGAAATGAAACAACCAACAAACAAGACCTAACAACCAACCAGAGTACAAAGAAAACATTATAAAAAACACAAATTATCATAGTAAACACACATGCAAGGCAACAAAGATACAAGGAAGGCACATGTGATTGCTCTCAGACTACTTTCATGGTTTCCAAAGAATGGTTGTCTGAGCAATCATGGAAGTGACGACATAAGGGTCCATGTTAGATGCAGGCCTTCTATCTTCAAAGTATCCTTTCCCTTTCCTCTCTGTGTCCCTCCCTACCCTAATTGAAGCACCACGGTTTGCAACACCCTGCATTCCCACATCAACACCACCATCCATACATTAACATAACATTCAATCTTTTCATTTTCTGCCTTGTTTCGTTAACAATTCAATAAACTACTACTACAAAAATAAAACTTTACTATTACTTCAATAACTTCATATTTAAAAAACTAGTAAAACATCATACATGTGATTACTTCTTCAAGTTTAAACAAGTTTGTTTCCTTGATATTGCTTTTTGGCTTACCCATATGAAGGTGTTTATGTTGGCTGTCTCGTGTTTTCCTGTTAAACGACGTTCATTGCCTTCTCCATAAGCGGCTATGTGCTCCTTGTGCCTCTTTTCCAACTTACTGATTGCTTTTTTGATGACTTCATAGCCACCATCGTTTCTCATGGACTTGGTACTGTAACATTAATTATGTATGCATATCATCCACTTGTCAAGCATAAAATGAAACCATGTTAATCACTAACAAACTCATTCATCATACCTGAAATTCGTGTGAGCGCCAGCACAATTCCAATCACCCTAGTTTTTAAGAACTCGGCCAAAATGACATGAGTCAATATCATTACACCAAATTAAGTAAACCATATACATAAGAAAGTATGCTGTGGTAATAACATGAATGTTTTGATTGAATATGTAGAGAATCAAATATGGTCTCAGTTTTTTCATGAGTATGGGATATCCACCTTAATCGGTTGAGGATCAAAAGAAAGCACCACCCCAGCAATCTCGGTGATCCTCTGTTAACACAGATAAAGACATTGCTGTAAAATTTTCACAAAAAAGAACGAATTTGATGATGAGGGTGACACAGTATTCAAGTTCTAACAACCTCCAAAATGTAGCGAGCAACCCACAAGTCGTCACACGCAGATATGCCAGCCGATGGACCAATTTGGAATTCCCACTACATATATCATCAAGAATGAAATCAAATCAAAGTTAGAATTTGAAGAAGAAAAAAATACCAAATATAAGTCTAGAACACAATAATAGATCAAGCAACATCCAGTATTATTGGGACCAAGTATCTAGAATTCAACATTGGCTGAAACAATAGGGTTAAAGAATGATGAAATAGGAATATTTTATTTTAATTTACCTGACCGGGCATCACTTCTCCATTAATTCCAGTAATATTAATGCCTGCATAAAGACAGGCTTTGAAATGAGAGTTCACAATGTCCCGTCCGAAAGCTCTGTTTGCTCCAACACCACAATAGTAGGGTCCCTTTAAGGGAAAAATTTCAGTACATCTAACCATAAAACAAAGTGAATTGGCATAACAAGTCACAATACTCAGTTGCCAGCCACAAAAAGGACCTAAAGTTTAAATTGGGTCAAAAATTTAGAAACCTTTCATAGAAAAGATCATGTAAGCGGCAGGAATAATTTGATGAATGCCATAAAAAAATTAAACGATGGGGTGATTTACATCAAACACCTAATCTTCCATTTTAAAAATTGAAGAAAACGAATTTCACCTGGGGTCCAGGAAAACCACCAATAGGCCATCCGAGGGGCCATTGGACATCTTTCTGCAACAAGGTGTATTCTTGCTCAATGCCATACCTAGAAGGAGATCATAAATTAACATTTATTGTAGGAAAAAGAAGAAAATGATGATAGTGAAAGGTCACTAGAGACTGCAAGGAAGCAACAAAATATACCAGGGTTCTTCAGCAACAACATCAGGATGGCTAAATATCTTTGCCGCATTATATCTCGTGTTGGTAGGAATGGGTTCTCCCGCAGCAGTGTAAGTATCACACATAACCTGCAACCAATTGCAATTATAAGACATGAGATGAAAGTTTTTTTTTTTTTTTTTCACACATAAAATAGCAGACAAGAAGGAACATATACCAGAATATTTTCACCCCTCCTGAATGGATCCTTGAAAATTGCTTGTGGACTGTTGTATTTGGTTAAGAGACACAACATTAATGAGAAGTGTTTGGAAAAGAACCAACCCTAAATATGTGATGGTCAAAATTGACCACAAAATGATCCATGATTTGAAAGTGTGGAGAAAGGTATGAACAGATGGGAATGGAGAAGGGAGCTTACTATAACAGCACTTCACTGTCTGCTCCAGGAGCTTGACCAGTGCTGGAACCATCATAGGTCCATTTGGGAAGCTCGGAAGGATCATTAACCGGACCTGAAAGAGTCTATATCCAAGATCACTTTATATTTACCTTAATTACAAATCAAATAGAAAGATTGAAATTAATGCATACTTTTTCTGGCTCTTTTCTAACTTGGATCAGGAACTCAATTCAAAAACTTCTAGAAGCCACAGACATTTTTTAATAATTACAAACATTCTAAAACATTAATAGATAGAAAACAAGTTGTTGTTTGCTTCTCTTTTTGGTTACAAAGTTAAATAAACTCACCCGTGCCTTACTCCTCATGTCCATACCAGATCCACCAACCCTGTCATAATAAAAATCAAAAGGGGTTAAGAGTTGATTAAGTGTCGAAAAGCGATTTCATCACATAATATCATAGAAAATTGACAAATAAATGTGGTTAAGATAGGACGAACTTGCAATTCAAGTAGAGCAATCATTGTTCAAACATACAAACAAGCATAATATTATTCAGGTACATCAAGAGAATAATTGCAGCATAGGTACATGTTAAGTGAAAAAATTCAGTAAAAATGTGATTGGTATTGGATATTTAAGAACATGAATTCCTTTAAATTTCATTCATAGTTACTTCCAATTTAGAATAATTTCCTTTATTTGAAGGAGAGAAACAAGAACATTAGAAAGAATGGGAAAGGAGAAGAAGTTTCACCGGGATCAAGTCAATAAATATAGGGAAATTTCCTAAAGCTACATACTTTTGTTTGAAAAAAAATAAAAGAAACAAAGAAGTCTCTTAAATTCATTTTCATTTGAGATTATTTTCATTTAAGAAAAACAATCAATCAAGGAAAGAAACTAAACATTTGAAAAGAAGAGGAAAACCCAAGAAAGTTTCATTAAGATCAAGCCAACAAAAGTAGGGTGAATTCATTAAAGCTACATATTTTTGCTTGAAAAAGAAAACAGGAAACAGAACAATCTCTTGAACTTATTTTCACTTAAACAAAAATAATTAATCAAAGAAAAAAAAACTAAAACATTTAAAAAGAATAAAAAAATCAAAGAAAGTTTCATTTCGATCAAGCCAACAATTATAGCGAAAATTTACTAAAGCGACATATTTCTACTTGAGAAAAAATAACAGAAAACAAGGAAATCTCTTGAATTTATTTTCACTTGAATGAGTATTTTTATTTAAGTAAAAACAATCAATCAAGAAAAATAAAAGACTAAAAAATTTGAAAGAATAGAGTAACAGAAGAAAATTCATTCGAATCGAACCAACAAATATAGAAAGGATTAAATGGACATATGTTTACTTAAACAAAAAATAACAGAAAACAGAAAAGTCTTTTAAACTTATTTTCACTTAGAACTAGTATTTTCAATTAAGCAAAAATAACTTTCTTTAGCTTGAAACATAAGATTACATTGAGCTAAATTTCACTTGCTTGAACAAAAGTTTGTAAAAATATAAAAGTCTTTGAGAGCTAATTGTTGTACTTTATTTTTTTCAAAATTTTGTTTGCTGTGGGATTTTTGGAGAGCAATTTTGGGAGATGAATATCAGGGGAGAGGAGAAAAAGGAAGCCTGAATCAATTAGGAAGAAGATTCAATACCTTTTTTTTTCTCCCAAATCCATTAATAGTGTAAAAGAAAAACCATCATTATTATTGTTGATGATCTTTCTTGATATCGAATGTAACATTTTCTGATTCTTTATCCAGTGTTGATGATTTTATTTTATTTTTTAATGTTAAAATGAGTTGAGCACTCATATATTTTAACTAATTTAGGTTGGGGTTGAAAATCAGATCATAAATATGAAGTTAAATCAGATTATTTAAAATGTTTGAATGCTAGAAATAAATAAGTATATTAGTTAAATCAAGTTTAATTAATCATAATGAGTTGAGAAATCAGTTAAGATTAAATCTTTAGATATTCTAGTTGAAGAAATTAACTTAGAAGAATTAACTTAGTTGAGACATGTCATATTGCAACTCTTGTTTACACGTGCATGGGATGTGAATATGTCGTAAAAAAATAAGATGAGACACTAACCATATGTATTCCGCGATCACCTTCTCAGTAGTGTTGGAGAGGTTAAGGTTGATCAGATCGGAGAGTAACGACATCTTCTTGAACGACAATTTCTCTTTCTCTTTCCTTGTACCACTGTTTCGGTACAAGGTTGGGGGCTTTATAATCTGATCTCTGAAATGCTAAAACAATTAACAAATATTATCACCGGTTTCAAAAAGAAAATCAACATACAACTTTCTGCAATAGGAATCATGCATGTTTCTGAAAAATGTTTACACATACAAATCAAAGATTTTTATGTTTGGTTTTAAGAGGATTTTCTTCAAACATACATATGGTACGTTTTTCCTTACATTTCTCCATACCATTAATCACCTTGAGATCTATAACTTCATATCACAGGTTTGGTGAGAAAACTCACTTTCACTTACTTTTATTTATTATATTTAATATGGTTGCTATTGCATTACCAATGTTAATATTAACATTGTTAATTAATTTACCACTTTTGCTCCTTCTTATAATAACTTCCAAGGTAGGAACCAAAGATTTACATAAATGTTATAAAAAAAATAATACTTTAACAACCCTAAAAAAATGCACCCACTTTACTATCCACTTTAACGCTATAATAATACATATTAGAGTTTTAAATTAAAAAATAAAATAAATAGAATTAAAATATTGTTATTTTGAGTTATTAAATGATTGTTGTATGCTTAATGTATGGGTGTCTGAAAAATATTTTGGAAATATTAAACCAAAAAGTCATTATTAAATACAAAAACTGCATAAGAACAATTCTAAAGTCATATCTTACGTAAAACCAAAACTTTCAGATAATGGATAAGGAATGCAGAGTAGGAGATGTCAGACATCAAAGATATTTTTGTTTTGAGATGTCATATATTAAGGGTATTTTTGTCTTAAACCAGTGGAGGTGTAGAAGAAGTCATGATATGCAGGAAGAAATATCCCCAGAAACCAAAGGTCCAGAGCCCAGAAGCTTGAGTCCAAAACAGGCCTAATTGTTGCTTTTAATCTTTCAAAACAACAAAAATTTCACACAGAAAATAAAAAATGATCAAAAAAATTAATAGATAAATTATAAACTAATTTCACACAGAAAATAAAAAATGATCGAAAAATTAATCGGTAAATTACAAGCCACTGAGGCTTGAGTGTAAGGTTCACTTGCATGCACGTATGAGAAGCAACCATCAACTGGAGCAAGCCTCGCAAACAAAAAAACTATGACAATTCTGAGAAATAAAAAATGAAATTAATTTCTATTTATAACAATTTCAAATTTTTTATTTTGTTAATCTGTGCTAAAATCATCGGCACTTTTTTTGTTCTTATCAGAAAAACTCCAAATAGGTCAAAGTAAAAAGAAACACAGAATATAGGCAATTACCACGATGATGTTTTTCTTTGAGGCAAGTTTGAAAATCTGGAAATGAAAACTTTTGTTGGTTTTGAAGGCGTAGTTGGAGTTTTGGAGAAAAATATGAGAGGAAATAGTATGGTTTGAGAGGAAGAGTATGTGTAGAATGGGGAATAAATAATGTAAAAATGGAGAAACAAAATTGCAAAACAATGCCGCTTCTCTCTCTTTCAGATCTCTTTTGAGATGCACGTGTCATTTCCCTTGTCATTCTATGTTCAAAAGCTTGACACCTGCCCTCCACAACATATTCCCTAATCCTATGGTTAAAAATTCCTCATCTAGTTGCACCCTTGGATTGTTAAAATAAAACTTCACTCAAATATTTACGTGAAATTGGGTCTTATTTTCCATAAAATTTAAAGAAGTTGTGCTAGATGATAGATGGAAGAAAGTTATGGATGAAGAGATCAACTCAATTGAAAAAAAATGTAACATGTAAGCTGACAAATTTATTCACGGGTGTTCGACCAATTGGTGTAAAGTGGGTATATAAAAAGAAAATTAATGCAGAAGGAGAGGTGGAGCGCCATAAAGCCAGACTTTGGTGAAAGGCTACAAACAACAAAAGGGGATTAACTATGATTAAGTATTCGCTCCAATGATAAGGATGGAAACAATACGACTACTATTTTCATTAGTCGCTCAACAAGGATGGAAGATTCAGCAGATGGACGTAAAGTCTGCATTTTTAAATGGTTTTCTTGAAGAAAATGTATATGTATAGCAACCTCTCGGTTACATGAGAAGGGGTGAAGAAAAAAAGGTGTTGAAGTTGAAGAAGGCGTTGTATGGTCTGAAGCAAGCTCCTCGAGCATGGAATGAAAGAATTGATACATATTTTAAGAAGAATGGTTGTGAGCAATGTCCACACGAACATGCTCTATACCTAAAGAAGCACAAAGCAGGTATGTTGATTGTTGCTCTCTATGTAGATGAATTTGATTTTCATGAGAAGTAAAATTGAGCTAGTTGAAGAATTTAAAGAAGTGATGAAGAAGGAGTTCGAAATGACCGATCTAGGCATGATGAAATATTTTTTGGGTCTGGAGGTCAATCAAAGCTCAACGGGGATTTTTGTGTCTCAAAATAGGTATGCTGAAGATATACTAAAAAAGACAAAGATGATCAAGTGTAATTTGGTTTCTACTCCAATGGAACCTAGCACTAAGTTATCAAAAAATGGAGAAGGAGAATGTGTTGATGCAAGTAGATATCGAAGCTTGATTGGAGTCTGCAGTTGATGGTTCTTCTTGGATCCCGATGTTTGGGATGTTGTAGAGTGTGGGAAACGAGAACCCACGGAGTACGAAGAGTAGACCTAGGTTTTTGCGGTGAAAAAGACGCGATTGAAGGACATGTTCTACGAGATTGTAGACGAGTCCAAAGCAGTGAGAAGATAGCGAAAGATGCATCTTCAAAAGACACGTATAGGGGACAACTGTATTAGGCAAGACCGGCTTCAAACTCTAAGAGGGGGAGTTTGAAATTTTGAAGGAGAAAGTGGCATATCAACTCAGCAGAAATGGGAGAGTCGCTGCCTGCTAGCCGAGTTGTGGAGAAGAGTTTGAAATCATTGACAGATGATTTTGAGAGTTTTGTGTGTGTCGTCGAAGAGTCAAAGGACCTATCAAAGGTCATGGTTGAAGACTTTGATTAGGTTCTGGACGCGCACCGACAGCAGAGATTTTAGCCACTAGTTCAAGTGCTTTAGGAAAAGTTTCACCTGAAGGGGAGAAGTTCGGAACATTCAAGGCCTAGATGATTCTGGGAGCAGAGGTCGAGAATAAGGAGAAGAGGTCAACCAATCTAAAAGATAGAAGGGTCATAAGGAAAAAGAAAAGTCAAATATGATTGAAAGAAGCAAGCCCGGTGTGGGATGATATACGTGGAAAGCCAAAATAAAGCCAAAAATTTGGAGTCTTAATGACATTTATAACTCCACTGATGAGGTACATGTAGTATGTCTGTTGACAGGTGCAGAAGATAAAGAATTTAAAGCTGCCAATGTCATTTCAGGAAATAAGAAAGTTGATCGAAATGGAAAAAGAAAAAAAGTAAGCTTATGGGGGAGTTTTGTTAAATAAACTTAAATTCAAATAAAAGAGATTTATTTGTTTATTTTGTCCAGTGTTGCAAGGACGGTTTTTTATTTTTTAGGTTCAGTTGTAGTAACAACCAGGTAGCAGACTTATTATTTTAAAAGCTCGTTTATTAAGGATATATTTTAGCTTTTATGGGCTGGTTTTAATTTTCATTTGACGTTGTGTAAGTGACTATTTAATAGTTTTTATCTTAATCAATGAAGCAGCACATATTTTACAGAGAAAATATATTTTTGTGCGTGATTTTTTTTTTAACATGGATGAGTGAGAAATTTTCATGGAATTCCTCATGCTTATTACATTCAAATATTAATATGTTTACAAAAAAGTTTCATAATATTCGGATTAACTTTCAGGTCATTACAAACACCTATAGTTTTAATCTATGAAATATTTAGGAACCACTTAGTTTGTGTTTGTTTTTACGTGTATGTGTTTTTTTAGAGGAAATGTGATCTCACGTTTTCTTTTATGATTGTGTATGAATTTCAGAACACATATTTGCATAGACATAGAGAGATTGATTCGTACAATTTGCAAAGATTAGAAATGGTGATAAACGGAAAAGACAAAATTACCATTGTTTTTATTTTGAAATAAGGTTGTTCTTTTCAACACGTATTAAAGATTCTTAGTAAGATTTCCTATATGCATAGTTAAGATTCTTCTGTGCATTCTGAGCCTTTGATAAAGGAGGGAGAAAAATGGGTTGGTGGTTTTATTAAAACTCCATGAATATGCCATGAACGTGAAGGCTTGATGTATAAGTGGTGGCATAGCAAAGTTAGCTATGTTTAGAGGTGAATTAACTTGAAACAAGGGATTCAATGAATTAGTAATCGAGCATGAGAACAAAATAGTAAAGTCTAATTCCAACACATTTTATATCATTAAGTTCAATTTTAACTGAGTTATGGATCATCATCATTACTTTATAATCAAACGTTTAAATTTATAAATCCAAATAACATCACAAGTTTTAATAAGAATTAATCAAATCTCTATAGATAAGACACTTGGTATTACAACTGAATTAGTGCACTTACTGGTGTGTGATTGCTCTCAAATTGGAAAATCATCAATATGCAAAAAGAATTTAAAGCCCTCATGGATAAGACTTTGTTTTCCAAAGTGCAAGAATTACTAGAATTCATGATTTGAACAATCATTTTAAGTGACAAAAGTGTGTTTGTATAAAAATATCGTTAAAAGGTTTAGTGATGGTGTCATGGTAAGACTTTCAATTAGCTAAAGAATTGGACAAGGCTACTAGGACCGTGATTATTATGTTATAAATTTTGAATATAATATTGCAAAATATCTATTTTTGAATATTATTAAAAGTAATAATTTTCTAAGAGATATTTTAGGTCATGGGCCTGACCCACTTCCTCCACTACAAAACACCAAGTTGACTCTTTCTCATCAGTTTTTCCCTTAGTTTCATTCTCTCCTCCTCTCTTCTTAATTTTTCATTTCTCTCTTCCTCTTCTAAAAATTATCCTCGGTATAAACTCTACCAGAGTTTCTTGCTAGTTCTGTGATCCTCAAATATTTTCGAGAAGTTACTGTTATATCCTAGGAGACTTGCACAATACACCGCGGATAAGTCCTTAAGGATAGTGAATCTACACACCTCAGGAAATTACGGTATGAGATTTTGTAAGCATTTTTTATTACAATCTTAAGGACTTATATTTCAATCTTATTACGGTCAAAAATAAAAAAGGTATGAAAGCTAATTTTATTTATTTATTAGTTGATAATTTAGATGTGAATGTTTTGTTTGATACTGTGTTTTGTTTGAATAATTGGTGATATTTTTAATATTGTCTGTAATCAACGAGAAAAAAAATTGTTCGAGGATCATAGGTAAATATGGTGGCAGTAACCTAAATGTTAGGTTAGGGAACAATTTATGCTAAAAGTATTCTGAAAAAAAGAAGAATAGGAACCCTAATTTTTTTTATCCCCTTTTCCCAGCCTCGCAAAAAATTTTCTTTCTCGCGCACCAACCCTTAGGTGCCCTCCGCCTTTCCTTTTTGCAAAACGCCACCTTTCCTTTTTCCTTGTTATGGGCTCACGGAGGCTCAATTTTTGGTGTGCACTGAGGTTGATTCTCAGGGTTCTTCGTCGCGCCACCCAGGGAGGTTTTCTTCTCCTCTTTCGCCATGGTTCGAGCTCGTAGTCGTGCAAGAAGACATCCCTCTACTCCCTCTGTTCCGTTTTGGTCTGCCTTCCAAGGGAATTTTTCTTTTTCTTCTACTTTGTTCTGACTTGGATTTTTTTGCAAGGAGGAAAGACCAGGTTTTGTGGCACAGGCGCGACGTTCTCTCCTTAGCAGTGTGTGCCGCAGTGGCGACTCACCGCGGCTTTGAGGGCATTCTTGTAGTGGTGGGTTGCAGTCAGTGGGGTCGCGTCGCGGTGGCTGGCGGTAGCAGCTTTGTTCTGACTGAGTTTCCTGGGAAATCTGGGTTGGGCTAACTTTTTGGGCCGTAAAAACCCATTATTGAACAGTTTTTGAAATAATGTCAATAAGAATTTTAATTGGGCTGTGGGCCCAAAGTCTGGCACGAAGGACTGTGATTGGTTCAGTTTGAACCTACTGGCCCAGAGTGTCCAGTTGGGCTTGGGTGCAGGTTTGGGTCCGAAGAACTCATAATCTATGGTTTTAATTAATGAAAATAAATTGTAAAGAGAGAGAAGAAAATATTAATTTATAATAATTATTATTATAATTATGAAAAAAAAATTATTAATTATTTAGTAATTGATTGAAAATCAAATTAATTTAAAAGAGAAATTAATTTGATTCAAAAGGAAATTAATGAGTTTTTAAATTAAATGGGAATTTGATTTTAATGATGGATTATAGTAATAAATGATTTATTATTTTGGAATGATATTTATTTATTGTTTGTTATCTATTATTTGAGTAGAACTCATTGAGCACATTGTATTTTGAATGAGACTTTAGATAACGATGAATGATGATTGAATAGTGTCAGACAGAGAATGAGAATGAAATTGTTGCTAGAAATAAACTATTTCTAGGATCGAACTTTGAAATGAAAGACATGAGTGAAACCAGTGTAATTTTAGGTGTTATAATCATAAGGGAAGGGAGATGGTATATTACTATCCCAAGAACAATATATTGAGAAACTTCTTAAGAAGTTTGGGTTTTATGACCTGAAACCAGTGAGTACCCCTTATGATGCTAATTCTAAATTTAATGAAAAATAGAGGAGAATTATTATCTGAGCCTCAGTATGCCCAGATAATTGGGAGCTTACTGCATTTGATGAGGTTTTCTAGATTTGATATTGCTTATGCAGTAGGTAGACTGAGTAGGTACACTCAATATCCAAATCAAGAACATTAGGATGTACTTGCTAGGCTTATGAGATACTTAAGAGGTTCAATGGATTATATAATTGAATATAGTGGATTTCCCGCTGTCCTAGAAGGGTAGAGTGATGCTAACTGGATCTCTGATTCAGATGAGACAAAATCCACTAGTGGTTATGTATTCACACTTGGGGGTGGTGCGATTACATGAGATCAGCCAGGGAAACAATTATTGTAAGATCAACAATGGAATCTGAGATTGTTGCTCTTGAGATGGCTGGTAGTGAGGCTGAGTGGTGGAAAAACTTCTTAGCAAACATTCCACTAGGAATGAATCCAACCCCATCGGTGTCTATACACTGTGATTGCCAATCGGCAATAGCTATAGCTAAAAACAAGAATTACAATGGAAATAATATACATATACAATTGAGACACAATTTGGTGAAGCAGCTACTAAAGAGTGAAACTATTTCCATTGACTATGTGAAGTCAGAATGGAATCTAGTAGATCCTCTGACAAAACCCTTGGGAAGAAATATGATTTTAGAAACATCGAGGGGAATGAGACTTAAGCCACTTGCAAACAAACAAGTGATGGTAACCCAACCTTTGTGATTGGAGATCCCATGAATAAGGTTCATATGGGTAAAAACAAGTCACTTGTTAGTTCTGATAGCACTAATTTGATTTTAAATCAAATATGTCCCTTTCCTATGGTGTGTGTGAAAGTGCTAGAGACTGCATTATTGAAAGGTTAAACTTTGTATTTAATCAAAGTTTTTAATGATTTTCATATCCTTTATGGGTGGTGTATGATTTGCAGCATACACTTGATGAAATCACCTATATGAGTGTCAAGTGGGGCCGCTTGCATGAGATCTTGGCATGATCTCTAGAGCACTCATGAATACCGGGCACGTGCAACACAGCGATAACAGCAAGGATTGTGGTGGTGTATTGTGATTGATAAACCTCTAACACACGTCAAGTGTCTTTGGTTCATATAGCTTGCTATACCAACTACACTGTGTGTTAAGTTTCTTGATCTAAGACTGGTTCATATAGCTTGCTATACCAGTTCTGATGCATTACATCTTGTGAAACCTAGAATAATTTCTTTTCTCTTTCTTTCGTATATATATTTTGCAATATGTGGGGGATTGTTATAAATTTTGAATATAATATTGCAAAATATCTATATTTGAATATTATTAAAAATAATAATTTTCTAAGAGATATTTTAGGTCATGGGCCTGACCCACTTCCTCCACTGCAAAACACTGAGTTCACTCTTTCTCATCATTTTTTCCCTTAGTTTCATTCTCTCCTCCTCTCTTCTTAATTTTTCATTTCTCTCTTCCTCTTCTAAAAATTATCCTGGGTATAAACTCTATCAGAGTTTCTTGCTAGTTCTGTGATCCTCGAATATTTTCGAAAAATTCTTGTTGTATCCTGGGGGACTTGCGCAATACACCGCGGATAAGTCCTTAAGGATAGTGAATATACATGCCTTAAGAAATTACGGTATGTGATTTTGTAAGCATTTTTTACTACATATTATTCCTCCAACTTAGAACACATGTTGAAGATTTGGTTGAGTTGTCCAACAATAAGAAAAAAGATAAGCAATCTTGAGAAGCAAAGGAAAAAGGGTTAGAAGGTAAAGAAAGGCACATTGGAAGCAACTATGGAGATTGAAAAAAAAAAATCTCTTTCAACTTTGAAAACAATTTTACTTTTTAACAAGTCAGTGTGATGTCGAAGTCAATTTATTTTTATAAATCCAATTAAAGTTCTCATTGATGTTGAAATCACATATAAATAATAAATAAATTTTGTCTAGCTTATTTATTCTATCAACACTTATGATATTGTCACTACATGTTATTTCTTTATATTTGATAAAAGAAATGTATTATGACCTCACATTTCTTAATAATAAACTTACTTATGAAACTTCTACTAAATATATTAACCATTTACATACCATATTATTTAATTTTTATTTAATTTACAAATTATATTGTTGTTTATTTATAAAATTATGTAAGTCGACAACTATAATATTGGTTGTTTACCAATTAGGTTAGTGATTTTGTTAGTTGCACACAATCTAGTTGGGAAATGAACAAATAGACTAGTTATGCATGTATTGTTGTATTAAACCGTACTTTTAAACATATCAAAATATTAAGACTTCCTCAAAATATTAAGAGTAATGATTATATATAAAGCACATAAGGCATAAAAGTAACATGAAGTTCATATGCAAATGATAAATGTCATATAAAAATGAAATGAATGTTAAATGAAACAAGGATATAAAGAAATGATACAAAAGGTCATGAAAAATGTTATGAACACATATAGTAATGAGACAAAAAAAAATGTCAAATATTCACTTTTATTCCTTTGACCTGCCATATTAAAAACTTATAAAAATGAAATAATTGAAGAAAAAAAATTATAAGTAAAGGAGGACATGTGTATATCACAATAGAACAAATAATTAACTATAGTTTTATTGAAAGCATGGTGTTCATAACTAGTTTTTTTAACCGTTGTAATAAAATTATTTTACTCTTTTAGCTTTTAGATATTATATATTGTTATGTAATTAGAATATTTTTTTGTTATTATATATATATATATATATATATATATATATATATATATATATATATTTATTTTGACATCCCAAAATATCATATACACATATAATATAATAGGATTCATCTATTATAATATGTAAAAGCAGTTCAGAGAAAGAGATAACAGTATATATGCATACAGTCATCCAAAATTAGGCTGGAAATTAAAAATAAAAATAATCCTAAGAGTCTTAAAAAAAATACATAGTAACTAAAGATCTAAGGATTTCTAAAGAGTATTTCCAAAATATAAGACATGTCAAAATAATAGTTAAAAGTCTTTCAAAATAGGAGACTAGCTGAACAGGAAACTGGTAGAGGTCCTAAGAACTAGGAGTTGCGTCTTCTTCGTTCTCCAATGCTTGCTCCAAGGGTACACCATTAGCTTCTGCTCACATCCAAGGATTTGGATGATCATCGCAAGGAGGAAGGCAAACACATACAACACACAAAATGCAAGGGTAAGCTAGGTTTCTATAAACAATCAATCATACCAAAATTTATCTAATATGACCACCAACATTCACATTTACAAGCATGCAAGTCATCAGATATTATAAACATAGAAATTATATTCATACAATTCTCCAAATCAAGTATCCTATCATGTTGTGACCTATAGACTCGTCCGGACTTAGAATGGATGTAGAGCTGGGGCGGGTTGTGCACTTGTGGTAGCCTCTACTACTTTTCAAAGTCATTGCCAACGGGTTTCACCCTACCACACACAAGTGTAAGTCTGTTACCGCGCAATAGGCCTCCAGTGATGGCGCCTGCCCTAGGACCTCCCACTACTCTCACCACACGCGTCAATCCTCTCTAAGTGAGAATGAAAGACCTTTAGAGTGTTAGGGATAACCCCCCATATGGAAGCCCCTACGTTCATTCTAAACACTAAGTTGATCTCACCTAGAGATCTTACTTTGAAACTATTTACATTGAAATCATTCCACGTACATTACCAAACAATAATAGACCCAGAAGAACCACTAAACAATACAAAACCCCGTAAACTCATACTTAGATGAAGAAAATGACTCTTAAACCATCACCAACAGTTTCAGAAAGGTCAAAAACTCCCAAAACGACCTAAAGAACGTCCAAAAATGATACCCGGAATCCCGAAAACCACCCAAAACTGTCCTGGATGATTTTTCGACGGGAATAATTTATTATTATATGTAATAATCGATTATTTACGAGAACTTTGAAGAAAATATGACGTTCTGACTAGAATAATCGATTATCAAGTGAGATAATCGATTATTCTTATCAGTTTTTTACAACAACCTGATTTTTCTGATTTTTAGTGCATTTGAGATACTTTGATAAGTTTCTAACACTCCCAACTTGATATATATGATGAATTAAACTTTCCTAAATGAATTTAAACTTCCCTAACCTTGTTACCAAGTGTTTATGCATTGACTCAAGTCCAAAAATCTAAATTCGATTAACCAAATGACTCAAATATAGATTTACCAAGTTGAAACTGTTTTTGTTCATTTTAAGGACTTCAATAAGTCTAAATTAACTTACCTAGAACACCCAATTAACCCAAAGACACCTACAGTACCAATCCCCCAATATGACTACCTTAGTTGCCCTCCTAAAAGCCAAAAATTATAAAAGCTTACTCAACAATCTCTTGTTCAACTACCTAACAGGAAAATCATTCTTATCCACACTATCAATATCATCATTAAACGCATCCATACTAATTTCAATACACTCCAATTCACAGTTCACAATCAAACCAACCAGCAGCACATGTTATAATATCAAAATCGTCATATTCAATCTAATTACCATCCAAGTTAACATACAATCAACATATACATTCTTTTACAAGTTCTACTAACTAGCTTACGCATGCAGGAATTTCACAAAACAGAGCTGAAACCTAGCTTCCCTTACCTAGAAATTCAAAAGTGCAGTTCAAGGTTTGCCTCAACAGTTTCTACTCCTCAAGAACTCCCACAGACCCTAGAGACCACAAAATAGTGATCAAAGACAACTCTTAGCGCTGGAATTGAAATAAAATTGAAGAGGATGACACAAAAGACACATGCAATCAGTGAAATTGCAGGTCTTAGGTCTCCTAACAGCAAAGAAAGGGGAAAATCGCTTACCCTATGAAATCGAAAATGTGATCGGTGAAAGTCGGAGCCTGTGATACCAAGGTCGTCTAGGCGTCTGCGGAATGGAAATCCAGTGGCTCAATGGAGGAGAAATATATAGAGAAGACAATGTTTTGAAAAAGCAAAAGGTTAGTGAGAGAGCTGGTTTGGAGAAAAATGAAAATGGCACGTTCTGAAAGTGTCTCAAGGGGCTGCTGCAAGTTTTAATTTTCTAAAACTTAATTTAATCATTTTAATATTCTTAAAAATTTTAATTTTAATTATAGGTTATTACATACATACATACATATATACATACATACATACATACATACATACATACATACATATATATATATATATATATATATATATTCACTTGTCTTTAATAATAAATATCTTTTAAAAATTAGGCTGAACATGTTGCCATACCCAATATTCACTAGTGCAAAAACGTTGTTTAACGTCACCCAGTAGACGTCGGTTTCCTGATAACCCGACGTATATGAGTGGACGGTGGCATTATCGTAAATAGCTTGGTAAACTAGACGTCGGTTTTAAGGTAAGGCGACGTCTATGACATTGTACACGTCCACACTACCGCAAACCGACGTCTAATGGCCTAAGGTAGGTGATAAGACAGTCCAGTGACGTCAGTGTTAATGGGGGTCGACGTCTACTTGGCTGCAATTAATGCTCTTCACCCAATTCCCAAGCGCGTAGACGTCACGTAGTCAAAAGGCGATGTCTAAGGCCTGTCTGGAAGGCGGGAAGACAAAAAATTCTCCAATTTAGACGTCGGTGTTGAGGGGAAGCGACGTCTATGCGAATGTAATTAATTATGTTCACCAAAATTGAGGGCCTTAGACGTCGCGTAGAGGGGCACCGACGTCGACTTTATTATAGACGTCGGCGCCCCATCACAACTGTCGTGAACATGACTGACAGGAAATCAAACGTCAATCGGTTCAGCTTCCTAGACGTCGGATCCCCTTGCAACTGACGTCTAATGGGTATTCAAAAAGTCAGTTTAAATGTTAACTTGGATGTCACATTAGTGATATAACCGACGTCTATATGACTATAGACGTCGGTTTCTGGAGCAACTGACGCCCAATTTCATTTTAAATACACCGCAAACTCTTCGCGGCATTCAGTTTCTGATATCGTCTTCCTCTTCTCCTTTTTCTCTTGCGGTACTTCTTTTTCTCGCTTGCGACACCTCTTCTTTTTCTCTCTTGCGGCATCCTAAGTGCGTGGTTTTTTTTTATGCTTACCGTTTAAACTTTGTTTTGTGTTTCATCGATTATCTTCTGGTTCAACTGATTAAAAATTGCTTTCTTTGTGTTGTGTTTTAGAGCAGTTTTGTTCCTTTCTTGGGGTAACGTAGTAACACATTCTCCATTTGCTAGCTGCCTCCCAGAAAAAGCGGCATCTTTTGAATTTCTTTTGGTCGTTTCAACCTAAAAACGACCCTGGGTCGTTGCCTAGTTATCGTTTCACCGTGATTTTTCCCTCTTGTGGATGAAAATGGAACTAAGCAACAACCCAGGTTCGGTTTTGGGTTGAAAGGACTCATAAGAAATTCAAAAGACGCAAGCTTTTTTTGTGGGGAAACTAGCAAAAGGAGATTGTGTTACTAGGCTATCCAAAGACGGGAACAAAACTGCACTAAAACACAACCACTGGATTAGACGTCGGTTAATGTACACACCGACGTCTATAGTACCTTTTAGACGTCAGTCTGTGTTATTTTCGAAGTCTTTAGTATCTCGTAGACGTCGGTTATTGGTCAGACCGATGTCGATATATGTCTTTAGACGTCCAGTTAGTCCTACTCCTCCGACGTTTAGTGACGTCGGACATGGCAGTGACTGACGTCAGTTATATTCATGTCCGACGTCCCATTGATGTCACTGGAAATGACGTCGGTTGTTTTGTAGACGTTAAAAACCGAAAATAACCAACGTTAATCAGCGTTTTTTCACTAGTGATTATCTTGTATATATTATTTTCACTTAGTTTTTTATATATATATATGTTCTTGAATGAAGTTAGGAGTAATAGTATTTCTACATTGTTGATTTGTAAATTACCTTTCTATGTGTGTTGAAGTAGTTTTCAAATATCTCTTTTATAACAATAATAATAATACTAAGTTTACTTAGTATAATATCTTCAAATTAATTTTATGTTCAACGTATTTTTTTTTCTTTAACTTTTTTCAGTAAAAGTCATACTGTTATTTCTATTACAATAAATTAAATAAAAACTGCGATAAAAAATGTTAAAGTTAATAAAATAAAAAGAAAACAGTAGATTAATATTTAAAAAATTATATATGTGTAAAAGAAAAATAAATTAAAATTTATATAAAGTCAAAGGCAAAAATAGGCCATCAAAACAGGTCCCATAAACCCCACTCTTACTCAGGCTAATAAATAGTTGGTCCATCCCCTCAAAGTTCAACCCAAAAGAAATTGATTAAACCCAATTCATCATAGATTTGTTGATTAAACGGACCACTTTAATTTATATATATAGTTTTTGGTCCAAAGGAAAACAACAAAGTTTTGACATTAGAATATTTTAAAAGATGCTATGTACGGAAGCACCAATCTCAAGAAATAACCTTTCTGCATGTATGTTTGCACTCCCTTGGCATGTAATGGTAATTTATTAAGTTCATCTTACTTTTTGCATTGGAATGTGAAATTCTTCTTCAGACACTCAGAACACTGCTGGAACGGCTTCCTAAGCACACCAAGATCCAAGATATGCATAACCAACAAGCTCCAAGAATTATCAGAAAGTTGTTCCCTTGGGACCAAACCAATCAGAACAGCAGCTTCAGATAACAGAATACATGCACACTCGTGAAGGCTATACTTTCTTAACACTGTTTGCATCTACACATCTATCTATTCTATCTGTCACTTCATAATCAACTATTAACGATATCATGGATAGTCTTACATGGAAAGTAATTATAAATGTAGGGATACTCTTCAATTACTTTTTATCAATTTTGGTTTGAAAAAAAAAAAAAAGACATGAAACACAAGCGAATTTCAATCTTGAAGCTTTAAAAAATACATGTTCTGTTACTGTTTGGTTTCTGGAACTTCGGCTTTGAAAAACATTAACTTTATCTATTTTAATGTTAATCGGGTAGGTTGTAATCCCGAATCATGTAAGTACCTTAGTTAAAAATGACCATTGTAAGCATATATTCACTTGAACCTTTTCTTTTTCTCATCTTATAAGTTTGTCCCTTAGATTTTTTTTTTTTTTTCAATTACAAAACAATGTTTTTCAGAGTATTGAAGTGTGTGATGTTGAGAAAACACTTTCAAACCCATAAGATATGTACAATTATTAAAGTTGAGTTTGAAAAGCCGTTGCAATATCGATCAACAGACATTTTAGACAGACGCAGAGATAGAGATGCGCATGCACTTTGTTCGGTCAAACAGAAACGCGAAATGCTTCACAAAAAGAAATTCGAACCGAACAACATAACACAAATACTTGAAAGCCATACCATTATTATTCTAAAACTTAAAACGTTCATTTGAGGGAAGGAAGCAACAATGCCTAACATAAGACAAGCTGGTCACAAAACAAGAGCGCACACAGAACAGAAATGAACAAATTGATAATCCTAAGGTAGAAGCCATTTGTGGTTGTGTTTTTAGGTTGCTTATGGTTTCCAAAGAATGGTTGTCTCAGCAATCATGGAAGTGACGACGTAAGGGTCCATGTTAGATGCAGGCCTTCTATCCTCAAAGTATCCCTTCCCTTTCTTCTCTGTGTCCCTTCCTACCCTAATTGAAGCACCACGGTTCGCAACACCCTGCATTCCCACATCAACACCACCATCAATACATTCACATAACATTCAATCTTTTCATTTTCTGCCTTGTTTCGTTAACAATTCAATAAACTACTACTACAAAAACAAAACTTTACTATTACTTCAATAACTTCATATTTAAAAAACTAGTACTACATGTAAAACATCATACATGTGATTACTTCTACAAGTTTAAACAAGTTTGTTTCCTTAATATTGCTTTATGGCTTACCCATATGAAGGTGTTCATGTCCGCTGTCTCGTGTTTTCCTGTCAAACGACGTTCATTGCCTTCTCCATAAGCAGCAATGTGCTCCTTGTGCCTCTTTTCCAACTTGCTGATTGCTTTTTTTATGACTTCGTAGCCACCATCGTTTCTCATGGACTTGGTACTGCAACATTATATATACGTATCATCCACTTGTCATGCATAAAAGTAAAGTGACATTATGGTACGTTAATCACTAACTACCCTTTCTGTAAGTAACCATGATTACCTGTAATTCGTGTGAGCACCAGCACCATTCCAATCACCCTGTTGTAAGAGCATAACCAAAATCAATAACAATAGAACAAAAAGGGGTATATATATGTTCAATAACCGTATGTTTTGATTATATATAGAGTCAAGAATGACCTCAATTTTTGAGGGCTACAGAGGGACAGAAATGTAAGTAGAATATAAATTCAAATCGGATTAGTATTATTCACCTGAATTGGTTTAGGGTCAAAGGAAAGCACTACTCCAGCAATCTCAGTTATCCTCTGAAAATACAGAGAGAAATCATTTACTGAAATAATTTTAAGAAACTGGTGGGTGATCAATTTGTAGTACTAAAGTGTTAAGTACCTCCAAAATGTAACGGGCAACCCATAACTCGTCAGCTGCAGAGATTCCCACCGATGGACCAACTTGAAATTCCCACTACCATCATGAAGAATAATTTATTTAAGAGAGTTGAAATTGTAAAATAACAATACATTAGGTAAAAAAAAAACAAAAGGATATGAAATATAAGGGTAAAAAATTTGATGAATATATTTGAACTTACCTGACCAGGCATCACTTCTCCATTAATTCCACTTATGTTAATGCCAGCATAAAGACATGCTTTGTAATGGGAGTCAACAATATCACGCCCGAAAGCCTTGTTAGCACCAATACCACAATAGTACGGACCCTGTTGAGCGACAAAAAAGTACAGAGAATGCACGAAGCCATAAGTCATTATCAAACCATTAAAAAGTGAATTATAGCATAAAAAGTCACAATTAAGGTTGACAAGTCAGTTTCAAAAGTTAATAACCTTTCATCAAAAGTCATCAATAATTATATTAATTAAAAGCTTAATTATTTGTTATTTTGATAATAATGAATGTCACACCGGACAGATTTTATAGCCATGGAAATTTACACCGGCAAGAAATCTTCAATTTGAAAGATTGAAGAAACGAATTTTCACCTGGGCCCCAGGAAAACCACCAAGAGGCCATCCAACAGGCCACTGAACATCTTTCTGCAACAAGGTATATTCCTGCTCGATGCCATACCTGTTTGGAGATCATAATGTGACGTTTTATTCCAGAAAAAAAAAAAAAGAATAAAATCATAGTAAAAGCTCATCAGAAACTGCAAAGAATTCACAAAAGATATATTATACCAGGTTTCTTCAGCAACAACATCAGGATGGCTAAATATCTTTGCCGCATTATGTCTCTTGTTGGTAGGGATGGGTTCCCCAGCAGGAGTGTAAGCGTCACACATAACCTGAAATCGATTACAATTGCAAGATATGAAATGATTACACCATGGAAACAAGTTTAAGTGATGAAATACGTGTTCATGACAGATTAAACAGTAGAGAAGATGAAACATACCAGGATATTGTTACCCCTCCTGAATGGATCCCTGAAAATTGTTTGTGGGCTGTTATATTGATTAAGATACTCAACGTTAATGACAACATTTTGAAAAAAATCAATCTTGAATACGTAAGAGTACAAAAACAGAGACATACTATAAGATAACTTCACTATCTTGCCCAGGAGCTTGACCTGTGCTGGAACCATCGTAGTTCCACTTTGGAAGATTCGAAGGGTCTTCAACCGGTCCAGACAGAGTCTAAAATCCAAATTCATCATTACCAACCAGCAAAATAAATAAAACTGACATAGTTTTATTAAAAATCTGTACCTAGTTTTCATATTTCTCTGCAATTTGTACTTAGTTTTCTTAAAAATCTCTAAACCACCGATAAGTTCTACAGTTTAAAATAAATTAAAAAAAAAAAAAAAAACTAACAAAGAGTATGGTCACACTGTAAAAACAAGTACTGTTAAAATTGGAAAAACATAAAGCAAAATTTTAGGAAAATCAACGAGTTGCATGCTTTAAGCGAAAATCATTTATTAAAAACATAACCCACCAGTGTTCTCAAGATATTGCTTAAACAGCTCAAAAGAGAGATGGTGATTGAGTAATTAAAAAGAGAGTCTTTTTTTTTGGGTGAAGTAAGTTACCCTTGCTTTGCTCCTTATGTCTATGCCAGATCCACCAACCCTGAACGTGGAGAAAAAAGAAGAAGCAATAGTGAGTGAAGATATGATGGTACATCGCAATGGTGATTTTGACGTGCAGGGGAAACAGAGGACATGTGAGTGTAGGAAAAAACAAGCACTAACCATATGTACTCGGCGATCACCTTCTCGGTGGAGTCGGAGAGATTAAGGTTAACAAGATCGGAGAGTGACGACATCTTCAAGAAACCAAAACTTTCAGCAGAGACACTGTGCAGATAAATTTTTTCTTTCTCTTCCTTTCGGAGCGTGGATACAATGTTGTTGCAGTGGGTTTTATAGTGTTTGTGCTTGTGCTAGCTCCCAGTTTCCAAACCAAGATAAAACTGTAACACAATGCGTATTTTCACCTGTAAGAATAATAATATTCTTATATTTTCAAAGAGCTTAAAGAAAAAAATTGTAGGTGATCTTATATATAAATATAAATGTAGTTCAATAGTGACTATTTATTTATTGCATGTTATTTAAGCTAGCTCAACATGTTATTTAAACCCCCAAAGGTCATTTCATACATTTTTCTTTATGAAAATGGTTGTTAAAATTTGCCTTTTCATCTTTAGTAATTATCAAATATTTCTATTTTTCTCTCACCATTATTAAACATTATAATTAATATTAGACGGTTCAATGTATTGGGCAAAATATTTTAAATACTTCTCTAATTACATTATAGTTCATATATATGATTAAACTTCAAATTATATTTTAGTGAATTACCAATTTAATCTCAAAGGGAAAGATTGAAATTCAGACACTTTAGTCTTTTGAAGAAATAAATGTTTATGAAACTTTACTTCTTGGTTCGTTTTGAATCCTTCCTAAACCAATACCATAATAATGAATTTTCTATTTTTATTTTTGCCTGGTGAGAATTAATAATCACACAAACAACCTCACAAAATATAAAGTAGCATATATGTGCAACATTTTGTATTTTTACATTAAATTTTGAATTTAAACATATAATAACTTAATCTTGCCTTGAATAGCTACTTTCACAGTCTATAAAACATTTAAATATATTAATTTTGAATTATTTAATTTTTAAAATATTTTATATGAATAGGATTACTAAAATTTATTAAATTTTAATTTTTCTAAGCTAAATAAATCATTTTAATTATCCACCAAATACAAATAATTATTCAAATATCATACAGTTAATGATTAAAACATCATCAATATTATTGATATTTTATGTTAATATTAATTTATTTTTCCGTCAAATTTTCTCAATATCTTTCTATTGATATTAACATTTTTTCTTGATAACGTAAGTTAATATAAAGCTGTCAAAACGGGTCACTCAGCCTGATTCGATCCGGTCCATCATGGGTTGGTCACTTAGTGAGTCAATCCAACCCAGTTTAATTATTAGCAAGCCAGAAAAATTCGAACCTGCCATGACCTACCACGGGTTGGTGGGTAAACAGGTTGACTCACTAGCTCACTTAATTACAATTCTTTTAAATAAAAAAATAAAAACTTTCTATAATTCAAATCTAAAAAAATTTCACTTTCAAATTTCACTCCCAACATGGGTGTTTAATTAATTTTGAAAATAGGAAACTTAAATAATTTTTTCAAGCAAAAAAAATATAATAAATATTTTTTTATAAAATTAAAATTAAATTTTAATAAAAAAAATAGGTAGGTGGGTTTGTGGGTCAACCCGACCCACCACAGGTTCAACCCGCATGAGTCAGGTTTAAATGAGCCAGGTTGAAATCTGACCCGCATAAAAAAATACAATTTTTTCAAACTCAACCCGGCCCGAACCCGTGGTGAGCCGGGTTAGCCTGCAGGTTGTGACCCATTTTAATTGTTCTAGGTTAATATATATTGTTTTGATTTGACATCTACCACAATTATTTAGATGAACTTTAGATTACTTTGGTGACACTTTTTGTTGAAGTTTATTTAATAGATTTTTTATTAATGTTAAAAAAGACCAGTTTAGAGGACTACATGGATTTTTCGAAGGTTATGATAGCTAGGTGCATGGTGATCATGCACTATTTGTAAGGATTATATGATCGAAAGAAAGAAGTGGATGACCTAACTCGTGGAGGTTGATAAGGAAAGGGTTGGGCTCTTGGGATACTTGGCAAGAGTGACAAAAGGCTAAAGGAGAAAGATGATTAGCTTACTGAGGGAGGAGGTGACTCATATAAAGGTGACTGAGGAAGAGTTTAAGGTCCTTTAAGTGAAGGCGGTTGAGGTGAAGATCGAGAGGGACAACCTGGTTGGCTTGTATACGAAGGTAAGCTAAAAGCTTACAAGCAAAGATATCGATTTGGCACAAAACTCCAATCATATTTTTTAGTTGAGCTCTAAACTTTAACAGGTAATAAAAGGACGAGAATATGGCCTTGACACAAAGGTGCCTACAAAGCTGAGACGAGTGTCCAAACCCTTCAGAGGGAGGTGGTTCGTCTGAATGAGAGGATCGTTGGCCTCAAGGTTGAAGTTGCTCGCCTTGACGAGGAGAGGGCCAACTTCATGACTAGCAGACGGACGACCTATGTTGTAAGCTTTGACAGGGCGAAGAGGCAAGTCGCCTTCTTTAGTCTTGGCTTGGACTTAGGGTAAATCGACGTGGAGAAAGACGTTGTCAAAGGTGTCCTTGGGGCCAATGTGGCGGAAGCTCCCGAGGTTGATGAGCATGTGGAGGTTGTTGTAGAAGGAGTTGTTACTAAAGAGACCCTTGTTGAGGAGGTCGTTGCTAAAGCCAAAAATTAGGATAACTAGTATAGGGCCTTTTGTATTTTATTTTCTTTTTTTTTTGTATTCCTCTTGTATACCCATGTAGTACTTTTTTGTAAAAGATTTGATTATCTATGAAACAAGTGTTTTTTCCCAAGTACGTTTTACCTTGGTTATGTTTGAACTATTTTGCTTTTATTTGAATATCTTGGTACCTCTTTTAAGGACTTTTTGTAGTCATTATCTGTTTGAGTGGCTATGTACCTTGCTTGGAGGACTCTTTATTACTTGTTTAAGTAATTCAGTGTTTCGTTTGGAGGGTTTTTCCACGTTTTAGATAGTTTGGTGTCCTGTCTAGAGTGCAATTTTTATAATGTTACTTGTTGACTAACTCGGTGCCTTATCTGGAGAGCTTTATTGATAATGTTACTTATTGAAGTAACTTGGTGCCTTGATTGAGAGGCTTTATTGATGATGATACTTGTTGAAGTAAGTAAGTGCCTCGCTTGAAGAGCTTTATTGATGATGTTACTTTTTAAAGTAACCTAGTGTCTAGCCTGAAGGGCTTTATTGAAGATGTTACTTGTTTAAGTAACTCGGTGCCTCGTCTTGAGGGCTTTATTGATCATGTTACTTGTTTAAGTAACATAGTGTCTCGTCTCGAGGGCTTTATTCATCATGTAACTTGTTAAAGAAACTCGGTTGCTCACTTGAATGGCTTTATTATAATTTTACTCGTGTAAAGTAACTCGTACCTCACCTAGAGGGCTTTGTGCAAACAAGAGACATGAATATGAGTTGAAAGAGAATTTTATTGGAAATTAAGGTGTGTCTCATTAAAACCTTGCCTAACAAAACCCAACTTAAGGATAAAATATGGGCAAGAAAAAAGAGTATACACTTCTTTAAGTAGAAAAATGGTGTGTACATCCTCGAAATGTTTAACTACAAAAGGTATGAGATCAAGCTTAGCTTTGAGGTTATGTGTTTTCATCTCCAGGAGGTCTCATTGAGCTATACTGGATGTTTTGTGTCTACCTGGCTAAGGAACTATCAAGGATAGGTAGTGATATGTTTGAAAGAACGTCGACTATCATTTGGAAACTCGGTCCTAATGTCGAGGTCAAAGTTGTTTTTCATTTAGGTCTACATCAATGACCTAGAAACATTGGCTGACATGTCTGCATTGCTTCATATGTCTAGATCTATTTGCAGCGAGACAAGTTGCTTGATTACTATAGGCTCAAGTGGGGTGTTGCTGTTGGTTGGATTAGTTGGGATTACATATGGTGCCACCCTCAGGCTAAGGACATAACATGTCCATGCCTCTCTCACGTTTGTCTTAACGGTGATGATTGTCGAATGATCCTCAATCTGGAATTTCATTCCCATTTGTGGGGTGGACACATTAGAACTGAGCTTATTCAAAGTTTTTCGCCCAACTAAGATGTTTTAGGATGTGCATATATCTATTATGAGTTATTGTATCATCATAATGCGATGGGCTTCAAGCATTCTGAAAGCCATCAACAATTGTTATATCCTTTGGTATGGACCAATTCTCCTAGAAATTGAGCAGGGGTTGTGGATAGGGTTGAATTAGGTTGGTGGGGACATCCAACTTCTTGAAGGCGTGCCAGAACAAGACATCGGTCGAGCTCATTTAGTTTATGAGGATCTTATGGACTCTCTAACAGATGATGGTTGTTGTGACGATTATTGGGTCATCTTGATCCGAGTTATCTAGGTAGAAGTCATCGTCGAAGAAAGTTATAGGAGGTAAACGTCATGGCGAAAGTTGGCTTACTGAGTTGATTTTCTTTTGGTATGTTTTTTGTGTTGCTCAGAAGTTTTCTCCTCCAACAAAACCTCCAACGATGGTGTGGATGTTACCTCTTTCTTAGATGAGGTTGGATAATTATACTTTTTATAATACAACTTTGTTATATAGGATTAAAAATTACGTCAGAATCATAGTATTTATATAATACTCATCAAGTAGTATATAATTTTTTTTTTTAACAATATTTATAAACTTTTGTATGTGTAGAAAAAGTATTTGTAGAATAAAACCCAAATTAAGAGAAATTAGAGACAAATTATCATTAAAACTTCTTTAATCAAACGATATTTCATTACAAACCTAAATGGTGAGGTGTTCTAATATCAATTTTGAGGAAAACTCTGTCAAATAAGCTAAATTTGTAAGTATAGGATAGTTGACGACAAAAAAAAGTATGTTAATCATTTATATTTATTTTTTTAATATTGGTTAGCATATATGGCGTGGTCAAAATATTTATGTAAATCACACTATATATCGTATTTTTATGAAATAAAATATATGATTATTATTTATTAGAAATTAAAAAAAAAACACCAAAAAACACTAAACCCAAAACAAAAGGATACATACCTAAGTGACGAAGAAACACACTCCATTCTGAATCTCACACACGCAATTTCTGTATATGATATGATCCCTAGAAATATCATATATAGTTTGATATTTTTGCACATAACTAAGGTCATTTTAGAAGAAAATAGAAAATTTTATTCTACTTGGTTACCCGATTTTGCCCTCTGATTTTCATATATATTTGTTCTATTCAATAAGCAATATATAATCTTATACCTCTTCTACATCTTATCATATTTTCTATCAGCAGCATCTTATCACAATAAAGAATGATATACATTTTTAGGGTTTAGGGCGATAATATACGTTTTTTTTAATATATTTTTTTGCATGTTTTTTATTTAGTCAAAATAATGTTTTAAGCCCTATTGTAGAATTTTTTATTTATTTTAATTTCTACATAGCTACTCATAAAAATTGTCTGAGTCAATCCACACTTTTGTCAAAATCACAACTGTATTGGTGTTGAACTAATGAAGTTAAATAAAAAGAAATTGGAATGATTGTTCTTTTAGTAACTAATGCCAAAAAAAAATACACTTAATTTTTGTCTTTATACAAAAACATAACTCTATGAATAATTCATTAAATTCAATCCTTACATAAATCTAACCTCACAGTCTGTACACTTTATTTTTATTTTTATATAAAAAAACAAAAAAACTGTGTTTTGATCCTCACATAAAGAACAATTCCATAAATCCAAATTATGCTAACTTTAACAAATTGCATAAACTTTTTGCATTAGAAATAACAAGGTAACATTTTCACTTGTAAAGACTAAAATTAAAAGTTATTACAGATGGAGAAAAAAATTATTAAGTTAATTTTTCAAAAATAAAAAGAAGTTAAAGAGAAAAGACAATCTTGGGTAGTTTTATCTTACTCAAATATAAATAGGGTTAAAAATATAAGTGATTTTTTTTAGTCATTATTGCCTTTAACTTTTATATATAAGAAGAAACTTTATTCTCCTAAAGAATATCATGGGTCATTAATAATATCTCTTTTCAAATAATGTTAAAAGTATTTAAAATCACCAATACCTTTGTTTTCTGAAAGTTAAAATATTTTCAACCTATTTTTTTTATTTTCTTAATTGAATACACATATTTATTTTTAATTTTATAAATGTATTTGATAATATTTTTATATTTACCTAATTTTAAAAATATTCACAGTATATGATACTTGCTAGCTAGTCTATGTCTTTGTTGCAGAAGTCCTATTAATGTGTATAACTTTGTTTAGTATCTGAAGGCAAATGCCATAGCGTAAAGGTTAAGTACATAAAAGGAAAAATTAGTACTTTTAACTTTATTTATTTTTTATTTTATTTGTAAACTTTCTCTTCTGTTTTTTATTCTCTTTTTAGTTTAATTTGTGAAGCTACTGGTTTGAGTGATGAGCCCTATTTCAAAAAATAAAATTACTAGAAAATGTAAACATAAATGTTGAACAAAAAGTTTTAGGTTTATTTTCCTAACTGCAAAAGTTAAAAAATATAAAAATAACAGAAAAGTTGAAATTGTTTTTAGGTTTAAAAGTATACGAGAAGAAGACTTTTGCAGATTGAAAAAGCAATAACATAAAGATAGAATGTGATTTATGGTGTGATATCTGAAAGGCACTAACGTTGTCTACTTATAATAAACAACCAAACCAACTTTCTTGGTGGTTGATTTGATGATTTTGATACTTGGTGAGAAGCCATGGTAGCATGTTCAAGATATCTATCTATGCCACCTATGCCCTACAATTTCTTGAAAGCAACGAACATCTTTGCACTTTTCAGCCTTTAAGATGCCATAATTAGAGGTTATCATAATTCCATCAACACATCACACATCTTTTCCTTTCTTCTCTTACACCTCCATAATGTGCCCATTATTGCACATCTTTTTCCATTATAATCCATACACATACTTTACTCTTTCTTCTTCATCTGTAAAAATCACAGAACCTATTCTCTGCACAAAATGTTCCACACCACCACCATTCAATTTTTTCTTCAAGTGCTTCTCACCCCACACTTCAAATTCTCCTATATCCATATCACTTTTTCACTTCCATCTTTATGTATAAATCTCTACCTTCAATTACCTTTTTTCCCTTTTCACACTTTGCTTTTTTCTTTATCAACATGAACACCTACCGTAATGTATATATATATATATATATATATAAAAAGGGAATATGTATGCATGGCCAGAAACTTCCATAACGTAAATGGAAAAATACTTTCAATGTTGGAACAAACTATTCATATAGCATTCAAGAATTGTTAACTTTCTTAATGATTTTGAAAACATATAAAACATTAGCTATTATATTTGTTGGAAATCTCATATCAATTAAAAATAAAAATAATTTAAAATATATAATTTCTATTTACAAACCAATTTTATAAAATTAAAGTAAATTTAAAATTTATTCCGTATCATAATTGATAAAATATACCATGAAGAATGTTTTCGAAATCTAACATCAATTAAATATAATACCAATTAATTTTGTAAAATTGAACTAAATTTAAATTTAATTTCTTAATCATGTAAGAAAAAAGTCATAAAATATGTGGAAGTGCTCTTTACATGATGTCCGCAGCAACTATTTATATATAATGGTTTAGAATGTCAATGAAATTCAATGCATATATAATAAAAATGTATTTTCAATTCAGTGATAATAATATAAAAGTTAATGGAATTGGTTCACTGGAGGTAATCTTAATTATTTTTCAAAATTAAACCATTTTATTTATTTATTTATTGTCTAAACTGAATGAGATAATTTATATTACAATTTCACATTGACGAATTGGGCCTCTCACAATTTAGGTCTGTGTGCTGCCATGATCCATATCTTTATGGGCCACAAAGTTGAATGATTTGATCATCCCTAGAGAGTTATATTCACACTTTCATTTTGCTTTACAAACTTCTGCTACTTTTTCCATTTTTGCATGTTTTTTTTCCTGACAAAACAAAAAAACACACCATTCCGAATGTTTATTACACTTTGTTATTGGATCATTTTAAATTGAGTTTATTTTTATACTTAATTACACTTGAGTTAAATAACCAGTTAATAAATATTAAAACTTAATTAGCTTTTGAATAAATATATTATAAAAGTGAGTACTTTTTAAATAATTTTATTATAAAATAATATTATTTTTAGAATATAACATTATGGGTTAAATATGTTTTTAGTCCCTATACTTTAGGGCGATTTTGGTTTTAGTCTATTTTAAAACTAAGGTACAATTTAGTCCTTCAACTTTAGAAAACTCTGGTTTTAGTCCTTTTTACCAATTTTTTTTTAACTTAATTTGCTGTTTCAAACACGTTTCATTATAATATTTGGATTGTTTAAACTGTTTGACACATTTTTGCTTGAATGTTAATTAAGAAACGCGTTTGAAACAACAAATTAAGTTAAAAAAATTTGATAAAAAGGACTAAAACCAGAGTTTTCTAAAGTTGAAGGACTAAATTGTACCTTAGTTTTAAAATGGACTAAAACTAAAATCGCCCCAAAATATAGGGACTAAAAACATATTTAACCCTAACATTATTAATGTTATTATTATAAGTATTGTCGTTATCTTATTTTTTAAGAAAATAGTGTTATGAAGGCTTTTTTAATACTTGATTATCTTTTTCAAATTATTAAATCCAATA